>CM070875.1:20809981-21454981 GCA_036365515.1 Torymus aiolomorphi | reverse complement strand
TTAAGTTTGTTCCATTTTAAAATATTTAGTTACAATAATATCTATTTTATTTATGTATAAAAAATCTAACAAGTTTTAAAAAATAAAGAAAAATATATACTCTATAGGAATTTTGCTTCCTACTAGAGAAAGCTTTATGATAGTAAAAAAAAAAAGTTTTGGAGAAAATTTGTTAGGAATGTTGTTTAGCACATTTGGAGTCGAAATACACTATTTTTAGAAAATGTTCGTATGAATGCGTGCGTGCCTTCGTGCGTGCGTGTGTGTGTGTATATGTGTGTGTGTGTGTGTGTGTGTGTGTGTGTGCGTGCGTGCGTGCGTGCGTGTGGGTGTGTGTGTGTGCGTGAGTGCGTGTGGGTGTGCGTGCGTGCGTGCGTGTGTGTGCGTGTGTGTATGTGTGTGTGTGTGTGTGTGTGTGTGTAAATATAGTTTCAGACGTATCGTATATAATGGAGAGCTACCTGTATATGCATGTAACGAGAATCGGAATCCCTAGCAATGAACATATACGTTTTAATTAAATTTTTATTATTTTTATACCACTCTAACCTCAAAATCACAACTTTGGTATGATTTTTCGGTGCTCGTGGTATAAAATACCGTTCGAAACGAGTGCGGAAGTTGATTATTTACTTCATGTGACTTTTCGCACGAGCGAAGCGAGTGCGAAAAACGTCATATGACGTAAATCATCACCTTCCGCACCAGTGTCGAAATGTAAGGTAAGTGTGGGTACTACTGCGGACGTGGGTATTATTGTGTATGTATTATTGCTGTATAATCTTATGGAAAATCGCAGTAATACCAGCGACGTACTTTTTTGGGGTTCTGCGCATGCGCGAGCGCTCTCCCCATGGCAGTAGTTGAAGCAGCTTTCGCAGTAACATCAGCAGAGAGATGTTGTTTTCAAAGTCATTTTATACATTTATTTATCAGTTTTTGTTCTAAAATTGTACTTTAATCGATAGATATGATACCTAAGTTTCGTTATTAAAAAGAATCAGCATAATTTTTTTGCATGGAGATGAAATATAATCGTTTGAAACTAACCTGAAAAAAATACCGCCGTAGTAGCCACACTTACCCTACTATACACGAATACCAACCTTTTCATCGATAACAATGCTCGTTGTTTTTGCTTCCTCATAGAGGAGGCTTTGTGACGCTGAAAAAAAAGTTGAAGCTGAAAAAAAGTAGAAAGCTGTTATGGGTCATTTGGAGTCAAAATATACTATTTTTAAAAAATGTCCGTATGCGTGTGCATGTGTGTGTGTGTGTGTGTGTATGTGTGTGTGTGTGTGTGTATACGTGGATATCTCATGATCTACTCGACCGATTTTAACCAGAGAGGTATCATTTTTTTGCATTTTGCTTTCACAGTTGGGGTCAATAGTCTATTTTTGTCAATTTCGATTTACTTTTTTTTTTATAGCCATTTTTCAATTTTGAAAATTTTTATTTTCGTATTTTTAAATATTTAGAACTAATATTCTTAATATATTATAAATGCACTTTATGCAGGATAAAATTCTCTACATTTAAAAAAAAAGTCCATAGCTATATTCTGTTATAAGTTATTGATAGAAACGTCAATTTTTGAAAATAGGTTATTTCGAAATTGAAAAAACATATTGACATGAATATTTTTTTGGTTAAAAAGAATATTGAGTACTATAATTTTCTAAATTTTCATGTTTTTTTATTGATTATTTTTTTAGAAAAAAAAATAATTTAGAAAAATAGTACATTTCGACACGGGTGGGGAAGTCGATTATTTAGCTGGTGTGATTTTTTGCACGAGCGAAGCGAGTGCGAAAAAGTCACACCACCTAAATAATCGACTTACGCACTAGTTTCGAACGGTATTTTATACCACGGGCGCCGAAAAATCATACCAAAGTTGTGATTTTGAGGTTAGAGTGGTATAAAAGTGATTTTTTTTGTCGTGTTGCATAACTAGAGTAAAATTTACTTAATCGCTTTGAAATTCCGTGTAGGGGTAGATTTTGTATACGAATCGAGTCCTTTCTTTGGGCAAAAGGATTGGTCCATAAATTTCAGAGATATTTGAGGTTAAAATTTTTTAAACTTTTTTTTAAAATCGTTATTTCTCGAAGATAGATCGATGGATTATCCTGAAATTTATAGACGAATTTGCATTTGAGATAGACAATATGTGTGAAAAATTTAATCATGATTGATCGATTATTTTCAAAGATATTTAAGATTGAAAATTTTCAAAATTTTTTGAACAGTTTTTTGAAATTGCAATTTATTCAGAACGGTTTGTTTTTATATATAATTTAAATATTTTAATTATTCTTACGTGTAAAAAATATTTAATATTCATACATAAATTTAATTCGAATTATGTCATAAATATAGGTGCATTAATTTTCAAATTTGTCTTTAAAAATTAATTAAATGAATCAATAAATTAATTTTGAGGAAGCCACGTGCCAATGAATTGGCAGCGGTTTTTTTTTACTACCTTAATTATTATATGATACAAACACAGCTTTAAATGCTAAAGTGAGAGGAACTTAAAACTTATGTGTAAATAGCACATTACAAATAGATAAATATTTTAGTCAAAAGGTCGCATTTAAAAAAATTTTAATTTAATGTTATTTTAAAACAAATGTATTCTCCAAGTCGTGCAAAACCTTACACATAATTTATTATCATACGTTTAGCATTACATGCCGTCAGTATATCAATTTATATATGTTATGTCATTTTAACGAATATTTACAAGAAATCATAATACTATACCTTTGACTTACATCCGCGGATACCGGAAGGTATTTCAAGTGTTGGGCTAATGAATCGTCGTTTTTTTCTCCGCCGGCTTATAAGCGTGATTTAATGCTTTCATAAAATTTAGGTGCTCGCCACCGATGATCCATAAACTTTTTTTTACTACCCAGTGGGTGGGTGGGTGTGTGTGTGTGTGTGTGTGTGTGCGTGCTTTCGGAAAAAAACGACACGATAAATTGGAGACCTTTTTTCTCATCTGTATATGACATGTTTCATTGTGTAGATGAGCACTGAGAGAAATGTTTTCTCAAAATGTTTATATTTAACATGGCATTGTAACTATTAAAATATATATGTTAATAGTTACAATGCCATGTTAATAGTTAAAATACCATGTTAAATATAAACATATTCTTCTCTCAGTGAGAGAAAGGATATGAGAATTTTTTCCTCCCCCTTTAATGAAGTAACCACCGAAGTAGTAGGCAGCTACTGTGAGTTTATTTCGAGTTAAGTGATGATAAAGGTGCTAATTCTACTATTTTTATCAATAAAATGTCTGATCTCACCAGGTTAGCAAGATATTTATTAAGAACCTCCATTACGTATTTATTTCAATATTTTAATACAATTCTCTTTTCAAAAGTTCACGTCGTAATTTCGTTTTCACATTTCCCAAATCGATATACATTGAATTTAAACCCGACCGCACGATTCTCCGAGATTAAATTCATGCATTTCTTTACCTCCCTCCGCTTCCCAATGTAAACATACCGATATTTATTTTCCTTTACAACCATAATCGAAAAGTCGCTCGAGAACACGCGTACATATCTATCCCTTGCGGCAAATAACACGAGATGAACCATCATACATCGTATCTCTCGCTTTATAAAACCGCGAAAATTTTAATTGCTTTCGACAATTTTCCCCCAGAACAAATACTGCCGAGATATATTATAACCGCCATCCCCCACCCCCACTCTCGTCGATAAAAGCGTGCGTGTTTAAGTATACACCTATATCCGTCTCGCAGTGCCAAAATGTCACGCTATTGGCGTCTGGCAACGACGCGGGCTTTCCGTAATTAGGTTTATGTAAATTGCATTCGTATGTACGTCCATTACGGATGTAGCATGATTGATGAACAATAAGCTGTGATTAATAGCCGCATTAATTGACGAATAGAAACGAAATTCACGCGCGCGAACGAATATGAGTAATGGCCGCGCGGTGTTGGGTGCACGGGAGAGCTTGCGAGGTTGTCGAAAAATGGGGACGAGAGGAGGTGAAAACGAAAAAATTTTGTGATCAGGCCTTCGTTAATTTTTCATGAAAATTGAAATTTATCAAAAATACGGGTTTGCGAACGCTCAAAGTGACGTGTATGATGTGTTTTTTTTTTGCCATTTGAAAGGCGAAAATATTATGCGCGCGATATCTGCAAATTTCGTTTGTTTGGCGTAAAAAATCTCTGCCGTGAAATTTAATTTTCTATCAGTATAAATATATGCGGTTTTGCTGTTTACTTTGAACGAAATTGCGTGTATTAAAATTTCAAATTTCAGAGACACAAACGCCGGGAAGTAGCGTAGAGGTTTGCGCGTAATTAACGATAATACTATTGCGTATGTTTTTTTTTTGTATTTACGAACTTGTTAGTATATGTATGTTTTCACAACGAAATAGTTTAAACTTTTAACTCTCGCCTACAAGGGGATTTTACCGTACATTTTCAGACCCGGCTTTTCCCGTACATATATATATATATATGTAATAGAAAATAATGATAATAATCTTTAAATACTTTCCTGCAAGCCTTGCAGAATCCGAGGACAATGGATGGCCGGAGTTGAATCAAGCGAAACTCATTTTGCTCAGAACTAATGTGATTCCCAGATAAAAGGGAACGAATAAAAAAAAGAAGAAAAAAAGGATTCAAAGTTGGTAGGTGTAATTGCGGGAAAGTGTAATTATTATTAAAAATAACATACGAAATTGAGTGGCAATTTAAAAAGTAAAATGAGGTAACAGTATAATTACAATTGCATACATTAAAACCGTTATTTGCAATGTTAAATAATTGCGACTATGTGTTATATAACTTTCAGCGATTTCTCTGAATAAGTTATATACCTTTATATCTAATGTTCGAGCTTTTATTTTTTTTGCAAACCTTTTCTCTTTCTTGGCATAAACGAATCCCCAGAATATATAATAATTCCATCCAACGCAGTTATTTATTTCGCATATTTAGTATATCAATTGTTCGATGAAGCCTGAAAATACATTGTAAAAATACTTCGCGAATCACGATCCTTATATATAAACATTTCGCGCGCGTTCCATTCGCAATATAAAATTTTAACGAATTTGCTTTGAAATTCAACAAACTTACACATTTATCGCGCGCGTAAAAATTTCTACTCCCAACATAGCACCAGCGCAGTCGTGTGTCATTAAACTCATCTCTGCATACCTCGCTCTCAAATTATATTACAAATCTTCCGCGCGCACACAATCGCGAAAAAGAGAGGAATTAATGCCTGTAGGTATATATATTCGCGCGGGACTCGAGCGCCTCATTAACGTCGATTCTGCGCTCTCGCGCGCGGCCGAATAATCGGTCTAACTGTGCTTGCGACACACACACACCCACGTACAGAGCCACGAGCACGTCGGTATAGACAGAGAGAACGAGAGTTCCCAGTGTATACCTAACGATTTTTCGACGAGTGAATGGCGGCAAAGCTCACACATACACATACATACACTGCAGTACACACCACTTTTTCGGCTTTTCGAGCGACACAAAATTGTTTGCCTTAGTACATATACTAAGAGCAAGAGAGAGAGAGAGAGAGAGAGAGAGAGAGAGAGAGAGAGAGAGAGAGAGAGAGAGAGAGAGAGAGAGAGAGAGCGCGTCCCTCTAATGAGTTGTTTGACGAACGGTTTATTTTCGTGGGTGCAGGCGCTGCAGGTTGCATTGGAGTATCGTTGTCGCTGTCGTTGTTGTTGTTGTTATTGGTGTTGTTCGGGCCAGCATCATTAAGTAGTTAAAAATGGATTGGATTTGATTATACAGAGAAGCAGCGGTCGTGTTGTTATCGGGAGGCGGAATTGATGAAATTCTATATATATGTGTGTGTGTGTGTGTGTGTGTGTGTGTGTGTGTGTGTGTGGAGAGATAGAGCGAGCGCAGTTCGGGGTGAGGGGTGAAGAGAGGATTGAAATTTCAATCAATTATACGTATACGGGGCGAGAGAAAGAATAATTCAATAGCGGTGTGCATGCGATAAGTTGCGGGTGTTATTTCGTGTGATCTAAGCTTTTTTCGAACTTTCAACCTCCATATTGGATCAGCCATTTTGAATTTCGAAAGCCTCATAGCAAAATCGTGATCAGTGACTTCGAAACCTCTGTATTCCAATTTTGAGAAATATCTAATCTTTTTTCGAATTTTTAATCACCATCGGTATCAGAATTACATAATAAAATTTCTACAATTCATCTTTAATTACATATACAAGATAATATTATGAGGAGGGGCAGGAGGAGGGGTAGGGGGAGGGAGTATGAGGAGCGGATAGGAGGAATGAGGAGGGGGGAGGAGAGGTTTTGAGGAGCAAATGTAATACTAAAAACAGCTATTTCTAATTATATTTTAACCTTATTTTGAGGAAGGGCTGAGGAGTGGCTGTTAGGAGGGACAAGGAAGGGAGAGGAGGGGTTGAGTCGCATGCAAGCCGCTTACAACTATATAATATAGGAAGATATATCGCCGGTACAGACGAAAACTATCCCACATGAATATTGATCACGAACAGAATCTCGCCTAGAAAAAGCCACGATAACTATCCTCCATCGCAGCATTCGCCACGAAAAGAATCCCATCTATACAAAAGTGCCACGAAAACTATCCCGCATCAATGTTCGCCACGAAAAGAATTTCACCTATAGAAAACGCCACGAAGACTATCCCGCATCAATATTAGCCACGAAAAGAATGTCAACAAAGAAAAACGCCACGAAACTATCTCGCATAAAAAAGAAACTAAGAAATCACACTTAAATAAAAAAATCTACTTTTTCAAAAATATGTATCAAAAACCGGTTAAAACGCCGAATTTACATAAATATTACAAATCGATCATTCCGTTATAATTATGGTTCTGAATCTTTATTCATAGAGAGAAATCTGCGGAATTCAAGAAAATAACCAAAAAATGGAACGGTTTGCTTTTAAGGAATTTTTATAGAACACCAAAAGTGGATAAACAAAATTCCAAAGAGACTATTTTTGTGTGGAATTTGTTAGGGAATCTGAATCAGCACTCAGAAAAAAATCTAAGAAATAAGTAAATTATGAAATATCAAAGAAAAGTGTAAAAACCACTAAAAAATCGCTAAAAACTGGTTAAAAAAGACTACCACTTTTTCGACCATAATATACCTTTATATTATAAAGGTATAGCGCGAATTATGTCAGCTTAAAGTATATACTTTTAAGAGTACTTTGTCAAATTTTGGTGACAAAAGAAGTGTCTCATTTTTTGTTATGAATTTTTCAAAAAACAGCTTTTTTCTAATTTTTCGGCTTTTCATAAAATTTCCAAATTTTTTTGAGGGCTGGATCGTAAATTTGACATTGGAAATAACATTTTGGGTACTTTTTTTAAGCTATGAAGCCAAGAAAGCGAAAAATGTGCAAAACATCATTTTTTGTTATGTTTATTGCTTCCTCATAGAGGAAGCTTTGTAATAGTAAAATTTTAATTTTCTTTAAATTGCTCTACAAAGATGAATAAAGGTGTTAGAAGTTTGTGTCACATGATTTTACAAAATGTCTGTATGGATGTGTGTATGTGTGTGTGTGTGTGTGTGTGTGTGTGTGTGTGTGTGTGTGTACCGCTTTATTTTCGGATCTACGCGGTCGACTTTAACCGGACGGGTCTCATTTTTTTTGTTTTTTGATTCCGAATTCGGGAAAAAAATAATTTTGTACGACTAACTGATTCGTTTTTGTTTTATGTCGAATTTTTCATTTTCGAAAAATTTATTTTTGATTTTTTTTAATGATTGGATTTAAATTTTATAATCGGATGGGTAGCGTTCGAAAGAACATAAAAAAATCTATATTTAAAAAAAAAAATTTCTCTAGCTATCACGGTTATTTTGTTATTAACAAAAACGTGTTTTTTTTTAAATGCTTATAACTCCCACACTAAATGATCAATTTTTTTGAGAAAAATCATGATAATGGAGATTATGGATAGCTATAATCTGTATAAAATTGAATCCATTCTGTTGGTTAGTTTTTGAGAAAAAAAATTAAAAAATGAAAAGAACGTGTTTTAGGTGGCGACAATTTACGGGAGTAAAATTGTGTTAATCGCTTCAAATTCCTTGTAGAGGTAGATTTTTGGTTGCCACCTGTACCTTTCTTTGGGATAGATGATTGGTTCATAAATTTCAGAGATTTTTGAGGTTAAAATTTTTGTAACCTCTTTTTCGAATCGTAATTTCTCGAGAACGGCTGTATGTATCAGAATGGGATAGGTAGCATTTAAAAAAGAATTAAAATACCTATATTTTCTAAAAAAAAAAGTTTCTAGCTATCACGGTTCTTTGGTTATTAACAAAAACGTAAAACATGAAAAATGAAAAAAATGAGTTTTGTATGTCCAACGATTCCGGAGGGAAACTTGTCGTAATTTCTTCAAAATTCCTTGTGGAGGTAGATTTTGGATAGCTCTTGGACGAGTTCTTTGGGCAAAATAATTGGTCCATAAATTTCAGAGATATTTGAGGTTAAAATTTTTTTAACTTTTTTTTAAATCGTAATTTCTCGAGAACGGTTCTATGAATCAGCTACAGATTTCTAGACAATTTTGTATGTGATATAGATATTATGTATGTGTTTTCATCAAGATTGTACGATTACTTTTTGATATTCAAAATTTTCCTATTTTACAAAGTTATTTTATTTGTCGCCTGATAACTAGAGAAAACTTGTTTTAATTTCTTTTTTAATTTGGCGGAGATGTAGAATGTATATTATTTATTATATGCGTTTTTAGAGTAAAAGAATTCGTTTATGAATTTCAGAGATATTCGAGGTTAAAACTGATTTAGCCTTCTTTTCAATTCGTAATTTTTTGGATATATCTATACTAGAAAATGGAAATAACACGTGCTATGCGTGCGTGTTGTTCACTTGCTTTTGTTTTTTATTGAGGGTAATTTACAGCGCGATCAAGTTTTAACCTTATTAGACTCATTGAAGAATATTTGGTTGAAATTTCAAAAGATTATCTTTATTTTTTACTCAAAATATCGAAATTTTTTGTATAGAACATTGATTGGGAAAAAGTTTGCATTTTACTTGCAGAATATGCCAGTATTTTTGTTGTAACCTTTTTGGAAAGTCTCTTGACTGATTGACTTGATTGGTGACTTTATAATAAACATTCATATGTGTAATAAACGAATATATGTAATACAGAGTTTGGTAATTTGTTCGAATTTATTTTTAAGTTTTCAAAATATTATGGATTTTAAATATTACCCAAAGTTGAAGGTGCACGCGATAACAATATTAAGAAAATCAACCAATAGTCCCAAAATTTGGAAGAGATATATTTTTTTTATATCTTCAAACTGAATTCGTTGCCCAATAAAATCGAACTATTACGACGAAAGATATTTGAGGTTTAAAATAAAACTAATTGAACATATGATAATATTTTGAAAAAATTGATTTATAAAAATATCGGGTTGTCGCACGAGAAAAAGTGTAACAAGAATGAATTTTCGAAAAATATATATTAATTTATTACGAATATTCATAAAGAAAATTGGGTATGATACAATTAATTATTGTGATAAAAAATTAAAAAAAAAATGAATAAATACATTATTTTGAGGAAGCTAAGTGCCAATGTATTGGCAGCGGTTTTTTCTTTAAATTTGGCGGAGATGTAGAGTGTATATTATTTATTATATCCGTTTTTAGAGTAAAAGAATTCGTTTATTAATTTCAGAGATATTCGAGGTTAAAACTGATTTAGCCTTCTTTTCAAATCGTAATTTTTTGGATATGTCTATACTAGAAAATGGAAATAACACGTGCTATGCGTGCATGTTGCTTACTTGCTTTTGTTTTTTATTAAGGGTAATTTACAGCGCGATCAAGTTTTAACCACTTATTATACTCATTGAAGCATATATTTGGTTGAAATTTCGAAAGATTATCTTTATTTTTTACTCAAAATATCGAAATTTTTTGTATAGAACATTGATTGGGAAAAAGTTTGCATTTTACTTGCAGAATATGCCAGTATTTTTGTTGTATCGAGGGATAAAATCTGATTTTACGCACATGGCAGAAAAACTTGAAAAAATTTTTTAAGTAATTTATATAAAATATAAGTATATTTTGAGAGACAAAATTCTCAAACCACTGGAGCCAGCATTTCCGAGGATCTAGGGAGTAAAAATTTTCTAATTTAATAGTCTGTTTTTTATTGTTAATATAAGACACATCTGGGCCAGCGCGCGCGGCATATATAATAATATGTGCTATAAACATATATGTATATATAATAGTTATGCTTACGTATAATATTCGCTAATTTATAGCCACTCTGAGTCGGCCGAGTGGTTTCGGAAATATTTATAATCCAAGCAGCATACTTTTTTACGGGAATTGTTTATACTGCTATTATTTAACAGTGGTAATGTAAAATCAATAACAAAATTTTGTTCTTATACTTTAAAAATGTATTAATAAACCTTAACAAAATTTAACTTATATCTCTGTAGAATCGCTACAGAAACCTCGCAAAAATGACATAAGAGAGTTTATCTCACACTTTCATATTTTTTGTTGAGTGAAATGAATTGTTGAGTGAAGTGAATGAGTCGAGTGTGTATAAAGTATATTATAATGTATTATAATATTACTTATCTTAGGGTATC
Organism: Torymus aiolomorphi; assembly: GCA_036365515.1. Taxonomy (NCBI): domain Eukaryota; kingdom Metazoa; phylum Arthropoda; class Insecta; order Hymenoptera; family Torymidae; genus Torymus; species Torymus aiolomorphi. The sequence goes on along the minus strand of CM070875.1, from coordinate 21,444,241 downwards.
ACAGAAAAGAATAAAAGGGAGGAAGAAGAACAATATAAAATAATGGAACTAGAAGAAATTGCCTCCATTTCGCTTTTTTGGAAAATTTTTTTGGAGGATGTGGCACCGAGATATGACGGTTCAACATACAATTTTAAATCCTGAAATTTATATGGATTTTATTGGAGTAAAAATTTGATAATTTGTATGTCATTCTTAATTAACTGGTTGATTGGCTTTGTAGTACATATATATGCACAAATACATTTGTGCATATATGCACAAATTAGTATCGTGACCATTTTTCTTATATTATATCCGCCGCGAATTTAAAAAAAAATCTGAAAAAATTAATAGTTGTTCGTAATTTTGAAGGATTCTTCCAAAATTTTTTCAAAAAATGCAAATTTTCTTAATTTGTTTAAAAAACAATGTTTAAACAGTAATGCACAATATAATGCGAATATTATTTCTAGCGGATCCAACGTATAGCTACGGACTAATATTGATGCGAGATAGTTTTCGTGGCGTTTTTTGGGTTGACATTCTTTTCGTGGTGAACATTGATGGGGGATAGTTTTCGTGGCACTTTTGTAGATGGGATTCTTTTCGTGGCGAATGCTGATGGAAGATAGTTTTCGTGGCATTTTTGAGTGGGATAGTCTTCGTCGGTACCGGCGATATATTCATATATATAGGGCCTTTTTATTTCGAATGGACGCTATGATGTTTGTAGCGGTTCGTATAGATGTATACGCGTGTTACCGTTGTTTGTTAGAAAAATATTACATAATACCGTTTCTATGTATTTGCTCCGAAATTGAAAATCGCTACGGTATATTCATTGCAATTTGAACTACGCAATTTCTCTCCTACGTATATATTGATTGCAATTTCGGTCGGGGCCTTCTCCTCTTTCATCGCTCCACGAAATCAATCTTCAAAAAATCACACACATACACACACACATCCGCTTCGCGTTATTCCGCGCAATCTCGTCCATCACCGCATTGTTTATCGCCGCGGCGCGTATATAAGAATTACGGACACCTCCCTCCCCCCCTTCTCGCAAGCACTCTTTGCAAATTGCTTTCCCCGTCGAAATGAAGATAGATGCATAGCGTACTTATTCGCGCGCGCGCGCGAGAGAGAGAGAGTGAATTACTATCAGATTATCGGATGTACGCGCGTTCGCGTTGTACACGTGTACCGCAGATGTATACGTTTATATATACGCATATATCTATATATGTATACATATATAACACGCGCCGCGCGCGGAGAGTCATGAATTTTCCGCATAAACGTCGTGTCCTAAGCCGCCTGCGGTACGTATCACCCATCGCTAGGTATAGGTATGGATTGAATGTTGTTGCGGGTCACGCGCACTGGTGTAAGTATGTGGCCGTGTGTGTCTGTGTGTATATATAATGGTAATGCGTATGGAAAGGGATAGTTTTGATTTTGAAAGCGAGGGTTTCATGGTTATTTTTGGTGCTCGATATATGTGTGCGCTTGTGGAACACATTCACTGCTGTTCATATATTACTAAACATACGTCTGTTTCGATGCATATTATAAACGACGACGATCTCTCTTCTTCATTCCGTTATTTTAGCACGTATTCGTTATTTATAATTCTGTTGGAATAATTACACTGCATCAACAATTCATAACGCAAATGCTATTCGTTGAATCATGCATCATATATGTGGCATATTATTCATTTTAACAAATCTTGATATGATTTCTCGGTAATTTTATTTGTATTCTCTTATAGTAAATTATGGATGTCCGCATGGATACGGCGTATAAATATTGTAAGCGTTTATACACGTGAAATACTACAGTACAAGTCGACGCGGGTAAATTAACAATGGCCTTACCCGTACACGTAAACTGGAAGGGCCAGGTCTCGATATAAAGGAATTAATTATAAACTTCGACTGAAAAGAATTTCGTCTTTGTCCTGCGACAGCAGCGCGTTCTCGCGAAAGAGCTGTTAAACTCTCGACTCCTTAGTTTTAATCGTTAATCGCTCACTATAATTGCTACACGGAGAGAATTTTCGCGTAAAAATGTATACCGTGACAGTTTGGTAAACCTGGAACAACTGAAGGGGATGGAAAAAATTACCGTGACAGTCTGGTAAAAATTACAGCGAAATCCTCATAATATTATTTTTACCGAACTGTCACAGTAATTTTTTCTAACGGCTTCAATTGTTCCAGGTTTTTACCAAACTGTCACGGTAATGTTTATCGCAAAAATTCTCTCCGTGTATGTATACTGTGCACGACAACGTGACAATTCATGTAGTCAATTCTAATCAATATTTAACTTGCAAAATTAATCTTATATTTACTATCATCCTGCATACGTAATATTTACATAACAATCGCCATTTGTATAATATAGTTTCATTAATATTTATTTGTATAATATATATATACCCTGGTAGAAATTTCTCCATCGGAAATGGCCAGGAAAATAATAAATAACTAGTAAAAATAGCTAATTTCTGGATAGTGATGAAACGATTTTTCTGGTCATATTCTCTATTTAATGGAGACAAAATAACCTTAAAATGTTTTTACTAATTTTTCTCTGTAATTTGATCATATATTTAAAAACAAATATTAAAAAAAGATAGCTAACCAAAACGTAAACACGAATTATTAGTATTTAATCCGTTTATAGTACTGTTTCAGGGGATACAAACGAAAACAATGATTTTTCCATTTGATTCTGTCTCTCTCACTCCTCGCCATGATGGCAAGCTTCTTATTAGCCATTTTCTAACTAACAAAACTGGCCAACTTTAATATCTTTTAAATACTCATAAATAAGCTAATGTAAATCTGTGAAAAACTTATTCTATTATTCTGTCTATTAAATGGTGAATATGATCGGAAAAATCGTTTCATCGATGGATAGAAATGGCCAAGAAAAGTGTCTAGTTTCTGACGATTAATGGAGAAACTAGCTATTTATTAGGTAAATAATGGAATCGATTTCCACCAGGGTAGTTTCATTAATATTCAAACTCATAAATATATGAGTATATTCACAAAACCGTCACACTTTTTGTGTCACAAAACTGCCGAAAATTTTTTTAGAAGCACACTTCCCATACATGATTTTTTTCGTTCTTTATACCTTAAATTATGTAAAAGTAATGCTGAACAAGTGAAAAACTTTTGTGACACGGTTTTATTTACTAAAAACGATTTTTAAAAAATGCTCAAAAATGACCCTTTTCCAAATATCACCCATTTTGTCAGGAAAAATAATAAAGAAATTTTGAAAAAAGAGAATTGAAATAAAAAACGAGAGCTTTCATTTGATTTTTTGAAAATTAAAAAATGTTGATTTCTTCGAAAGTTACATAGGTTTGAAGATGAGCTTAAAATGCAGCAAATACTATGACGATGTACAGAATCTCGCCTTTCACAGTCTTTATCGTTTTTCAACGTTTTTTGTGCACTTTTTAGCTGATCTTCAAGGCTACGTAACTTTTAAAGAAATCAACATTTTTTAATTTTCAAAAAATCAAATGAAAGCTCTCGTTTTCTATTTCAATTCTCTTTTTTCAAAATTTCTTTATTATTTTTCCTGACAAAATGGCTGACATTTGAAGAAAGGTCATTTTTGAGCATTTTTTAAAAATCATTTTTAGTAAGCAAAACCCTGTCACAAAAGTTTTTTCACTTGTTCAACATTACTTTTACATAATTTAAGGTATAATGAACGAAAAAAATCATGTACGGAAAGCATGCTTCTAAAAAAATTTTCGGCAGTTTTGTGACAAAACAAGTGTGACGGTTTTGTGAATTTACTCATGTACCATCAAGAAAAACACCTTTTTCAATAATATTCCAAAGCGTCTGCCTATCCGTAAACATAAAAACCTTCACATCCGCGCGCGCGCACACACACAGACATGTAAAATCATGAGTATACTCTGCATAAACTGTATCGCAACAGCGACAAAATCAAAGGATCGACTATCGCGCAGCCGCTCGTTGCTGTGGTTTTCCTCTTTTTCCTTCGTATGCACACACCGAGCTGTCAATAACGCCTCTGCCGTACAAAAACACGTGGTTATATGTATATATGCATCACCGATCAACGCTCGCCGAAAAAACGCACAACATCGGCGCGCTCGCGTGAGATGCACACGAAAGCGTAAAAACAATAATAAATAAAAAAAAAAGAAAGGAAAATCCGGCAAAAATGTATATGAAGCGTCACTCTCCATTCAATATAAAAACGCTCGGCGCGTGGGACACACATCGGTTCCTCTTCATCAGCCGTTATATAAAAGATAAAAAAAAGGTACATGTACATATACATGTGTATATATATAAAAAAAAGTGTTTATCTTTCGGCGCTGCATATGCGCGTCGCGCGAAGTCCAAACAAATATCAAGCTCGTGAGCATGTAGGGCGGGAGAAAAAAAGTACACGCGTATACACGCGAAGCATATAGGCGCGCGCGCGCGCGCGTGTGATGTAATCCCGGGGCGTGTTGAGCAGGGAATAAAATCGGTTGATCTGCGTATGCTGTGTGTGTGTGTGTGTGTGGTGTATAGTTATATCTCGGCACTCGCGGCTCGTTGGTCTTTTTTCGCCGCGGTGCTGCGACGCTTTTGTTTTCGGAAAAATAATATAGCCTATGGAGAGAGGGTGGCTTCGACTGGAGAGCAGCAAGTGTGTGTGTGTATGTGTGTGTGTGTGTGTGAGAGAGAGAGAGAGAGAGAGAGAGAGAGGGAGAGAGATAATGAAGCGTGGTGCAATTTGTTTTAATTTTCGGGGATTTCGAGTTGAAGCCCTTTTTTGGAGGGAGGGTGAGCGATTAAGCGAAGTATACAGTGCACGTGATTGCGGGAATTCAGGGTGTGGAATATAGATGGAGAGGGACAAATGTGTATAGGCGAGAGGACAAAAACAACCAAAAAAAAAGATGTAACCGGGCGGGAAATGGTACGAATGTGATGAATTTGTAAAATTAGCGAAGTATGGCGTAAAATAAGTGGATTAGAAGTGAGAAACAATTTGTTGATAATTATAATGAAAAATAGTATGAGCTTGATTAGATTAATGTAAGATGGATGAAATATCGTTTCCTGGAAGGTAAAAGGTTACAACTCGGCACATTGCGTAAGAAGGTTACAACTCGGGTCGGCGCGTAAGAATGTTACAATTCGGCTCGGCTAAAAAGCTTTGTGTACTACTATCGAAAACAGACGTTTGTGCAAACGCACTATTATAAACTTTCGCAGAAAGCTTTATAATATATTAGTATGTAAACCGCGTGAATGAATCATACTGTACACGCGGTGCTCCGCAGCAGCACGAATATTGTCGGTAGTTTTCGAAGCGTATATTCGATAGAATCCTTGTTCATTCTGAAAAAGCAATTATTGAATTCATATTCAGATAAAGCATCTAAAAAATCTGTTTTTCAATGTCGGTCGATGCACAGGTAGTAGTAATTGCGATAACCTCTAACTATAATCGATTAAAAAGAAAAGAAGAAAAAAGAAAAGAATTCTGGTATACATAAACTGTATTCTCGTTTGTACAGAAAACATAATCAAAAGTCCGTATCACGCATTTAACACGGAATCGTATATAGACTCAACTTTTCGACCCGTGCAATAAGCCCGATATTAATTTTCCACTATATACACCTCGACCTCTCTTTTTTTCCATGTCGATGAAATGTTCTGCGGACGCGCGCGCGTGCTTGAGCGGAAATCGATAAAAAAAAATTAGGATGCAGCCATAATAAAGTTTGTAGAAAATTTAAAAATGTTCAAAACACCTTTCCGCCCCCCCCCCCTCACATATATATTCAGTGCGCAATTCATTACGGAGTTCGTAAATATACATAGAAACTTCATCTCTCCGCATTGTTATCGCGTAAGCGCGCGCGAGAGAGCAACACACGCCAGAAATAAAAGCAGCCTCTCGGTGAGCATTTAAATATTTCAACTGCACCCAGCGCGCTTTAACGAGAGTTGCACGACGTTCATTAAACTCGTAAAGAGCGGTTCTCTCCCTCTCTCTCTCTTCGTTTTTTTTATTTGTTCTGTTTTTGGGAAAGTTCAACGATGCAAATTAACAATATACAAAAGCGTCCGAAAAATATATACCCAGCAGCTGCTGAACCTCTGCATACTGCGGGCGTATAATAGAGCACACGAGAAAGTCAAACTGTACGGTATCATATCCATAAATACAATTTTTTACTCCGCAAGCCGGACCGTATGAGCGGATTTCGGAATTAGGTTCCTCCTGCGGAAAAATCCCGGCGTATTATCCCCCCCGGATGGGCGGGTGCGAGGGGATCGGATATTCAAATCGTAAAAGAAAATTTTGTTTAAAACTAAAATTTTCCAGCAGTATAACTCCCATTATTCTTACTCCATCTTCTCCCCCGCTTGCCATTTTTCTGCTTCTCTTTCTCTCTCTCTTTCTACGAATCTATTGAATGATATCACATTTTTCCTTTTCCGCCGGGACTGCTGCTGCTCTCGTCTTTCAATCTTTCTCTCGTACCTATACTCTCGATGGCAGCAGCAGCAGCAGCAGCTCGAGTATTTTTTGCCAGTTGTATAGCTATACGAGTATACATCTATTTATTCGCTCGCGCGCTTTATCAGTTTCGTTCTGTGTCACGCGTTGTAGACTGGCTTTTCGCCCTTCGGATTTTCGTTATTATCTCGCGTAATGTGATTTTTCGGCGTAGCGTGAAAGGGGGGGGCGAATCAAGGGAAGCTTTCGGCGTAATGGAGTGTATTGCGAATGGGTTGATAATTCGTATATATACGTTTGTTAATTGCCATTGTTATTGGAATTAAGATAATTCTTTTTTATTGGAGTATAGTGCCGGAGATGGGAAGAATTTAATTAAAAGTTTTAACTTCGATTGAATTACGCTAGTCGATTGTGTTTCTTACTGCACACAATTTTCGGCAATATCTTGTTGCACTCATCAATGGTTGTGAATCTCGTCAATGGTTTATGCACTCCATGTGTAATTATAGAAGTTATTCACTTCTAGTGAATTCACTTGGTCACTAGTTGTATAAATATTAACAATAAGGGTATAATAATTTTTTAATAAAATTAGACTTTTTTCTAAGTGAATTAAAGGGGCGTCGTACTGTAGTTTAAAGCTATGCTAGAAAATTAATGAAATTTCGTTCGAAGAATAAACAAAAGTGCCGTTATTTTTTCGCCTCGAAACTCTGTAGAACTTGTATTATAGGGGATTACGGAGGGCAATTGAATTTGTTCAAGACATAAATCGCTATTCTTTTTTTCACATTAAGCAGAAATATTACATCCACTTTAAAGGCAACGTGCCCTGGTAGAAAATTAACCATTTTTGTTGGTTAACGTGTTAATCAAATGGAAGCATTTTCGACTAAAATCAATATTTAAACCTTCCCGTGTAAAAAAAATTAATCTGGCACTGGTCTGGGATAGGTCTGGCTAAACGAGTCTGGCTGAAGTATGGCTTTAGTCTGGCTACGGCCACTATGCCAGACTTATAAATTTTTTCTCAAATAAATCTGGTAAAAAATCCAGACTTTGTGCCTGACTTTTTTCGGTGACCTTCGTCCCAGAACGATGATCTAGGTCCTGCAGCGTCAGATCAACCTTCCCTCGAGATTCATAATTTCCCAGGCGTGGAGCTAGGTGGACGTAAGGCTCATACCCGCGCTACTCTAACCCAAACTGTGCCGCCGATATCGCAGTCATTGTCCTCATCGTAGCCGCCGTCATCGTCGTCCACACCATACTACCGAGCGCTATTTGATGCTGCTTGTGTCTGGATCTGCTGCGGAGATGAAAGGTAACACCAGCTAACCTGAAAATATATACCACAAAGTATCTAGTTTTTGTGGTATACAAAAATATTTTATGGAAAGCGTCAACTTATCTGATAATGCTGCAATTGCTATTCGCCGAGACTCGATGTAGAACTCAATTCCTCGTGCTTTTCATTCTTCTGTAAGGTGTGCAGTCGTGAAGAAATCATAAAGTCAAATTCGTGTAGCGCGTTGAAAATATTTTGAAGCCCATAAACGTCGTGAAGCTAGTTCAGCGTTCTTTGTATTGAACATGTTGCTATGATCATATATTTGGGCTGTCGACAAAACACATGATACGGCAATTTCATGTTGTTTATAGACTTCAAAATATTATTTCAATTTAGGTTATGAATATAGTTCACGGTGTATATCTACAAGAAATTAAAAACGAAAGAAATTGATTTCGATGTCGAACCATCCCTGGTGGAAATTTGTCTATCTGAAATGGCCAACAATCTCAATAAATAGGTAGAAAAAATGGCTAGTCAATAGGCCCCGGTGAAACGCTTTTTCTCCCATTATTCGCACATTTAATAGATTGGACATAACCTCCAAATTTTCGTTTTAAGTTTACTTAAAGAATTGACGTTAAATTGGACGGTATTCAGCTGTAACTGATAGCTTACTAAAATATAAACAATATGAGCAGACAGAAAAACCATTTACAGTAGTCCTTTTGAAGATATTATGTAGAATGTATTTATTGCCATTAGATTCTGTCTCTCTCACTCCTTGTCATAATAGCAGGCCTTCTACTAGCCATTTCCGGACTAAAAAAACTGATCAGTTTTAATATTTTTAAAATACTCAAGAACAAGCTTGTGTTTGTCTTCGCAAAACTCATTCTATCTTTCAATCTATTAAATGTTCGAATAATAGGGAAAAAAGCGTTTCACCGGGAGCTAGAAACTGGAAAAGGGAAATTCCCATTTTATAGCAAGTTTCTAATGTAAATGGCCAGTTAATAGTTAGAAAATGTTTTGGATTTCCACCAGGGATGGTGAACAGCAATTGCAGAATTATCAGATAAGTTGATGCTTTCTATAAAATATTTTTGTATACCACAAAAACTAGATACTTTGTGGTATATATTTTCAGGTTAGCTTGGTGTTGCCTTTCATCCCCGCAGCAGATCCAGACACAAGCAGCATCAAATAGCGCTCGGTAGTATATGGTGGGGACGACGATGACGGCGGCTACGATGAGGACAATGACTGCGATATCGGCGGCACCGGCACAGTTTGGGTTACAGTAGCGCGGGTGTGAGCCTCACGTCCGCCGAGCTCCACGCCTGGGAAATTACGCATCTCGAGGTGAGGTGGATCGGACGCTGCAGGACCTAGAGCATCGTTCTAGGACGAATGTCACCGAAAAAAGTCTGGCACAAAGTCTGGCATTTTTGCCAGACTTATTTGAGAAAAAAATTATAAGTCTGGCAAAAAGTCTGACATTCTTGCCAGACTTATTTGAGAAAAAATTTATAAGTCTGGCATAGTGGCCGTAGACAGACTAAGGCCATACTTCAGCCAGACTAGTTTAGCCAGACCTCTCCCAGACCAGTGCCAGACTAATTTTTTTTACACGGGTTATTAAAAGTATATCGAAAATTATAATCACATGTTCAAATATTGGCAATAGAATATGTTCTTATCAGCGAAAATTGAATATTTATCTTTAACAACGAAATAATGTTAGTGTGGCGTTTTGAACTCCAAAATTAACCAACAATTAGCCAATATGTCGTTAGCGTTTCTACCAGGGTGAAACTATAAATTCAAAATTTCAGTCAGTTTAGTATTTTAATATGAAAAAGGTATAACTTGACGTGGTTCGTTCCAATCTACGTTGAAAAGTAGGCGTACGCGAATGAAAGTGAAAATCAACAAACTGATATGAATAAAGTAATAATTATTAACTTATACAGCAAATCGTTTAAAATCCATGCAAATCAAGATACAAATCATATACTTAAATATTTTTCGAAAACATGTGTTTGTTTATAAAAATCTCTTTTATACAAACCTAATGTCCTTATATACACTTACCAAATTCAAGTAACTAATTATACTTGCATAAAAAAAATTATATATAGGTATTATATAAATATGTCTAAACCTTTATTTTCCTGCAATACAAAATATCTGCTGCAATCCCCTTTTGTATTTTAAAATTTTATTTTATGACATACAAGCACACACACACATATATAAACGAGAAATCAAAACAAAATTTGATACGCCAGAGGGACACTAGCCAAAGGGTCGTGCCTTTTGTCATCAAACTCTACAGAACAGCACACATCAGCGGCAAACCCAACAATTTAATAGGACACTGCAAGCTATTTCAGCGTTGCCATCGCGTATATCCTTCATACGTCGTTTTTGACATATCGGATATGCCTGCATGTAAGGGCGTGCGCAGACAGTCTATGAGAACGCCTTTATAAATACGACGCAGGGAGATGTAGCAGTCACTCTTTCAATAAAAACATAATAGCGTTTCGTTATATTCGACGACATTTTGTGATTCGAGGGACATGTTGTGGTATATTAAATTGTGCGTTCAAATATCGTGGTACATTTTTTTTTATCTTTCTGACAAAGTCAAGTATATTTCTGGCGTACAAATAAACAAAATGTGTGAATATTACTTTAGTGTCGTTTCATTACATTATAAATTATCCAGCTGCATCGTTGTTTATTCATCATCATTATTATTATTATTATTATTATTATTATTATTATTATTATTATTATTATTATTATTAGTATGCAAATTATTAGTTATTATATGCAATGCAAATTATTAAAAAAAAAAACAACAGACAATGGATATGCACACATATATACCCGCGCCATAACCCACACAAATACTCGCTTGCCCCCGCATTCTAAAACATTATTTTCAATAAAGCCAAAACACTCGGCGCCCTCCCTTATTTTAACGAAATTTTGAGCGCAAACATCAGCCCTATAAACGCGGTCATAAAAGAATTTCCGAGAAAGTATATTCACTCATTCTCTCTCTACTCGGGGGTAACTTTTTTACCCTTCCCGCGAGGATACGCGCTCTCCGATAATTCCGTTAAAATTACTTTGAGTCCTAAAATCTCCGGGCTCTCAATTCATCTTAATTTATGTTTTCCATGGGTGGAAAGAGAGAGAGAGAGAGAGAGAGAGAGAGAGAGAGAGAGAGAGAGAGAGAGAGAGAGAGAGAGAGAGAGAGAGAGAGAGAGAGAGAGAGAGAGAGAGAGAGAGAGAGAGAGAGAGAGAGAGAGAGAGAGAGAGAGAGAGAAGTAGAAAGCTCACTTTTATTGATGAATTTGCGTTTGGCGCATAAAAGCCGGACATGCTGCTATTATATGACGGCTGAAATAAAAAATGGTGTTGATTTAATCTCGGAGCGACGCTCGCTCGCTTAGTCGACACGTTAAAAAGCTGATGAAGAATTAAAAATTTTAATTCTTTCGCGCCACGCGATTTAGCCTTCTTTGGCAGGTCAAATTTTAATGGGTAAATAGAGGGTTTGGGGCCACTGCCGCTGCCGCTGCCGCTGCTTGCGAGCAGGAAAAATGCGGAGTTTACAAAATAAAAGCTCGTAAAGTGGTAGATGATGTTAGTAATTCAAGAGAGTAATATTTTTATAGAGAGAGGGAAAGGGATGGGACTGTATAATTTATTTACGTTGGTGTAAAAAGTTGAGAAGTAGGTGTGTGTACACGGAGAGAAAAATTTCAGTAAAAATTACAAAAAGTTCCGCAATTTTTACTGAACTTTTCGGTACTGTGGTAACAGACTGCCAAAATGAGCTGATTTATTTGACTTTCTATACTTTTTATAGAATTTTCAGTAAAAAGTATAGAAAGTCAAGTAAATCCGCTCATTTTGGCAGTCTGTTACCACAGTACCGAAAAGTTCAGTAAAAATTGCGGAACTTTTTGTAATTTTTACTGAAATTTTTCTCTCCGTGTATGAAAAATAACTCCGTGTATGCATATAATATATATGTATATATTTGAGTAACTATACATTCACTGTTAAAAATTTTTTGAAATTAAAGATAAATTTAATGCACATTCTGTAATAAAACTTCAAGATTTTGTATTAAATTTCAGTTAAATTTTTAATAAAGACGGTTTTTAACCGTCTTGAATAAGAGAAATACCTTTTTTTGAATAGAGAATATTGGGGGGGGGGTCCAAAGTTTAGACGACTCACTTGAAAATTGAAGTCAACTATAGACTTGCTCGGTTTCGATATAAGCTACTGCAGATTGTGCAAAATTTCGAAATTCTAAATTACGAAAATCATATTTTCGAATGTGACAATTCACCTACTGTCCAAAACATCGAATTTCATTTATAAAATTTTAATAGGGATACAATTAAAGATATTTCGAAATAAATCATTAGAAACAAGTTATATTCGTTTTAAAATAGTATTGATGAAATTCGATGTTTTGGACAGTAGGTGAATTGTTACATTCGAAAATATGGTTTTCGTAACTTAGAAATTCGAAATTTTGCACAATTTGCAGTAGCTTATGTCGGAATGGAGAACGTCTAGAGTTGACTTCAATTCTAAAGTGGATCGTCTAAACTTTGGACCCCTCCCATTGTCAAGTAACCCTGAGGCAGACTTGTAAATCCAAAATTTTTACCAAACTTTTTGGCAATTTTTACTAAACTTTTTGTAAATTTTACAAAATTTTTTGTAAAAATTGCTAAAAAGTTTGGTAAAAAATTTGGATTTATAAGTCTACCTCAGAGTTACTTGATAGTTTGGTAATTTTTACTGATTTCTTTTTCTTCGTGTATAAAAGCGTTATATATTACTTCCTATACAAAGCGACACAGAACTCTCCCTTAAAAAAAGAATCCTCGCCAAACCTCTCTCCCCTCCCCTCTTGAAAGTATAGGATCAGAGACAATTAAACCGTGAGACTCTTCGATTTCCAATCGCCTCCCTCAGAACGCCAAGAACCAGCAGCGTATATATGTAGCGCATTCCCCCCTCCCATCCCAGTCCTATTCATTCGCTCCCAATTCAATCCTCCTACATCCTCCCTTACGTACGCACACGTTATACCCACACATCACACATTCAAATTCCTCCGATCATCCCTCTCTCTCTCTTAATTTCCTCTCTCCCTCTCCCCCTTCATCTTCCCCTCCACAGTCCCAAATTCTCCCATCCACGAAAAAGTATATATATATATAGGAGCGTCGGCACGTAGCTGCTCCCAGGCGTCCAGCAGAGCTGCTCGGCCGATCGTTCCGCTAATAAGGTTCGCCCCCCCCCCTCTCTTGCCGATACGAGAAGAATAATTATGAGCTTGCGCACAAGGCCGGCACCGCTGCTGCGCCCGGCGGCAGCAGCAGCTGAAATAAAGCCGTCCGTCGCGTCGTCGTCGGCGGCGGCGGCAGCGGTGCGGGTGGGGGCCGGTCCTCTGCGCGCGCAAGCTCATCCAGGCTGCTGCTCTGCCGCTCCTGCCGCCTCCTCGCTATATACTCAGTGTACCGCCGCCGCTCGGCTCAGTCTCACACGCGCACACTGCCGCACACCACCGACGAGTGTTTAATAAGTTATAACAGAGAGATAAAGAGCCTGCAAGGTGCAGTGCGCGTGTGTTTACCTGGTGCGCACGAGAGACAGATGAGCGCGACGGTTCGAATGTAAATAGAAAGGGGAAGCTGCTGGAAAATTTGTTTATCCAGACGTCCACTTCGGTATATGTTTATATATATATATATACACAGTGCCTCGCTCGGTATTATCTATATAGGCAAGAGAGAAGAGGACGAGCGGCGGCAACAGCGATAGTAGTAGTAGTAGTAGTACTACTGCCGTGTACAGTGTGGGGAAGCCGTGTTTCTCAGCCGGCGAGACTGGATGCCGAGGCATGCGCCTTACTACAAATTTCGGGATTGATGTATCGCAGAGCGCAGGTACAAATGCTCGTATTTACATAACACCCATACATCTATATGTCCCCCGGCTCTCGCTCACACCTAGCCCATCGCGCGCACGCCGATCCTCATATCCCCAGTGGATTTCGCGACGGGATTGTATGCGGGGGGAGGGGGGGAATTCCAGGGGTTGGCTTTTAGCGGGCGGCGCGTGTCGGCGACGTCTGCTTTATTTGGGCGGCTGCCGCTGCTCCTTTATACCTCGAGTAGTGGTGTTTTTTTTTTCTTCTTCTTTGAACCCGGGCTGCTCCTCTTCTTTTTTGTTGCCCTCGGGTCGGTGTGATGGGTTTTCTCTGAATTTCTTTCTTTTTGTTTTATTCCTGAGGGAGTGAATTTTTAATCGACGGCGGTTGGGGAGATCACAGGTGTTTGGATTTATCACTGTCACACGTGTGTGTGTGTGTGTGTGTGTGTGTGTGTGTGTTCGGTGCATTTTTTATGGAGCACGGGAGGAGGGAGATGTGGAGCTTAATTTTTATAGCTAATTTCGAGACGAGGACGTGTTGTGTGTCGTTATGAGGGGGAGGGGGAAAGGGAAGGGGAGGAAGACGAATGTTAGCAGTGTGTCGGAGGAGGAGATGCGCCTGCGAGTGGGATGTCGCTTTAAGATCCTTTACGAGGGATAAATACAAATTTAAGGGAAAATCGTCGGTTTTAATCAGTACGTCGTTTAATAAAGTTTATTATATGGCAGTGATTGAGACATAGAGAAAGAGAGAGAGAGAGGTGCAGGTCTTTTTTTCTCGGCAGTAAAGAGGTGAGATGAAAATATTAATTTTGCACGAGAGCGGTGGTCGGTGTTTTTTACAATTTGTTGAGAAAAATGTCGTTGTTAAATCAAGCGCCCGCGTTATCATGATAATATACAGCTCGAGATTATCCGCTTCCAATATTAATCACTCTTATACATTATAATATCGTTTTAAACGTGACGTACGATATCCATAAAGGCGCAAGGAAGGAGTAATTAATAGAATTAATTATATGTGTAATATAATCATATATAAAAACCCCGCCGGTGATATTAGAACCGAATAAATCAACCGTGATTCTTCGGCGCGCCTTTCTCCCATTATTTAACCTCATTATCGAAGACAGTCGCTCCTTAATTAACTCAAACTTCAACGCATACCTTGATCAATTCTATACATATTATGAGACGTTTCATGTCAACTGCCCCAGCGCGACGCGCGAGCGCCAAATCGTGCTATATCCAGCTCATGTTTACGATACTAAAACGTACTTAAAAAATTTTATGATAAGCATTTCCGACGTATTTTTTCCTCAGCTTTCCAATGGTGTAGGCAGTTTTCCCGGAATTTTCCATTTTCACCTTCAGAAAGTACAAAACGTCTTATATCTCAAAAAGTGTATTTTTAATATTTTTTTTTGACCTTCTAGATCGAAAGCTGAGCATTTTTTACGTAGGAAAGGATATTTTCCAAAGAGTGCCCGAGATGTTTTCTGCGAGATATTTCTCGCAGAAAACATCCCGGGCACTCTTTGGAAAATATATACGATTGTATGCGAAATAGAGTAACTCTTGTACTGACGTTTTTTTTTTTCAGTGTAGATAATATTTTTTTTGTTTTCGCAGTTTTTTTCGGGAAGATTTTATACTCAGAACTCAGATAGTTTTTTTTGAGCTTCAATGTACTTTCATCTATTGGAATAATAGCATGGTACTGTAAATTGCCTGCACGGAGAGAAAGAAATCAGTAAAAATTACCGAATTGTCAAGTAACTCTGAGGCAGACTTGTAAATCCAAAATTTTTACCAAACTTTTTGGCAATTTTTACTAAACTGTTGGCAATTTTTACTAAACTTTTTGTAAATTTTACAAAACTTTTTGTAAAAATTGCTAAAAAATTTGGTAAAAATTTTGGATTACAAGTCTGCCTCAGAGTTACTTAACGGTTTGGTAATTTTTACTGATTTCTTTCTTTCCGCATGGTATAGATTTAGCCTTGTCGTCCAGTCTTGGTTTTAGTTTCAAAACCGTTTCTTCATACGACTCTTTACTGCTATAAAAAACTTTGGTTTCTTTGCAGTAATCTTTAGCCCAGTTGTACAGCTCTTCTGGTGTTAAAATATGATTACTAGAAGAAACTTGTAGACTCACTCGTTTTGCACATCTTTTTAGATTCGCGCCTATCCCATCGCACGCACCTTTGCCATGTGCTGTGGCATGAAAATGCCACTAATCTGCAACTCCAAAATCTTTCTCGTGAAAAAGAAGATTTTGAAAATTGGATTTATTCTTAAAATACTGACCTACTCCATCAGTGAAATAATAAACTTTCTTGACTGCAAAATTAGTTTTAAGGTAAGATATTACAATTTTTTGATATTCGTAAACGGCTATGGTATCATGATTTAAATTGTCGGAAATCACAGCAATGCTTTGATTCAATTTGATGCAATGCTTGAGTCCATCATTTTGTTTATAGTACACTACAACTTTAAAAACTGTTGCCTGGTTGTTATTCCAGTGGAAGGACTATGTAGAATTTTGTATAACAAAAGCATAATTTTCTGCAAAATCGCAACACACGAGAAATTCTCCTTCTTGAAGATTGCTTTTTACGTTATTTATAAGAAGTGATTGTTTCTTAGCGAAAAAATCGTGAGCTTTTAATTTTATTAATTTTTCCCCCAGAATGTCCATAAATTCGTGCACATTTGCAGTTTTGAAACCATGATTGATACTCGATTTGGAAAATATCATTTTCATCAAAACATTCAAGCAAATGTTTTCGTAATATAGACATATTGGGGCAATCCAAACAGTCACCAAAATAGCATCTATCGTGTGCATCATTACACACAATTGCTTGGATTTTGAAATTTTATTTTTTTATAAAATAATTAATAAAATATTACTCCATGCATTATTAAGAATCCAGAAGAACAGGTAAAGAATTAAAGATTATAAAAGGTTATTATATAGGCAACGAGGCGGGCGCAGTCCGCGCGTTGTACCGCGTAGTACCGCGCACAGGAAAGGCGGTGCGTCTACTCTTTCGTATTCTATTTCTCGCACAAAAAATCTCGGGCACTCTTTGGAAAATATCCTTTTCTGCGTAAAAAATGCTCAGCTTTGGATCTAGAGGGTAAAAAAAATATTAAAAATACACTTTTTGAGATATAATACGTTTAGTACTTTTTGAAGGTGAAAATGGAAAATTTCGAAAAAACTGCCTACACCATTGGAAAGCTGAGGCAAAAATACGTCGGAAATGCTTATCATAAAATTTTTTTATGTATGTTTAGTATCGTAAACATGAGCTGGATATAGCACGATTTGGCGCTCGCGCGCCGCGCTGGGGCAGTTGACATGAAACGCCTCATATATGTGCAAATCCGCGGACTACAGCAAACAACTGGGGTATAAAAACGGACAAATTTTTTGCCTCCTGAAAGAGAAAGCTTTGTAACGGTGAAAAAAATTTTTGAAACAAAAAATGTTCAAAAACATGTTTTAAGACTTTTGGCGCTAAAATCCGTTGTTTTTGATAAAAAAAATGTTCGTGTCTGTATGTGCGTGTGCGAGTGTGTGTGTGTGTGTGTGTGTGTGTGTGTGTGTGTGTGTGTGTGTGTGTGTGTGTGTGTGTGTGTGTGTGTGTGTGTGTGTGTGTGTGTGTGTGTGTGTGTGTGTGTGTGTGTGTATACAGGTCATAACTTTTGAACCGATCGACCGATTTACATCGGAAAAGGCTTATTCTCTTCGTTTCGGAGGAGAATAGGAATAGAGAGAGCTTTTTGATTTTACCGATTTTTTTTTTTATAACCAAAAAACGATTTTGAATTTTTCGTTTTTTTGATTTTTTAATTTGTTTCAACCAGTATTACTTAATAAACTAAATTTTTATTAAAAGGTCTTTAAATTACCTACAATTTCTTTTTTTTTAATTTAAATTATCTCTAGTCTGTCATTTGTTATTAATGAAAATATGATTTATATGTCTTTAATTATGTTACGGACGTAGATTCTCTTTATTTTCTTGGAGATTCGAAAGAAAGAGAGAGGGTCTCGCGGCGGCTCGTTCCCGACTGACGAGGGCGTCCGTTCCGCCGGCTTCCTCCATCCAAAAAACGTGTGGAGGGAGGCCGGATGTTCCGAGACCAGAAATGCAAAAGCTGCGCTTTTGCTAGTCCCCAGAACACCCAGACGGCCGACGTCTACGGAAGATCGTGTATCCGACGCCGCGCAGATCGAGCACTGCACGTGTCGGCAGACTGCAAGTCTGCCTACGTGGCAATTAATATCTCAAACACTTTTTCATTTTTCCACTCAAAATTTTTACCATTTGTTACACTTATCGAGTACAAAATTATGTTAAAATTTAAAGAGATTATATTGATTTGTTTCCGAGAAAAAAATTATGTTTGAAAACAATTGCGTTTTCATTCGTTAACGATATCAGGAGTAACAGTCAATGAATCGTTTTGAAATTTGGCAAAGAATTAGCTCTTTTATATCTAAGGATTCAGTTCTTTGCCGAAAAAAATCTGACCGTTGTGACCAAAGATATTTGAGGTTAAAATTTTTTTATAAATTTCTTATATTTGCATTTTTAAAAAGAATATTCGATTGATTGACTCAAAATTTTTACCACTTATTACACTTATCGAGTACAACATTGTATTAAAATTTCAAGAGGTTATGTAGGTTAAAATTTTTTTACTCATTCCAAATTAGCCCCAAAATAAAATATATCATATGTAAATAAAATAAAGTTTTAGAGCAAAATATGTAATAGTTCTATTTAATTTGTATATCATATGTAAATAACATAATTATTGTGTACTAGGGCATATCCCCGAGAAAGTAATTTCAGATTGAGTCCCGCGGCAACGTGTACTAGGACAACGATAATAATTGACTTTCAAAATATGAATTTCGTAAAAATTTCATAAAAATATTTCATAAAAATATCGATTCTTAAATATGAAAAAAACTACCTCTCTGTTAAATTTCAAAACGATTCATTGTCTTTTGTTAAAAAGTATAACTTAATTATTATATTTGTATGATTGTTACAATGATGGATTAACTTTAAACCACTAAGTCGAGCAGGATAGTAGTTAAATACCTGTTTCAAAACAAATATTTATTAGATTATTGCCAATACATACTTTTCTTTCTCAAACTAATGTATTTCTTTAAAATTTTTTATAACAATAACTAATTGTTTGTATAGGATACATAAATGAAAAAACAAAAAAGATATTTTTTATATTCAGTCAAATTGTTTAACAAACAACAAAGAACCACAAAGAAAACAGTTTTATTTATTAATAAAGTTTTGTTGTAAAAAATTTACTTTTGTTTTTAAAATTTTAAAAATGGAATCGATAAATTAGTTTGAGGAAGCATCTTGCCAATGAATTGGCAGCGGTTTTCTTGAGGGCACATCTACCACATAAGGTTTTTTCGTTTCTTTGGTGGCCCCCCAACATGAAAATATATTCTGAACACTCATTATCCGTTGCCAAGCTTTTTTGCCGACGAAATCAATTTTTCTTATGGAAATTTAACATGGAAAAAATGGACGAAAAGTAGTCATTAATGATTAAGCAATAGCAAGCTATTACAAGCGATTAAAGTTGAAGAATAGCGTTTTAATTTGAGATGACAATCGTTAAAATCGGTCGATTCTGTGCAAAGCTACGTGAATTTGAAAATGGCGAATAATGACGAAAATGAGCGATTTTTTCAAACCCACGTAATTCTTCAAATTTTTGTCATTTTTCGCCATTTTCAACTTCGCGTAGCTTTGCACAGAATCGACCGATTTTAACGATTCTTATATCAAATTAAAGCTCTATTCTTCAACTTTGATCTCTTTTTTATGGAATTCGGTTTTGCCTCTTCAATAGTTTGCTACTGGTTAATCATCAATGACTACTTTTCGTCCATTTTTCCCATGTTAAATTTCCATAAGAAAAATTGATTTCGTCGGCAAAAAAGCTTGGCAATAGATAATGAGTGTTCACGAGTATTTTCATGTTGGAGGATCCCCAAAGAACAGAAAAAATCTTATGTGGTAGGTGTGCCCTAAAAAAAAAATTTTTTCCACTTTTGTATTCCAGTTGTTTGCTGTAGTCAGCGGATTTTCACGTATAATCCGACCGCAGCCCGAAAAAAAGGAAATCTCCCAAAGCCCGCTTCCTCGGCCGTATAACTCAACCCCCTACACACACACACACACACACACACACACACACACACACACACACACACACACACACACACACACACACACACATACACACACACACACACACACACATATCACGCACACACACCACACATACACGCACGCACGCACACACGCACACACACTACTATACGACACATCCGCCTAATTGCCAAAATTGCATTCTCTCTCTCTCCCTCTCTCACCCACCGCTGTCTCCCTTTGCGTATACTTACTTCCAAGACAATAGTTCCGCGAACTTGGCTGCAAACTTCCACAGCAGAAGCAGCAGCAGCAGTAGGAGCAGAAGCCGCCGCTTGTGCACAATAGATCAAATGCAGCCGTGGTATGGAGAGAGAGAGATAGAGAGAGAGAGAGAGAGAGAGAGAGAGAGAGAGAGAGAGAGAGAGAGAGAGAGAGAGAGAGAGAGAGAGAGACGCACTGTACTCACGGCGGCGACCGTAATAACGTCATTAAAATACCCTATATACCTTAGTATTGTACCCGTATACCGCCCTTGCGCTCTGAAATCTCTCTTCGTACACAAGAATACTCATGCGCGAGCGTCACGCGTCTTCCGATAAGTACTAGGTATACTGCACCTCTCTCTCTCTCTCTCTCTCTTTCTCGGTGAGAGAGTGGCAGCAGTGTAACTTTTAGTTGGCACATTATTGCGACGCGCACAATTGACCGAGAGAGAGAGAAGGGGAGAGAGAGAGAGAGAGAGAGAGAGAGAGAGAGAGAGAGAGAGAGAGATCGTATTCCCCGGTAACGTAGAGGTATATACGTAGATACGCTTCAAGATAGCGCGCGGAACGTTAAATACGAGCGAGTGGCACAACCGCATGCCGTGATATCGGACAATTTAATCGGGTGCCGTTTTCAATAAAAACTTTGTTGTTAGCCGAGATGGTGTATAAGAGCAGTATTAGTTGTAGTTGTAGGTGGTTGGCTATGTACGGCGAGCGATTGAAATTGTTAATTTGCGAGAATGGTCACGCGGAAAGGTATAGGTATAGGATGGTTTTTGTTTGGTGCGGGATTTGATTGTTTTGCCCGGCGGTGCTGCTACTGCTGCTGCTGTGCCTGATTGTAATCCGATGGCGTCGGTGGGGCTGTGTTATATTCGGATATACGCGCGTCCATTCCTCGAATTAGTTTACCTATATAAGGCTTATTCACTGTTAGAAATTTTTTGAAACAGCTTCACGGAGGTATACATTAAATTGGAATTAAATATCTGAGATTCGCATTAAATTTAATGTACCTCCATGAAGTTTTATTACAGAATGTACATTAAATGTATATTAAATTTCAGAGATGTTTTAAATACTATTAATCAAGTATTATACGAGTAAGATATACATAAGGAAAAAAGGGGATGTGATATAAGATATCCCCTTATGTTATCCGAGAAATTATTTAATACGTTTTTATAATATAATATCAGTAGTCCACTGGACTACGTGCATTTGGACGTATATCTGATGTATAATTGAATCGCGATATCGAACGATTTAATAAGACAGTTGACTTACCAGAAATCGTACATGACAAAAGATTTGGGATAGGCTTCAACAATTTCGGTTGTGTATGGATCTCAAACGGGATCATGTTCGTATAGTCTTATGTTGGAATGGCGGGGACTCCGAGACTTTCGGCATCGTGGAGATCCGCCCGTTGGAGTCCACAGGCCCCCATTCTTGGTATCTCGGCAGTCGACTATGTTTCCCCTTCTCTCAACGCTGTCGCGCCAGGATACCAGAGTTGGGAGGCTTCAGACGTCCAAAGTGGAATCGGGACAAGACCAGAAATCTCGGATTTTGGAGTTGATAGAATTATAGTTCGAAACATACATTTTTGAATCGCGAAGACTCCGAAGATATTGGATTCTTATAAATTATACAAGTTCGAAGCACCTTCAGTCAAAAACGGTCATCTACTCATATACGATCGATTACGGAAGCGCCTACGCGCCACCTTGAGACAATAAGCCAAAGCGTGATTTGTAAAAAAAAAAGGGAAAGACCTTGCCCTTTTTGCAGTGCTATTGTTTAATTTTTTTTCTTAAAATTCGTTTTCTCACATGAATTATCGTGTACCTCTCAAATTTGAGGATATACTTCATCTTTTTAAGATAACTTATTAAGTTTTAGTACAAGTTTTTGTATATAAATAAAAAATATTAGAATTTAAGGTTATAATAAGGTGAAGATTGAAAAAGAGAAAGGCCTTGCCCTTTTTGCGAGGGAAAAGCCGCAAAAGAGAAACGTCTTCAAGAGAATTGCTAAATGGGTTTCACAAATTTGCTAAAGCGAATTCTAATAATTACTAAAATCAAGTTTTCAGTTTTTAAGTTCAGTTTTCAGTTTATATATAATTCTAACAAGTATAAATGTATAAGTGAATCATTTTTATAAAAATTAAAATTTGAGATTAGTTTCAATAATTGATAACGTGTTTTAATGTATTATTACAGATTACAGATATGGATTCAATCCATATCGGCGGCTTTTCCCTCGCAAAAAGGGCAAGGCCTTTCTCTTTTTCAATCTTCACCTTATTATAACCTTAAATTCTAATATTTTTTATTTATATACAAAAACTTGTACTAAAACTTCATAAGTTATCTTAAAAAGATGAAGTATATCCTCAAATTTGAGAGGTACACGCTAATTCATGTGAGAAAACGAATTTTAAGAAAAAAAATTAAACAATAGCACTTCAAAAAGGGCAAGGCCTTTCCCTTTTTTTTTACAAATCACGCTTTGACTTATTGTCTCAAGGTGGCGTAATCGATGGAAATGGGCTGACTAGGAGAGGCTCAGGGTTCCGGAACCCCAGTTCTTAAAACTCGCACAGGTTGTAGGTAATACCACACAATAAACCCCTGTAGAGTTATAGACCTTAATGCTTTCACTGAAAAAAGTGGCGAGCAATTCTAATTTAAGAAAAAAGTCAAAATTTTAACAATTTTTAACAAATTTTAGCTTTGACCACTATTAGTGCTGCAACAAAAATATATCCAATGACTTATATTATTAAAATACACATAAATAATGTAAAATGTAAAGAATCTAGTAAAATAATTCATTAAAAAAAATTTTATTATCTGAATATATGTATAGAATTTCTTGCGATATTTGCGTTATTGCTGTTTTGTACTTCCATTGATAAAACAAATGCCAGAGCTCCTTTCCTTATTTTGTAAAAGCATTTATTAATGTATATTTTTATCATATAATTGAGGAGAATAAAATGCTGTTGAGGATAAGTAAAAGAATTTATATTCAAAATCCAAACAATCCTCTCTTCTCGACAAACTTCTCATTTGGTCCCAAAATGCTATTGCTGCTCTCTGACAGATGAGGTTGTCTACTTGCGCATACTAAACAGAAAAGAAAATCACAAAGAACCTGTTTTTTAAGTAAAAAATACGGCATTATGTGTTAAATAAGTCTCTTCAAAAAATGTTGAGGTTACTCATACTTATCTGACAAATACTGCCCCGGTGATCTTCCTCTCGCTCTATGAAATGCAGCAGTAGTAACTGATTATTTCTACAGTTATTTATAACAAAAAAAAACTGTAGTTGTATGTAGTTGTGTATAACTGTAGTTCCATTCTTATAGCAAGCCCTTGTGAAATTTTGCTGTTAGTGATATCTGTTAGGTATAGAAGTACACAGCGTTGGCAAGCGACTAATGTCAGAGGGGTCCGCCGTTCCGAAGGAACACTGGATTGGATTACCACTATTATTTTCTTATGCCGGCCGTATACGAAAAAAGGAACAGATAAAAAGAACAAGAATTACATGGGTTTCTATATCTCTATATACGAGGAACAACGAAATACAGAAGAAACAAGAGATATATATAGATATACCGACCCATGCTATTCTTGTTCTTTATATCCTGTTCCTTTTTTCGTGTACGATGCTTTATTGCAACGTCCGAACCCATATAAACGCGTCCTCTTGATCAGCTGTATTTCAGCATACAGAGTTGTAAGTACTGCTACGGTAGCATAAACACAGTCTGTAGCTTCAGTTGCAAGATAAATACACGATTATTGTAGGAATGTGCGACGGATTTACAACTGCTTATATGAAATTGCCGAAGTGTATTGTACATATTGTATATAAACGGGAAATAAGGTTATGTTTTAAATTATTTCGGTAATTAAATAAATTTTCGAAATTTAAGTATTTAAGAACTCCACACAACTCAAGCTTTTTGTTATAAATAATTGTAGAAATAATCAGTTACTGCTGCTACATTTCACAGAACAAGAGGAAAATGACCGGGATAATATTTGTCAGATAAGTATGAGTAACCTCAACATTTTTTTAGGAGATTTATTTAACATGTAATGCCTTATTTTTTACTTAAAAAATATGTTCTTTGTGTTTTTCATTTCTTTTTAGTATGCGCAAGTAAACAACCTCATCTGTCAGAGAGCAGCAATAGCATTTTTAGCATAGAAATTCGTCGACCAATGTGTACACGCACAGACATACGCGTTATTCCCTACGAAAATGAGCGATTTTTTTCAAACCCACGTAATTCTTCAAATTTTTATCATTTTTCGCCATTTTCAAATTCACCTAGCTTTGCACAGAATCGACCGATTTTAACGATTCTCATCTCAAATTAAAGCTCTATTCTTCAGCTTTAATCGCTTTTTTGTGGAATGTGGTTTGACCTCTTCAATAGTTTGCTATTGGTTAATCATCAATGACTACTTTTCGTCCATTTTTCCCATGTTAAATTTCCATAAGAAAAATTGATTTCGTCGGCAAAAAAGTTTGGCAATGGATAATGAGTGTTCACGAGTATTTTCATGTTGGGGGACCCCCAAAGAATCGAAAAACCTTATGTGGTAGGTGTGCCCTCAAAAAAAATTTTTTCCGTTTTTGTACCCCAGTTGTTGTCTGTAGTCCGGGGATTTGCACATATACTTGTTAATATATTTTATTACAAACCGTGTATAATAACAAGTAAATCAGTGCTGCTCTCAACATGCGATGCTGTTGCCTTGTAACAAGCCCGTTTTTAGGTTAGTTGTACTCCGCGCGAGAGAGTTGGTACCTCTGTCCCCTCTCCTTCAATCGCTCGCACGCACGTCGGCACGTGTAATACGCACGCGCTACACACAAGGTTGTAGAGACACCCGCACGTACGCGTGCGGCTGCACATCCTCCCCACCTCCTTCCATGCTCAAACCCATCCATTAATATGCGAATAGGTATTAACGTTCGTTCGCGTTCTCTCTCCCCCCCTCTCTCTCTCTCTCTCTCTCTCTCTCTCTCTCTCTCTCTCTCTCTCTCTCTCACTTGAGCGTACACCAAAGCTTGGGCTTGAGCCTTTATTTCAGTAGAAT
This sequence comes from Torymus aiolomorphi, assembly GCA_036365515.1. Taxonomy (NCBI): domain Eukaryota; kingdom Metazoa; phylum Arthropoda; class Insecta; order Hymenoptera; family Torymidae; genus Torymus; species Torymus aiolomorphi. The sequence continues at coordinate 21,418,819 of CM070875.1, read as the reverse complement.
AACATTAAATCATTACTCCTAATTAAAGGTGTAATTGAAATTAATTACGTTCGCCTGCCCGTGTTCGCTTGCTGCCGCCGCCGTCGTCGCAGTTATCTACGATAATAATTAAAGTAATTAAATTTCAATTACCGGCTCATATCTGCGTGATATCACGCACATATGTGTATGTATATGAGCAAATTTATAATTTGTCCACACTTAGAAGGTTCAAAAAATAAAAAAAGGAAATTTGAAGGCGCCCTTCGCGACAAGTTTCTTCTCATTCTATATAGGTCATAAAATATACGAAAAAATTTGTGAACATTAGAAAACGGTCTTGTGACACCGTTTTAGAAAAACATCCATTTTTCTTATGAAAATTTAACTTGCACTGAGAAAAAAATTTTGTAATTTTTATAATACTTATAAGAAAAATTACTATACTGTATGGGTACCAGTTGTGTTATCTACCACAAGATAACACAACTGAGATATTTACTAAAATGCTAATAATTTTTACACTAAAAGTACGAAAAAATACTAAAAAGTTGAATAAAAATTATCATACAAAAGTAGAAAAAATTACTAAACAGCATGATGAAAATTAGAAACCAAATTTTAAAAAACTCATATAAATTTTACCCAGAAAAGTAGTAAATTTTCTTATAGTGGATAAAAATTTTTCCTGTATACGATTTACAGACTTTACGAGGTGGTATAGTAATTTAGGAGTACGCACTATACACTGCGCATGCGCGTTGCCATCAAAACAATGTAACATCGCGCCGACTCGTTCTAAGTTGAAATATTTTTTGAAAAAAATTTACTTTAGATAGTATAAATAAGTTTATTATTAATTACTTTGATCAACATTTAAATAATATTGTCCATAGATTAGATTAATATCGAATTGGTTTTTAAAATTTGAAAAAAATAATTCACTTTTATAAGTATTAGTGTACCGTAATATATGTGCGAATACAAGGACTACAGCAAACAACTGGAGTAATATATGTGCGAATACGCGGACTACAGCAAACAACTGGGGTACAAAAACAGGAAAAAACTTTTTTGAGGGTACACCTACCAGGCAAAGTTTTTCTGGTTCCTTAGGTATCTCCCAACATGAAAATACTCGTGAACACGGTTTATCGTTTGCCAAAATTTTTTGCAGACCAAATCGATGTCAAAATTTTAATGCGATTTTTCGCATTTTTTATAGAATATATCGTATTATTGATATAGTCTCCCTGGTAGAAATTCATCTATATATAAAATGGCCAAAAAGTTATAAAATAACTAGTAAAACTGTCTAATTTGTCCCTATGATAAAACGATTTTTCGACCATTATTTGCCTATTACTTAGATTGACGTAATAACAAAATATTCGTATTTGATTTACTTACTAATTTGATCTTTCATGAAAGAGCTTTAAAGTGCATTGGAATTGGCTTACCAAAATATAAATTAACATTAACTAATAAATCATATGTTGTACTCATTCTATGAATAATTAAGTAAAACTTTTATTTCTCTATCTGATTCTGTCTCTCTCACTCCTTCTCATAACAGCAAGCCTTCTACTAGCCATTTCCAAACTAAAGAAATTGATCAGTTTTAATACCTTTAAAATACTCAAGAACAAGCTTGTGCTTGTCTTCGAAAAACTGAATCTATTTTTCAATCTATTAAATGGCCAAATAATGGAAGAAAAGGCGCTTCATCGGGAGCTAGAAACTGGACAAGAAAAATTCCCATTTTATAGCAAATTTCTAATATATAAATGATCAGTTATTAGTTATAAAAAGTTTTGGATTTCCACCAGGGCTAAATTTCTTTCATATAGACGCTTTCTTAGGCTCCTGTACTCAAATTGTTACTAAAAAAATACAGTTTTAGAATAAAATAATGAATTTTAGAAAAAAAGCTTGCTAATTTTAATGGCGTTGAAGCATAAAAAATGTAAATTTGATAAAAAATTAAAAATCAAGATACTTAAATTCCTTTTTGCTTTTATAATCAGAAATGGGTTTGTATGTGCATTATTTTATCTGTTAAGAGCTTTCTATGTGTATCTCATTGTAGTCTTTTTAATGTAAAGCACTCGAATACTCAACAAAAGTGACATTTTTTCATTGGAGACAAGTAAAGAATGAAGCATCGCACGAACTGGCACCGGGCTTAGTCCGGGTATGCTACAGGGGTAGCCATGGCCAATTGAGGTCCATGGATGAACCCAGGGTTTTCTAACGTATTTTGACCTCCTGAACAGGAATATCTTGGGTACTTTTGCGAAAAACATAACCATAAAGTTTTATTAACAATTTTTAAAAACAAAATTAAATTTGAAGTTTGAAAAGTGATTTTTCGACTTTCTGGTCCTTTCTAACTCAATAACGATATAGTCTTTTTGAATTTTATAAGGCCTACAATATTCTTTAGGCTCATTTTTGGTAATTTTTCGCGATTTTCATATGCACGTAACTTTGCGCACAACCGACCGATGAGTATTTTAAAGGTATTAAAACTGATCAGTTTCTTTAGTCTGGAAATCGCTAGTAGAAGGCTTGCTGTTATGACAAGGAGTGAGATAGACAGAATCAGATGGAGAAATAAAAGTTTTGCTGAATTATTCACAGAAGGAGTACAAGAAATTATTTTTTAGTTAATGTTATTTATTTATATTTTGGTAAGCCATACAATGCTCTTAAATGCTCTTTCATCAAAGATAAAATTAGTAAGTAAATCAAATACGAATATTTTATTGTTACGTCAATCTAAGAAATAGGCAAATAATGGTCGAAGAATCGTTTAATCATAGCCATTAATTAGTCGGTTTTATAAGCTATTTTCTAACTTTGTGTCCATTTCATATCTAACAATGTGGTTGATCGCAGTAATAATTTATGCAAACCTATCATCATCCCTTACTAAACAATATGATATTCTCAAAAATACTAGATCAATTACCTCAAATACTAGATCAATTATCAAAATACTACCTATTACTACCCACTTCGTCATTTATACTTAGTAATCAGCCCGAGAAACTATATCAACTCCTCCTTCCGCCGCTTCAACCAACAAAAAATCAAAATCGGATTACCAACGCCATATAACTTCCCTTCCTTCGACCGCGCTGACTAACAAAACGATCCGATAAAAATGACAAACGCTCGCATTCCCGCGGCAGCGGCGGGACATTTTACAATCGAAAAAATTGAAATACCTGCCGCGCTGCGCGTTTTACTATAACTCGTATTATTGTGGTATAATAAAAAAAATTGTTTCTTTCTTTTTTTTTTACGCACGTGCCGGTGTTGGCTTTGTGCTTTGCCACGCGCACATATTATACGCACACAACACGCGTATCGCGTATCCTCGTAAATTTCAATGTACTGAACTGACCGCGGCGAAGCTTTTACCGAGCGCGCGCGCGCGCTATCGTAAACGAAAATATTAACGGCGCGGGCTCTCAAACGGCATTACAATGCGCTCATCTTTATTCATTATTCGCCCGTGTGCGTGTGCGTGTGTGTGTGCGCGTGCGTGTATGTGTGTGTGTGTGTGTGTGTGTGTGTGTGTGTGTGTGTGTGTGTGTGTGTGTGTGTGTGTGTGTGTGTGTGTGTGTGTGTGTGTGTGTGAGTTCTTGCGGGGCTCTTCTGACCGTTATACGAATAAGGCTGTTACGTGAATTATTATTGTGTTGTATGGATTTTGTTTTATTTCGTATCGGGTTTATTTTGTTTTTGGTTGAAATTAGATTTACGGGGTTAGAACGCCGTGGCTGTCGCGTGCGCGGTTGTGTGTATACGTGTGTAAGTGAGGAATGGCGAAATTGTGTATTCATGAAGGCTGAAAACGTAGTGTTAAAACGCGCTGATGGTATTAGTTTTGAGAAACGGTGTAGATTATATGGTTACGCGGTTATTATTATTTTTTTATTACACTTTTAAAGTGCGCGTGTTTTTTAATTTCTCTAATGCAAATTTTTAATTCGATCTTATAAACTTTATGAATTTTGTCGGAAGCCGTTTGATTGTAGAAATATATATGAGATGACAGCGCGCCTGGGCAAAGAATTTTTAATTACAATCAAGTGTGTAAAATGTTAACGAGTCTCGTGTTTATATAATATTTAATACACATTTTCATAAAAATAGATTTCCACCTTTTGCAAAATACGAAGCTTCCGCGCCGCGAAAAAACAATCGTTTAGCGTGAAAGCGTAATGCTTTGAAACATTTTAAATGAAAATGAATGTTTGATTGCTAAAAGCTGTCCACTGTAATGATGAATCGTAGAGAAATGAATTATCGCTTTGATCCATTGACTTTGATTCGCATAGTAGTTTCCCGTTATAATTCCCAAAGGGAAGTGCACGACAAATTGAGGAATTAAAAAAAAATAAATTCGTTTTACTATTTCCTTGCAGATCTGGATTCGCTACTCGTTATGTTTGGCTCTGGTAAGTTGGCCCCTCGCCGCGCAGGGAAATATCACCACAGCCGCCACAAAAACGTCCGACTGGTGCATGACCGAGTGCATGTGCCTCTCAAAAAATCAGGTATGTATATATATATATATATACATATTCAAACAACACACATTATAGCGTTGTAGTAATTAATTTTTTGTCACAACGTGTGTGCAGCTGTATGAGGTGGGTTTCATTCTATCGGAAAATTCTGATACCATTGGTATAATATATAAATCCTATTCTCTTTGCTTTATATGGTCCCATTGATTTATGAGAAACATTTCGAAGCTTCAGAGATTGAAAAATGTTCTTTGATAAGAGCTGTAAAAAAGAGAGAGAGAGCCGTAGACATTTTTATGGGGGAGATATATATATATATACACACACGCGTGCGCGCGGAACGTTTTAAGAAAGGAGGAATTCAATGCGACGTAAAGAAAGTCATGAATCCTCGAAAAGGCATTTCCTTTCATTTGTATTTATAAAATTCTTTTTTCTAAATTATATTTGGAAAATTTCGTTTTCGTATATTTTAATGGGTTCCGAAAAACGCAAGAATCCGCGTATTTGATCATTTAATTATAAAAGTTCTCTTCAAAGCGTTAATTATAAAATATCTTAAATACACTCTTTTTTTAAATTACATATAATTAGCATTAATGATTGTTAATTAAACTCGCGAAATGAATCGAGAGTAATAAGCAAAAAATAAAGATTTTTCTGACAAATTAATAATTTAATTAAAAATGACGAGCTAATTAAAAGAAAATGATCGTAGAAAATGATAAAATATTAAATAATAATGTTTTACCCTGGTAGAAACGTTAACGACAAGTTGGCTAATTGTTGGTTAATTTTGGAGTTAAAAACGACACACTAACATTATTTCGCTGTTAAAGATAAATATTCAATTTTTGTTGATAAGAGTATATTCTTTTGTTAATATTTGAACATGTGATTATAATTTTCGATACTTTTAATAAGGTTTAAATATTGATTTTGGTCGACAATGCTTCCATTTGATTAACACGTTAACCAACAAAAATGGTTAATTTCCCTGGTGGAAATCCAAAACATTATCTAACTAATAACTGGCTATTTATATTAGAAACTTGCTATAAAATGGGAATTTCCTTTGTCCAGTTTCTAGCTCCCGGTGAAACACTTTTTTCCCTATTATTCGAACATTTAATAGAATGAGTTTTGCGAAGACAAGCACAAACTTGTTATTGAGTATTTTAAAGATATTAAAACTGATCAGTTTTTTTAGTCTGGAAATGGCTAGTAGAAGGCCTGTTGTTATGACAAGGAGTGAGAGAGACATAATCTAATGGCAATAAATACATTCTACGTAATATCTTCAAAAGGACAACTGTAAATGGTTTTTCTGTCTGCTCATATTATTTATATTTTAGTAAGCTATCAGTTACAGTTGAATACCGTCCAATTTAATGTCAATTCTTTAAGTAAACTTAAAACGAAAATTTGGAGGTTATGTCCAATCTATTAAATGTGCGAATAATGGAAGAAAAAGCGTTTCACCGGAGCCTATTAACTATAGCCATTTTTCCTACTTATTTATTGAGATTGTGGCCATTTCAGATAGATAAATTTCCACCAGGGTTTTACAAAAACAGTAATACTAAAATATGAACCGAGTTGTTAAATTATTGTTACGTGTGGATACACGTACGGATATGAAAGATCGAAATAAGCAAGGCGTCCGATTACAATAGTGTAGTGGTCCGTATTAGTGTGCCTGTCCATATTTGTGTGCCCTATTATTAAAACATATCCTAGAAATGAACGAGTAAAAACGTAACACTAAAATATTTTTTTTTATAAAGTATAGTTAATTAAGTTTAAATAGAATTAATTACTTAATTTGTTTTCATTTACTATAACATTAAAAAAGAACTTTCAAAAATATGTTTCACGGTTTGTGGTGTGTCACGGTGTTTCCTTGTCCAAACTTGCTAAGAAATGACATTTTAAAAGTAACATTAAATAATGTTTCGGAAGGATTTTAATGTGGGATACAATTGATTATATCATAAAATAATATTATGTTATATAATAAACCTTAATAGAAAGGTTTTCAATTGATTTTTAATTAATGGTGTCTACTAATAGGGCAGTGAAAAACAACTTCTCCAGATTTGTGTGTGCACAAATACAATACGAGCATGCTCGTATCGGCGCTTGAACAGAAAAGTTAGGTTAGGTTGTCTGCGCACAAACGTTGTTTCATGTCGCATTGACGACCTTCAGCAGTTTTTACCGTATTGGAATTAATTAACATTCAATGTAAACAAGGGTTAGAAATTGATTATAAATGCACTACAGTTAACAAAATAATTTTGTTGACAATGATAATATTATCAAGACACACTAATGTGGGGCACACAAACGTATACACCCACATTAATACGGGCACACAAAAATGTACTTTGTTGTCTGCTAGGGTACACAAATGCGTACACATTTTTTTTTTTATATTGCTTGTAACTTTCGTAAATATTAATATTTTTCTATAACAAAAATTGTTTCGTGTAGATTATTACTTTTATTATCTTATATAAACCTGCCCGGAATCTCTGATACAGCTTAAATAGTTTATTATTATGCGACAAAACTGAAGAATTTCTTAAACCCACACTAATACGGACATCTACCCTATCACGCCGATTAGCAATTCTGCCGAGCGGTGACGGCCGTGGCTTGATGGTAGCGTTTCTGACTCGCGAGTCGGCGGCTCTGATTCGATCCCAGGGTCTGTCACTTTTTATTATTAAAAGTTGTGATAGCTCATTCGTGACATTATAAATATATAAGTATATGCTTGATTTGGTTAAAAATATAACTGCTCCCAGTGACATTTTCATAAAGCGGCCAAATACGTTATAATACGTTATAATGCATGACGTACACTGAGAAAAATAATATAATAAAAATTACTATAATATACATAGTAACGTCGAGACATACTTACAATATAAAAATTACTATATTTTATAGTGAAAATTGCTATGTACATAATAGAAATGACTAAACACATAGGAATTTTTACTATAAAACATAGTAATTATTTTGATATTGCAAGTATGTCTCGACGTCACTATGGATTATAGTAATTTTTATTATATAATTTTTCTCAGTGTAGATACGGATACATCATTAGGTGTAGCTGCTTCGAGGGGCTGAGATTGAACGTAGTAGAATTTGAAGCGAGCTCATTAAATAGATCGTTAAGCTCCTTTGAAAAGCTTCTAAAGTTCAGCTGTGTGTCTTGAAGATCCCTTATTATGGCTTCATAACTTTTGAAGATTTTTCCCGGGGCATTTAAGAATACTACGCGCTGCGCGATCTCTATTATATATTATTTCAACAATTTGCTCGGAGTGTATATTATATAATTCCCAGCTGTTTAACGATTTGTATTTTCGGTAGATATTGTTGATTGACTTTTTAATCGAGTAGATTATAATTTTGACTTTGATCATTCGGATGCATAATTGTCTCTATACGCTTCATTAAGCGCGTTTCTATTGATCAACAAAATATCAAATTAAATCTGAGAACTTTGTAATATTGATGCCGCCTCTTTAACGGAATTAAATTGTTATTCCGTGTATTTAATGATATGATTTTAACGTTAACGAGATTTAACAACACACGTTGAAGCTAGATGAATAGAAAATTTATTGTAATTTATGGTGTTATTTTCAGTATATTCATTTCTCGTCTACAGTATATTAAATGTAATCCTTTGCATACTGAGCAGGCCACGTACATCGCAGTTACATAGCCGGTGCAGCGGCTAAAAGTATAAAATAAATTTTTACATTTCACTCTTGAAAATGTTGCTGTTGTATGCTTTTTGAGAGTTATTAAATTCTGTTATAAAATGGCAATTTGAAATGAATGTTGCATATGCATTAGAAATTTTAGAAATAATTTCGTGAAATTAATGTTAAATTCACTTATTTACACTTTACCATTGCATAATACTCTACTTTTGTCAGTTTAAATGAAAAATTCTTTTTAAATTCTTAAATTAAGATGTTCTTATTAACTGTATACGTGGAATTATGTTTGTTATACATTAGCTCATAGTGCAATTAACTTTTTATTTTGCAGCATTGCCAAATTATTTTTAAATTCACACTATCCCGAAATAGAAAATAAATTAATTCGTATGGCTAATAAATTTCTCTTTGTCTTCATTAGTATTACAGATATCGAATTTCTCATTCATTAATAGAAATTTTTAATATAGACAAGGAAGTGGGTCAATAAATTTTACCGAAACCTATTGGAAAATGTTTGATAATGGTAAAAAAAGGTTTTTTTACATTCGGGCTTAAACGAATTATGACGAGAAATCATTAATATAATCATTATTGCGATCAGTGAAGGTTTCTATGTTGTTATGTCTCTAAAAACTTATTTTTAGCATTAAAAAACATTTTCCAACAGGCTTTGGCCAAACTCAGAATGCGCGACCTTTACACCTGCATTTATAAATAAAAATCTCGTCCAACGAGCTTTTGGATATTTGGAGTTGTTTTAAAATAATTGTACGTTAATCCTCTTTAAATGACAACCTGTTTTCACTATAATGCAAAGCGAGAAGGAAATACAATTTTGTTGATTCGCATGATGAATTAATTACACTTCATTTTTAGGCACGACCGCTTCTCGGGAAAGCCTTATATTTTCACTAGAGCGAAAATTGTAACACTTCAAAAACGAACAATTTGTTGCATAAAAACTATTTTCCACCCAGAATTGGTTCATTTTAGGCGTTTTTTATGGTGTATGTGTGTATGTCCGTTCGTATGTAGACAAGTTTATGGAATATCTCTGCGAATTTCCAATAGATCTTAACGAATTTTGGCCCAGATACTCGTCTAATTATAAGTAAGCTCCAGTCTTATACCGAGTCAAATCGATCAACAAATAAAAAAACGCTAGAGCAAATAAAAATTTGAAAAAATCGATTTTTGAACATAATGTGAACAAAATTAATTTTACGTCAAAAAACAACAAATGCATTTGCTAAACTAATTAAAACACGTCTTTTTTACATGGAAAATTTTTTTCTATGAACAATATTTAACAATGTAATAGCGAAAAAACCGCTAAAATCATCAAAAATAGTCGTTTTTTTGCTATTTCTTTACAGGATTTGATTTTACACAATAATATTAAATGTAAAAGTTATAGATAATATTAAAACCAAACTTTTTTCTGTTAAACATTTTTTTGTACAATAAATTCCTGACGAGTTAAACTCATAAAAACGATTTTTAACGCCTAAATATACATAAAATGGACGATTTTCGGCTACAACTTGACAAGATTTGATTTTATACAAAAATATTAAATGTAAAAGTTGTAGATAATATTTAAACAAAACTTTTTTCTATTTAACATTTTCGTGTAAAATCAACTCCTGTTGAGTTAGACTTATAAAAACAATTTTAAACGTCAAAACATAGATAAAATGGACGATTTTCGGCTAAAACTTGACAGGATTTGATTTTACACAAACATGTTCAATACAAAAGTTCTAGATAATATTTAATCAAAACTTTTTCCCATTTAGCATTTTCATATAAAATGGATTCCTGACCGCTTAGACCTATAAAAACGATTTTTAATGCCTAAATACACCTGAAATAGTCGATTTTCGCTTATCATACAAGAATTTGACTTTCAATAAAACTGTTAAATACAAAGCATATAGATATAGTTTAAACAAAACTTATTCCCAATTAACATTTTTATGTACAATAATTTCTGGATCATCTAAACGTATAAACATGATTTTTAATACCCCAATACACGTATAGTGAATTTTCGCTTATTATTTCACAGAATTAGATTTACACAGAAGTATTCGATACAATAGCTCTAAATAAGATGGAAAAAATAGACATAACATTCCAAAGATAATATAATTACAAAAACATAATAATAAGATACAACATTACATTTGATTACAATATTCAATGGGATAAACACCTTAGAAGAATAATTAAAGAAACAAAATATCTATTTCCCTGTTTTCTACAAAAAGATTTTTAATAACAAATTTAAAAAATTTGATATAAGATTATCCAGCTTAACCTACTATGTTCCCAGGACCTAAGCGATTGAACTAAAAGAATCAAAATTGTGTAATATTATATAAGTACATGTTAAAGGAATATCATATATATACAAAAAAAACTTTTGTGTAATGTATGAGCTATAAATGTTGTAATATGGTAAATCTCAATGCATAAAGAATGCAATGTTCTAGCTGACTCAGTCTTACAGCATGTAGAAAACTATTAAATAGGCAAGTCTCACTGGGTAGAAGTCTGCGAAATACATAATGATGTATTTTAATACAACAGATACCTTGAAGCGAGCTCTTACACCCTGACTAAACTTAGAAATTAAATAGACGAGCTAATATTACCAGGGACAACTGCCTATCCTTATCGCATTTAACAACACACACAGCACTTATATAATATTTCCAAGTTCCTATTACCTATCTCCTTACACTTTAAATCACTAACACTCGAAGATCACTTAGAGCTGCAGAAGTTGCAAAATAGGGCTGGACGGTCTAGGCTGGCACTACTCCATGGATGCCAGTCTGCTGAGAATCATCTAACAGCAATCCACTGTGTCAGTAACCACATCACCTAGGAGGAAAGTACTGACAGAGACCGTCAATTGTGTTTCAATGTCAGGGACTGCCTCAGCCTAGGGATGAGCAAAGTGCATGAACAGCAGATCAGTCCCTATTCTGGGGGACAAGCGAGGAGAGTTGAGTACCTAAAAACCACATATGACTAATAAATAGATGACTCAAAAAAACATACCATACAAAAGAAAAGTCTGCAGCAATGGCTGTTGTTCACTCACTGTACCAGCTTCCTGTAACAACTAGAGGGGAAGAACGGATGGAGACCTTAAACCGTTGTTTCACTGAAGACGCTGAAGACACAAGCAGCAGCTTAACTGTACACACAGTCACTAGTGTAAGAACCAAACAAGGAAAGTTGAGCACCTAAAAACCACATATAATTAATAAATAGATGACTCAGACAACATTTCCACACCTAAGAAACAGTCTGCAGCAGTGCCCGTCGTTTACACTACTTAACTCTCGCTGCCACAGATACCTGCAACAAGCGAAAGTACCATCAGCTCACCCATCAGAGAGGTTAGGAACGAGAAAATGCTTACTAAATCTGCTCTCGCCGCTGACACACTGCCTTCCCATCTCCGACGAATCATCGACAATCGACGAACACGATGAAAGGGCGAACATGATTCACCAGGGCGGCATACTACAGCAGCCACAGTCATCGCTGGGGATGCCGGGAGCCAGACGATTCGATTGTTGACAACACACACCATGGACACATGTGCGCCACGGCTGACGGCACGCCGCACTACCCAGCAGTAGCAGAAAGCGCGCGCAATCATATATATAGATATATCTTATACCTCGCGGTCGCACGAGTCGCATGTGTTTTTCCGCTGTTCTTGGTGTGCGAACGCAGCCTAGCCGAGGCACGGTCGTATACATAGATCCGGAAAGTGTGTACCTACGACCGTGAGCCGAGGTACCTAGCGTAGCCGTTACGACTGCTGCAGTAAGTATTCATGGACGCAGGTCACAGGATTAAGCCAGATTGCCGTTGCCGAATGCATCAGTATTGAGCATTCTCCTTCTGTTTTTCTCCTTTTCGCGGTATTAGTGTGTGTGTGTGTGTGTGTGTGTGTGTGTGTGTGTGTGTGTGTGCGCAAGTATTTTTTTTTGTAATTGAGATTGCATAGGTATATGTAGTTAGGAATACCCGTGAGTCCGTGAGCAGCTAGTCTCCACCTTATGGATAAGATTAAAACAAAATTTTGTTTTCATATTACATTTTCATAAATAAAAATAAAAAACAATTATTATAATTATAATAGAAATTATGAAAACTATGTTTTTAATTTTAAATATAACTGCAATCATAGTATTTATATTCAACTAGCTACATTCAACGCGCTTCGCGCGTATTACTATTATTATTTTTTCTTTTTTTTTGAGGTTATGAACATGATCATGTTAGTTAATTTCAATTTAAAAGTTTGTTTTAATCAGTTTAAATTATACAATAATAACGTAATTTTGATAAATAAAATAATAAAATTTTTCTTATACTATTGTTACGGACGGATATTCCATTAATTATTCCATTTTTTAATACTCCAACTCAAGAATTTAATCTTAAAATTCAAACACATATTTTGGCGCCTATTCTTTATAGACCAATCAAATAAGTCAACAACAACCAATCAAAACAGTCTTATTGTGATGACAGTTTTCATCCATCACTTTTTTAAGAGAGGATATTCCTATGCGCGCTTTAATCATATCAATTAATACTTAATAAATTTATATACATCATAGGCTATTTAAAAAGTTATCTAAATATTTTTATACATGTAGAATTAAAACGCAAACCTTCTAGAAAAAAGAAGAAATAAATGTGTAAAAGTAAATGGATAATTATTATTTAAATTCTACTGCAGATGTATTTATGTTTATTTTAAATGATAAAAACGATAAATAAAATATTACAATTTTTGCAATAATAAAAGTATAAGGTTCTTCTGAGCATTGCGGTCGTGCCTATTATATAAAAACGAAGTTTTTACATAGAGTGGGGGGGGGGGGCAACGAGCGAAGCGAGGAGCAGGTGTGTGTGGGCGGGGGGGGGGGGCATGCCGAAGGCACGCTGGGGGCGCAGCCCCCCTAGTTAAAGATGACATTTTAAAAGTTTTTATCTTCCAAAATGATTAAATGAAAGAAAAAGATCATGTCATAAATCCAGAGTCACAAAATCCTTTCACAACGTCACTCTGCATACCTCACAAAATTTTTCACGATCTTATTCTTCCCCCTACACAAATTTCACACATGCACCAAACTCCACTCCACTTCTAAAACGAATCTTTTCAAAAATCTCGTCGCCGCTCTATCTCTATATCATCTTTACACCGTATCCCCTAACCCACACACACGCACACACACACACACATACACACACACCCACACTACAACTGCACGACGATCACACAGTATATATAGTTTACGAAAATCAATCTCGGCGCCACGCGCGGAGCCACCGAACGCGCCGTTATTCCGCGCGATCACGTCCGCGAGCGGGCGGGCAGCAAGTAAGTACACTTCCAAAACAAATATCCCGTAAACTTTTCCCCTCCCCCATTCCCCCTTCGTTCTCTGTACACGGCTATACAGTAAAGCTCTTCCGCAACGCCATTCATCACGTTTGAAGAATAAACCGCGCGACCGAGCAGCAGCAGTAGCAGCAGTTCGATTATACTAAACTGGTCGACATTCGATAAACCGAATTTAACCGATCGATCGTGCACACTCGTAAACACATAATACGTGTATATTCAATTCCCACAAAAATTTCCCTTAAGGGGACAAGCCATGGTTGAACCTGAAAAAAAAGCTATTGTATTAATTCTTTAATAACAAAGCCAATATATAATTTTAAGAGTTCAAACTTTTTTTTATTATTAAGTTATACAATTACCTATAATTTAAGACTACATCATCCAGGTGTTTAAGATTTTGGTCTTGCAGTCCATTAGATTAAGAAACCCTTCTGAATTAGAAACTGGCATGTCATTGCCGCAGGAAATTTTTTGAACAAAGCAAGGCAGGGGTCTGGTTACTTAGGAGTACCTTCGTAGTTATACCAGTTATAGAAAATGTGAGCTACTTTTTTTTTAAAAATTTTTAAAATTGTTTTCTAATGAAAAATCTAATTTTTTAATGTTTTTTTTATTAAAATTTCAATATTTTTTGTAATTTTATTTTATAATTTTTTTTCTAAAGCCTTTTTCAAAAAAGTACCTCACATTTTCTATAACCAACACAATTTTAAAGATACTCCTAAATTTCCAAACCTCTAGCTTGCTTTATTTAAAAGAAATCCTGCGGCAAAGTCCCTGTAAATACAAAAAACAAGTTATTCAGAAATTCAATTCAAAGTTTTGGTTTTCTATAACTTTATATAAGTTTCAAAACTACTTACCAAAAATTTTTTTTTCATTCTGTATGATATACTTTAGTGGAAAAATGAAACAGATGCCAATTAGATGAAAGTAGTCCTGGCTAAATCATTTTAACTGTTGAATAAACCTATAAAAAAGAATTTCATTAATTCAACAATATTTTTAAATTTTTTAGATTAATACATAAATGTTGTACTTATTTTTTTTTTTCGTACTAGGCTGAAAACATTGTTAGTCATAAATGTTATTGACAGTAAAAATAACCTCAAAATAAATTAATCCTTTTATGAGAGCCAATAACACACCTGTAAAAAGAAAAAAATTAATAAATATTATATTAGCTATTATCGCATAAAAATAACTTTTTACCTACTCTAGTAAGAACCTGGTGCATATGACTCTTCAGGTAAATTCAATTGCAGTCTCCTTCGTTTTCTCCTATTTTCTAAAGTGTTTTCTTCGGCATTCCTCTCAGCATGAAATAATCTGATGTCATTGCTTTTCTGTGCCCACTCAATTGCAGCTACTCCAGGTTTCACATCAAAGGCTTCCATAATATTCAGAAAACCAACTCTTCCATCGTTGAAGCAAGTGACAGCAATACAAGCACCTGCTGTGAGCACATGTACACCACTGAAGGAGGTCTTGGTTACAATCTTCCAAACTGAATTATTAAAACTCTCATTACTATTTTGGGTGTAACCGCCTAAACATCTGTGAAGCAGCTCCTGTTCAGAGAGATCTTTGTAAATTGGTTTCAACTGCTCCATAATCACTGCAGGAATACTGCCTTTATGATGAAAATCTTTTAGTTTTTTTGAGCCTTCGCTTTTTGCCACTTGCACCAACTGCTCTGTCCTGGTGGGCATAAATGATGTTGAGGATTCTGGTCTGTGGAAATCTTGTGGTAGTACGTAGCCCATATAGCATTCAGCATTTTTTCTACAGAGTCCGTGTTGTTTCTGATGGCATTACCATAATATGTGGTGAACTGATCAATTACTTTTGCTGTTAATCGTCCTTGGCCTCCAATGGTTTTTCTATCGTCTAATAACTTTTTTCCAAAATTTTTCTTTAAATTCCTGAGTCTGGTTCCCATTCGTTTCTGGACGTGTCCCACACACTCCTTCTTCTCAACTTTAACTTCATCTCCATACGGTTTGGCCTGGCACAAAGCACTGTACACTTTCGAATCTCCATCTCCAATGTAATGATGGTATTTTACATTATACTTTTCTTGAGATCTTCTAAACATTTCCACAACTCCATCGACTTCCATCTTTCCAGCACTTCCTTCATGGTTTGCTGTACATTTATCTTGATGATCACTGAACCAGTCTTCATATTCTTCTGTGCCTTTTCTATTTTCCCACTTTAAACATGCTTTACAAAAACTGTTCTTGATAAATATGTCAAGAACTTGTTGAGAACGCAAGCCAATCAAACTTGAAATTCCTTGCAATGAAGAAAATCCTCTTTTTCTCCATGACCCATCACCAGATACATCTAGGCCTTGATTTTCAGCTGGTGTTAATGCTGTTTCCTTTTTGACGCCTTCTTGCATAGAATTTTGTGCTACCTCTTGAGTCACTTTACTTAAATCTTCATTGAGATGGTCATAAAAACTATGTGCAACAGGTGGTGGCAAATCCATGATTCCGCAAAAAGTTTGCAATGCAGCATATCCTTGCCCAATTGCTCTTAGTGCAAGAAGACTGCGTCTGTTGGTTTCATAAGCATTGCTTTGAGCTCCAACTTGCTTGCTCGTGCTTATAATTCTTCTCTCTGAACAATTTTTGCACATAATGCTAAATTTGGAGCCAAGTCCTCGAATATCTTCTTCTATAATTTTAACTTGTCCTTTACATGTTGCACATACAAGAAATTTCTCCAGCTGTAAGAACAGAATGTTTATATCTATTATTCTGTTTCTTGTTTGTGACGCTTCTACAGATATATCTTTTATTTTCCCTGAAGTTGTACTTCTTTTCCTTTTGTTCGTGATTTTTTGTTGAACATTCTCTGAATTTTTGTTAAATCCTTTATGTTTTTTTTTCTTCCAAATTTTCTCTTCTTTCCTGGAGCTCCTGATGTTCTATTTCTCTTGTCAGAATCCATAGTGGCTAATATCTAATCCTCTATAATGTTAGTTATTAAAAAACACAAATAAAAGTCACTCACTGAACTCACTAAATTAAAAATATTAACAACACTTTGCACAGTGCAGTTAACCTAAAATCGCTGTCTTCTACACTCTCAGTTAAAAGAGTTCTACACAGCACTTTATTTACAAAAAAATTTTTTGTCAATACTGAATAAATTACATTGAAAAATGCAGATTCAATTATATTCAAAACACTTTTAGTTTAAATCCCAACGACTATGGCGCTGACAGAACGTAAACAGATGAGATTTTAAACCATCTATATGTATTGTACGTATTATACTTTTGTATAAGTAGAGTAAAAGTAAAATACACGAGGTTTATACCTCGAGTTAAGTTTGCCTACTATGTCAATGTACATTTACGTTCTAAATTTAGTATTGTATGCTGTGAAGCATAAAATAATATAAGATTAACAATAGTATATCTAAAATGGATAATTTAAGAAAAATCACTAAATATGCAAAAAAGTGACTTCACGGTTTTAGCTGTATTTTCTAAACGAAATCGAATTTGGAAATGCGGTTGGAAGCATAGTATTCAGCGGAAAATTTACTATCAAAATAGTACATAAAAAAAAATCGATTTTTCGACCCCCTAACCATGGCTTGTCCCCTTAATCCGGTCATAAAAACGACGAAAAAAAATTTTAGGGCACACCTCTGCAACACGTCTTTTCTTGTTCTATATATACCACACAATACACGAAAAAACTTTGGAACACACACTCACTAAGAAAAGGATCTTCCTGTATCAACGAGAATCTGCCTGTCGGAAGAGGATTTCCGCTAAAAATAGTGCCAAGAGGATATCTTCCTATGGAAGGAGGAATTATCTTACAACAGGAAGTCAAGCTTCCTGTAGCGAGATGATGATTTTTCGTGCAGGAGGAAATTTTTTCGCGCAGAAGGAATCCTTTTTTGTCGCACGAAGATTTTCTGGGGAGGAATTTTATTTCAAGACAGGAGGATTGTTTTTCTGAGTACAGAAAAGCAGGAAAAGGATTTTGTGATACAGTTTTAACCACACATCAATTTTTCTTATGGAATTTTAACCCATTAATGCGCAAAACGCTAAATTTGGACATGAAACTTCGAGCCCACTGTGCTGTTAGAAAAACAAATCCATTTTTGTTCAAAATCCTATATAAGGGGTTTTCGGGGATGCTCTTTCAGAATCTGGCACTTATTTTGTAAAAAAAAATCAAAATCATTATTTTTTTGCATTTAAAAAAAAAAAGTCACGAATTTTTAACGTTTTTTTTTTTAAATCAATTTTTACTAACGTTGCTGCATTCAAATAAGCAAATTATTGCCAGAAATCGCGTCCTCGATGTCTGAGGTTTTCAAAACCCTGGTTGAGAACTTTTTTTCCCCCTTAGTTTTTCCAAAATGGCGGTTTTTGTGAAACAGCATGACATTAAATTTCATGATTTTTTTTCTTGACAGCTTTGAACCTTACGAAAAAAATTTATAGAACAAAAAATGTTTAGAATCGTCCAAAAAACATGTGTGAATTTTTTCAAAAATTTTTGAGCCATTTTAGAATTTTTCAAAAATAGGCCATTTTAAAAAATTTGAAATTCACTCAAAAACTTCTGGAAAAATTTATAAATATTCTTTAGATGATTCCCAGCACTTTTTGTTCTATAACTTTTTTCGTAAAGCTGATGCTTTTCAATAAAAAAATTATCAAAGTATTTATTACGTAATGGATAAAAAGTTACAATGGTTTGAAGACAGGGCATAATCGTCATTTCATTACTGCAAATTATACAACGTTGTATGCTTCATATAAAAATACCCAAAATAGAAAACAACATTCTAAAAAGAAAAAAAAATTAAAAAATAATAATGAAAAAAAAAAAAACGGTTCTCTGTTATCGTCTACCTCCTCGTGGTGAGAACTGGGCAACGCTGTATCATATTATATACGTATAGTGGCAAAGTGACGATTATACTGTTATCAAACCGAAAAATACTTTGATAATTTTTTTATTGAAAAGCATTAGCTTTACGAAAAGAAGTTATAGAACAAAAAGTGCTCAGAATCATCTAAAGAATATTTATAAATTTTTCCAAAAGTTTTTGAGTGAATTTCAAATTTTTCAAAATGGCCTATTTTTGAAAAATTCTAAAATGGCTCAAAAATTTTTGAAAAAATTCACGCATGTTTTTGGATGATTCTAAACATTTTTTGTTCTATAACTTTTTTTCGTAAGGTTCAAAGCTGTCAAGAAACAAAATCATGAAGTTTAAGATCATGCTGTTTCACAAAAACCGCCATTTTGGAAAAACTAAGGGGAAAAAAAAAGTTCTCAACCAGGGTTTTGAAAACCTCAGACATCTAGGACGCGATTTCTGGCAATAATTTGCTTATTTGAATGCAGCAACGTTAGTAAAAATTGATTTAACCCTTAGCGGCCACACCTCAGCCAGGCCACATAGCGGCCACATGGGGTAACTCATTACCCCACGCTGAAAAACCTAGTTGAACAAAACATATGGGTGTTTTAACACTTGTAACCGATTGTTTTATGTTTGTTGAAGTGTTCTTCAATATTTCTAATGATTTTTATCGGTCAATTTATAGATGGCGTTCTAAAAACTGGTCATATATGTAAAAAAACAGAAAAATGGTCTTTTTTCAGAAAAAAATTCATTACTCCACCATTTTTCAATATTAAGGCTAAAATTGTAGGATTGTATGCACAACATATACCACTATCATAAAAAAATAACAGTATCTGCCGATCATTCAAAAAGTATATTTATTTTGCAAATATACTGGAAGGAAAAATTAAAAAAATTACAAATCATAAAACTTGCTTTTTTTCTGTTTTATTAGCTTCTAAATATATATTTACGTACAGAAAAGTGAAAAAATATTATTTTTATGATATTTAAACAAAAAAAAAATTTATTACCGGCAGATGTCATTATTTGTATCAATTTCAAATGTTTTAGACCTCCAATTTCACTTTTTCTGAGCCTGGGGTAACTAGTTACCCCGTGTGACCGCTAAGGGTTAAAAAAAAAACGTTAAAAATTCGTGACTTTTTTTTTTTAAATGCCAAAAAAATAATGATTTTGATTTTTTTTACAAAATAAGTGCCAGAATCTGAAAGAGCATCCCCGAAAACCCCTTATATAGGATTTTGAACAAAAATGGATTTGTTTTTCTAACAGCACAGTGGGCTCGAAGTTTCATGTCCAAATTTAGCGTTTTGCACATTAACCCATTAATGCGCAAATGCACATTTTTGTGCACACATTTTCAAGTACACAATTCTATTAGAAAATCAAAGTTATTTTTGTCCAAAATCTTGTATAGAAGGTTTTCGAGGGTGCTCTTTCAGAATCTGCAACTTGTTTTGTAAAAAAAATTCAATAACTTTGTTATTTTTGAGTTTTGAAAAAAAATCAAATTTTTTTTATAATTTTTTTTTCTTTTACTCAATTTTTGTTATTTTTTCTTCATTGGGATAATCTAATTACCGCCAGAAATCGCGGTCCGAATGTCTGACGTTTCCAAAACACTGGTTATAAACTTTTTTCCCTTCTTAGTTTTATCAAAATGGCGGTTTTTGTGAAACAGCGTGATGTTAAACTTCATGATTTTGTTTCTCGAAAAGTATGAACTTTACGAAAAAATATTATAGAACAATAAATGCTAAGAATTACTCAAAGAATACGTATGAATTTTTTCAGAAGGTTTTAGCCAATTTTGAATTTTTGAATTTTGACGATTTTTGAAAAATTTAAAATATGGCTCAAAAGCTTCTGAAAAAAATCGTACGTGTTCCTTTAATGATTCTAAGCCCTTTTTATTGTATAACATTTTTTCGTAAAGTTCATTCTTTTCGAGAAAACAAAATTATGAAATTATGTGTTACGTTAGTTACATAATTTTTTTTTTCTCGAAAAGAATGAACTTTACGAAAAAATTTTATAGAATAAAAGACCGCCCTCGAAAACCCCCTATACAGGATATTGGACAAAAATAACTTTGATTTTCTAATAGAATTGTGTACTTGAAAATGTGTGCACAAAAATGTGCATTTGCGCATTAATGGGTTAATGGGTTAACATGGGAAAAATGGACGAAAAGAAGTCACTGATTATTAATGACAAGAAATGATACAAATTTTAAGAATTACGTGAATTTGATCAAAATCGCGTATTTTTGTCATTTTTCACAATTTTTAAATGCACGTAACTTTTGTTACGTGTGACCCTATCTCGGTTCACACACGTACGAAGGGTTCTGAGGTGTTCGTGTCGTTCCAAGCCGAGACTCGAAACGATGCAGTGAAATACAACTAGAGTTTAAGTATACTTGCGTTATTTATTAAAATACTTATACGCGCGAGAGAGATAACCTAACACGCGTTAGCGATGCAACCGATCGACGTCCTCTCGTGAATCGGTCGTGCCGCTCGTCCTCGTTCCTCGTACCTCGCTTCCGTCCTCTCTCTATCCGTCTGCGTCTCTGATCCTTTCTCTCTTCTTCTACCTGACTTTCGTTCTCTCTCTTTCTGTCTGCCCTGTGGATGCGTTTCCTTCCGCTTTTATGGCTTCGCCCTCGGTTTCGTGAGTGGGGGACTATTGCTCATCGGCCGTCCGCTCCTTCCCCCTAATTCGAGGTTCGAACCTCGTGCCGGTGATTCAGTGCCTCATGGATACGCTGTTCGCTGCTCTGCTGATTCGCAATAGTTGATGTCATGCGCCTTTGACTCGGCGCATTGCTGACCCGAAGTTTATGTTGAACTACGTGCCTTCGTTCTTCGGGTCTGTGCATGAATCGGCATCGTATGCTTTTTGAGTTCATGTCCGATTTTAACGATCTTTAGCTTAAATTAAAGCTCGTTTTCCTCTACTTTAATCGCTTTTTTGTGAAATATTTTTTGACACTTTTAAAAGCTGTTGGTTAATCATCAGTGACTACTTTTCATCAATTTTTCCCATGTTAAATTTTCATAAGAAAAATTGATGTGCGGTTAAAACTGTGTCACAAGACCCTTTTCCTGTGTTCCAAAGTTTTTTCGTGTATTGTGTGGTCTATACAACAAAAAAAAACTTATTGCAAAGGTGTGCCTCAATTTTGTTGTTGTTGTTGTTTTTATGACCCGATTAAGGTAAATTTTCAGGAGAATTGCACATATATGTATATATACACATAGAGGGAGAAAGAGAGGGAGATAACAGGCCGCAGAGACCACGCGGAGAGATCTTTCTGCGCGCATGGCGGAGATAATCGAGTTAGCGCGCCTCGCCGCGCGCGCGCGCGGGGAGAGATAGAGAGCGAGACATGGAAAAAGAACTATGTGCGCGCGGACAGTGTTAATTGGACGAGAAGTGAAAATTTTCGATTGAATTTGCGCGCAAAGGTGTGGGGGGAATTTGTCTCTCTCTCTCTCTCTCTCTCGCGCGCGCGCGAGCGCGTTTTTTTCCCTCTTTTTGAAAGGAATTGTGGGTAAAAAATGGGGGTTGAGTAATATTCCGCTACTTGGGCGGGAAAGTTCCTCGTCGAGGTGCTTGAGAAAGTACTGCAGACGCCGCGGCGGCGGTATAGCTGCGCGCATATATAATCGTGAAACTAAAACTGGTGTTCAATTTAAAAATACAGCAATTTATAATTTTTTGAAAGGGAAAAGTTCGAGGGGCGGAGGGGTGGGGGGAATTACTTTCCGAACTTTCGGAACTTAGAGTAGAACACAAAAGGAGTTAGTGGTTCCATTTTCTCATCAGCCGCGTGCCGGAAGAAAAAATATAGATTTTGCTATAGTCTCAACAATAGGGAGCCGTCATTTTTTTTCTCCTTCTCCTTGTTGTTTTCTTTTTTCTTTGTATTCTGTAAGTGCAAGCTATACTCCGTAAAAATAAAGTAGCGAAAAGTCGGTCACCGAGGAAGATTAGCGAAAAAGCATCGGCTAATTTCGTATAGAGAAAACCATTACTTTTTAGGGAATCCCTTTACGAGAAATCGTAAAGTATACGTTCGAAACGCGAATTATCCACTCGACGAGAATGTTTACTTTTTCGAAAGATTAAATTTTCGATAGCGAGTACGTCGCAGTCTTGGGCTAATGTAGTAGTTAATTCAGGGAAAAGTATTTTTCGAGATAAATTTTTGTAATCGTAGTTTAAAAAATAATATTACAAAAAAATACCAATACGCGTACGTGAAAATATTTGTTATATTTGTAAAGTAAACATTCATTACAAACATTCATTTTGTCCTGTTTTTGAACGATTGCTTTTTAATTCTATGTTGTAGCAGTTAGCTAACAAGTTTATCTCCTAAAAATGACCACGTAGGTTTAAGTTCAAATTGGAGCTCTGTAATGTGCTAAAATAATAATTGAAATTGTAACAAGTTGCGCGAACGCACTTTTAGCTCGGATTATCTTAATTTATTCCTCTTTAATCCTTACCACGCAGTAGCCGACATCTCACTAATCTTCTTTTCAAACCTTATAAGAGAGTCTATTAATTCCAAACCAAAAAAAAAACAGTTTTTTTGCTGGCTCTGCTGGCAGTGTTTTTGTATGTAGTTGTTATTAGTGATCCTGCTGGTCCCAACTACCAAAGGGTTAGTTAGGTGGAACAGACACAACCCGGTGTTTAGTTAAGATAACGACGTTTCGAGGGCTTTATTTGCCCTCCTTTTCGAGTCACTAATTTATTCATAACAATACAATAAATATTATAATCTCCCTGGTGGAAATCCAAAACATTTTCTAACTATTAATTGGTCATTTATATTAGAAACTTGCTATAAAATGGGAATTTCTCTTTTCCAGTTTCTAGCTCCCGGTGAAACGCTTTTTTCCCTATTATTCGAACATTTAATAGATTGAAAAATAGAATGAGTTTTGCGAAGACAAACACAAGCTTGTTCTTGAGTATTTTAAAGGTATTAAAACTGATCAGTTTTTTTAGTCCGGAAATGGCTAGTAGAAGGCCTGTTGTTATGACAAGGAGTGAGAGAGACAGAATCTAATGACAATAAATGCATTCTACGTAATATCTTCAAAAGGACTACTATAAATGGTTTTTCTGTCTGCTCATATTGTTTATATTTTAGTAAGCTATCAGTTACAGCTGAATATCGTCCAATTTAACGTCAATTCTTTAAGTAAATTTAAAACGAAAATTTGGAGGTTATGTCCAATCTATTAAATGTGCGAATAATGGGAGAAAAAGCGTTTCACCGGGGCCTATTAACTAGCCATTTTTTCTACCTATTTATTGAGATTGTTGGCCATTTTAGATAGACAAATTTCCACCAGGAGCTTAAACAAATTAATTACGGTAATATAAATATAATGAAAACTTACAAATAGACAAAAATTTAATGTGGTTACGCGGTAAGAACCCGCGCGTCATTGTTTTGGCTAATTCCTAAACAGCGCTTTTATGTTGTGTGTGTGTGTGTGTGTGTGTGTGTGTGTGTGTGTGTGTGCGCGTGCGTGTATGTGTGTGTGTGTGTGTGTGTGTGTGTGTGTGTGTGTGTGTGTGTGTGTGTCGGTCAAATCGGCTGAAACTTTCAGAAAAGATAATTCAGGTGGTCCTGAACAGAAGTTTCAACCGATTTGACTGAATGATTTTTACCATTGGTTTTATGCGGGGTTCTTCGATTCCTAGTCTACGATTTCTCCATTGTCAAAATCTCCTACGTGGTTCGTGTTTTTCATACGTATGTCATAACGCTGTGTTCTTGTCTTCTTTGTTACATTTATTTGTGTTCAGAACCTTTCACGTTGAATCGTCTGCTAGTCTGACCCACGTAATGTGTCATTACAGTCTTTGTAATTTATCTTATAGAGTACGTTTCTATTTTTGACTTTATTTTTTGGTCTTTACCTAATTTGATAAAACAATTGAAATTTTTTCAAGGTACGTTTTGATATGTTGATGTATGCTCAGCGGCGGAGAGCATGAGAGGAAATAAGGTTAGGTTGCGGTTAATAAATATGTATATATAAACAAAATTAAATTAAAGTTAAAATAATATTTCTAAAATTCATTTAAACTGGTTTAAACGTAATCCTTATTAACTTCTACACATGCGAAAACTGAGTTATGATGAATTTAAAATTTATAAGTACACCTAAATTAAGGGGGCTAGACACCTTTTTTCTCTGAAATAAGAAGTCACATTTTAATACATAAATGTAAACTAATTATTTCATACTTTTTACATATAAAAGTGGGTATATTTACCTTACTTTAAAACTTTCTCCGATGGGCCTTTTATATGGTCCAGAACCATAGTCATCGATGAAACAAGTTTTTTCACTATCCGTAAGCTTTGAAATTTTCCTGTGGATGGATTGACTTCAGATTTGAACTAAATTACTCCTGAATAGTATAATTCTCATGAGTGTAGGGATTTTTGATCTAATGAGAAAAAAAAATTGTGCTGTTTTTCAAGAGTTTTTTTTTTAATTTTTAAAAATTTTTTATATTTTTTCATAATTTTTCTGATGTAAAAATTTTTTCCGACATTTAATCCTAAATCCCTACACTCATATGAGAATTATACTATTCAGGAGTAATTTAGTTCAAATCTGGAGTCAATCCATCCACAGGAAAATTTCAAAGCTTACGGATAGTGAAAAAACTTGTTTCATCGATGACTATGGTTCTGGACCATATAAAAGGCCCATCGGAGAAAGTTTTAAGGTAAGGTAAATATACCCACTTTTATATGTAAAAAGTATGAAATAATTAGTTTACATTTATGTATTAAAATGTGACTTCTTATTTTAGAGAAAAAAGGTGTCTAGCCCCCTTAATGAAAATACATAGATGAAGTTATGGGGGCGCTGCGATCTATTCCAGAGTTGGGGTTTAGGTAGACCCTTATAAAAATATCCTATAGAAAATCCTGTAGAAAATGCTATAGGAAATCCTGTAGGCATTCCGTAGAAATCCTATAGGAATCCTATAGGATACTCTATAGGCAGTCCTATATGAAATTCTATATAGGAAGTTCTATAGGAAATCCTATGTGAATTTCGCGCTTCTCCTGTAGGAAATCCTATAGGAAATTCTGTAGGTAATTCTGTAGGAAAAACTGTAGACAATTTTACATGGAAAATTCTGCAGGGAATTCTGGAGTATTTTCGTGAAAACAGTTTATAGAGGTTTAGCATCTTATTTAGCGCTGTAACATCGCACAGAAGAATCAGTGGCAAACAGTCCTAGGTAAGGAGTTGCACCTAGGGACTGCCGTGCACGACTGCCGGCGCTTACCGATTAAGCCCAATGAGCTCAGATATCAAAATCAAGGTAATCCTTGTCACATTGACTCTCCGTAAAGTCGTTCAAACGGTTCTCGCGGTTCCAATGTGTTTATGAGAGTCCCGACTGCTGCGCTGCGCTGCGGCATGCGGTAGAAGCTTGCTTCTCCAGAGCCTCGTTTATGTATGTTCGCTGCTATGCCGCTATGGGGCGCAGCAGTCGGGACTCTCATAAACACATTGGAACCGCGAGGGTATGTAAAGCCATGAGATTCAACCGTTTGAACGACTTTACGGACAGTCAATGTGACAAGGATTACCTTGATTTTGATATCTGAGCTCATTGGGCTTAATCGGTAAGCGCCGGCAGTCGTGCACGGCAGTCCCTAGGTGCAACTCCTTACCTAGGACTATTTGCCACTGACTTTGCTGTGCGATGTTACAGCGCTAAATAAGATGCTAAACCTCTATAAACTGTGTTTTCACGAAAATACTCCAGAATTCCCTGCAGGATTTTCCATGTAAAATTGTCTACAGTTTTTCCTACAGAATTACGTACAGAATTTCCTATAGGATTTCCTATAGGATTTCCTACAGGAAAAGCGCGAAATTCACATAGAATTTTCTATAGAACTTCCTATATAGAATTTCATATAGGACTGCCTATAGAGTATCCTATAGGATTCCTATAGGATTTCTACAGAATGCCTACAGGATTTCCTATAGCATTTCCTACAGAATTTTCTATAGAATATTTTTATAAGGGGAGAGCACTCTTAATGTATCGTAGGACAATGTATGGCTTTTTATTATTATTTTTTTAAGTGGGCTTTGTTTTCACATTTAATATTTCTTATACGTGTGCTTATATGTTTTTCTATAAATTCAGATGGATAATTAATTATTGCTTAAGAGGAATTGTTTTATCAAATGTAGGTTGTGTGTGTGTGTGTGTGTGTGTGTGTGTGTGTGTGTGTGTGCGTGTGCGTGTGTGTGTGTGTGTGTGTGTGTGTGTGTGTGTGTGTGTGTGTGTGTGTGTGTGTGTGTGTGTGTGAAGCGCTGTTTAGGGAGTATAGTCAAAACATGGAAGAGCGGGTTCTTACAACGTAATATAATTTTTCATTATATTTATATTACCGTAATTAATTTGTTTAAGATTGTAATATTTATTTCATTGTTATGAATACATTAGTGACTTGAAAAGGAGGGCAAATAAAGATCTCGAAATGTCGTCATGTTAAGCTTGCTTAGGACCGTCGTGATGTATCAAGTTGGGGTCCCAGTGGGTGCCCTCATTGTTTTTGGCAATTTTTTAAATTTAAATTTTAGTAATTACCTCCGAACTACTCCAGTAAATCTTAAAAAATCCGAGTTTTGTTAAAAAATGAAAAAATCGCCATTCTTAATACTTACGTGTTTGCCTACTCTCAGTGCGCATGCGCAGAAGCACGTTTACAAAGTTTATTGCTAATATCTCTTAATTTGGTCGTTAACTCATATTTATAATGACAGCATTGGATTCTCCATGAAAAAATTTTCAATTTTATATCCTATTTTACAAAAATTATTTATTTAGAATGTTATAAATACAAAATGAATTCTTTTCCTGAAGTCTTTTCCCATAAAGTTACATGTTAAAAGACACATTTTATAAATCTCGTTTTCTTTATAATTCGATCGTATACCTTGCATTTTCTTGACATATATGAGTAATTCCGCGGTACTTTTCAAATTCGAGTTACTCTCTGGTACCTTTAGATATATTCACTACACGGAATTCTGTACAGGTTACAGTTCTTAAACGTGGTTAGAAGAAAATTAGCTTGGTACAAAAATCCGATTTAGAATCGTACAAATTACGTCTCTCTAAATGTAAAGTAGTGAAAAAATCACTATTCTGAACTGAAAAGCAGGTCACTTCCGAAATACTGAATATGCACTCCGAAATTAAAAAAAAACTTTTTTTAAATAGTGAAATTTTACCATTTCGGTAGTGACCTACTTTTCACTCCAGAATAGTGATTTTTTCACTACTTTACATTTAGATAGATATGGTAAGGAGAAACACTAAATTTAAAGGCATACTCAAGTGGTACTCGTACAAATTATTATCTTCTTTATGCGATTAAAAAAATGGCTTTTCTTTAAATGGTTTAAAAAAAGTTTTTTTATAACTGTTTTAACATTTACTTTCAAAAAGTCAACTCCAGATATATGTACCTATTAATAAATGACTTACATAATAAGTGATTTAAGAGTTACCAGATTTTTGCAAAAATTTAATTTTATTTCCTCCTAGAGGAAGCTTTGTGATAGTAATTTTTTGAGTTGTTGTAAAAACATGTTATAATTGATATTCGAGGTGTTAGGAACCAAAATACATGATTTTTGAAAAATGTCTGTATGGATGTGTGTGTGTGTGTGTGTGTGTGTGTGTGTGTGTGTGTGTGTGTGTGTGTGTGTGTGTGTGTGTGTGTGTGTATACGCCTGGATCTCAGCTTCTACTCGATCGATTTTAACCAAGCAGGTCTCATTCGTTTTGTTTTTTTTGGTGATGGCGGGTCAAAAATCCGTTTTTTGATTGGGCCGATTCGTTTTTGTTTTATTTCGAATTTTCGATTTTCTCAAAATTGTTTTTGGCTTTTTTTCAATGATAGAATCGGAATATTTAAATCTGATGGGTAGCATTCGAAAGAGCGTAAAAAACCTATAATTTCCACAAAAAAAAAATTTCTCTAGCTATCCCGGTTCTCTTGTTATTGACAAAAACGTGTTTTTTTTTTAAAGCTTATAACTCCGAAACTAAACGGTCAATTTTTTTGAGAAAAATTACGATAATGCAGAATATAAATAGCTATAAGCTCTAAAAATTTGAATCCGTTCTTTTGGTTAGTTTTTGAGAAAAAAATTGAAAAATAAAAAAAAAGAGTTTTCTATGTCCAACGATTACTGAAGTAAAATTGACTTAATCGCTTTAAAATTCCTCGTAGAGGTAGATTTTGTATAGTTCTCGGTCGAGTTCTTTGGGCAAAATGATTGGTCTAGAAATTTCAGAGATATTTGAGGTTAAAGTTTTTTTAACCTTTTTTTCAAATCTTAATTTCTCGAGAACGGCTCTATGTATCTGGATCGGATGGGTAGCATTCGAAAGAGAATTAAAATATCTATATTTGGAAAAAAAATGTTATGTCTAGCTATCACAGTTCTTTTGTTATGAACAAAAACAAAAACGTGTTTTTTTCAAAAAAGCTTATAACTCCTTAATCCTATCTCCTATCTTCAAAAAACGATGGATTAGTTATGATATCAATTTATTAGTGGTTTGGTTGGTGGGTGTAACGGGTTGCTAGGTTACAAAAGCAAAAGTGGTGTAGTTTCGATAAAATCACAGCGTTCACCGCGCGCTTCGAGAATACTAGTGATGTTATATATGTATATATGTATATATTATGTTAAACCTGGAACATTCTTGCCGGTTGATATAAATAAATAAATGAATGAATAAATTTGAAAATTAATACTTTTTAATCTTCAAAATAAATTTAATTATAATTATGGCATAATTTGTTGCAAAAATTATAAATTTTGTTATTAAAAATTAATTAAAGGAATCACAAAATTAAGTTTGAGGAAGCAATGGGCCAATGAATTGGCAGCGGTTTTTTTCTCTATACGGCTTTTTAAAAAATGTCTTTGCATTTTTTTATAATGGAAAAACCTTTGTTTTAGCATAACGAATAAAACGATTTATTACTCATCAGTGTGCGGCTTATATAGAATTCATTTTACATTACTTTGAATGACGTTATTCAAAACGAAACTCGATTTAAAAAACACAATTAATCGCTGGCACACTGATAAAGTCAATGAAAAATAACTTTTGTGTGGCGAGATCGATACATTTTATCCCTCACAAAAACATATTCCGCATGTCGAAATAAGCAAGTTAGTAGTTTTTCACTTACAGTATAAAAACCAACGACTTTTATAAAGAAAAGATTATCTCGAACTACTAGATATTCCCATAGCTTACCCGGTAAAAAAAATGGCTTTGAAAAAAATGAGTAACGCTATACCATTTTTTCACTATTTGAGGTCTAGAAAGGAAGAAAAAAGGTCATGTAAAAGTGTGCTCTTAATATTTTTTTTCAATTTCTCTCTAGCTCAAATTGAAAAGTTCGGCGGAATTACTCATATTATGAAAAGTTTAATGTTCAAAGAATACTTTTGTAAAGTTTCAAAAATGTTTATGTATTTATAAAAAGTCGACGAAGCCATCTTAACTAAACATCGGGTTGTATTTATTCCACCTAACTAACCTTTTGGCAGTTGGGACCAGCAGGATCACTAACAACAACAAAAAAAGAAAAAAGAAAAAGAAACAATTATTCAAACGCTCAAAAATCCCATCTAATCATAAACATGCTTAACCCCGGCAAGCTTAGCCGACCGCATCATCTCGAGCAGCTGTTAAATTGAAAGGAAGTAAGTATTATACGTATACGGCAGCACCTCGAGGGGGAGGGGGGTACGGCTCTCACGGTGTGTTCATGGGTGCACAACATTATTTCGAAACTTTAAGGCTGTTTTCTCAATTCTATACTTTTCAAGCCCGCCACGAGAGAGACTTTGAAACTAGTGGCGGAAGCGCTGAAGGAGGAGGAGGAGGCAATCGTTTTCGAATTTAGCTCGCGTGCGAGCCGCCACCGTGGTTATATCCACCGCGAAGATTGCGGTAAATCCCGGATTTCGCGCATGTATACTCTTACTCACTCTTGTTTGCCCCGGCGAAATTTTCCGCAAAGATTATCACTTAAGAGATTAGGGTGGCGTGGTTCTTTCTTTTTTTTTTTTATCTTTTGGTTGGGATGCGAGGGAAACACGGTTGTTTCGGTAATTAATATGGAGATTTATGGAAGTCGGACATTCCTTTCTTTTGTGTAATAATTTTGATTGAGAATGATAATTAATTGCCTGGGAACTTGTTAGTAGACGGACCTCTTGGAAAATGGAAATTGGCTTATGCGTATTATAAAGCACATTATGTAATATCAGTGGAAAAGGTATTACAGCAAAACTATGTCCTGGTGGAAATCAAAAACATTTTCTAACTAATAACTGGCTATTTATATTAGAAACTTGTTATAAAATGGGAATTTCCCTTGTCCAGTTTCTAGCTCCCGATGAAACGCTTTTTTCCCTATTATTCGAACATTTAATAGATTGAAAAATAGAATGAGTTTTGCGAAGACAAGCACACAAGCTTGTTCTTGAGTATTTTAAAGATATTAAAACTGATCAGTTTTTTTAGTCTGGAAATAGCTAGTAGAAGGCCTGTTGTTATGACACGGAGTGGGAGAGACATAATCTAATGGCAATAAACACATTCTACGTAATATCTTCAAAAGGACTGCTGAAAATGGTTTTTCTGTCTGCTCATATTGTTTATATTTTAGTAAGCTATCAGTTACAGTTGAATGCCGTCAAATTTAACGTCAATTCTTTAAGTAAACTTAAAACGAAAATTTGAAGGTTATGTCCAATATGTTAAATGTGCAAATAATGGGAGAAAAAGCGTTTCACCGGGGCCTATTAACTAGCCATTTTTCCTACCTATTTATTGAGATCGTGGCCATTTCAGATAGACAAATTCCCACCAGGGAAGATACGCAGATTTACCCGTTAGGTGCAAATTCCGCAAAGACTTTTAACAAATTTCTAATCTTAATGAAATTTTATACACGAGTTTAAAAATAAAAAAAAATAAAAATTTAACCTCAAATATTTCCACAATTTATAAACACATATTTTCACCCAAAAAACTTATCCAACCGATATGCAAACTCTACCTCACACGTCACAAAGCGTTTTACTACATTTTACTCAAGTTATTGTGTAGCAAAGAAAATAGATTATTTTTACAAATGATTTTTTTGTACTGCAAATATTAAAAATAAGACTTGAAAATTTAATAGTTATATCTCTATACAAAATCTATATGAAAAGATTTTAATTACGATGCATCTTTTTTATTTTTAAAATATAACCTATTTGCGAATAATCACGTTTTTATTAATAACTAAGAACTGACTAGTAGAGGGTTAGACCCCCAGATAACGGATTCAGCTCAAACTTTGGGATATGTTTTTGGATGTAATATGAAGAACTCCGCAATAGTAGATCCTCACGTTAATAAAATTTAGTTCTGTTAAAAAAAAAAATTCAAAAAACCTCTTCTTGAAACTTATCATTCTTGGGTCATAAATATTATTTCAAAAAGTGAAAATGAAAGTAAAGAAACCGAGCTTTGATTTGCTTTTTGTATAATTATAAAAAATTAATTCCTTCAATATTTATGAAAGTTTAAAGTTGAGCCATGAAAATGCACTGTTAAAACTCTAAAATTCGATGTTTTATTGCCTGCATATTTTGGTGCACTTTCGTTTGCTTGCTGCTCTTCATATTTCTACATCCAAAAACATATTCCAAAGTTTGAGCCGAATCTGTGATCCGGAGACATGACTCTCTCCTAATGAGTGCAGCTTACCTACATCGTATTTTTTTTTTAATTATAAAGAATTTTATTCTGCTTCAATTGCATAAATAATACCTTAGTAATATTAGTTTTAAAGTATAAAAAACTCGAGAAATCAAAAATAAAAAAAAAAAAACGAAAAATCGGTATAAATCAAAAAGAATAAGCACTGCCCGGTTAAAATCGGGCCGATGGATCCCGATGTTTATTTAAACAAAATAGTGTATTTCGCTACCATGTTTTCTCGAAATTTCTTTTTGCACCATGACAAAGCTTTCTTCTAGGAGGAATCAAAAAGAAATATCAACAGTAATACTTTAAAAACGTTAGTGACTGTAATGAATAGCTCAGACGGTTCAGTCTCACTGGTTTCAGTAGTAGAGTCAGCGTACGGTCAGCCGGGACCTATAAACATAAACATGTGTGCACACATATACACATAAGAAATATTTAATAAAAATATCAGAATAAAATATTGGTTAAAATAATGATTGCTCCAATTAAAATGTTTAACAACAATAATATTAATCTTTTTTCCCTTTCTAACCGTCTGCTTTCAGATTCTCTGCAACACAGGTGGCCTGAGCGACATCCCCACTAGATTCCCGGCCAACCTCGAAGAGCTGACCCTCTCCAACAACGATTTCCCGGTGATTCGCAGCGAGGCCTTCTGTCGTCTTCGCTCCCTCAAAAAGCTCTTCCTCGACGGCAACAACATCTCCGTGATAAAGCCCTTCGCCTTCCGCGGCCTCACCAAACTCCAGCTCCTCTCGATCCAGAACACCCCGCTACCCTACATCGGCGAGTTCTCCTTCGCCGCACTGCAGAACGTCTCGACCATAATCCTCGCGCACAACAAGATCAATCACATCCGCGGCAGGGCGTTCGCCGGTAGCACTCAGATTGCCTTCATCATCCTCAGTCACAATCCCATGAAGACGATATACAGCAACGCCTTCTCGGGGCTGACGTACGTCGACCATCTGGTGCTGCCGAGCGGCATCAAGAATATCGCCGCCGACGCTTTCAACGGACTGGAGAGCGTTGGCCAACTGAAGCTGACGTTTATGGACCTGCAGGGACTGATGCCCTACACCTTTCGCGGTCTGAAGTGAGTTGTTTTTGTTTACGCGCGCGGTTTTACGGCCTAGAGAGTGCGTGCGCGAGCGCACGCGGATTTACGACGCGCGACACGACGCTGTGAGAGTATCGTGATGTAGAGGGTGCGAGAGGTCTATTTGTTTCGTTCGTTTCAATTTAACAGGCGGAATAGACACGCGGCTGAGCGGATTTTAAATGTTACCGACGTGTGGCCGGCTGCGGTTTGGAGAGATTTATTTAGATTGCTTTGCCTGGGAATTAGAGGCTGGATAGTGCGTTCGCGAATAGGCTGTTTTGTGGCTGCTTTATTCGTGTTGAATGTTTGCTTTTTCCTTTAACGCGCTGTGAGGATTGTGTTAGCGTAGAATTGAAATGATGGTAATGATGATAATTGTTTACAGTAAATTGGTTAATTTCTTTTATTATTGTTCTCTAGAGAACTCTTTAATAGAGTAATTTTCAAATATTCAAATTATTTCAAATAATGAAATAATCCTCGATTTAAAGTTTATATTGTGAAAATTTCCAACTTCTTATGAACATCCTTGACTCATTGAAAAAAAAAGTTTTATTTTCGCGGTAGTTTCATCTAGAATTTTAATTGTGACCTTTCAATGAAGATCCAAATAAGAGTGCAAATTAAAATCAATGGTAGTGGTTTATCGGAATTCTGTCGGCTATAGCGCGAAATGACCCAGAAAGGTCGCAATAAGTATTTTTAACGTTATTAATTTTAATTACTGTTACAAATCCCCTTATACTTGACCCATATTCACGACATTACTCATACTTTAGCCTCCAAGAATTAGAATTTTCTAACAATTTTTTTTCATTAAAAATGATTAAGATGTTGAGGGCGGACAATAAACTTCTCGCATACATTATACACCTGCAGTATAATCATTCCAGAAAATTTTTTTCCCGTATTAATTAAAACGCCACGACTTTCTCTGCTATTCAAAAATTTCATCTCGTCTACTTCAAAATCAAAGAACCGTGGCACTTTCGATCATAATTGCTTCATCTACATTTCAGCCCGGGAAATAATTTTATGTATGGTTATATATAACCATTATTATGGTTACACACACACACACACACACACACACACACACACACGCACACACGCACACACACACATACACACACACACAGGTAATTTCATGACCATGTATGGTTATATATTAAATTTGACCTTATATAAGTATATATCTGTGGCTTTCCGGAAAAACCACGTAAGTGATATGTTTTTCAAAGCAGGTTTTATGCCTTATTTCTTATCTTCGAACAGTCCTCTATCATCTAATCATGATAGAAATGACTAAAGCGCACTTGTTATCTTGAATAAACACAAGGAAAAACGCTATAGCTCCATTTTTTCAACATATTCTCGGAATAATCACGTATCTCCATTTTTTTAGAATAACTCCCGGAAAAACCACATAACTCCACTTTTTTTAGAATAACTCCCGGAAAATCCATATAACTCCACTTTTTTCATCCAATATCCTGGAAAAATGATACAACTTTGCTTTTCCAATAAGAGAGACAGACGTTCCTTATTTTTTTAAGCGTATCCATATAGTAAGGTAGGTGTATTAGAAAAGTTCCCGTGAGCGATAGTTCGTATTTATCATGTATAGTTACCAGAAAAACAATATAATTGCCATTGAGACCGGAAAACTCATGTAACTCCACTGAAATTGTTTTTAATCCCGGAATAACCGTATAAGTGAAGGTCGTTTTCTAAGATATGAACGCTATTTGATCTAGTTACTATGGTAATAATATGTTATTTAGATTAGTATTGATAGATGCAGTGTTGCATTTAATCTCATTTGTCTTGATTTAAAACACCGATGCGAAACTAAAAACTCGATTTACTTGAAATTATGAAAAGTGGAGAGAAGTGGTTATTCCTGGAAGCCACATATATGATCGTATATATTCATATATGTCAATATATAGTCATATAGAAATTCACAAAAATTTGCCCCTTACTTATCCGAAAAAATGAGGAAAAAAAGAAATATATATAAATTACATATCGACGCTCCCTACGAAAACTAGCACGATTCAGATTGCCACGAAGACTAGTCCACTTCAGCGTTGGCCGCGAAGACTAGCACGCCCCATTGATTTGCGTTGAAGACTAGCCCGATCCGCTTGATTGCGGCGAAGACTAGCACATTCCACTGCCTCTTATGTAAATTAACACGGTGACGCGAAGTGCTAGTTTTCGCTGCAAGCTTGCGAATCGTGTTACCTTTCGTCGCAAACTCGAGAATCGTGCTACTTTTCGTCGCAATCTTACGAATTGTACTATTATTCGGCGCAAACTCGTGAATGATGCTAGTTTTCGCGGCAACCTCGTGAATTGTACTAGTATTCGCGGCAAAGTCGTGAGTTATGCTAGTTTTCGTTGCAGTTTTCGGAAATGTGCTAGTCTTCGTGAGGAGGCCAAAAAAGGTGCTAGTTTTCGTAGGGAGCGTCGATATAATAGTTATATATATAACTATCTCCAGTCGTTATTTGTGGACCATTCCCAGAAATAATAAATATATACAGGGTAGAAATCCCAGAAACAACAACTAGAGTTCCATATAATTTATATGTAATCACATATAACTTTTTTTTTTCACCCAAGACATTAGAATATGAAAATAGCTCTATATCGGGAATACATTACGGTTCGCAGTCTTCTCTACCCGTCGATTATTACATCGAAAAACTAATTTTCTCTTGAAATATTTAACGATTCTGTATTAATTATAGAAAATTCGATGTTCCCTTCGACATTTTCAATCGGCAGCTGCCGGGAATGTGTGTGTGTGTGTGTGTGTGTGTGTGTGTGTGTGTGTGTGTGTGTGTGTGTGTGTGTGTGTGTATACTTGCTGGCTTGCTCGTACAGTATATAGATTGGTATAGATAATACATTTTTATACTTCTAAGGCGGGGCTCGAGATCCCGAAGCCCTCCTCCTGCTGTATATAGATTGACGGATCCCTTTATCGACTTTATTAGAAGTCCGTAAAATTTTATTACACCTCGTAAAATTCTATTTACTAGATCGAAGTATATAGGTTAGGCACGCGCGGCGGTCGCTTGCCTTCGGGATAAAAAAAATCCTTTCCGATTTAGTGGAATTTGTCTTGAACTACACAGAGGGTGAGAAAAGGGATTTTTTCGCCTCTTGTCAGAGAAGTGTGGGTTGTTTATATATATATATATATATATATATATATATATATATATATATATATATATATATATATATATATATATATATATATATAGAGAGAGAGAGAGAGAGAGAGAGAGAGAGAGAGAGAGAGAGAGAGAGAGAGAGAGAGAAATCTGTGGTTTTTTTGGCTGGGAAAGGTGTCGATTCAGAGAACGTGTGGGTGGGATTGTACGAAAAAGCTTTTCTGTCAAATAAAGGTGATTCGATAGCGATTGAATATTACCAGTGTAGAATGGAATTTAATTGTACGTTCGCTTGATATTTATGTGCCGGATAAGGTAAGCGTTTGTATAACTACTGGAATATAAGCTCTTTGAGTATATCTCAAAGAGAGTTTGAAAAATTTTCAGAAATCCAAGAATCAGCTTTTTAAAAATAAAGTTCTCAACTTTTATCCCGAATGAAAATATAATAAGGATAAAAAGACAGAAAGCTTTGAAATACACTCACACACACACACACACACACGCACACACACACACACACTTTCGGCATTCTCTCCAACTTCAATACGACAATGCAACTTCCAACTTAACAGAATCCGAGTCTTCTTCCCCCATTAATTCATTCATATAATAATGCACAAAAGCAGCGTTGCTATACACATTCATTCACGAGTAAATATATACCCTGCGCACACAGGCGGGGTCGCGTGCACTGCGCAACTTTCATTAACCCCGTTTAACCCCGTCGTGCGCTCTCTCAGTTCTTCCCCTCGGATTTTTCGAAATAAAGTAAATTTACCAAGTTTCGGCATAGCAAAGTTCCTTTGTGACATCGCCTCGCTTTTCCCTCATCAAAGACTGTGGTGTATATATACACACACACACACACACACACACACACACACATACACACACACATATATATATATATAGACACATATACATCAAGTTGTGTGACTTCAGGAAAATTCTAACCATCAGCCTCCACCGTAGCGCTTTAATTTCGGATATCGGTAAAAACATGGTGAATCTTAATTACAAAAGAAATGCACTTTGTCGCCTATTAAAAAATATATACCCCGGTGTGGAAATGCCTATCCTGAAACCTCAAAGTTTTATTCTCTCTCTCTCTCTCTCTCTCTCTCTCTCTCTCTCTCTCTCTCTCTCTCTCTCTCTCTCTCTCTCTCTCTCTCTCTCTCTCTCTCTCTCTCTCTTTGGGAACCTGTGTTATAATAGTTCGCCACGCTCGTCAAAGGATTAGCGGCGCACAACCGCAGTTTGCAAAGACTTTAACCATAATGAAGTATATAAGCAAAGTATATAAAGGGAGCAGCCGAGGTAGTAGTAGTCAACAGCTGGGATGTCGTGGCCGCGCGGATCGAATTTTAACTTGCAAAGCGCGTTTTTGGTGTGCGCGCTTGTGATCTTTTGCGGTAAAGTTTTGATGTGTTGTTGGGAGAGGAGCAGATGATGTGCTAACGGTGGAGTTTGATTATAGTCCTATATAGAGGACGAATAGATTTGCGGATGATGAGATAAATGAGATCGATCGGATATACACGGTGACCCATTTTAATCGCCGCACCCGGATTTCTCGGAACCTAAGCCAGATAGAGAAAAATGGTTCAGGCAAAAGTTATAGGGGACAAAGGGGGCCACATAATGGCGCTAATGTCTTTGACCTTGAACTTGAACTTTGAGGTTATTTCAAGGTCAAAGTGGTTTTTTCATAAGGAAACACCTAGTTTTGACCCCGGATTCGGAAAGAGCGGGAAATTTTACGTTCAAAATCATATTGACAAATTTTTTCCAAGGTCATTTCAAGGTCAAATCTAGGTCAAACTCAGAAAAGTCCGTTTAAAATTGTGTTTTTCCATGAACCACAGGCTAAGCTGGGTGAAATTGATCGTACGTAAAAATGATTTGTCCAGATTATATACAACTTTTATCCAGCCTTTGTATACAAATTGTATTCGGGAATGATTCTATACAATTTATATACAATTATATACAAATTGTATACAATTGATGTAAATCATTCCTGTATACAATTATATATACAATTATATATAAATTGTATACAATTAGTGTAAATCATTCCTGTATACAATCTGTAAATTATGCTTAACTAGAATTGTTTATAAAATTTGAAAAATCACACACATGCACATATCTCATTTACGCGTCGACAAGAGGAGAGACAAGATTTCAAGACGCGACGAGCGTGTGCATTCGTAATTATTTGAACAGCCCTCTTTCTTCATTCATTCTCGGCGAGTTTTATTAATGTAATGTGTGCTTTTTCAGGGTAGTACAGAATTAAAATTTCTCTAATGACTGTGGAATTACGTTGTCATTCGTGAATGAATTCTTATACAAAATGGAGTATACTTATGTCAAAACATTAAATTTATTTAAGCATCTAATAAACAAAATAAATATAACTATATATATGAGTTAAATTAATAATAGAATTATAAATTAAACATTAAGTGAACTTTTTTCTTTTCGGAATTGATTAAGGTCTCTTGTATCTTTATACTCGAGAAGTTTCTGTGCAATGCTTTTTACTACTAAGCGATCATCTGTTAACGACCACTTTTTCTTGTTTGTATAATTAGTTGCGTACGCTAAAAAATGAAAAAATACAAAATTTTGTTAACGGTTTGAAAAATTCTACTCATCAGTTATGTGACTTACTCAAAATAGTAGTGACAGCTTTTTTATTAAGGCCGGGTCTCGGCTCCTCTTTAGATCCGTTCGATGATTTCCCATTTATAGAGCACATTTCCAAAGCCTTTTGTTTAAAAACTAATAAAAGCAAATTTCTTGCAAGAACAGTCTGCGATTTGACCATTTTTTTTTTTTTGTAGATCATAATTAATTATGTACGTCATTAATGACGTAAATTTTAGATCCTTTTACAAGTTCTCTAAGCTGTTAAACAGAAATTAGATATTTAATATAGATTCTTATATATTTATAATTTATAATAGTATTTTAAATATTTAATACATCGCTATCTTCATCAAGACTTCGGTATTTTAATGTCCAAATTCCATCACCATCGATGTCTTCATCAACACTACCCTTTTTTTGTGCAATACTAAGCGGGCTTTCCTTACTCTGATTTAAATGCTTTCGTAATGGATTAAGCAATTGATTGTTATTGATTTTCTTAGAATTATCAACTGATGACTTCTTTGAAATTTCAAAATCATCTGACTAAAATTTATTATATGAATCAATATATGTATGTTTAAGTGTAGATATGTATATACTTAGATGAGCAAATATACCTCTTCTAATGCATCAGATGAAAAATCATCAAATTTCCCTTTATTACTATCAAAATCAGAAAATGTTTTCTTCCTTTTAGGACTTTCGTCATCGGAAGAGTCGACGGTAATCGTTCGCCTTGCGGATTTCAAATCGGCAGTAATTTTGTTTGGTGTAACATTATCCTGCATGTAAGCATCTCCTTCAACTTTGATATTAACATGATAGTCTTCATTCAACCGTGGCATGTTATACGACCGTCTGCGCGGTTCCTTTTGTGGGTTCGATAACTCAGCTGTAACTGGGGTTGGTGAATTTTCCACTTCAAAATTCAGATCAAACTGCATCTAAGTATAAAATGTAAATATTTAGTGATTCACAATTAAAAAAACTAATAATGATTTGAATTAATTCAAAATACTTCTACGTTATTGTTTTTTTTCTCATTAATTTCATTCTTTACATTAGGTGGCATGTTATAGGAGCGTCTGCACGGTTTTTCCTGTGGCTTTGGCAATTCAGCTATGCCTGGGCTTACATCTTCCAGATTAGTGCTCAGATCCATCTGTGCCTACAGAATATAAGATATTATTTATTAAGTTATGATTTTAAAAAGCAATAATGTTAATAATAATAATTTTAAATACCTTGTACAGCTTTCATCGTGTGTACTAATATTATCATTTACATTGGGTGGCAATAGTGGCACAGAATAAGAACGTCTAACAATAAGTGGTTTTGTTGGATTCTTGGATTCGATCACTCTAGTCTCATGCTCTTCATAGTCGACCTTCTTTTCATT
Source organism: Torymus aiolomorphi (assembly GCA_036365515.1). Lineage (NCBI taxonomy): Eukaryota > Metazoa > Arthropoda > Insecta > Hymenoptera > Torymidae > Torymus > Torymus aiolomorphi. Next base: position 21,377,929 of record CM070875.1, on the reverse strand, counting down.
TGCGACTGAACATCCAATGAGCTCTGTAGTTTTAGATGTTTTTGATGTTTCAGTGGATAGCATACTCTTAAAAAATTGCAAATTCTACGAAGTCATAAATAAAATTCAATAAATTAATACAGTATGAATTAATATAATTAAAATAGTAGGAAAAAAAATTAAACTGAGAAACAGTAAGTTACTATGAAAATTGATTTTACAATTTTTTGTAATGTTTATATCAATCGCATGTAAGTATTTAAAAAAGTTTTTAACTATAATTTTTTTCATTTATTCGTGTATTTTTTTACTTTTTAAAAGATTGATTTCAAGTTCACTATATTTACGTAAAACATTCGAGATAATGAGAAAAAATGAATCATTGAATTAAAAAATTAAATGTTATTCAATTTTCAATTTACAAAAAAAAAGTAAGCATGAAAAAACGATGAAATTAAGAGAAAAAAGCGAGATATTTAAAAGAGGTTACCCTCAAAATCGATTGCATATTAGCAATGCACGTGCCCACCGATTTTTCCAGAATAGCGATCTGATCACCAATCCAACTTAAATCGTTTGAGTCCGTTGATGTACATGGAACTTCAGTTTCCTTTTTAAGAATTTGAGGTTGGATTGATATGCCCAACTCCTTAAAAATATTCATGTTAGTCATTTCTTTAATACGACTTTTTAAATCTTTTTCATTCATTTCTAAGCTCTAAACAAAAAAAAAATATTATTCTATATTATTTACAAATACAGGTATTAGTAAAACAGTATTTAAGAGGGAATATTTTACGTACCTGAAAATTTTGAGTTTGATTCTCGTTATTTTCCTCTAATATGATATTTGCTGCAGTCTTTGCCCGTGTTACTCTACCCTTTTTCGGAGCCGAATTTTGAATGCTTTCAGAGTTCTTACATTTTTTTTTTACTTGCAGATTTGTATAAACTATCTAGTTGCTCCAGTAGTTCATTTTCATTATCTAAAATAATGATACTTCAAATTTTATAGACTTTGGAGCTTTTTTAAACCATATTTAGAAATGTTCTCTTACCAGACATATTTATAATCGTCCCTGTATACGGAATTCCCTTGTCTGAATCTTCCGGCCACAAGAAATGAGTCCTTGCGCCTTTTATTAGCTTCGTGTGCTCGTCAATTAATATAGAGCGTTTGTAAATAACGCATAGCGATGAGTCTTCACACTCGATCACATATTGCATGTCGTCCATATTATTTAGTTAACTTTTCAATTACAAAGCGTCGTGAAATGAAACTGACTTTGGTTAACGTGATTGTATTACCGCGCGTCGTGAAACAAAACAAACAACCGACTACCATAGTAACGAGTCTCGGACAACTTCTGTTTCGTCGTTCGATTTCGGGTTTTACATGTCGCATTACCGTAATTTTCTTGCAGATAAGATAGTTTAGAATAATATTTTTTAATTACACATATTTTTTACACTGTACATTTAGAAACACACTTTTTTATCGAAATGTCACACTTGAAAATTTTATAAATTCTTTTTTTGTGTAAATGAAGAATGATCCGATTCCGGCTGTCACTCATCGTCGTTGGAAGCGGTTAGAGCAGCTAAATGAGTTTCGCAACGTAAGAGAAGAACGCATTGACCACCCGCATGTAAATATTCGTGATGAAGCTGATCTTGTAGGATTTGAAATCAATAATGATGAAAATAACAGTGAAGAAAACAACTTTCTATTCGAGGTTATTGTTTTAAAGTTATAATTATAAATTATTTTTATTATAATTTTTCGATTGTAATTTTGTAAATAATTTTAATGATATAATATTTTAATAGCGATTAAATCAAGAAGCGATAAGCAATGTTGATTCTATAAATAGTGATAGTGGCCGAGATGATAATCTAAGTGACGACTCTTCTACAGTTTCATCTGCCAATTCATCTGATTATTCTAGTAATACAGAATCTGAGTATGATAGTGATCAGTCGACTGACGATATTCAATACACAACTGATTGGATGGGAAAAATTATTTACAAAGGTGCTGATTTCACTTTAGGAGAATTTGTAGGTGACATTTTAGATTTTTTTATTGAAACTGCGTCAACGAAGACATCTTTAGATAAGTTATTAAAATTAATGTATAAGTATTTACCAAAGCCAAATAACGTTCCATCGTCAAATTATCGTTTATTAAAAATTCTTGAGAAAATTATGCCGCCTAAATGTGAAATAATTAAAAAACATAGAATTTGCGAAGACTGTTCAAATTACGTAGGTGAATTCAATGATACGAAAGATGTTGATATTTGCAAAATTTGCAATAGTAAAAAATTGAGTGGTATTTTTATAGAATACAACATAAAATCACTATTAAAAAATGCTTTAGAATGAAGAAATCTACAATTTTTCATGAATGCGCACAAGACGAGTAAAAATTACAACGAGAATTATATAACCGATATAACTGACTCTCTAATGTATCGCTCATGGAAACATGATTTCCTAAAAGAAGAATCAGATATTGTTTTAATGTGGAACACTGACGGTTTACCCATTGCTAATAGTTCAAATGGGCAAGTCTGGTTGTGCAAACACAGGTAATAAACATTGTACCAGAAAGACGCAGAAATTTCCAGTTCGTGTGTGGAGTATACTACAGTAGAGAAAAGAAACCATGTATGACTTCGTTCTTAAAACCTTATGTAGATTCACTTAAAGATTTATTTAACAACGGGATCGAGTGGTATGATGAGCATGAAAATATAATACGACACACTACTGTCGTTGCACCTATAGCTACACTGGATGCTCCAGCAAGAGCTTCAGTGCAGAATATAATGCAATTTAATGGCCAGTACGGATGCTCGTTTTGCGAATACCCTGGTTAAGTGACAGAAACAGGCTTAGGGCATAATCGTGTGTATCCTACATTAAATAATAATTGTATATTAAGAACTCAACAAAGAATGCTGTCTCAAGCATTACAAGCGACAACTGAGAAAAAAGAGCACGTCGTAGGAGTAAAAAGACCCTCGATAACCGCACTTATCCCGAAATTTGATGTAGCTATATCGTTTGTACCCGATTACATGCACGCTATTTTATTGGGTGTATTAAGAATGCTGCTTACGTTATGGTTCAACCCAAAATATAAAAATTTCAGTTTTATATTAAAAAATTAGTTAAGAAAAATTTGTCCACCAGATTATGTCACACGCACGCCAAGACTGTTAAAATATATTCACTATTGGAAAGCTTCAGAACTAAGAGAAGTACTTCTACATTATTTTCCAATATTATTGAAAGATAAATTAAAACGAACGTATTATAATCATTATTTATTACTCGTTTATGCTACGACAACTCTACTAAAAATGAAAATACACATTCAAGAAATCGATTTAGCCGAGTACCTCCTAAATGTATTCATCGTTGATGTAGAAAAATTATATGGACGCAATCATGTCTCTTTTAACGTGCATCAACTTAGTCATATTCCACAACATGTGCGTCTATGGGGTCCCCTTTGGGCCTGGTCGGCATTTGATTTTGAAGATGATAATGGTTTTGTGAAAAAGATTGTACATGGCTCTAATAAAATTGAAATGGAGATAGCTAATTCCTTATACATATTTAATGCACGAACAGTATTGAAACATAAATTGGATTTTCTTACTCAGGAAAACTCAGTAAATTTTAAAATCCAGTCACTTGGGAAACCAAAAACGAATATCAATTTAGATGAAAATGAATTAGAAGCTATTTTAAATTTTTGCACAACAAACCAAATTGAATTTGAAACATTGAATTTTTTCTTAAGGATTAAAATAAACAAAATTATTGTAACATCAACAATGTATGCGAGACAAAAAAAAAAGAAATAATTTCGTTGTATTCTGGAATAATAATACTTTTGGAGAAATATTATTATTTACTTGCATAAATAATAAGTTATTTGCAGTTGTTAAATAGTTACTTATTTATGAAACCAGACAAAACAAAATTGTTATTCCAGAAATAGCATTAGATTTGAGTAGATTTATAATTTCTGTGCGGGATACACACTGTGTTCTTATTATTCCCGCTGAAGCAATACAAGGAAAAATTATAAGAATCAAAGATTCATTATGTTTTCCGCCAAATAATTTTGAAAAAAAGTAGTTCGATGTATCTATTATCTATGTGTGTGTATATAAATATAAAGTATATAATTTTATTTGATAATTATACCTTATTTTATTAAAAACCTTTTAATTTCTACCTACATTGTATCCAAAACCAAATGCATTTATATTTGAAAAATTCTTTATCGAATGTGTACAATTTCGGTATAAACTGCTTTGTGTGCACATATTAGTAAAAAAGGTGGTGGTACAAATGTTTTAACATGTTAATTAAATTAAAATACGATTTTATATCACGGGAAAATGATTCTCCAAGTTTTATATACAATTTTTGTCAAGCATTATTTACAGATTGTATGCAGGAATGATTTACACCAATTGTATACAATTTATATATAATTGTATATATAATTGTATACAGGAATGATTTACATCAATTGTATACAATTTGTATATAATTGTATATAAATTGTATAGAATCATTCCCGAATACAATTTGTATACAAAGGCTGGATAAAAGTTGCATATAATCTGGACAAATCATTTTTACATAGGCTTAATAGAGGAACCCACACATCCAAAACTTACACATCTTAGTAAACAAAACTCAAACTCGCACATCCTAACCTCATACACTTCATGCCCTCACATGCTGAACTGTTACACCCCGGTTCCACAACCATACCCTACACCCCCCAGTCCCACACATCCCTACCCCACGCATGCTAATCTCATACACACCAAACCCACATCCTGAACCCTGAAAAATTTGCCCTGAGGCAAGGGGCTCACTATAATCAAGCACCCCGAACAGTGAGAGGCAAGGGGACTCACTTTAATTAAGTACCCCGAACAGTGAGAGGCAAGGGGACTCACTTTAATTAAGCACCCCAAAGGAAACAATCCTTACTACGTTCACGTCGTTGTTTCTGGGTAGCGCAAAAAGTAAGGTTAATACATTTATAACAGAAGCTTCAACGATCTTAAAGTTTCCGTTAAAAAATCATTTTGCCCTTGAGAAAAATTTTTCAGGGTTCAGGATGTGTGGGATTAGCATGCGTGGGGTAGGGATGTGTGGGACTGGGGGGTGTGGGGTATGGTTGTGGGACCGGGGTGTAACAGTTCAGCATGTGAGGGCATGAAGTGTATGGGGTTAGGATGTGCGAGTTTGAGTTTTGTTTACTAGGATGTGTAAGTTTTGGCTGTGTGGGTTCCTCTATTAAGCCTACGATCAATTTGAACCAGCTTAGCCTGTGGTTCATGGAAAAAAACGATTTTAAACGGACTTTTCTGAGTTTGACCTAGATTTGACCTTGAAATGACCTCAAGGGTCAAGTTCAAGGTCAAAGACGTTACCGCCATTATGTGGCCCCCTTTGTTCCCTATAACTTTTGTCTGAACCATTTTTCTCTATCTGGCTTAGGTTCCGAGAAATCGGGGTGCGGCGATTAAAATGGGTCACCGTGTATATAGGCGAGAAAATGGTTCTGGGGTGGAAAAATGGCATAAGGTTTCAAGAATCTAGACGCGGAATTACTTTTTACAGCTTCGAATATATGTTAATACATTATGATAATCTTCTATTTCTATTACATTATTATAGTGCTTCATTCTAGTTGTCGACTTCACTTTTTAATACCATTTCTTTATTGGATCAGATTCACTATAGATTCCTACAGATGGTCGGCGTTGTAGTTGATATAGTTGATAAAGTAATAATTTATCTTCTATTATATTAATTCGCTTCATGCATCGGTGTCCCCTTTCCTATGGTGTCGCCTTTCTTGTTTCAACTTTTCAGAAAAATACATCCGATGCATAAACGTGCATGAAAGTGCATCCGGTGCATAAAAGTGCAATAAAAAGTTTCGTTTTTAATGATATAATGTAGGATGAATTTAGATGAAAAAGTTCTTTGAGGAAGCATTCTGCTCAAGCAGTTAGCAACGGTTTTTTAAATGTATAAGATCTAATAAAAACATACATATGTCACGGATTATCTTCTTTTAGCAGGAATTTGGTTTTAGGTCAGGATTTCAATAATTTACTCAAAATACTCACTTTTAAGTTAATGATAATAATAAATAGTATATAATTACGCATCTAGGGAAGAAAAAAAGAAGGCGAGGGTGGCAAAAACGAGATGTTAGGCTGGCCAATTTTTCTCCCGTGGTGCGTATACTATTTTTCACCATATCCGGGCCGAAAATACCACATTCGCGTTTCTGAGCCGGGAGCAAAAGTGGTATTTTCGGCCAGGATATGGTGAAAAATAGATTATTAAAATTATTAAAATTAATGACTAATTGAAAAGTATAAAAAAATGCAATAAGTAAATACTCAGTCTCACAAATTCATTCGGCCTAGAATTTATCGCAGCAAGCTTCCTTTTGGGCATACTCGCCTACACCGCACGGCGGTCCAAGAATAGGTCCAAGAATAGGTCTGAGCGGCGCCCGCTGCGCCTGGCCCTTCCATTCACGCATGCACGATTATACGTTCGCTCTCTAATGAGTTTCGTCATACATATAGTACATTACGATACGTGGGCCGGAAATTGGATTTCCGGTCCAAGTATTGTATACTATTTTTCTTACTCCCCGACCGAAAGTACGTTCTGTAATTGTTAAATAATTGATAAAATTGCGTTGTCGTCTGCTAGCTGCGTTTGAGTGTTAGTTTTTCTTTCGGCCCGCTCGATAGTACTGCCTCTGTCGGCCGCTTTGGGTAGCTCGGTCGATATTACCGACTGTTTTTTCTTTCGGCCCGGCGTGGAGAGCTGGTTTTTTGGCCGTCTGCTACTTTCGCTGTTACAGAGATGGTTTGATGCCCGCCCGACATTTGCAAGACCGAGGCGAAGCCGAGGTTTTGCTGGTCGGGGCGGGCATCAGAAACACATTCATTAAAAAAAGACAACACCACTTTTTATTTCAACTAACTCTTTTTTCTCGTCACACGTACACTTTCCTCTGTCTATTTCGTACGTGTCTAACCTTCACACCACACAAACATATTTTCCTCGGACGCTCCCGTACGTACGTTTACTTAATTTTTTCTACACGACTCGAAAGTACGTGTAGGAAACAAGAGGAAAAAACAATGACCACGATCAAACAACAGCACTTTTTATTTCAACTAACTCTTTTTTCTCGTCACCCGTGCACTTTCCTCTGTTTATTTCGTACGTGTCTAACCTTCACACCGCACAAACATCTTTCCTCGGACATGCGCGCGGGCGCTCAAGCGCCGCGGGTCAGGAAATTTCGGCAGCCAATCAGAGCGCGCGGTTGGTCTAAAATAGGATGCGAAAGTTTCTCTTTCGGCCCGGAGATGCGGGCCGGAAGTACGTACTTTCGGGTGGGCGAGTAAGAAATAGTACATTACTAACGCGGGCGGAAGAGGATTATTTACCTCATGGGACGTTTTTCGGCCGAGCGAAGCGAGGTCGAAAAGTCGCATGAGGTAAAAATTCTCTTACGTCCACGTTTCAGTAACGTATTTTTCCGTCCGAGGCCGCAAAATGACATTTTCCGCCCTTTAACCTCAAAATGCCATCTTAAATGTCATTTTGCGGCCTCGGACGGAAAAATACGTTACTGAAACGTGGACGTAAGAGAATTTTTACCTCATGCGACGTTTTTCGGCCGAGCGAAACTCGCTACGCTCGTGCTGCAAATGTTGGGCGGGCATCGAACACACATAAACGCGCGCATCGGGAAAAACCATAATTGCGACAGGTAAAATAAAATTGAAAAATATAACCTGCAAACTACAAGAACGACGTTAAGTCGCTAACGCTATCAAAGCATAGGGCGAAAGTAAAAACATGGCTGCGCAGAGTTGATGTCACCAAGAAAGACGATGATTTTCGACTTTTCTAGACTGATTAATTAATGTACTTTCGCCCGGGAATAGAGAAAAATACTATTTCTTACACAGGGGTTAAATGGAATTTTGTAATTTTCAATATATTTTGTAAGTTTATAAATTTTAAATCGAGGCAATATTAATCATTTATTCATTATTATTGGGTGGATCGAGCTTAAGTGGTAATTTCAATGTAATAATTTATTTATTTTTAAATATACGTATATGTTATTCTGGTTAAAATGACGTTATCGGACCCCAGGTAGAAATTAGCTCTATCGGAAATGGCCAGGAAAATAATAAATAGCTAGTAAAAATAGCTAATTTCTGGCTAGTGATGAAACGATTTTTCCGGTCATATTCTCTAATGAAGATAACACAACCTTAAAATGTTTATACTAAATTTTCTCTGTAATCTGATCATGTATTTAAAGCGAAACATTAAAAAAAGATAGCTAACCAAAACGTAAACACGAATTATTGATATTTAATTCGTTTATAGTACTGTTTCAGAGTATACAAACGAAAACAATGATTTTCTCGTTTGATTCTGTCTCTCTCTCCTCGCCATAATACCAAGCCTCTTATTAGCCATTTCTTAACTAAAAAAACTGGCCAACTTTAATATCTTTTAAATACTCATAAATAAGCTAATGTAAATTTGTGAAAAAACTTATTCTATTATTCTGTCTATTAAGGTGGTTCTATGGTGCATTATAGTTTGTGCGCTCAGCGAGAACATAAACTATACCATGCGCGTAGTTCTGTCTCCTTGCTCTCATGCGCGTCGTCTGCTGTTTGTGTTTATAATCTTTAATATCTTTTTAAAAAGGTTGGCTTGACACATATTTCATAAACTTAAAAGAAAGAGCTGAATTTCATCTTTCTTAAACTATCTTTATCTTTTTGAAGTCCAGTTTTGTTGATCAGTAATACTATTTACATTCTGTCGCAGTTGATATAGCGCTCATTTATTCTCATCTAAAAATAACCGTTTACTAGAATTTTTTTGTCAAAATTATTATGGCAACCTGGGTCGAAAAAAATATTAGAAAATTTGTTTTATTTCATGAATAACATATAATTTTTTGTTACTCGTGTGCAGTGTTTGCCATAACCATAGAACCACCTTAAATGGCGAATATGATCGGAAAAATCTATTCATCGATGGCTAGAAATGGCCAAGAAAAGTGTCTAGTTTTTGACGATTATTGGGGAAACTAGCTATTTATTAGATAAACAATGGAATCGATTTCCACCACAGACATGCATGATTAATTTGTGCGCAGTAACACTGGTGGAAATCCAAAACATTTTATAACTAATAACTGACCATTTATATTAGAAACTTAGTATAAAATGAGAATTTCTCTTTTCCAGTTTCTAGCTCACAATGAAACGCTTTTTCTCCCATTATTTGGCCATTTAATAGATTGAAAAATAGATTGAGTTTTTCGAAGATCAGTACAAGCTTGTTCTTGAGTATTTTAAAGGTATTAAAACTGATCAGTTTCTTTAGACTGGAAATGGCTAGCAGAAGGCTTGCTGTTATGACAAGGAGTGAGAGAGACAGAATCAGATGGAGAAATAAAAGTTTTAGTTGATTATTACTCATAGAATGAGTACAACATATGATTTATTAGTTAATGTTATTTATTTATATTTTGATAAGCCATCCAATGCACTTTAAAGCTCTTTCATGAAAGACCAAATTAGTAAGTAAATTAAATACGAATATTTTGTTATTACGTCAATCTAAGAAATAGGCAAATAATGGTCGAAAAATCGTTTCTTCATAGCGATTAATTAGCCAGTTTTACTAGCTATTTTCTAACTTCTTGGCCATTTCATATACATGAATTCTACCAGGGAATCCATTACGGAAAATTATTTGTGAAATTTCCATTAGTTTAAAATGTTTCTTATGAAACCCATTCAACATCAGCTCCAGCCGATTATAATTTTATTTTAACTTTTTCATTTTTGACAAAAATCGTCTGTTTTTGCAGACGTTATTTGATACTATCCCACAAACTTCAATAATTTCTGATAAATTGCTATACAATATTAAATTAAAAATCACCACTATTGTTTTTCGGTAAACAAAGAATACCCGTATTTTCTGGTTTTTAATTTCTTTGTTTAAGAATTCGTATTGTAAGAACTAACTTTACAATTTTTAAATTCGACAAACTATTGACGCTATACAGCGTGAATAACACTCTTTTTGGCTTGACCTGCATTTATCGTAACAAAGATTTTATTTCTGTATGTTTTCATAACGACTATACTACAGCAAATAAAGTACAGACAAATACCTAGATGTAGACTCTTAATCACTTTTTCATGGAATCCGAAATTGAAATGTGCGGAGTATTGTTTCCTCCTAGAGGAAGCTCTGTGATAGTAATTTTTTGAGTTGTTGTAAAAACATGTTATAATTGTTTTTCGAGGTGTTAGGAATCAAAATACATGGTTTTTGAAAAATGTCTGTATGGATGTATGTGTGTGTGTATGTGTGTATGCGTGTGTATACGCCTGGATCTCAGCTTCTACTGAACGGATTTTTTGTTTTTTTTTTGTGTGATTGCGGGTCAAAAATCCGTTTTTTGTTTCGTAGATTCGTTTTTGGTTTATAGTGAATTTTCGATTTTCGAAAAATTGATTTTGCGTTTTTTGAAAGATAGGATAGAGATATTTAAATCGAATGAATAGCATTCGAAAGAGCATTAAAATACATATCAGTGTTACAAATTTTCTGAAATTTAAGATAAATTCTGTAATAAAACTTCAAAATTTTTATTAAATTTCAGTTAAATTTAACTGAAACTTCAAAAGTTTTATTAAATTGAACTAAAATTTAACAAAAAAAACTTCAAAATTTTTAACAGTGTATATTTTCTAAAAAAAAATACATTAGCTATTACGGTTCTTTTGTTATTAACAAAAACGTGTTTTTTTTAAAGCTTATAACTCCCAAACTAAACGGTGAATTTTTTTGAAAAAAAAAAAATAATGATAATGTAGAATATAAATAGCTCTAAAGTGTAATTACTCGAGAACAGCTTTATGTATCAGCTTGCAATTTATAGACAATTTTGTATGTAATATAGGCAATATGTGTGTGAAATTTTTATCAAGATATCATATGATTACTTTTTGAGATATTTGATAATTAAAATTTTGGTATTTTACAGTCATTTTCTTTGTCGCACGATAACTAGAGTAAAATTGGTTTAATCACGTTGAAATTTTGTGGAGATGTAGAGTTTATATAGACGTCCCTTACGAAAACTAGCACGATTCATTTTCCCACGAAGACTAGCATATTTCACGCATTTGCGGTGAAGACTAGCACGTTTCAAAGTCGAAACTTATGCTAGTTTTGGGTGTTCCGTTGCAGTTTTGTGAAACGTGCTAGTCTTCGTCGGAGCACCATAAAGCGTGCTAGTTTTTGTAAGGGGCGTCGATATATTTATCATAAAGTTCTTTGGCTAAAAGAATTGGTTTATGAATTTGAGAGATATCTGAAGTTAAAATTTTTTTAGCCCTCTTTTCAAATCGCAATTTCTCGAGAACGACTTTATGTATAAATATGAAATTTATAGACAATTTTGGGTGTGGTATAGGTAATAAATGTTTGATATTTCACCAAGAAACTATGATTTAAAATAAAGGTTAGTTAGTAATTTTTAAAGATTTTGAAGTTAATATCATAATTAATTATTTCATTTATTTTCCACACATAATTTAAAAATTAAATCATACCTATTATTTTATTCATATTTTATACAGAATTTAAAATTTAATACTTTTTAATCTTCATACATGAATTTAATTAGAATTATGTCATAAATTGGTGCAATAATTTTCAATCTTGGCGTTAAAAATTAATTAGAAGTATCAATAAATTAAGTTTGAGGAAGCCACGTGCCAATGAATTGGGGCAGCGGTTTGTTTGTTTGTGTTTGTAACTATTTTAGTACAACGAATAAAGCTTCGAAAAAAGTAATTTGATAATTTTTCTAAATTGATTAGTTGATCCTCAATTAACGTGCAAAATCTCTTACAGTTATTCGTAATTGATAATTTAGTTAATCGTTAGTGTTAATTTATCGTTAATTGTTTCAATGAAAACGTGTGAACAATTGTTATTAAAAAAAAAAGTCAGCAAAAAAGTTAACCCCATTCCGCTGTTTTTTTTAATTAGTTTAGTATATATTGTTTATTAAAAAAAATCGCTATACTTTCCTTTCTACAATTGCTTACCTTTATATACACCTCATTACAAATTCTCTCCTCCTTCTAGAAACGTGCACAGCCTGATCATCCAAACAAGTGACCTGGGTATAATCCACAAGGACGCGTTCTTCGGCCTCGAGCACATCGACACCTTGAACATCCTCTCGAACAAGATCGACGGCATCGAGGAGTTTCACCTGAATTCGAACTACTCCATCAACAAGCTGAATTTCCAGAAGAACCACGTGCTCCGGGCGCCGAAGTACGGCGACGCCTTGTTTCGCGTCAACACCATTAGCACCAGGGACAATCACTTTCCCTGCAACTGTCAGATCCATCTGATACTGGATAGCGACTTTGTCAACGGCTCGGTCGACGAGTTCCGGCAGAACAATTATTGCATAACCACTGCCGAATTCAACGGCAAGCCAATGAGCGTTGTAGATCTGGATTCTATAGCCAGCTGTCACGATAAGATGACGAAGGATAATTATGACTCGGGTGTGAGTATCGGTTCGAGCGGGCTTATCAGTTTGGTGACGTTGGGCCTTGGCTATATGGCGTCTCGCCGGGTCGTCAAGGTCAGGTGGTAAGAGGGCTGGGCACGCGATACGCGTGCGCAGTTTCTATCGGTCTTTCTATGTATATGGGAAAAAATATCGACTCTAAGGTTGTGCACATTTATTATGTAGTTGAGACTGAGGAGGCGGTCGGCTTGGATCGAGGATTTCAGTTGCAAGCTCGTTGTCTGTTTTCCGCCTTTTTCAACATGATTTCATGTATTGTTCATTTTACATTGTCATTTAATGTACGAGGTTGCTTGATGAATGACTTTCCTTAATTAACGGTTTAGAAAGTCGGACTTATTTTTGGAATCGTATTGCTTTTTTTACTAAATCAAATTGGATTTTCCTTATAGAACTAAAAATGTTTTCAGTAAGAGGCGTTTTATTTCATTGACCCAATTTTGTTGACAAGATATAGTTTCATTTCACAATTTGATTTAAAGGAGAAAAAATGTGAGAGAAGTCAATGCATCATTTATTACAAGAATTTACTAAAAATCGAGCATTTCCTTAATAAATTCCTTTAACATCAAACGCTCGCGTCCCGTCAAACGCTGACTTTTCTACTGAAAAATTCATTTCTCCTATATCATCAAATATTTTTACCACGTGAGAAAGAAAACAACCCCCATTCAATCACCCATACATCTCCTTTAATTTAAATCCATCAGAAGGAACAAATTCATTAGCGAAGCGGTAGAAACGATTGTTATTCGGGCGTTTTTCTGATTAAATTTTACCTTCTTGCGGGAACTGGCGCTCGACTTTATTTCGACAGATCGCCATCGCGTCGAATTCACAAAGCGCGCGAGGCTATGCGAGCTTGAAATTGGAGTAACTAGATGAATAGATGAAATATTCATATAGAGAATTAATCTGTATAACTCTGTTGCGCGGGAACGCGGCGGGCGCACATGTCGGGCTAACGATTTTACACGCTCCCGTGGAAAGTCTATTATATTTTCTGCAGCAGAATTGCATTATGCTCTCTATACCTGCTACGATAAATATGTATATATGCATACGGTTCGTTTGTTTGCTTGGATTTCTATATGCGCATGCTGTGTGTGTGTGTTTGTGTTATTCTTTATTTTCGTTGTTTTGAAAAAACTTACGACTTGTGTTTGTTTTGCTGAAAGTCGACTGCCTCCTTTTTGTCCCCGGCGCGAAAGGTATATATACTTTTGATGTTCCATCATCAATCAATATTCCCCTTTTGTATACATATAGTATATAATTGCTTTGTATATTTTTTATTGATTGAACAATAGGTTATATAAGTAACACGCGCATAAAGCGTTTTTTGAAATTGATCTAATACTGGAATCTGTGACGTATATATTTCGTGATGATGAAAGGGGAAAAGTATAACGTTCGGTTTTTAACGTATAAGGATACTGTGAGCTTTCATTATGTAAGAGAAAACGTTATAATTGTATTATTATATTGTAATACGCTACGATGAATTTTATCCACTTCGACGTATAGATTGCACGCAGAAATTATTATATAAGACGATTTCGAGAGGTCCGTATATTACACCTTAGTTAGCGCGACTTCCGTTAACTCTTAAAATAGTCTATAGAATTTTGATATATTACGAGAAGAGAATTATGCGAATTAGAGGTGGGAAAAAAAGGAGAGAGATTAGAACAACATGTTTGTGAAAATTTATATTGAAAATTATATTGAAAAGCTTTAGACGAATTGTTACTATATCTTTGACCCCAGAAGCTGTTTAGATCACGTTGACGACGAAAGTTTGCAATTTTTAGCCTGTACGAACGACGAGTGAATAAAAAAAAAGAAAGGAAATGACATGCTATTTTTCAGTTTTTAGAAGAGGGAAAATAGATTCGCGGAGATTTATTTTCTCGAGAGTTTATTTATATATAACTTTAGACGAGAGAAAGAGAGTAGAAAACAAAAGAAGAAACTACTGTTGTACAATTGTACGAAATTCGATATTCCCGGAAATATCTACACACACATATACTCACAGACGTACCGGTTCCATCAATAGAACGAGATAGAGAGGCTCTTGTAGTACACGACTTATAACGATGGTTTTTGCATGAAACACAATCGTGCAGACAGACAACTTTCTGCAGCCGCGGATTATTCGCGCGTGCGTATGAGTACATATTATACCTATATTATGCATTTTTCGGTTCCTCGATATCCCAAGCTGTGAATTTATTCTTGTCCCACACTCGTCGTTCTTTTTTATAACATATCTCTCGACCGTTTTGCAAGATGCGTGCGATGCATTATATATACCACATATATTGTAATATGGCGAAAGTATACACTGAAAAAAACTTTACGTTGTGAGAACTGAAAGTACGGCTCTGACAACGATACTTTTTGGCTGATTTTCTTTTCGCTGAATTTTTTAGGTACACCCAACGGAACAAATAACTTTGAATATTTGAACACAAGTTTTGGAACTTTATAAAGGTTAGGTTAGCCATAAAACGAGCGTACAGCCTACTCTCAGATCTTTATCTAACCCATCCTTTACAACCTTCTAAAAGCTGGAGTTCCAATTTTCAAAGTTATTTGTTCCGTTGGGTGTACAGTAATTGTATCGGTATAGCTGTGGGAGCCGTACAAGATACACTGAAAGCACTAATGTATAGAGTTCTTTTGTCGAAGCATTAAATAGGTTATGATTCGACATACGTACATATTTTTCATTAAAATAATCTGAATTGATAAATACACTGGATTACAGATGAAATACGCAAAAGCGGATTGCGAACACGCGGTTGATCGGCGGATTTTATGACTTTTTGAGGTTATAACATAAACGTTGGCTTCGCATTGTAGCGTTGTCAACTAAATCGTACCGTTGTCAGAGCTGTACAAATAAATTTTGCGCATCTGACCAACAGTGCCGTTACATTATACAAATAAATAGACTGCTTCAGCCGTCTGTAAGGGTAAATGATCAGTATAAATAGTGCTAGTACAGCAAATCGAAACTATGTTTTCTACAGCCTAAAATTTTTTTCAGTGTAGAGAAGTAAATATATGGTCCAACGAGACGATAACTTTTGAGACTAACGAATGAAAGTGTTAAGAATTATTAATATTATCATGATCGAATAAACGTATGAAAGTATTAGTTATACAATTATATGGGCGAAAGGGGGGATGAAAGGGGAAAGTTTCAGGGTACAACACGCACGTACTTATATATATATATGTGTGTGTGTGTGTGCATACACACACACACACATGATCTCTCGGCGATCGATTGTATCTTTATACCTACTATACTTACCTACTCAGCGCCAAATGAAGTTGACAAGAACGAAAGTATTATTATTATTATTATTCTACATGTACGGCGAAGGCGGTATAACGCGCATATATACATAACGTATATCGAAACTCACTCAATGAGCTTTTAATGAAGAAATATATAAGAAGTAAATGAAAAAAAAAATGTATGAAAATATATGATGCTATAAAAAACAAAGTCCACTGGCTGTACCTACTCAAAGTTATATATTGTATGTGGACTCGGTGGATGAGAATGTCGAGCTAAACTGCGTTTTTAAGGTTGTTCGAAACTTATTGAGCTAGGGATCGCAATAAACCTTACACACACACACACGCACACACACACACAGCACATACGCATAGCTTCTATAAGGGTTAGTCATATATACACACACACACACACACACACACACACACACACACACACACACACACACACACACACGATTGTTATAAGATTGTTTCGTACAATGCGTATATAGTGGAAAACCAAAAAGATTGTATACCTACTTATTATATACTTGAAAGAAATGCTGTCGCATCACTGCTGTCTCCCCAAATGCGTGTAATACATCGTTTCAATGTTTTAAAAGTGTTTTTTGTCTAGGGGGCCGAAAGTACCACTTTCGCTCCCGGCGCCCGATCGCGAAGGTTGTATTTTCGGCCTCGCTAGGCAAAAAAATAGTATACGCTCCACGGGAGTAAAATTGGCCAGCCCCCAGGTCGTGTTTGCCACCCTCGCCTTCGGCTCGGGTGGCAATTTACACGAGCTGTGGACTGTCCAAGTTTTTTCCTCCCTTGGTGCGTAATATACTATTCCTGCATTGGATTATGTGTAAGGACGTATATGAGAGAATCCAGCGAAATTTCAACTTTCTGCCTAAAAGAAAAAGTGACAAATTTTTTCATAATTCACCTTTCGGAGCTCACTGACCTCATTTCTATAGTTTAGAAAAATACAAAAAAATATGCGTACCTCATTTTGATCAATGGTTACAAGATCAAAAGTATTTTGTAGATAAAGTTAAATTAATTTTGAAAACTTCTTTTCATGAACTTTTAATATTATATATAATAAAAAATTTTACACAAAATTCATACCTAAAATTGCGTTTGAAATGAAAATTAAAAGGTTCATTAATATTTTCTTAATAGTTATTCACTTTGATTACGTAAGTTATAAAGATACAAAGTTAAATTCAAAGATGATTAGTCAACAGTAATCTCTTAAAGGTGCAAACCAATTTTACCACAAAAAAGCGATTAAAGTAGAAGAAAAAATAGTGTAGGTTAACTATAATGTAGCACACTATTTCGATAAAGGAAAGGCAATACGACTAACTGTAAAAGATTTTGCTCGTTGATAATGAATAAATTCAATCTATGAAATTAGCACTACGAGCATACAAAATCTTATTCATAGAAGAAAAGAACTTTAAAATTTAAGCTAAAGATCGTTATAATCGGTCGATTCTGGGCAAAGTTAAGTGCATTTGAAAATCGTGAAAAATGACAAAAAAATGATTAAAATCTTAAAAATTATACTTAAATTTGCTCGTAATTACTCATTTTTGTCATTTTTTACAATTTTCGAATGTACTTAACTTTGCACAGGATCGTCTGATTTTAACATTTCTCATCTTAAATGAAAGCTCTTTTCTTTTACTTTAATTGCTTTTTTATGGAAAATTTATTGGCACCTTTAAGAGGTTAATATTGCTTAATCATCAATGGCTACTTTTCGTCCATTTTTTCCATGTTGAATTTCCATAAGAAAAATTCATTTGTTAAAAGTTTTTTCGTGTATTGTATGGGATATAGAGAAAGAAAAAACTTATTGTATAAGAGGTATTATATACATACATATATGTATTATGCCATTACTAAGCTGAATAATTGACGTTAGCATTCCATCTTTGAATTGTGTTGATCCACAGGAGTTTCGAAATATTAATACAAATATTAATAATGTCGGATTCTCGGTCCACTATAGCGGAAGCTTTTTTTATTAAAATAAGCAAAAAGACCGATTGGGAATAAAAATTAAAAATGAAAATCTTTATTCGGATTCCGAGTCCGTTTTACAATTGTTTAGTACAGGTATGGCGTATAGAAAAGTTTTATATTTTTGTAAAATGACATAAATGTGATTTAAATTTAAAAAGATAAAATCTAGAACAAAAAAACTGTACTTTTAAAGCATTCAAACGATAATATTTCACGAATGCTATAAAAGGCTTGCGAACTTCAAAGTATTATCTATATATAGAAGGTTTTCAAAATGTGTTAAACAGTAATTTTGCCCCTAACGATCGTAGTGACCGCAATTCACGCAATTATTGACGAAACGAAACGAAAGTAAAAAAAAGGAAACAATGAAAGTACTTAATTAAGCGAAAAATTTCCTCCGCGTAGGTTGGCCTGATGCTATACTCGCACCACTTCTGATCTTCGAAAACGGACGTATAACGCTATAGGCAATAGTAATTTTTAATGATGAGACGATGAATGAGAGAGCGAGAGAAAGAGAGAGCGGGAGAGAGAAAAAAACGTAGTTGAAAATGAAAAATAAAATTGAGCACTGCTTCACATGAATTGGCTTATACATATATATCTACAAAATGTGTATACATACATATTGTTCGCGCTACATCTCCACATGTATACTGATCTAGACGATGGCTCTTGCGAGGAACGAATGAAAAAAAAAAAAAAGATAAATAAAAGAGATAACGTCGAAGAAAATTTATTTGAATCGCCGCATTTACGAGTGTAATGGCGACGATATATTATATACACCCTCCTGCAGACATACATTGTACCCTATACGAATATATATAGTTTACGATATTTTTCAAAGTTTCGTCTAATAGTATTTTATACCGCTATAATGTCGTGTGTTTCAACATTTGTTACATATACATAAACGTACGAATAATGAACAAAAAAGAAAAAAAAAACGCAAACGAGACGATGCTCTTCGGCTTTGAGTCCTGAAGAGTGAAGAATGTCGAGAAGTCTAATTAGGTGTTTATAAGTATACTTTTTGGACTCGAGATCAAGGCCATTTGTCGGTTAAAATTAAGAATATTGAGAGTGGAACTCGAAAATTGTCATTGCCACACAATTTTATCCTTTGCCAAAGTACACACTCACATGCACACATGCATAATATACGTTGCCTGCTTACGGGTACATGTATAACACGCCTATACCTGGAACTGAGACTGTGAAACTCATACGTTTATGTACTCGCGAACAGTCGAACAATCGGAGCGTTTAAATATTACAGACCAAATGCAAATGTGGTTATACCGCGGAGGCGGGGGGCGGGAGGGTACATATCCATACGTACACACACGAGCCACATAGCGAGAGAAGATTCAAAAATATCCTGTGATGCGGTTAGTTTAAATATTAACGAGATCTAGCATAAGAGAGATAGAGCGAGAGAGTATGAGGGTGGGAGGGAGAGAGAGAACTTTTCTCGCTATTCGATTACCCCCGATAAAAGCCCGTATGGATTTTATTAGATTACCCGTTGAATATTCAAATATTCGCGAGCACCTGATTACTTCGCATTCGCGCCCGCATATGTTTGGACGTCACACGTTGAATTCGTAAATGTTTGAATAGTCGCAGACGAGAGTACATTTGATTGCATTATATAGCTGCATATTTATAGACGCGGATATTGTTAAAAAATAAATATATTGAAATCAAGTAAACCTATTATTATTCCAACGTCGCCGGGCCAAGGAAATATTTGTCGGACTTTTCGATAACGTTTATTTAATTTGAAGCCGAGGGAGGAGTAAGAAGAGGAGAACCCATCGCGTATTGAAAGGCATTTCACTGTACAGATGGGGTAAATATTTCCTTTCACCCGTTGCATCGGGGAAAAAAATGTTTACTCGATTTAGTATTCTGCGATTCTTTCTTTTTTACGGATAACAGAGACACTATGTGCAGTCCCAGTTCCATTCGAGTTGCCAAATAAAAATATTTAGAGAGATAGAAAGAAGATAAAAACACGCTGCTTCTTTTTGAATTCCACTCTTGTCGAAGGGTTGTGCCGAAAAACATATATTCCTCGAGCTAGAATCGAGCCACACACTTATAGGATCTAATAGGTTTATCAGCGCCGTCATCGCCACGAAGAGGAAGAAAAAAAGTATATTAATAACACGAGCCGAGAGATAGAGATATATATATATAAATATAAGAGTCCACTTTTACGAGTATATCTGTCAATTTACACGCGATGTTCCCTTCTCTGTCTCTCGGTGTCCATTGGAATTATAGCTATATCAGCGCGCGGGCGGTTACTATGTGTATAAGGTTTTCTTTTCGGGTGACTAGGGAGGGGGGTGGGGGGGGGGGGGATTTTCGTGGATCGCAACTATAGACATAGAACGCGTTTTGTTTGCGTGCTGTGCTGCAAGACGGGGATTCTCTTTTGCGTTTTCGGTTTGTCAATCTTTTGCTGTAACCAATTGTCTCGGTAAAAAATATAAATGCAAGTTTTTATCATATTTACGAGTCATTGTTTTTACAGTAAATAGGCAATTGAAATAAGTGAGTTTATATATCTACGTTTTTTTTTTTATTTTTAAGTAATGAAGAGTAGTAGAAGAACACTTATGGCAAATGATTGACGAACCACACACTTACATCATATTTTTATAAACTGCTGAGTTTGTAAAAAATGAAGAAGAAACTAATAAAATAGCCGACACGCACCTTTTAGCCGATTTCGAAATGAGAAAAAAAAGAAGTAAAAATAAACATAAATGAAAGTTAGTCCTACTCTTCAAGCTTGCTCCAGCGACCTATATACTGTGTAAGACTTTGCTTGGCCTTCGGTCAGCATGATAACCGAGGACCAACCTAGCTTGTATTTTTTAATTGACGAGACGATGCCCAGATACGCTCGTCAGGCAGAGAAAAATATGAAAAATGTATACACACACACACACACACACATACGCGTACATATGAACACAGGCACTCACACAATCACGCACTGATCGAGAATTATCCTTCCATCATGTAACAGTTATTGTGGCTCTGAAATGTTCAACAGAAATATAATAATACAATAAACAAGCTAAATTAAAAAAAAAGATCAATGGTTGTTATTAATCTGCTCGACATGACCACATCCTTATACATGATTTTTACTATTCTGTTACTTTCTTTCGTAATATAACAGATTTTTTATTATTTACAAAGATGGAGCTTTCCGATACATTCTGCATTTTATCCGCTTGGCGTTTTGCCGTGTATACACATACTACCAAGATAGCAAGATCGAAAACGAAGATCCGGCTCGCTAAGCCAGTATTATTTTACATCTGGGTAATAAATAGATTTTGCGTATTTTGCATTCAACTATTAGAAAAAGAGAATTGATGGTTTTTACGACTGCGAGTGGTAGCGCGCCTCGCCAACTTTGGTCGATTCGATGGGCTTGGGCGGTTCTATCTCGGCGTACTCGCCGACTGACGCTTCGTAAAAGCCGTCAAAACGGTGTGGCATCAGCTCCCAGGGTAGCTGAGTGTCGACTGGTATTGGAGTGATGCCGAGATCCTCGAGGGTTGGCACGCCCTTTATTACCATGTCGCTGATGTGCTCCTGGTGGAAAGGTGTGCGGTTTACATGTTTTGGAATGGTAAGTCGTAAGAAATTTGTGAAAATAAAAAAAGTTGATTACATTTTCATAATCTTCAGCGCGTATACAGAAAAGAAAAAGTTTTACATATTTTTTAGCTTACAAAAGCTTCTTTTCAGTCTATAAAAGAATTTAGTTTTTTAACGTGATAATAACATTTTATAAAATCATTTTTAACTTGAAATTTTTGAACCTCGTATTACTAAATAGTCATGTCAAGCTTTGTAATCATAGATTTAGATTTACCTTTTCTAAGCCTTCCCAGTGTAGCCATCCAATTGGATATGCAGGACTTAGAGTTTCAGTTATCGAAACCTTCAGCTTAAAGAGTGGGCTCCAATCTAAATCGAGCCTACGATATCCGTACTCAGTCGATTCTCGTCTCAATATTTCATGGAACCAATCCATTAAAACTGATAATTTATAGCGGCGCGGTCTGTAATTTGGTCAGTAAAAAATATAATCGTGAATACAGACTATTACAAAAATTAAAACTTAAAAAATCTGCATGAAATTTACCCAATAAACTGATATGTTCTGCCAGCACTCTGGTGGTCTTTCACGGCTGCCACAATTCCCGAAGTAACATCACCCACCCACACAGGCTGTTTTTCAGTTACCTCTCCTTTTTTATATAGAGGAACTCCTCTGGAAAAATAATATGTATATTTTACAATTTGTATAAAACTAAATGATAAATTTAATTGTTTTTGATAACTAACCTCAGATGCATTCTCCATCTGTTAGCATACAATCCTAGAAAATGATCTTGTGTTCCATACACATCAGATGGCCGAATGATTGTAGCATCAGGGAATTCTTGCCTGACTGCTAATTCTCCGTCCCATTTTGATTTTAAAAATTTGGAACCTTCTTCCAACCAAATAGGCTATAACACATTTTTGTTCAAGTACCTGTAGATTTTACTCTTAAAGCTGTTTTACATATTTTGTAATTATCTACCTTAGGATGAGGATTAGCATTAAGACAGGAAAGATGAATGAATCTTTCTACACCATTTTGCTTGCAAATTCTTGCAAGCCTTGCTGCACCTTCAACATGAACCTCATTGTAAGTGAAGTTCTTTGTTTCCCAGTCACGTCCGATCAAGTTAATGACAACATTGGAATATTTTATGCATTTTAATATTGAGTCTTCATCACGTAAATCAAAAGGATGGAACAAAACTTGACCAAGATCACCCGCAAGTTTTATAGGTGATGCGTCATAAAAG
The DNA here is from genome assembly GCA_036365515.1 of Torymus aiolomorphi. NCBI lineage: Eukaryota > Metazoa > Arthropoda > Insecta > Hymenoptera > Torymidae > Torymus > Torymus aiolomorphi. Next base: position 21,354,955 of record CM070875.1, on the reverse strand, counting down.
TCTCCTCTGTATGGGACAATGAGCTGAAAAATTAAAATATCAATTTATTAACTTTTAACAAGAAACAATATTACACTAAAGCTAAAGAATCAAACATTATTTTGAATTTCAAGTCTTTCTTTTTCAATAAACAGTTCTCATGAGTTTTAATACACATTTAAAAACTATTAGTTTACTTTTATGTCATAATAGATACTTGATTATCTCCAAAACAGTGCTCCCCCATCCCTTCACTCCAAGTAAAGATAATTTTTGAATTAACAACAACTTTCAAGCTCACCCTACACTTCTTGACTCAACAACATTCAATCATACGTAGACATTCAACACTTTTCAACACAGGTCAACAATGTTCACCACGATCGTTTGACAATCACTATTATAGGAAGCGTACCTGGGTACCAATCTTGCCCAGTCGATTGCACACTTGCTTGCCAATGAAGCCTGTACTACCAAAGACAGTGCACACAATACCGTTGAACGAAGAGCGACCACCAGTGCCCTTCCTGAGATTGGCAGTTGTTGGATTCTTGATGATCCTGGGCCTCTGCGAGTAGTAGCATACTTGCACAGCTGCGCTCACAGCACAGATGCTCTGCTTCGCTGCAAAACAAATCAAAACAAATGAATACAGCGCAGAGGTTATTGGCAGTTACATAATTAATAAACTTTTATAGGGAGTGACGTGTGCGCAACTGCTCCAAAATCGAAACACAAGTTCATATCAGGATTCTACGTTTTGCAGAAAGTTCGATTAAAGGTTTGTACGAGGCTGAGGCAGGGATAGGGTCTTACTTGCTGATCGTAAATGAGTCTTCGGTATCAGTGCGGCCATGTTCGACTTCGGCCCGACGAAGAACACCGAAGTGTCGTCTCGCGGTTAACACCAGAGATATATGGATGGGACGAACGACGTCTGCTATAGCTATAGAGCACTACCATGTCGACACAGCCAGCTGCGCGAATCCCGAGAGCTACCGCCATCTGCGGTGTCAGGAAAACTTCGTGTTCAACGGTCGATATTGACGGTGACTATATGCATATGAGAAAATTCCAGAAATTTTTGACTTGAAAACTGCGAAATTTTCTATTCAAAAGGCTATAACTTAAGTTCTTTACGAAGCACATGACTGAACCAAAGCTCAAAATGTTCATTTTTAGGCACGACCGCTTTTCGGGAGAGCCTTATATTTTCGTCAATGCGAAAATTGTAACACTTCAAAAACTGAAAGTTTACGATATAAAAACTATTTTCCACCCAGAATGAGTTCATTTTAAGCGTTTTTGGAGATGTATGTATGTCGGTACGTATGTACGTAATTAAGTAACCCGATTATCTCAGCGAAATTTCGATGGATCCAAACGGGCTTTGGGGAAAATACTCGTCTAATTATACATAACTGACAGTTCCCTAGCGAAGATGATCGATGGAAAATTTTAGAAATGGGAGCATAAAGAAATATTTCAAAAAATCGATTTTTAACCTTAATGTCTAGAAAAATTGTTTCTAAGCTAATATCTATAGGCCTATCTGCTAAAACTAATTAAAAGACACCTTTTTTCTGTTGGGGAATCTTTTGCTCCGAGCAGTATTTACCAACACAAATGCGAAAAAATGCCAAAAAGGTAAAAAATGGACGATTTTCTATAACTCAGCAGGATTTGATTTTACACATAAATATTAAATACAAAAATTGTAGATAATATTGAAACAAAACTTTTTTCCATTTAACATTATCATGTAAAATTGATTCCTGATGTGTTAAACTCATAAAAACGATTTTTAACGCCTGAATGTACCTAAAATGGTCGATTTTCGTTTATAATACAAAAATATTAAATACAAAAGTTGTAGATAATAATTAAACAAAACTTTTTCCCATTTAACATTTTCCCGTAAAATCAATACCTGGCGAGTTAGACCTATAAAAACGATTTTAAAGGCTTAAATATACATAAAATGGATGAATATCGGCTATAACGTCACAGGATTTAATTTTACACAAATATGTTAAATGTAAAAATTGTAGATTATAATAAAACAAACATTTTTCTCATTTTCATTTTCATGTTTAACATTTCCAGTCGAGCTAATATTACCAGCGATAACTACCTACCCGTATCGCATTTAACCACACACGCAGCACTTTTATGATATCCCCATGGGGATATTTATAGTGTTAGGAACTGCAGTTCCTAATTACCTATCCCCTCACACTATAAAATAGAAACACTTGAAGATCACTTAGAGCTGCAGAAGCAGCAAAATAGGGTTGGACGGTCTAGGCTGGCACTACTCCATAGATGCCAGTGTGCTGAGAATCATCTAACAGTGATCCACAACTTCAGTAACCATACCACTTGGGAGGAAAGTACTGACAGAGACCGTCAATTGTATCTCAATGTCAAGGACTCATGCCTCAGCCTAGGGATCAGCAAAGAACATGAACAGCAGATCAGTCCCTATTCTGGGGGCAAGCGAGAAGAGTTGAGCATCTAAAAACCACATATAACTAATAAATAGATGACACAAAAAAAAAAACATTACCATACAAAACAAGTTTGTGTGTGGCATAGGCAATATATTAGTAAAATTTTATCAAGAAACTATGATTTGAAGTAAAGGTTATTTAGTAATTTTTAAAGATTTTGAAGTTAATATTATAATGAATTATTTTTTTAATTTTTCATATACTAAATCATACCTATTAATCTATTATTTTATTCGTATTTTATACATAACTTAAAAATTAATACTTTTTAATCTTCATAAATGAGTGTAATTAGAATTGTGTCAAAAACTGGTGCAATAATTTTAAATTTTAGCATTAAAAATTAATTAAAGGAATCAGTAAATTAAGTTTGAGGAAGCCTCGTGCCAATGATTTGCCAGCGGTTTTTTAAATTAAAATGGTGTAATCTCCTCCCAACTACTCTGTACCACTCAGTGGTACACAGTAATTACAACAATGTGCACTAAGTGGCACACAGTAACTAAGTTACCGGATACCGTAACTGATGCAAACGCTTTTGCTATTATCTTATAAATTATTTAATATTTCTTACGTAATAATGTATTGAACGTTCGAGTACCACCACATCCCGAGAGTGGTCTTCAATCTCAGGGACGCGGTGCGCACTTTTGTCCAGTAGGATATCTGGGCACTTGACCGCGGTAGGACAAGGTCACCAGAGAGGTAGGCGTCAAGTTCGTTGTTGGTGGTCGGCCGCTGCAGCCTGTTGGCGACCGTCTCCCTCAGGAGATCTTTTGCCAGATCCCTCACTGTAGCGTCCCTTGCATGGAGCATGCGGTATGCATACGCTACTGTAAGGATGTTATAAGGTAAAATAGCCATTACTGGGACATACTATTAATAATCTAATACATATGAACTTAGATCATAAAAGTAAAAATTCTTTAATCATTTTTAAGCTTTAATTTATTCAATTACGTAATTTATTTTGATTCCAACAAGTTATGAATTTAAAAGAAAAAATAATCAGCAGTGCTCTTTCAATACAGTGTATCAATTATGTATGAACTTGCCATTCTGCTTGCTTTTGACAAGCGTTAGTATAACTTTTGTGGTCTCTTAATTTATGAATTTTCGCTGAATAATGAACGAAATAACATTTATAAATACTTTTAGTACGTTTATAAATGAAATAAACATTCATTATAACGATTTTAATTATTATTTATATTTCAAAATTAGGTGTCTCACTTTAAGACAAGTTTTTCATGTAGTTGCCTATACTGGGACTGCACTTACATAATATCTTTTACCTTGATTTTGACATAAATATTTATAGCGCCGTATCAAACCCTTATTTTTGTACTCAACGTATGTAGCCAAGTATTGGTAGAACGTTGAAAACTTGCTACAATCGAGTATTACATATTCACTAATATAACCTTAAATTGTCCCACTATTGGCAGTTTGTCCCACTTTAGGATGAAGTTTGATTACCCCATAAGATTAAAATTGTCCCAGTATTGGTTTAATTGTCCCACTTTAGGGTGTATCTCGAAAAATCGTGTCCCACGAAAAGGGTGAATAGACTACGTATTAAATGTATTTTTTTAAATTTTATAACATTTTAACAACATTCTTTTATTCGCGAAGCCAATTAAACGAAGTATAAACTATCTGTTGCAATTTTTATTTCACAAAAAAACAACAGTTCATTATTCTGAAATCGTAAGTATAAGAGCTAGGTGATCGTAAGTGTCCCAGTAATGGCTATTTTACCTTACTGGTCTGCCAGTGGAAGCAGCCCGGCTCCACACTGCCCATACAGCATGAAAGAAAACTGAAATAATTAAATGAAATAATTCATGAATTAATACATTGAAATGATTTAGAAAGAATTTTAAAAGGAAAAAAAATTAATTTTAAATTAATTTTTAAAATAATATATGGAATCCTTACAAAATACTTTCAAAAATCTTCCAAAAAAAATAAAAAAAGTGTTACCAAAAAATAATTACACGAATTAATTCTGAAAGGACTTTGAAAAGATTTTTTGAAAGAATACATAAAATAATTTCGAAATTATTGCAAGTATTCTTTCATGCAATAATTCAGAAATAATTTCAGAAAGATACAAATTAATCATTCACAAAAATAATTCAGTATCTATTCAAAAATCTTACATGAATTATTTCATGAAATCTTCTGGGAAACACGTGTGAATTAATACAAGAAATAATTTTGAATTCTTTTGAAAAAGATTTTTAAAATAAAATTTTTTAAAACAAAATAGCAAAAAAAATAATTACACGAATTAATACTGAAAGGACTTTGAAAAGATTTTTTGAAAGAATACATAAAATAATTTCGAAATTATTGCAAGTATTCTTTCATGCAATAATTCAGAAATAATTTCAGAAAGATACAAATTAATCATTCACAAAAATAATTCAATATCTATTCAAAAATCTTACATGAATTATTTCATGAAATCTTCTGGGAAACTCGTGTGAATTAATACAAGAAATAATTTTGAATTCTTTTGAAAAAGATTTTTAGAATACATTTTTTAAAACAAAATAGCAAAAAAAAATAATTGCACGAATTAATTCTGAAAGGACTTTGAAAAGATTTTTAGAATAAAATTTTTTAAAACAAAATAGCAAAAAAAATAATTACACGAATTAATTCTGAAAGGACTTTGAAAAGATTTTTTGAAAGAATACATAAAATAATTTCGAAATTATTGCAAGTATTCTTTCATGCAATAATTCAGAAATAATTTCAGAAAGATACAAATTAATCATTCACAAAAATAATTCAGTATCTATTCAAAAATCTTACATGAATTATTTCATGAAATCTTCTGGGAAACTCGTGTGAATTAATACAAGAAATAATTTTGAATTCTTTTGAAAAAGATTTTTAGAATAAAATTTTTTAAAACAAAATAGCAAAAAAATAATTACACGAATTAATTCTGAAAGGACTTTGAAAAGATTTTTTGAAAGAATACATAAAATAATTTCGAAATTATTGCAAGTATTCTTTCATGCAATAATTCAGAAATAATTTTAGAAAGATACAAATTAATCATTCACAAAAATAATTCAGTATCTATTCAAAAATCTTACATGAATTATTTGATGAAATCTTCTGGGAAACTCGTGTGAATTAATACAAGAAATAATTTTGAATTCTTTTGAAAAAGATTTTTAAAATAAAATTTTTTAAAACAAAATAGCAAAAAAAATAATTACACGAATTAATTCTGAAAGGACTTTGAAAAGATTTTTTGAAAGAATACATAAAATAATTTCGAAATTATTGCAAGTATTCTTTCATGCAATAATTCAGAAATAATTTCAGAAAGATACAAATTAATCATTCACAAAAATAATTCAGTATCTATTCAAAAATCTTACATGAATTATTTCATGAAATCTTCTGGGAAACTCGTGTGAATTAATACAAGAAATAATTTTGAATTCTTTTGAAAAAGATTTTTAGAATAAAATTTTTTAAAACAAAATAGCAAAAAAAATAATTACACGAATTAATTCTGAAAGGACTTTGAAAAGATTTTTTGAAAGAATACATAAAATAATTTCGAAATTATTGCAAGTATTCTTTCATGCAATAATTCAGAAATAATTTTAGAAAGATACAAATTAATCATTCACAAAAATAATTCAGTATCTATTAAAAAATCTTACATGAATTATTTGATGAAATCTTCTGGGAAACTCGTGTGAATTAATACAAGAAATAATTTTGAATTCTTTTGAAAAAGATTTTTAAAATAAAATTTTTTAAAACAAAATAGCAAAAAAATAATTACACGAATTAATTCTGAAAGGACTTTGAAAAGATTTTTTGAAAGAATACATAAAATAATTTCGAAATTATTGCAAGTATTCTTTCATGCAATAATTCAGAAATAATTTCAGAAAGATACAAATTAATCATTCACAAAAATAATTCAATATCTATTCAAAAATCTTACATGAATTATTTCATGAAATCTTCCGGGAAACTCGTGTGAATTAATAGATTTTTTTAAAGAAAACATAACAATTCAGCAATCATGTCAAGAATTATATCACGAAATAATTCAGAAATAATTTCAGAATGATAAAAATTAATCATTCACAAAGATAATTCAATATCTATTGAAAATAATTTCATGAATTATTTCATGAAATGTTGCGGAAACTCACGTGAATTAATACAAGAAATAATTGAGAATTCGTTTGAAAAAGATTGTTACAATAAAATTTTTTAAAACACAATAGCAAAAAAGATATTTACACGAATTCTTCCTGAAAGAACCTTGAAAAGATTTTTTGAAAGAAAACATAAAATAGTTCAGAAATTATTGCAAGTATTCAACACGAAAAAGGCAGCGTCCGTATATAAGAGGCATCGTATAATGTATTTATTTTGTTTTTAATTCGAATTTGTTTCAATCAAATAAGTCCTAATTAATACAATATTTAATAAACAAAACTTACTAAATAAGTATATACTAATTAAACAAAGTTAATATTAAAAAATAAAGAAATATTATAAATAAATATTCTAATTTATTTTGTCAGTCATTTTGCACTATATAATGAAAAAAATGAAATGATTGGATAATGATTGGATTTAGTCGTCCATTCTTTTCTACATTCGTATGATCCTATTAAAGAACGTATTAAAATGTGTGGGGGGTATATAATTTTTCGTTTTTGTGAACTAAGATAGATTGAAACATTTACTAATTGCGAAAAATATTAATTTGAAAAGTTAATGTAAGAATATAAAAACTTAAAATAAAAGGAAAAAAAACATTTAAAGATGAATAATATAGGTACTTAAAATAAGCAATATTTTTTATTATTATTCATAACAGTATTCTTTCAGTATGACAATGTTTAGAAGTCCCCTCAAAATCGACAGAAATATTATTTATACGTCTGCCAAGAGTAAAGAGCCTTTGACTCTAAAAGTTGATTCTAAATTGAAAACACTACAAATAATAATAACGTCGGTAAGGTAGAGCTCATTCTATTCATCTCTGCATTATATGCAATTATCATTTTTTATTTTTATCGAATTTCGGGAAAAGAGCTCTTTATTGCCCTTCGTAATGACAAAAATACACTATGTGTAAATTTTCAAGTTATTGCTCGTTATAGATTTTACAGGAAACGGGTTGAAAAATTTTCTACCAGTTTTTTATGAAAAATAATGAACAGAATTTCTGAAAAATTTATAGGTGTATTATTTATGCCATTACGGAGTGCAGTGAAGAGCTTCATTCATCAAAAGTTGAATCTAAGATCAAAAAAATGTAAAAACTCATAACGTCGGTAAGGAAGAGCTCCCTTTATACACACACATTTCACATCGACTTAATACAATATTTAATAAACTAAAAGTATTAAATAACTATGAATTAATTGATCAAAGTTAATATTAAAAAATAAAGTAATATTAAGAATAAATTTTCTAATGTATCGTATCACTCATATTGCAGTATATAATGAAAAAAATGAAATGATCTAACAAGCGAGCGATAGCGTAATGGATAGCGTATTTGCGTAGTACCCAAGCGACCCGGGTTCGAATCTCCATCATGTAAAAAATTTTTCTGCGTTTTTTTCTGCGATAAAATAGTGTAAAATTATTAACAATGTAAATATATGTAAAAATAGTTAGAATATTATTTAAATAATATTCTAAATTATAAAAATGTACCTTCAAATACGGGATTATATATACCCTTCGAAATTTATTGTTAGTAATATTTACTAAATATTTTCTAATTAATTCACAATATTTATTCCTGAATCCTTCCAAAAATCTTTCATTGAAAGGATTCTGCAATAATACATGATTTTATAACCTTCGAAATTTTTTGTTAGTAATATTTCCATTATATTTTCGAATTAATTCACAATATTAATTCCTGAATCCTTTCATACATCTTTCATTGAAAGGATTCAGGAATTAATTTTGTGAATTAATTCGAAAATATTATGGAAATATTACTAAAAAGAAATTTCAAAGAATATAAATAACGTATTATTGCAGAATCCTTCAATGAAAGATGTCTGAAAGGATTCAGGAATTAATTTTGTGAATTAATTCGAAAATATTATGGAAATATTACTAAAAGAAATTTCGAACAGTATAAATCACGTATTATTACAGAATCCTTTCAATGAAAGATGTCTGAAAGGATTCAGGAATTAATTCACAAATTAATTCCTGAATCCTTTGAGACATCTTTCATTGGAAGGATTCTGTAATAATACGGGATTTATCCGTCTTCCAAATTTCTTGTTAGTAATATTTTCATAATATTTTCGAATTAATTCACAAAATTAATTCCTGAATCCTTTCAGACATCTTTCATTGAAAGGATTCTGCAATAATATGTGATATTAATTCTGAAAGGATTCTGAAAGATTCTTTCAGAAATCATTCAGTGAAAGGATTCTGTAATGATGCTATGTCCGGGGTATTTTCCTTTCAGAATTATTTCAGGAAATAATTTTGAAATATCTTTTAGTAACCTTTTGGTAATAATCCATGAATCCTTTCAGAAATCTTCTATTGAATAAATTTTGCAATGATATTATAAATTATTTTTGAATTATTCCATTGAATTAATTCTGAAAGGAAAATACCCCGGACATAGCATTATTACAGAATCCTTTCACTGAATGATTTCTGAAAGAATAAAATTATTTCATGCATTCTTTCAGAATCCTTTCAGAATTAATACATGCTGTGTGGGTGGCACGCTGGGGGAAGTGCAGCCACTTCTTTGTCGCACGTAGGGACACCTTTAATTTCAAGGACATCTTTAAAAATTTTGACTCAAAACTTTGCAGAATGATAGATAATTACATTACGGAGGGCAGGCCAATTTGGATAAGTCGTTAATCGTAGTAACAATCGAGTTATAACGAATTACTTCTGTCCGGTCGGTACGGTAAGTCGCATAATAAAGGTTGGTATTTTACACCCCCTTACCACGCGCAGCAAGAAATGCATTTTTAAAAAGGCGTCGTTCCTCTCTTCTCTTTTTTCCAAAATGTCATATTTTCAGTTCTGTCATACATAAACCAAATAAGAAGAAGTGAGAGAGAGAAAAAAAATCCATCTCCCTCGAATATACTCATTCATTCACTACGAAAACATCACCTCCCGCTCCGCAATAAAACGAACGCGTACCACTAAAATGCACAGGCCAAATTGGCACAGCTCTGCGCCCGCGCACGTTTCAGATTTCACGAATCAACCGCCGTATTTGCAAAAGAAAAAAAAACGCAGAGTCGCGTGTAGAGGTAATCCGATTTAGCAAATAGAAAATACATGCAGTAGTATAGTAGTATAGTAGTATATACATACAATATTAGTAGTATACACGTATATAAATGTGTATAATGTTATTATCCAGGACCCCTCTAGGTTTCCTACAATAACGTTGCCAAGTTAAGTCATAACTTACATAAAAATAACTAAAGAAATAATCCCTCTCTTGTTATTGGCTTTCGCAGCGACGCTTGCGGCGCCCCCTTTAGTTTCACAGTGTTTTCCATTAATTTTGGAACAAATTTACGGAAAAAAACGTTGCAAAACTGACCCTAAAGGTCCTGGAAACTAACGTTAAACATATATACACTTTCCAGGACATATCCCGGAAACTAACAAATGTCCTGGAAACTAACGTTACACATAATGAATGTCCTGAATACTACATAAATATAATATTATACTTACGCAGCAGCGTATGGTATATAGTGAAAACCGCGGCGTATACGAGGCGTTTCACGTCAATTGTCCCAGCGCGCGGCGCGCGAGCCCCAAATCCTGCTGTTTCTTACTCATTTTTATGATACTAAAAAATACTTTAAAAAATTGTTTGATATGCGTTTTCGACGTATTTTTTCCTCAGCTTTCCAATGATGTAGGTAGTTTTTTCAAAATTTTCCATTTTCATCTTCAAAAACTCTTTCGCATTCTATTTCTCGCAAAAAACATCTCGGGCACTCTTTGGAAAATATCCTTTCCTACGTAAAAAATGCTCAGCTTTCGATCTAGAGGGTAAAAAAAAATATTAAAAATACACTTTTTGAGATATAACATGTTTTGTACTTTTTGAAGATGAAAATTGAAAATTTCGGAAAAACTGCTTACGCCATTGGAAAGCTGAGGAAAAAATACGTCGAAAACGCTTTTCAAACAATTTTTTTAAGTATATTTTAGTATCATAAACGTGAGTTAGAAATAGCACGATGTGGGGCTCCCGCGCCGCGCGCTGGGACAGTTGACGTGAAACGCCTCATATACGCAAATGGGTGTATTTCCAATAGAAATAAGCGTGAGCGCGCGCAATCCCGTGTAAGCTTTTTTATCGGGAAACGGCTAACCAGTATAATCTCTATTTCTACTGTGCGTACGTAGAGTCGCCGTATTTTCGATCGGAAATCGGAAAAGTGAAGTCACCCGTCGTACCGTAGTAGTTTTATTGAACGATATCGCGTGGTTCGTGGATTATATACGGCTGTGACATTGGCATCGTATAATCGCCTCATCTACTCATTTGTATAAAGTTTTCAATTATATAGCAGTTGCGAAGTCACATATATATGCGCACGCGACTATTGGTTTGGTACTAATAGTCGGAGCGTGCAGCGGGCGCTGTGCGGACCTGTTGAAAGGAAAGATAAGGACAATGGCAATCAATAGTTCATGCTTCATTAGCGAGTCACTGTGTCGTCGTTGTCGTCTTGTAAGATTGCGCAATATACACTTTGCGATTATATTCTCTACTGTATTTTTCGAAATTCTTAATTACTCAAGCCAGATGTTTATTGGCTTCCGATAACTTTCAATTTCGACTTTCGTCCTCCTTACTCTGTATTGAGTGCAGCATTTTGTGATAAATCGATTTTAAATTAGAACGTCACTGTTATATTTTTATCTTCATGAAGTATTTCGAAGTATCATTTTGTATGCCCAAGGAATTATTAACAATAAAAAGTAATATTTTTGAACCCCGGATTCCAAAATTCCACTATCGACGTCTGTTTAGGGGGCACAAAGTGAGTACTTTGAGCCCTCGGGAGGGAATCGGTCACTTTACACCCGCTAAAGAGGCATCAAAATCGAATTTCCCGCCCCGAGGTTCAAAATAGTACATTATGACACTGGTGTGGAAGGTGATTATTTACCGCATGAGTTTCATACAGTATTTTAACCACGAGAACTCATTCAAGATTCCTAGTACCGTTTATTAATAGTAATTTTATTATGATAATTAAAATTTACAAGCATAATATGCAGCATTATTTATCAATACGCGTAGGTAAAAGTCTTTTCGCTAACAGAATTGTTTTTTCGCGCGAAATGTCATTAGTTGGGATTTTTCGTCCAGGGACGGCGCAAACTGGCTTTTTTCGCCTGGGAAAAATCAAACTGGCTTTTCTTCGTCTAGAAGGGTACAAACTCCCCTCTTTTCGCTGCAAAACCATTTCTTGGCTTTTCTTCGCCTGTAACTCCAAAGTTGGCTTTTCTTCGTACCGCGCGACGATATATATTGTCTATCTAACATGTCTATCTAGACATTTCAAATTACTCTACTGTATTTTTCATCTGTGATATCATTATTTTAATTTTTTACTTACTACTGAGTATTATATAACATTAAGTTTAGACTGTGATATTTCTCAATCAGTATTAATTTAAAAGGGCTGAAATAACCCTGGTAGAAATACATCTATATGAAATGGCGAAGAAAATAGCTAGTAAAACTGGCTAATTAATGGCTATGATGAAACGATTTTTCGACCATTATTTGCCTATTTCTTAGATTGATGTAACAACAAAATATTCGTATTTGATTTTCTTACTATTTCTATCGTATATTCACTGAGAAAAATGTTGTAGGAAAATTTATTATAAACGTAAAAAAAATTACTATATTTTGTAGCAACATCGAGACATATTTTAATTATATTAATTTTTACTATCCAACATAGTAATTTTTCCGATTGAGCTAAAATTAAAAAAATTTTAATTTTCATTTTCATTATTTCTTATTTAAGTACAGAACTATCGCGGTATATATATGCCCGAACGGGAAATGGATAGGGTTTGCCTTAGATGTTTGTAAGGGCTCAATGAGGTTCTCCGTAAGGGCCCCTACTAGGGGCCCCCTAGCAAGGCGCGTAACGGCGCTCCCGTCTGGCCCTGATAGTAATGATAGGGTCTTAATGACGCCCTGACTATGACCTGACGTTCATTCCCGGATCGCCGCCCTACGAAAGCCTTAAAACCGCATTGACGTGGTTTCATTTTTGGGGTTACAATAAATTTTCACGGTATTGTTACTTTGTCGTTATTACGCGGGTAACTTGTCTAAAACAACTTAATGATGATTTTTTAATCATTTCGGGCGACTTTAGAGCTTTGCGCGAGATTAGTTATTTAATGCAGGAAATTAAGAAGAAATAACAAGTCCGAATAAACTGCCAGGGTCACGTAGGCGCTCCGTTACTCGCCTTACATCGGGCCTTACGAGGTACCATGTCAGGACATTGTAATTTTTCTAGGGCATCGGACAAGTCCTAATGTTAGCCCTAAGTCAATTTCCGTTCGGGTGTATATATTTATAAAGTTTAATGACATATTTAATTTTAAAATAAATAAATAAATTTCGAATAAAAATTTTTGTTTCGACGACGACTGGATTCGAATCCTAGACCGTTGACACGGCAATCGGAAGCGTTAACCACTTACCCACGTGAGACTCTTAAGTACAAAATTTTGGAACTGATATATTTGGTACCTTCGGTTACGAGAGAACTTCAATGATAATTTGATGGCAATAAATAACTATAATAATACCCACAATAGCATGTAATTCATTTTCATAATATAAAAACATGTGCGCCTTGACGTGCGCAGAAAGTACTAACTGGTGTGGCAATTTTTACTATGTGGGGTAGCAAAATTTCTTATGATCAAATGGAGTATTTACTAGAATGAAAATTTACTATGTAATATAATAATCTTTTATTATATTAAAAAAATGATGGATTTGTTATGATATCAATTTATTCGTGATTTGGTTGGTGGGAGTAATGGGTTGCTAGATTACAAGAACAAAAGTGGCACGAAGTTTTGCTAAAATTACGGCGTGCAAAGCGCGCTTAGAGATGGCTAGTTATATTAAAAAAATAAAAATCCGACTTTTTTTTTTGACGACCGCTTCAGAAGGTTAACTTTCCCTCCTAATAAGTAATTTCCAGCACACACTTACACCCACACACTTACATCCAGGCACTTACGCCCATGTAGAGTTTTTATAAAAATTATATGAAAAAGAAATCATATAATTTATATAGAGACTATACATCAAATTGAACTTATAAAAAGTTTACATAATGCATAAAATTTTTATGAAATCACTCCATCAAGTTTTACAAAAATCAGTTTTTTTGGATCAGTAATTGAAAATCAGTAATTGAAACGCGATTCTCTTTTCGGGCAACGTACTTTCTGTAGTGGCACATTTCTCCGTAAAACTGTTAAGAGGTTAAGAGTCTTTGTGAATAAAGAACGTTGCACTTTGCGTGTCTTTTTTGCGGTTTCTAACTCCTTCGCCGTATTCGCCATCTTGAATTACGTATAAAGCGCACTTTTCACTATCAACGAAATTCACTCGCGAGAAAATCCACTTCCGTTCTGTCACGGTCGCCAAAATGTCTAGAATCAAAAGTCAGGATACGGGACGGGGATGGGTTACTCCAAAAACCAAGTCGAGCTCGATCTTCTGATATTAGAGGCTTTATTAGTCATCCAAACACATGTACGTGCGTCTCGTGCTGCGTCTCTCTCGGGTCTGTCCGAAAGCGCTCGCTGTGTCTCTCTACGTGAGCGTCGTTCGCACCGTCGCACGCCGGTCTCATTCTCTCAGCATCCGGTAAGCGCGGGCCCCTAAACCTCACCTTTTGAGCGCGTGCTTGCGGCATCAAAGTATGCGTATCGAAAAAACTTTGCATACGTTTTCGACGTATTTTTTTGTCAGCTTTCACATGATGACGCATGTTGTTAATAATTTTCACGCTTTGACCTTGAAAAAACATAAAACGTGTTATATGTGCATGTAAACGTGAAAGTATAAGTATAGATTAAATTCATTCATAAATTAAAATGGAAAACGAATTACTTCATCAAATATTTTAATTTACTTGGCACATATAATTCATTAGAATTTTCATTATTAAGAACTTAAGGGATATATATTTGATTAAATTATGAATATTAAAGATACCAATTAAGATCAAAATGACTGAAGAAGCTGCACCTGTTAATTATTCTATATCTAAAAATAGACGTTTGCTTTAGTATAAAAAAAACTCTATAATGATAATTTTTCTCCTCTAATTTAAGAACCTATGGTCATTAACACGATGTTTACTATCCAATAACGTCATTTTCGCGAACACTGCTTCCCGCACCGTATAACATCAATCTCCACGTAGCACTGTCCACAAAGCGCGTAAAACAAAGTAAATGCCTCGCACAAACTTTTCCACGAAGTATTGCGCGAACTCCTCGCTCACACACGACGACAATGGCCCTTCTCTGGAATTTACCGGTACCCTGCACACATAACGAAAGAAATGGCACGCTGCGTCAAATTTAGAAATTTAATTAAAAATAACGTGTAGCGAACTTTTTTCAGCGCTTGCGTTCGCGCGCGTTGCTGAAATATGCACTGAATTTTTCACTTTGAAACCCCATTTTTCCGGCGCGCGCGCGCGCGCGTGTCTATATACTGTTGTTTTTTCAGCCGAAAAAAGACTGTATCAAAATTCTTTTTCAATTAAAAATGCAGGTGTGTGAATGTGGGTAGGGGCGTGGTATACCTGCAGCGGGTGTGAACGGATGGAATGTGTTGCTAAAGAGCTAGTAGTTATTTGTCAAAGGTAACAGAGTAACTTACGCGGTTGGGCTTACTTGCCCAGGTAGATTGAACAATATCGAGAAAATAATATATGCTAGAGACAGGAATACCTCCTCAGAGAAATTCACATCGGCTAGATCAATGTTAGTCAGATTTTGGTGAAGTCTAGAGAAATATAGAATAAAAATGAACAGAATTAAAATTTTTATAATGAAAGAAAATTATAATTTATAAATTGTTAAATAAAAGAATGTTAATTATTAAATATTGTAAAATTTTATACTACTACCAAAAATTGGGAATGGGCATTACTAAGTATTCCTAGGAATATTTAAGAAGTAGAAATTCCTATAGCTACTATAAAATTGTAATCTACTAACTAAATTAATTCTAGTTTTAAATTAGTTTTAAGTATGCCGAACCAGCGAAAGGAATAGTACATTACGATACAGGTGTGGAAGGTGATTATTTACCACATGAGACATTTTTCGCACGAGCGAAGCGAGTGAGAAAAGTCGAATACGGTAAAAATCACCTTACACACCAGTGTCATACAGTATCAATTACCGATAGTCAAGTAATGCAAACAACTCTGCGAAACAATTGTATAACTGTTCTCAGAAATGTATTCAAATTTGTTCATTCTTCTATACAAATTAAACACAAGGAAGTTCTGGAATCAGTTTATTGTAGTCAAGTACCCATAGGTTAACTTGACTGACATAATACAACTTTTAGTACCTACTCATCAAACATATTCAGCCAGCGAGGATAAAGTACTACTTAACGCTTAACAGGCGCAATAGCTCACATACTCCTACAAAACTTTATAGAACCTACGCACTTTACGCCCATATGGGCGAAAATTATTTTAATCATATAACTACTATGCCTTCTTTTTATTTCTAAAATTCATAAGAATTCAGATATTTACGAAAAGTCAAAGCCTATATAAAAAAATTACATAGTTACCACCATATCACCATTTTTCATTATTCTTTCTCAATTTTGAAATTTCTATAATATTACGCATCTTGGGAGGGCAATAGAAGTCTATAGAGCTGCTCTAGCAGGGGTGGTCTTCCAATCTCCCATACATACTTGGCGGGCCCGACGGTTTGCAGTTTACCGGTGGGCTTTGTAAATGTAGAATACTATATTATTGCATAAATTCATTAACAATGTTTATACTTATAAGTCCACTATAAATAATTACATTGGCTCTAATTTTGAATTGATACCGTTTAAATATAATATCCCTACATGTGCAAAATCTCATGATGTACTTCCATTACCCAAAATATTTTTCCTTGTGTCCGTTTTTTTTAAGCGGGAATCTGATATAAAAAATACATCAAATTTATAGTATATGAGTATTTCAGACATCAGATCTCATATGAGGTATGATATATGTGATGTCATCTGCAATTTTACATATTATGGGATCTCATGAGATCTTATATGAGATCTCATATGATATTTTCATGCGGGTTTGCACTTTCTATTTAAAAACAGAGTAATACATTCAATACGTATTAGTATTTAATATGTAGAAGCAACCTATTTATTCATTTTATCTGATCTGTAAACATATGAATATTTATATGAAAATGATCATGTCTACACCTTAAACTGCAAACCGTCGGGCCCGCCAAGTATGTATGGGAGATTGGAAGACCCCCCCTGCTAGAGCAGCTCTATAGACTTCTATTGCCCTCCCAAGATGCGTAATATTATAGAAATTTCAAAATTGAGAAAGAATAATGAAAAATGGTGATATGGTGGTAACTATGTAATTTTTTTATATAGGCTTTGACTTTTCGTAAATATCTGAATTCTTATGAATTTTAGAAATAAAAAGAAGGCATAGTGGTTATATGATTAAAATAATTTTCGCCCATATGGGCGTAAAGTGCGTAGGTTCTATAAAGTTTTGTAGGAGTATGTGAGCTATTGCGCCTGTTAAGCGTTAAGTAGTACTTTATCCTCGCTGGCTGAATATGTTTGATGAGTAGGTACTAAAAGTTGTATTATGTTAGTCAAGTTAACCTATGGGTACTTGACTACAATAAACTGATTCCAGAACTTCCTTGTGTTTAATTTGTATAGAAGAATGAACAAATTTGAATACATTTCTGAGAACAGTTATACAATTGTTTCGCAGAGTTGTTTGCATTACTTGACTATCGGTAATTGATTTCACAACTTTCGTTTGTTTGATTTACAATGAATAATTTGAATGTACTTATATATAATATTATACAATTCAAATAATTTTTCCCACATGGACGTAAAGTGCGTAGGTTCTATAAAGTTTTGTAAGAGCTGTATATATGAGCTATTACGCCCCTTGGGCGTTAAGTAGTAATTTATGCTCGCTGGCTGAATATGTTTGATGAGTAGGTACGAAAAGTTGTATTATGTCAGTCAAGTTAACTTATGGGTACTTGACTACAATAAATTGATTTCAGTACTTTCTTGTGTTTAATTTGTACAGAAAGATTAACAAATTTGAATATATTTCTGAGAACAGTCATACAGTAGTTTCCGAGAGTGGTTTGCATTACTTGACTATCGATAATTGATTTCACAACTTTCATTTGTCTGATTTGCAGTGAACAATTTGAATGTACTTACTTACATATAATTTGTTCATTATACAATGACTCAAAGAAGTAAAAGACTTTTTCACTGGTATTTTTTGATTTCTTTTACAAAATCATAAATATTATTATTTAATAGATATTATACAGAAAAAACGTCTATACTTGCCTTATTTTATACTTTCGTAGAAAGTTTTATATTAACAATATTATTATTTGTACAGTCATGAAAAAAATTATTATCATTTGCAGAGAGTGCTTATTGAATAGATGAGATTGGAAGAAATAAAAAGACTAGACAAAAATTGTGTTGTTAAAACGTACTTAAAAAAGAATTTTTTTTTAAACGTGTTAATTGTATTAAAAAATATTTAAGCTCTCATTAAAGTTTTTGATACAGAGTTTGACGGATATTGAGAGAGAGGGGAGAGAGAGAGAGAGAGAGAGAGAGAGAGAGAGAGAGAGAGAGAGAGAGAGAGAGAGAGAGAGAGAGAGAGAGAGAGAGAGAGAGAGAGAGGGGGGGGTTGAAGAAACAAAAATTAATTACTATATACTGAAATGTTTGGACAGTATGGGTTCAAAATTATAAATTAATTTGATGATACAAATTTGTGTACAATCTGACTAAAAATAATTATTAAGAAATAAAATTATGCTATTTGTGCATTTATAATCTACACATGAAAATATAGTTCAAAACTGATACAAATTCTAATTTTTGTATTTATGTAATCAAATATAGCAAAACTTTATTATATCATTTAAAAATGAAAATGTATATTTTAATAGTTATGCCATGTAGGCTCATACATAGTCAGCTTCTTAGATTGTTGCATCCAAATTTTTGCAAAGAATGTGCCCTCATCTTTTAAATTATTTATAAATAAACGTAAAGTGTTTGTAAAATCTGTAAAATACCAGACTTTAAAATAGCAGATTGTACAAGATTTTAGTGGAATGAATAATTGTAAATTAGATATAAATATGAAATTTAAATAATTAAATATTCACAAGTTGATTCGCTTACTTTAAATTTTGTTTTATATACTATATTGATAAAGTTATTATGTCCTTTCTTACATCACACTCAGAAAATCTAAAATATCTGAACATTATGTCAGGTACAATGTATTTAAATAATTATTAGTATAAAAAAATAAATATGGTAATGTTTTCAAATATGTGGAAACTTTTCTTTAGAATTAAAATGTAATATATACTATGAAAATTTTTAAACAGTTTTATCAATTTATTTATGTGATAGTGTGATTTATACTTTGATATTGATGAAAGTGTTTATAAATTTTAATATTATGTTCTTTTTGTAGAGTAAAGAGTCTAACAATTTAATTTTACTTAAAAAAAGTATGTACAATTACTACATAGTGTCTATGAGATAGTGTATGGGTAGATATTTTAATCTCATCATATGTACAATACTAATAAATTTTGGGATTTTATGATATATGTGTTGTTTTCCTAGTGTAGCAATAACATAATAAAATAACAAAAATAAAAAATTTTATTCACATATTATAAAAATTATTTATTTTAAAATTTTACTATTTTTTTACTTGGTTTAGTTTGTGGTTTCACTATATTATTTTCATTATCCAATGATTCTAAATTTTTATCTTTTATCGTGTCTAGTGTTATAGCAGTTTCTTCTTTTTCTTTCATTAAATCTGGACAGTCTTTTTCAAATGCGTGACGTCACCACATATTTTACATGCCCCACCATCAGGATATAAACCTTTTGGATTATCTGGGCATTGTTTTGCAATATGTCCTTGTTCTCGACAAATAAAACATTTGGCATATCTATAATCATCAGATTTGGTTACTTTACACTCAAAGTGAGTGTGTTCAGTTGAACCACATTTAAAACAAATTCCTGTGCCTGCTTCTTCTTTTCCCAGTTCAGGACAATCGGATAAATTATGACCTGCTTTTCTGCAATGGAAGCAAACTTGTCGCCTAATACGAGCTAAAGCTTTTTCACATTTCCTTCTTTCTAATTTCATTGCTGCATCTATTTCAGATTTTGGTATACCTAAAAGAAAAATGTATTCTTTATATATAGAACAAGAATTAAAGTAAATTAGTTTAGAAGTTTTTTAATTACCTTTCATTACCATCTCCTTTCGTAATTCAATTAATCTTTCAGCATCTTCTTTCTTCACTGGAAAGCCATCATACTTTACGATTTCAACATCCATTCCATTAATTGTAACTTTGATTGAATTCATTTCTGGCTTTCTTCTTGTATGTTCTCTGTCGTCTCGAAGTTTGGCAGTTTTCTTTTGGTACTTTCGAGGTACATTATTACCAAATCGGTAGAAATTCTTTTCTTCAATGCTGAAGTTTGATTTTCTGTTCCTAAAATTGTTTTGACCATCTCTATCCATGAATTTCCTATCGTTATCAAATTTGTTTTTGTTGCCAAAGTTAACTGAACTATTCCACTCATTGCCTTCAGCATTAAAAGGACCAGCTTTAGCATCTTTATTTTGACTTTCATTTTTCTGATTTTGTTTCTTTTGATTTCGCTTTTGACGTTTACTCATTATGTTATTGGAGTCTGAACTATTTTCAGGTTTGTTTTCAGACTGCTTATTTGGTTCTCCCTCATTACTCTCTGTTTTTGCAATTTTTCTTTTTTCTTTCTTTCTTTGTCCTTTACCTTTCAATTGATTAGAATCAGGGACAGTAACTGTTTCATTATTTTTATCTTTACTTTTCTCTTTTTTTATATTGCTGTTTTTTTCTTTAGCTGGTTGTTCAATAATATTTTCTACTTTTACTTTCTTTTTGTTTACTGTATTTAAATCATTATTAACAGATCTGTTATTTTTCTTTTTTAAATTTGTGTCACCTTTGGAAGGTTTCACAAAATTTTCTTCTTTAACTTTGGAAATTTCATTCACGTTCTCCTCTGTAACTGATTTCTGTAAACCCTTTTTTAATTTTTTATTTTGGTCTTTAGATTTTCTTTCAACCTTGCCATTTTTCATAGTATTTTTTTATTATTAGGAGTGTTGAATTCTGCCCAATCAGTGGACACATTGCCTAGAGATTTAGCATAATAACGATCTTCTTGTTCTTTAAGCAATTGCTTAGCAGTCTTGGTTTTTGCTTGTGCTTCTCCAGTTGCATTTTGCTTTCTTTCCAAAGCAGCTTCTAGTTGCTGCTTCATAACGTGCCATGGTGTTGACTCGTTTGGCAATCGCTCGTTAGAAGATTTTGATCCCTTTGCTCTCGCAAAACGGGTCATTATTAATTTTCTAAATTATTTAAAGCTCTAAAAATATGTGATTTTATTAGTGGCCGTGAATTTCATTACTTAAAGTTATATTATGATAAAAATTAATCATATTATGCATTGTATTATTATTTAAAAACTTACGTAAAACCGTATAGAAATTTTTAATTATTTAACAATAATATTGTCAAAAAAGACGAAAAGAAGAACCACACAGAATAACCACTCCTGTTTACATTTCCAATACATATGGGTCATATGGTAAACATTACCTAAATTAGTGACGCACGTGTTGAGATAATAGAGCATAGGGGAGACTGGAGACATAGGCATATATATATATATATATATATATAAAATATCACGTGACAGGAAGTCGCAACACCGGATGAGAGTCTGAAACTATGGAGAAAATTTAGAATCGGAAAGTGGACATAAAAAAATTCAGCTCTCTATATCTTTTAAATGAGATAATCTTTTTAAATAAAATCTTTTGATTTGAGTAGAGCAATGAAATGGCTTTCGATTAAGAGGATATGTATATATTGAAACTAACGCAATAGGTAAAGTGCATTGATTTTTTTTCTCGTACATCCATTTCAATGTATATCATCGCGCGGTCACTCCTAAGGCTCTTCTATACTTGCCTTCGGAGCGCTCCCGCGCTCCTTGATTTTATACCACGAGAGCCGAATAATCATACTAAAGTTATGATTTTGAGGTTATAGTGTTATAAAATATTTTTCCTCTGCTGGATTACTTTTGTAATGTAAGCTATGTATAATGGTTGCGAAATTTGTAATTTATTACACTTTACTCTGATTAAATAAATAAATAAGTAAGGGAGGGAGGAAGGGAGAGAGAAAATGGAACTGGTGGAAACACCCTGGTGGAAATCGATTCCATTATTTACCTAATAAATAGCTAGTTTTCCCAATAATCGTCAAAAACTAGCCACTTTTCTTAGCCATTTCTATCCGTCGATGAAACGATTTTTCCGATCATATTCACCATTTAATAGACAGAATAATAGAATAAGTTTTTCACAAATTTACATTAGCTTATTTATGAGTATTTAAGGGGGTCAGACACCTTTACAATTTTTATCATAAAATATATTCAATTTGTGATAAAATGAGATCGAATAAAAAAATTTTGATCGATTTTAAGCAAATTTAGGCAGTTCCTGAATCTGGAGTCGACGGCAGAGCTCAAAATTTTATATTATGTAGAAAACAGCTTTAAAGATAAAATTACTAAAATACTTCTTTATTTCTTCTTCTTTATTTCTTAACTCCATCTCTGCTCTGAAATACAAAAAAAAATTGTTTTTAGCACAAAATATTTTACATTTGGAACAAATATTCTGGTACCTCAGTGTACGATCTATCAGACTTGTAAGCTATGAGCACGCGTAACAGTTATATCCACATCAGTCAGTCAAGTTTATTAAGTGGTTTAACATGTAGATCCTTTGGTGCTTTTAAATCCATATGTTTTTAATAATCTTTATCATATATATTAGATTCTTATACATATACTGAGGTAAATAAAGAATGTGTTGAGAAATCCAAAATCCTTCATGCATGTTATGAAACCAGTATTGCCATAGCCAAATGCTTGAATAAAATGTTTATAGCATCAACACTCCTATATTGATCTTCTTTTAATGTCTGATAAGGTGAATTTCTTTACTTGTCCTTCATTGTTCTTTTTCACATATAATATTATTACTTAATAAAGAGAATACGACTGATACATATTTATTGCAGTGCATAACTATTTTTACTTCAGAAAATAAAATGTCAATTATATCATAGCGAGATTCAGGCAATGGCTGATAATGGTAGCTTTCTGACAGAAGCGAAGGTCCCATGACATTTTTCTGCACAATAGCATATCTTTTGCTTCCTTTAAAAGTTGATTTAAATCTGTACACTAAATGTTTTTGTAATAGTCAATATAGACTTAATTTTTCTTTAATATCAATCCCTGTTATTTTAAGTATAAAGTTTCCAATAAAAGTTCAAGTACTAAAAGCTATTTCTAAAACATTAATTCAACTGTCACACGTATTATTCAAACACTTTTAAAAACTGATTTAAAATACCTTTACGTACTATAATACACTAAATGTTTACTCCCAAATCCGTTGGAAACAATGAAAATTAAGGACAACACTTTGTATAGAAAAGGTGCTGATGCTGATATCACAGTGTTTATATGAAATGGCAGCTGTGCATGTTTACATTGCTTGTGAACTTTTACATAGGTTAAAATCAGCTCTGTTACAATAAAGGAGTGAGCTGTGAGCCTGTGAGAGGCTGTCGTTGATCAGTTAGGTTGTTACGGTGCCAACTTAACTGCTATATAAGTTTTAAATTCAAATTTTTATTTTTGTCAAAAATACCGTCCATAAATTATATTATTTATTTTTTATCTTTATATTCATGTTTAAAATATTATTTTTGGATCTTTTAAAGTATATATAGATATGTAGAGTGAGAATTTTAAATATATTAAGAACAGTGAAATGAAAAAAAAATTAGTAGAAATAATATATGATTATATAAATATGTATACAAGGGGAAAAATGTAATTTGAACAAAAAACAAATGAAAAGCTTTATCAGTGTTTTGTGTATATTCTTAAAACAAAAATAGATAATGCTTTAAAACTAATTGGGACATATTCTACAAGTGCACGGAAAGAAATACCTTATGAAAAATTACTAGAATCTCAGGTAAAGATGGGACATACTCACACTCTTGAGCAATTTAGTATACTTCTACTAATTATTAGCATAGTTCTATTAAAAATTAATAGAAAAAGTTTTTAAATTTATTATAGTTACGATTAATTTGAGTAGATAATATGATCAAAATTTTAAATCTAAATTTTAACAGAATAGAAAATAATTTTTACCATATTATCTACTAAAAATTAATAGAATTAGTTTAATTTTTAGTCTAAGTTATACTGAAAATTTAATAGACAGTATAGTAATTTTGTTGGCGCGAGGGCTGTCGGTAAAACAGGGTGTACCATATGTAGACAAGTCGAAACTTTACTTATAAGTGCGGCAGTGGCCGAGTGGATAAGAGCGCAGCTTCGTAATCGGAGGGTCGAGGGTTCGAATCTCCTTCTCCGGAGTTTTTTTTTCTCATGAATTTCAACCTCTCGTCAAAATTACTATAATATATTATAAAACTTGATAGAATGCAAGTATGACCCACTTTTAATTAACACTCTAGTAATTTTTAGTGGATATTCCACTAATTTTTCATAAGGTATTTTTTTCCGTGTGTTTTTTTAGTAAAATATGTAATAAAAAAATTGATTTTTTGTCATTTTAAAGGTGCCCGACCCCCTTAAAAGATATTAAAGTTGGCCAGTATTTTTAGTCAGGAAATTGCTAATAAGAGGTTTGCTATAATGACAAGGAGTGAGAGGGACAGAATCAAATGGAAAAATCATTGTTTTCGTTTGTATCCCCTGAAACAGTACTATAAATGAATTAAATACCAATAATTCGCCTTTACATTTTCGTTAGCTATCTTTTTTTTAATAATTGTTTTTAAATACATGATCAAATTACAGAGAAAATTTAGTAAAAACATTTTAAGGTTGTTTTATCTCTATTAAATAGAAAATATGACCGGCAAAATCGTTTTATCAATAGCCAGAAATTAACTATTTTTACTTTCTATTTAAGTTATTTTCCTCGCTATTTCCGTTAGAGACAATTTCTACCAGGGGTTCCTGGTAGAAATTCATCTCTATGAAATGGCCAAGAAGTTACAACATTGCTAGTAAAACTGGCTAATTAATGGCTATGATGAAACGATTTTTCGACCATTATTTGCTTATTTCTTAGATTGACGTCACAAAATATTTGTATTTGATTTTCTTACTAATTCTATTGTATATAAAAGAGCTTCAAAGTGCATTGGATGGCTTACCAAAATATAAATAAATAACACCCGCGCAAAAAAATATTTGTGGGCCATATATTGCCCGCAGTGTTGGACAAGTATGGGCAATATATGGGCCATTGCAAGCCACATTAGAGCAATAGATGGGAGATACTCGGCTCCGGCGCCTGAGCCGAATTCGGGCTGAAATCGAGCCATAGTATTCCCACCAGTATCCCATATAGTTCCCATATTAGTCCCATATTTATTTTCATGTGAACCATTAACAAAAAAAAAACAAAAAATAAATAAATAAATAAATAAGCGTAAAAAACAATCCTATTGTGCATGTACTGTGACTGTAAAATAAAAAAAAAAAAAAATTCTTTGAGTGGATTCGAACCTCGAACCTTTGAATTACTAGACTTGCTCGCTATCGACTGAGCTATTTAATTATGTTTATATCGAAAGATCAAATGGAGGTTAATGCTTGAACGACATCATCGTTCATTTCAGATTACAGCCTAGATAATCTCCATTTGATCCTTTGATATAAACATAACTAAATAGCTGAGTCGGTAGCGAGCAAGTCTAGTAATTCAAAGGTTCGAGGTTCCACTCAAAGAATTTTTTTTTTTTATATTTTACAGTCCCACTACATGCACAATAGGATTGCTTTTTACGCTTATTTATTTATTTATTTTTTGTTTTCTTTTGTTAATGGTTCTCATAAAAATAAATATGAGACTAATACGGCAACTATATGGGAAATATATGGGATACTGGTGGGAATACTATGGCCCGATTCTAACCCGAATTCGGCTCAGGCGCTGGAGCCGAGTATCTCCCATATATTGCTCTAATGTGGCTTGCAATGGCCCATTTATTGCCCATACTTGTCTAACACTATGGGCAATATATGGCCCACAAATTTTTTTTTGCGCGGGCATTAACTAAAAAATCATTTGTTGAACTCCTTCTATGAATAATTCAGTAAAACTTTTATTTCTCCACCTGATTCTGTCTCTCTCACTCCTTATCATAACAGCAAGCCTTCTACTAGCCATTTCCAGACTAAGAAAACTGATCAGTTTTGCTACCTTGAAAATACTCAAGAAAAAGCTTGTGCTTGTCTTCGAAAAACTCATTCTATTTATCAATCTATTAAATGGCCATATACTCTGGTGGAAATTGAAATAATTTTTTGAGCAGTAAATGGCTAGTTTGATCCAAAATGGCAAAAAAATGGACTCCAGTTTTCTTCCATAAGTGTAACGATTTTTTTAACCTATTTTTCACATTTATTGGACGCAAAGATGGTCACAATTTTGTACTATCTATTAATTTGGCATTTTAATGCTAGTTAAAATAGGTAGTCAATGAAGCCATTATAAATCTAGTAACAAGCGATTTGTTATGGCGATGAGTAAGAGAGATAGAGTCACGTGCCAAAATAACGATTTTGGTTTATATCTTATAGAATAAAGCTGTAAATAGTACAAAGACTACTAAATTTTGTTTATATCCCGATAAACTATCTCTTAAGAGTATAAGTTTTAAAATATATGATTGAATTGTTATGAAATTTTAATGTAAAGATTTTCAGGTTAGGGCCATTCCATAAAATGGGAGAAGTTGATAAAAAAAAACGTTACATGTCTGTCTAATAACTAGCCATTTCTAATGGCCAGTTTCTGTTTTCCTTCCCATTTTTAATGGACTAATTTCTACCAGGGTAATAGGGGAAAAAGCGTTTCACTGGGAGCTACAAACTGGATAAGATAAATTCTCATTTTATAGCAAATTTCCAAAATAAATAGTCAATTATTAGTTATAAAATGTTTTGGATTTCCACCAGGGGCGGTTGTAAAGAAATGACGTGATATGTGTGATGGAAGAAAGCATATTATCGCGTGCAATGTGACGCGTCTTTTTATAAGTTTGATTCTTTTGTTTTCTGCTTGATGGATTGAAAATAGATAAGTAGTCAAATCTGCAGGTTTTACAATTTATTAGAGTTAGAATCTGTACATTTTTGACGTACAAAAACTATACTTCACTTAAATTTTATAAATAATTTCCCACCACCCAACTTCGAATACACATTACTAAAATTATAAAAATGAAGATTACATTTTTTATATTAATTTGAATTATCCCAAACAACAAACCACTTTTCTAGCATATTCAACATTTCGAGAAGTATACTTTTAATATTTCTAGCAAAACACTCCAAGTTGTGACGTACACGACCAGCTCGTAGTATACGCATCGATTCATCGTTTCCCATTCATAAACACGAGAACGAAAAATCAACAAACACGATGCATCACTGTGTACAAACATACGATCGCGTGCGCCAGAGAAAATCTTACTCACTCATTCACACAGCGCCTCTGACGTCAGAGTATAAACAAAAATATTGTCATGCGCAAGAGAGAAGACCAGACGATCGACTGGTATATAAAGGGCTCCGATTCTCGGAATCGGCACGCACTTGTGTCCGAGCTCTCACCTATTCAGGATACCGATAAGCATTGCGCTTAGGTAACTGAAGCTGGCCACTCCTTTGCGCTCGTAAAACTTATGTAAAATATTTCATTTTTTTTTAGTATATTAATAAACATACCTATAATTTTAGATTTTGATTTATGATTTTTTTCTTTAAATAAACTCTCTCGATAACAACCGAGTCCTAACTTACCTACCTCCCGCGGCACGATAGTCGGCCCTCTGCGCCGATTATTTACCCGGCTCCTCTCTTCTCACACGGCACGGTAGTTGGCCCTCTGCGCCGACTACTTACCCGTATCATCTAAGCAGCACGGTCGCAGCCACTCAGCGCTAACGACTTACCTGCACCTACCACCTCTCTGTATCGACGGCACGGACTCCGGCACATTGCGCGCCGGTATCTAACCCTAAAATCGGGGCTACTCCCCTCCCGATTGTATGCTCGAGTCCAGTACACGAACTCTTAAAAAATTATTAATAACTACCAAGTAACGACATCTAGTTTCATACAAGTTAACTCAATTATTAAGGTATAGACTCAAATCTGAGAGCTGTCATTACTTCGGTACGTTACAAAGTATTCATATAAAGTCTAAATTGCCCTTGTACATACCAATGCAGCATATTATCTGTAACACGACGTAGACACAGTGACGTGATTTTTCAGTGTCTAATGTCTCGGGGTCAGTCGTGCACCTTACAGTATATATTGAGATTGGTGTACAGGTATATAAGTACTCACTCGGAATCTCGGTTTATGCACAACTATATATAGTCTCGCAACTTAGACGACAAACTGATTATCCGATGAGAATCTGTTTAATCGAATTAGCTTTAATGTCGTAAGATAACTTTTTTCCAGAAAAAGTGGTGTAAAACAAAGAAAAACGTTATTGGATTTGCAAAAATGTGGTTAAATTAACAAGCATCGCGTTTATCTTTCTGGTATTACGATTAAAAAATCGAAGCGCAAAAACAACCTCGAAGAAGAAACAGAAGCTCATGCTGCTCGCCTTCGACTCGTACACAATATACTATTACTAATTAAAAAAAAATTGAAAACTATTTTTGGTAGTGATCGTAATCAATTGCAGAAGTTCAAAGCGCTTTCGAACTTGACCGCTGTAATGTCTGAATAATCATGTAGGCACATGTAATGATAATAATGAAGTAGTCTTTATTAGAACAGGAGATACAGAGCACAACTAGTCTGCTTGACGGCTGCTCACAGTCTGAGCCCTCGTCGCGTCGCTTACAGCGCTTTAACTATAACGCCCTCTATGGTATTCGCAGATACTAACACATATACAACAATTCCTCCCTCATAGTTTTAATAATAATAATACAAACAATAGTAATTAAAATAATAATAAGATTACTTCTTAACCTAACGCAGCTTAAATACGAGTTCTCAGGTCTAATTTTACCGGAGGTTTAATCGTTCTCGTGGAACGCCGCAGTCCCGCTGGACTTAAGGATACACAATTCGATTCCGATGCATTAGGAGGTTCCGCTTTGATCGCTACTACTTTACGGTCGCTATCAATCTGTGAACTTTCGCTCATACCTATGTCGTACATGTAATCGTTCGCTGACGGCGCAGGCGGTAACCATGTTGGTTCGGCCGCAGCATTCTCACGCATCGCAACGCTTTCAGTAGGTTTCAAATTACACGGTTTGATTTGATCAATGTGTCTTTTCCATACACGATCGTCGTCAGTGCGCACATGGTATACGACAGGGCTCACTTTTTCGGAAACTTGGGCTTCTCTCCACTTATTATTAGAGTAGTCTTTAACCATTACCATATCATCCACGTTTACCTTACCAACTCTATTACCATGGAAGAACCGTTTCTGGTCTTCCTGTTTGGCTTCAACTCTTTCTCTCAGATTTGGACGGATCAAATCCAAACGTGTGCGAAAAGGGCGACCAATTTGAAGTTCCGCTGGGCTTAAACCTGTCGTTGCGTGCGGAGTAGAGCGATAATACAGTAAGTATCTTAAAAGGGCATCGTCTTTATCACTATGCTCCAGCATGAGAATTTTAAATTTTGACTTGAATGTTCGAACGGCGTTTTCTGCTGCTCCATTCGAAGCAGGGTGGTAGGGTGGTGAAGTCTCATGTTTTACTCCATTGCGATCAAGAAAGCTTCGAAACTCGGCCGCTGTAAACGTCGGTCCATTATCGGTGACTAATTTAAATGGTAGGCCCCATGACGCGAAGTACGCTTTAAAAACAACGACCGTTTTGATTACTGTAATGTTAGGCATCTCTTTTACTTCAACCCACTTGGAGAACGCATCCAAAATAATCAAATACATATGTCCCCCTACTGGACCGAGAAAATCTGCATGAATTCTTCTGTTTGGGCCGTCAGGCCATTTCCAGCAATGTAATATTGACCGCGGAGGATTAGATGCGTTTTCCAAGCACAGCTTACACGTTTTTGCTACATTCTCTATTTCCAAATCAATTCCAGGCTACCATATGTATGACCTAGCTATAGCCTTCATTTTTACCACTCCCATGTGAATACTATGTAGTTCATCAAGGAGGGCTTCACGCAACTTTTGCGGAATAATGACTCTGTGGCCCCATAGTACGCACCCATCTTCAACCGCAAGATCAGTCTCTCGGTTCTTGTAAGGTCTTAGCTGGTCCTCGACTGTGCGAGGCCATCCAGACATTACGAATTTTCGTACTTGGTTCAAAACACCGTCGTTGCCAGTTTCCTTTCTAACTTCCGTGACATCAATCGTACTAACGTCGTTCTGAACATAATTTAGGTACGAATAATCGTCGACACTATCTTCGACTGTATCTCTAGAATGCAGGCGGGATAAGTAGTCAGCCAGTGTGTTATCTACTCCGCGTATGTGGTGAATTTCAAAATTAAATCCGCTGAGGAAAACTGCCCAACGCTGGATTCGGCACGCAGCCATTTGAGGCAACCCTTTTTTAGGACCAAAAATGAATAGCAATGGTTTATGATCAGTTTCAAGGACAAACCGACGACCATATACGAACTGATAAAAAACCTTAACTCCGAACACGATCCCCAATGCCTCCCGATCCAGTTGCGAGTACGTTCGTTCTGTTTTAGTTAGTACGCGCGACGCGAATGCCACCGGTCTTAGCGACCCGTCCTGCATTCTGTGCGATAGCACCGCCCCGATGCCCGTTGGAGAGGCATCACACGTTAAAATCAATGGTAGCTGTAAGCTGTAATGTACTAACACATTGTGAGAGAAAAGTACGTTTTTTACTTCATTGAAAGCTTTTTCTCGATTTCGCGACCAATCCCATGCAACTCCTTTTCCTAACAATTCGTACAACGGACTGACTATGGCCGCGAAGTTCGGAATAAATTTTGAATAAAAATTTACTATTCCTAAGAATGACTTAAGTTCAGAGACGTTAAGTGGTGTCACAATATTGGCAATTGCGCGTATTTTATCGAGATCAATGCTTATTCCGTTTCCGTTAATTTTATACCCTAAAAAATATACGCACTTAACTGATATCTTACACTTTGACTTACGCAAAGTTAAACCGCACGCTTTCAATTTTAACAGCACTTCTCGAAGTCGCGCGTCATGTTCCGCTTGCGTTTTTCCCATTATTAACAAATCGTCGAAATATACAACAACCCCGACCATAGCTCTGAACATACTTTCCATCAATTCCTGAAAAATACTAGGTGCTGGGGCAATCCCGTACATTAGAGTCGTAACTAGAAATAGCCCTAGATGTGTCGACAATGTTAATAACATCTGAGATTCTTTATCTACACCGAGTTGTTGATACGCTTGGTTCATGTCTAGTTTAGAAAAAATGTCACCACCTTGCAATCCCGACACCATTTCGAAAACTCGCGGTATTGGATGAACTATCGTGACTAGACAAGGATTAAGCGTAATCTTGTAGTCGCCGCATATTCGCAGATCGCCGTTCGCTTTGAGAACTGTTACAATCGGAGTTCCCCACTCACTGTTAGTTGTCGGAACTAATATACCTTCGTTAACTAATCTGTCGATTTCGCGTTCAATTTTCTCACGTAATGCGAACGGCACTGGACGTGGCTTGCAAAAGACTGGTTTGGAACCTTCTTTCAACTTGAGCTTTACTTCGCCATTTTTATAACGGCCTAACTTAGATTCATTAAATACGTCGTTAAATTCTGAGAACCAGTCCTCTGGTGAGTTCGCGATCAAATTTACGAATGTGTTATCACCGTTGCAAGTCACGTTCAGTTCGCGCATCCAATCTCTTCCCAAAATTGGTACTTTATTATTGCCCGGTAAGACAAACAATTCTAGCACGCGACAAGTACCCGCGGTTTCGACTTTAACTCTGAGTATGCCGAGCGGTATAATCGGAATTCCTGAATACGCCTTAAAACGCCTTTGTGACTTCGACAATTCCAATACCCGAAGTACACTACTGTGTCTGAAAATATCTTCCGAGACCGCCGTTATCGGTGAGCCCGTATCGATTTCAAAGCAAAAATTCGCATTTTCGACGGTCAAGTTAACCTTAAATGATTCAATACCGGGGCTCCCGTCATTGTCGATCGCGTAAAGATCTTCGTATGATCGCTCAATGCTATACGAATCCAATTCAGCTGACGCCCTATCGCTACCTA
The DNA here is from genome assembly GCA_036365515.1 of Torymus aiolomorphi. Classification (NCBI taxonomy): domain Eukaryota; kingdom Metazoa; phylum Arthropoda; class Insecta; order Hymenoptera; family Torymidae; genus Torymus; species Torymus aiolomorphi. The sequence goes on along the minus strand of CM070875.1, from coordinate 21,322,567 downwards.
AATCCACGGTTAAATAGTTATGCTTATCGTCTGTAAATCTATCTGTATTTCTATTTACTCTAGGCTTGTTCGATCCTTGCGCCCCCGGAGCCTCTCTTAATTTACAAACCTTCTGCAAATGGCCGACCTTTTTACACATGTTGCAGCTGTATTCCTTGTAGCGACATTCCGCGGACTTGTGTCCCGGTCTGCCGCAACAGTAGCATGGCGCTGAGTTCGCGTTTTGGCGGTTACTCTTCGCGGCTGCTTGTTTTCTTCCTGTTGCGATGAAATTTACGGTAGCGTTGCCGTTTTGGTTCGAGGAAGCCATCTCTGCGACGTCCTTCTGAGCGGCTTCCAGCGCTGTTGCCAACGAGATAGCTCGTTCGTAAGTCAGGTCTTTTTCTCCGAGCAGGCGTTTTTTAATGCTATCACTTTTCAGGCCCCAAACGAATTGATCGCGGATTGCATTTTCCAAATTATCTCCAAATTCACAATACAGTGACAACCGTTTAAGTTAGCTAGTCTTAACTAGCGACGAATTGTTTAATGCCTTCCGTCTCCGTTTGTTTGCATTCTTTAAATTTATAGCGCTCTGTGATTACACTTGTTTTAGGCTTGAAATGATCATCCATTATAGCGAATAACTCATCTATTGTTTTCTCGGGCGGCTTTGTTGGTGTGCACAAGTCCCTTAAGAGAGTGTACGATTCGTTGCCAACCAACGTGAGGAACAAAGAAACTTTCTTTTCTTCAACAATGTCGTTTGCTATAAAAAACTGATTAAGCCGCTCCTTCCACGATATCCAGTCTTCTTTTTGAGAGTATTCACTAATTGTTCCAAGCACGCTCTTATTTATAGTGGTATGCTGTATGCCTTGTGTGTTTACTTCCAACGATTTCTTCAGAAGCTCGTCCGATACATCAGCCTTATAACGTAAAAACTCTTGCTGCTCGGCGGCAACCTGCTTCCTTTGTTGGGACACGATCTTTTGTTATTCTTCGTATTCCTTTTTCCGTAGATCTAAGTTCGCCATCATTTGCACGATTTCTGCTTCCTTCTTTTTTAGCGCATCCATTATAACCGTCGATTCTTATTTAGCCGATTCAGTTAGTTCCTCTTATGATCCAATGTCCAATGTTTCGCACGATTCTTGATCCTTCGTCTGCGTTTCACAATCACTGCTTATATGACCCTTTGTCCGCGTTTCACGATCACTGTTTGTATGACCCTTTGTCAATTAGTTCCTTCTTAGATTATCCTCGTCGCCAAATGTAATGTCTGAATAATCATGTAGACACATGTAATGATAATAATGAAGTAGTCTTTATTAGAACAGGAGATACAGAGCACAACTAGTCTGCTTGACGGCTGCTCACAGTCTGAGCCCTTGTCGCGTCGCTTACAGCGCTTTAACTATAACGCCCTCTATGGTGTTCGCAGATACTAACACATATACAACAACCGCACTCAAGTTCGAAAACCCTTTGAACTTCAGGGCTTAATGACGATCAAGACCGAAAGTGCTTTGCACTTTTAGAATTGATTACGATCAAGTCCGAAAGCGCTTTGCATTTCTGGAACTGATTATGATCAAGTCCGTAAGTGCTTTGCACTTCTGAACTTCTGAATACAAGAAGTGCAAAATCTGTAACCCTATTACTAATTTTATTGGATTAAGGTACTTTAGAAAATGATATTCATAATGTAAATAGTAATTTAACTTCCCTAATTTATGAGCTGAAGTGCGATTCAATTTTATGATTAACAATATGAATCAAGACTAAGTTTCCACGATTCAAGAATTGAATCACCATTTTCTCGATTAAAATTTTCAATCGTTAATTCTACTTATTTGCGATTGAATTGAATTGAGAATTCAGATCACAATTAAAAAATCACAATTCATTTGAATTGAGAACTCGAATTACGATTCAAAAGGAACGATTATCGTAAAAATGACTCATGATTCAATCTCAACAATTTGAGAAACAATCGTGAATCGCGCCTCGTTGATTGACGGTTTGATACACCTCTGGTTGCACATATGAGCAATTACCTATATGGAAAACAAGAACTAGATAAAAAAAATAAAAAAAAAATATTTTGAAAAACCAGATCACGTTTTGTTTGGTTCTTCGGGTCATATTGAATGTATACAAAATCGAAAACATGTCAATTGGGTCGCAAGTTTTTTTAGCGGACAATAGCTCTATTTCTAATAAAAAATGACCACTTTCAAATATAAATGATTGTGACAACCTTGGTGAAAACTGACTTCATTATTTGTCCAACAAATAGCTAGTTTTAGTGGGATGTAGCCAAAAACTAGCCACTTTTCTTGGATATTTCTATCTATCGATGAAACGATTTCTCCAACATTATTCGACCATTTAATACAGAGGCGGATTAAAGTTTTTGCCGCTCTAGGCTTACCATTTACCGCCGCCTATGTAAGGAAATTAAAAATATACGTGGCCAAAAAATAAGTGGGCAGGATTCGTACGTGGGCATTAGGATTCATATGTAAGCATTAGATAATGTAAATTTTATATTCATTTATTTTTAAAGTTGTTTACGCCTACATTTCATTTGTGAAAATTTATCTATTAATAAATCAAAGTCAATTGAATTTAAAAGTTCATGTTCTATATTTAATAATGCTAATGCATTCAATCGTTCTTGGCTTGAGGTTGTTCGTAAATAGTTTTTTATTCGTCTTAACGTCGAAAACGATAGTTCTCCTGAACAATTGGTAACTGCGGTACAAACACACATGCGAAGGGCTATATCAATATTGGGATATATCGTTTGAAAGTCATTTTCTTTTATCCATTTTAATAAATGTATTGGTGTTTCCTTCTTTCGCCTTTCACTTTCTTCCTTCCTTTGACTCATGCTATCCTCAAATGTGTTATTGTTTCTCACAGCAATACATTGGGCCTTAAAGTGTATGCATTCGTTGATAAAACTTAATTCCAAGTCGTGAGGATAATTTTCAACTAAAAAAGTTGCTTTGCTTTTTATATCAGCAAAATTAAGGTACGATGCACGCCGTTTTTGCAATTCTGCTGCTAAACTGTCTAAAATAACGTAGTACACATTGATTCTAAAATTATTGTTAGCACTGAAAGAATATTCTTCTGTAGATGACTCACCGTACTGTTTTTTTATTTTTTATTTTTGACGTTTGATGTTTTTCTCATATTCTTTTACTTTTGACATAATCAAAGCTTCATTTTCAAAATTATGAAAACTTTCTTCGTTTCTAAGTTGAATAATTAATTCTACTAAACCGTCATACAAATTTATAACAGAAAAAATATCTACGCATTCAGCTTGTAGCTGCTTACTTACTGCATTAATTCTGCTTAATAATAATTCCCAAAAACAAATCATGAAAGCAGTTTCTAAGCGTTCTAACTGTGCACGTATACCTTTAGCTTGGCATTTAACTATGGGTTTTTGTGTCTCTTCGTTTTCAATCTCTTCTAATGATTTGTACACTGGCTCCCACAATAAAAGTAAACTTTCACAAGAATCATGACGAACAGACCATCGCGTCGCTGATAAAGATTTAATTGTTTTTCTTCTATTCTTTACTTGCGATTCACTTTGCGTATCTGATATGTTTTTTTTCTGTTGTTTTTTAAAAATATTGCATTGATTTTGCAGTATTTCCCAACGATGAGTTAATAAAGCAAATAAATTATTTAATTCTTGAAAAATATTGAAAAATTTACAACTTTCTTCGCAAATTTCCGCAGCACATATACCTACTAAATTCAATGAATGTGCTGAACAGGGTATGTATTCTGCCTGCCGACAAATCTCTTTAATTTTTGCTTGTACACCATTGTATGCACCAGACATATTGCTAGCATTATCATACGACTGGCCACGACAGTTCATTATATTAATATTAGCCTCTTCTAAAGTACTAAGAATAGCATTTGCTATTTCTATGCCTTTATGTCCAACATTAGGTAAAAATTTTAAAAATCGTTCTACTGCAGAGCCATCAGGTTTTACATAACGTATGACAAATGTAAGCTGATCAACGTGGGATAAATCAGGCGTAGAATCAACAACAATGGAAAAATATTTCGATTTTTTTACTTCTTTGTAAATATTTTCTCGCACCTGATTAGCTATTAAATCAATGAATTCATTGCAAGTCGTAGATGATAGATAGCTTGTATGCCCTTTGCCAGGATTACCATAACGCGCTATATGCTCAGCTAAAAATGGATCATATTCTGCTAATAGTTCTAAAGACATTAGATAATTACCATTTTGTGGACTTCCAAATTTTTCTATATGGCCTCTAAATGAAAGTCCTCGAGATGAAAGCGTTTTGATTACGCTTACCACTCTTTGAAGTACATTTCGCCAATATTTTATTTTCGTTTCTAATCCTTTCAATATTTGTGTATCGATGCGACCAATAATACTTCCACGTGTTTTTAAATCTATCAAACAATTTTTATGACTGTCACTATTTTCATGCTGTTTTATTCTTTTAAAATTTTTCCAATCATCAAAACCTTTTTTTGTTGCAAATTGAGTGCCTCCATCAAATGCTAAACATGGTCCACAATAAACATTACCAGTACTTTCTGAATATATTAACCACTTTCTTAAGCTTTTTTCACCGTTATGTAAAATTTTTTCAAATAAAGATTTTGAAAAATAACGTGCTTGAGTATCGTATTGTCTCTTGCTTTTTATAAAATCACAATCCATATTTTGTACAAAGCCATTTTTTACTATATAATCTCTAGTCACATCATTGATTTTCCAGAAAACTGGATCATTGTTAAGCAAAAAATTAGTTGATTTTCTTTCAAAAACTTCCTTTTCAATATTACCTTCATTTCTTACATCCACAGTCAATTGTAAATCAACATTGTCAACATTAACATTTTCAAGCGTTATATTCGAAAGATTTTCAACGCACTGTATTTCATCTTCACGATTAGTTGTTTCTTGTAATGTACACAAATCACTTGCACTATCACTATTTTTAGGACCAGATTGGGAAGATGAAAAAATATCATTTAATTTTGGCGTTTTAGAAAGAACTTTTTGCACTTTTTTTGCCTTTTCTTTGGCGCGTTTTTTGTATTCGAAACCACTTAATTTTTTTCTAACATCACTCATTTTTGATCAATATAATTTTTTTATTTAGTATTATGTTAAAATGTATTTCTAATATAAGTAAAGCTAGAATATCATAGGTCTCGCAGTGAAGACCTTCTCTCGACAACGCGATGAGAAGACTGATGAAAATGCTGTTTTCTTTTTGCAGTGCACTCGGCCCTCAACTCAGAGTGTTTACGTTTAACATTTTTCACGCGAAAAGCTTGTGCGGTCAAACTCGCGGTCGGCATTTGTTTACAAACTCGATACGCCGCATAGTCTCGCGGCGCGGCAGCGCGAAGGGCGCGGATGGGGTTTGCCGCTGCTACCGCGGTGGACTGAGAATCACGCACGCGCGACGATGATGCCTCCAATAATTTACTCGTAATAACATTTTTCATTTTTCTTTCCGTTATTAGTTTCATATAATTTGTTTTTTTTTCAATCTGCCGCCCCTTGAAAGCTGCGGCCCTAGGCTATAGCCTTCGCAGCCTATACCAAAATCCGCCTCTGATTTAATAGATTGAAAATATTAAGACTTTTTTTTAAAGATTTGCACAAGCTTGTTCTTAACCCCTGGTGGAAATCCAAAACATTTTCTAACTATTAACTGGCCATTTATATTAGAAACTTGCTATAAAATGGGAATTTCCCTTTTCCAGTTTCTAGCTCCCGGTAAAACTCTTTTTTCCCTATTATTCGAACATTTAATAGATTGAAAAATAGAATGAGTTTTGCGAAGTCAAACACAAGCTTGTTCTTCAGTATTTTAAAGGTATTAAAACTGATCAGTTTTTTTAGTCCGAAAATGGCTAGTAGAAGGCCTGTTGCTATGACAAGGAGTGAGAGAGACAGAATCTAATGGCAATAAATACATTCTACGTAATATCTTCAAAAGGACTACTGTAAATGGTTTTTCTGTCTGCTCATATTGTTTATATTTTATTAAGCTATCAGTTACAGCTGAATACCGTCCAATTTAACGTCAATTCTTTAAGTAAACTTAAAACGAAAATTTGGAGGTTATGTCCAATCTATTAAATGTGCGAATAATGGGAGAAAAAGCGTTTCACCGGGGCCTATTAACTAGCCATTTTTTCTACCTATTTATTGAGATTGTTGGCCATTTTAGGTAGACAAATTTCCACCAGGGACTATTTCAAAAGTATTAAGTATTGGAGTCAAAAAGAAACTGTTGGTCAGTTTTTTTTAGATAGGAAATGGCTAGTAGAGGGCTTGTTCTTATGACGAGGAGTGAGAGAGACAGAATCTAATAGAAAAATATGGGTTTCAGTTCATATCTAAGAAAAAAGTGCTGTATGTTTTTTTGTTATCTATGTTTATTGTTTACATTTTTGTAAGCTATCTATTACAATTGAATGCCCTTAAATGTAACGTCAAATCTATAAGTAAATTTAAATTAAATATTTTGAGTTTATGCCATTCTATTTCCAACCTATTAAATGGGCGAATAATAGGGGAAAAGAGTTTCATCATGGCCATTAACTAGCCATTTATTCTAGCTATTTACTGACTTTCTGACCATTATTTAATAGACAAATTTCTACGAAAGAAAGAAAGTCGCACATACGGTTCAAAGAAAATAAAACTAGAGAATACGAGCTTTCATTTGCTTTTTATCGAATGAAAAGATGATGATTCCTTTACATAAATTCAAAGATGAGCGTAAAACACACAAAATACTGTGAAAATGCAAACGAGCGGATTTTTGACATTTTGTATTAAAAAAAATTGCATATTTTTCACTTATCTTTGATCTCACGAAACTTTTAAGAGAATCAATATTTTTTCATCCGGTAAAAAGCAAATGAAAGCTCGCATGCTCCAATTTTATTTTCTTTTTTTGAAATGCATGTACGGCCCTTCCTGCCAATATTACAATATATACAATGCGTCAATTTTTAACCATTTTCTAAAAATAATTTTACTGGTGACAAAAAAAAGTTACAACTAGATTTACAGTATCCACGGTTCTTTTATATTCAGAATGATTTAGAGAATCAAACAAACTTGGTCTGGTAGGTGTGCCCCACAAAAAATTTTTATTTATTTTTAGTATCCAGTTGTTTGATGTTTTTTGTAGAATTTCTCATATACTATAAACTCTATAGCATTTAACAAAATTTGATATCGAATAAACACATTTTATTCCTATCTCTTCTATAATGGCCATTTTATAGCCTGAAAAGCGGGGCAAAAGTGGCGCCTGATTCCCTCTTTTACTTTATTCTGGTATAAAGCGGGAATAAAGTAAATTAGCAGGAATAAAGTAACACAGTCTAATTTTTTACGTTTATGGTGAATTGGGTTAAAACTAACAAAATTATAACACATAAATACAAAATAACTTTTCAAATCTATGAAGTGGCCACAGTGGCGATGGGAATAAAGTACTACTATACGTACTATTACTGCAGTTATTGTAACTCCAGTAAAACGACCTTTTTCATAAAATAATTTTCTCCTTCTGAAATATTACACATAAAAAGTTTTTCATCTCAATAAAAAATGAGATTTTTATTAATAATTAAAGAGTGTTACGAGTGGTAGCTTCCAGAGAGCAAACGCGTGCGGCCATGAACTCGAAAACCACGCGCTACCGATTCATGCAGGTGCTCGAAGAACGAAGACACGTAGCCCAACACAAACTCCGGATCAGCAATATGTCGAGCGTTGATAGAGGACGTCGAATGTCGAAGGCGCATTACATCAACCAATGCGAGTCAGCAGAACAGCGAATCCACGAGGCACTGAATCACTGACATGAAATCTCGACATCAAATTAGGGGGAAGGAACGGACGGCCGATGAGCAATGATCCCCTACTAACGAACCCAGGGCGATGTCATAGAAGCGGAAGGAAACGCATCTGACAGACAGAAAGAAAGAGAACGAAAGCACGAGCGGGCAGACAGAAAGAAAGAGAACGAAAGCAGGGGCGGGCAGACGATTAGAGAGAGGACGGAAGCGAGGTACGAGGAACGAGGACGGGCGGCACGACGAATTCACGAGAGGACGTCGATCGGTTGCATCGCGAACGCGTGTTAGGTTATCTCTCTCGCGCGTATAAGTATTTTAATAAATAACGCAAGTATACTTCAACTCTAGTTGTATTTCACTGTATCGTTTCGAGTCTCGGCTTGGAACAACACGAACACCTCAGAACCCTTCGTACGTGCGTGAACCGAGATAGGCTCACACGTAACATTATTAATTTTCTGGTGCTAGGTGTGGGGTGTTCGTTAGAAATACATCTGAGTAAAATCGCGAAATTGCGCCGAGTACGTACCACTCAACGCTTGACAGGAAGGAAGGATGTCATCGGTCTCCATCATCCTTATTGCGATCTTCATACAAGGGTAAGTGAAATTTTAATACAAATTTAATCTTGTCCTGTCTCTCGTGGGGAATCACGTGACCGATAAGGAGCGAGCTAAAAGAAGGTAGAATTACGGGCCGTGAATAGTGTGGGATTTTGATTCGCGGGACACTTTTTGAGGATGTTTAAGAAACTCTTGTCGCGTCGGAGCATGAGGAATAATGAAGACTATAGCTTTGACTCCGCGTGGCAGAATGAAGCCGCGGGATTCGACCCCGATATAGAAGCAGCGCGATGCTTAGGGGCGCGCCCTCGAACACCCGGGTTTCGAACGGTGGATCAGCTGGAGGTTGACATTAATAGTGCTCTCGCCTGTGCTGACATGGCAATGGCTCTTTCCTCTCCCGAGGCTTAGGAAATCGCGATTCGAAAGCTCGATCACGTTCTTCTATCTATAGGGGCCGGAGATCTAGGGATCGACGAGATCAAAATTATTACCAATCACAGAGACGAGTTCGCTGCGTGGACATTGTCACTGCAGCAGGCTATGAACACGATCCCCCCGTTCGACGGGAACCCAGACACGGTGGCTTTCTTTTACCGCGTAGTGCGCAATGTACTGAACGAATTTGGCCCATCAGCAGAATGCTGGCTGATGAGTACATTAGCCTCAAAGTTTCGAGGACGAGCTGCGGAAGGTTATATGTGTCGCATGAACCGTTTTACATCGGTCGAAAAAGTACTCGAGGATATTACGATGAGGTATACGCACGCCGGAGGTGCCGATAGATTATTGGCGGAACTAAAGGTCGTCAAACAAGAAAGCGGGGAAAACGTTGGGAGTTATGGACAGCGCGTAGAAATATTACTAAATCGGTTACTAAACACTTACGATGCCGATAGATCCTTGCAAGATTTCGAGAAATTAACATACAAAAAGAGAGGCGACTTGGAAGCCCTTGACCAGTTTCTATGCGGATTGCAAGGGGATCTACAACACCAAGTAAGAGCCGCAAATCCCAAAACTTTGGTTGAGGCAATAACTGAAGCTGTAAGGGTCGAGCAGAGAACTGGGGCGCGACGTGTCGGGACACAGTCGGGTCCCATCTCTGCAGAAGGTATTGTAACCGAACTGATGGAAAAATACGCTAAACTAAAAAACGACAATGCGCTGGAGGCCACGATCCGGAAGGCTCGCGCTAGAGCTCGTTGTGATGTTTGTGGGATGGATAATCACCCGGAGGATAGGTGCCAATACAAATACGCCGATACGAAATTTTGCATCTTCTGCCAAAAGGAAGGACACCAATATGCCTTGCAAAAGGCGCTGAAGAACGGGGAAGTCACCTTAGAGAATCTAGAAATACCGGGAAGAACACCATCACCATTACCACCGTGTCACCACCGCAAGTGGTGTATATCACTTACCCAATGGGTACGGTCCCCCCGTTGATGTACCCCGCTGCAGCGTATACCGCACAAACCACGGACGCTAACACGCAGGGTGACCCACGCGACAGAAATAGGCAAGATCCGAGAAAATACGAAGGCCGCTACCCAAACTGGGATCCGGATAACCGTAGGAATAATCGAGACTCAAGGATAAATGGGAGATCGGAATATGGTGAGAGTAACTATAGAAATCAGGGAGGCCGCAGCAACCATTCGCGTTATCGCCCTTATTTCAACGAAAATGCTCGAGACGATCGTGCAAATCATTATCAATCAGGCAGATGTCAAGATCGCAATGAGAACCGGAGATACAACGATCGGAGCGACGCTTGGCGTTACGACGATGGACAAGGTAGCGCAAGAGATCACATCAACAACAACGAGCCGAATAGGGAGAATGCGACCGGTCATTTAAACTTCCAGGATGCTCGGCGCTAGAGTCCTGCGGGACCGAGCAAGTAAAGAAGGAGGCAACCGCAGGTAGACGCGAAGATACTATAGGATTTGCCCAAGTAGGACGCCAGCCCCCCATAGTTAATGCGAGAAACGCAAGCCTCAGGAGAAACAAGGGCCACCTTTCCACGGAACCTAGAGCCAATTTGTTAAAAACGAAACATAGTTTTGTCAATGAAAATACCACGGTCGATGCTAAACATTTAGCGATAATAAACAGTGTTACGATAGATGAATTTTCTGTTAAAGAAGAGGAAATTCGGGTTCCTTGTTAGGAAAGAATAATTAATTATGCACACATTGAAATGATAGAAGATACTGTTGATTCGCAATTGATTGAGACGCAAGGAAATAATCGCTACGATAACGGTAAATTAGAGTGTGCCAGTCCGCTAACATCTTTTTCGAAGAAGGAAAAGAATAAAACGGCGGACGAATTTAAATTATGGGATCCCAAAACACGAGAATATTTGAACACAGAAAAGATCAAACATATAAATGAGTCGATGAAAAAACGTAATGCTGGTAAACAATTATATATGACACAGGCTATTAAGAGAAATGATTGTCTCAGAAAATTAAGAGATCGAAGGGCTGAATATCAATTAATGTTAAATGCAAGGGTCGAATATGTGAAATAATTAGGAAGAAACGTAGGTTAAAACAGCGTTACGCTTATTGCTTAAATATTCCGATTTTTCAAGATAAAGAAATGGAGTATTTAGTGAAAAAAATCTAGATTTAAGAAAAATGATTACAAATATATTCATAATGTTAAGTTGAAAAGTAGGTCATTATAAAGAGAAGAAAATTTAGTAGAATAGTTTAATAAGAAATAATTTTAGTTGCTAAAACATTAAGAGTTCCGCATAAAAATGTAGTAATTTACTCTTTTTCGTAGCCCTGATATGCTACGAAAATAGTTGTATTCTGAACTAAGAGAAATTAACTCAAGGAATATAGTTACAAGTTTTACAGTCACGAAATGTAATAGTGTATGCAGATACATAATAAAGTTACTTATCTGTTATTAGTTATACAAAGTTCGAGAACAAGGAAAATAATATGTAAATTTTAGAACAGTTAACATCAAGTTTTGATCCATATGTTCATCTACAATGACTTATAATATAAAGTACAAAAGATTTAAGTAAAATTAACCACTATTTTCTGACGCTGCTTTGATAAGAAAATAATCCCGAAAACGATTTTTTATTTTTTTTTTCGCGGCCCCTCAGACGCCGCGCGTATAAAAGTCGATATCTTGTACGTTCTCATAAAGAAAAAAAACAGGCACAATCGCGAGGAATTTGCGCGACTAGGTCGATGAAAAAAAAAAGGGAGCACATCACACAGTTCTTTAAATAAGTAACAATAAATATCTTTAGTTTCAGTAGTGAATGTCGCTAGAATATGTCGCGTCGTGCGACGTTGCCGATGTGGTTGCTGGTGTGCGCTGTTTTCCTTCCTCTCTTCATCTTTCCCAACGAACCTGCTGCATTGCCGCTTGTTTCATATTCTCCCACACGATAAAAAAAGGGGGGATACGCATAAACGCTCAAAAGATGCCGCCATCCAGAAAGAATAGTTACCAAAAAGATCCTCGAACGGAGGCACGAAGACGCGGTTTCCTTTAGTTTTCCTTTCATTCTCTCTTAAGTGTGTGCCACTCCCCTGCTGCAGTTTTATGCGTTTTTTATTACCAAAACGCACATCCACGCAAGCATCAGAGATTCGCCGCCAATTAGAGGAGTAAGCATTAGTACTCCAGCGCACAATACTGAATCAAGCTAGAGTCAGTTTTCTTGTCCTTTCCCTTCACTCCTACCCGATATGCGTAGCGTATTCTAAAATAATTTATGTATCCGAACTCGCCGAATATTCTCAAAGGGTGCGCCGCCGAAATCATCAAAGATCATCGAGAAAAGCGGGGCAGCAACACCTAGGCAAATCAAAAAGGCGACGGCAGGAAGATTTACAACTTTTTACCTTTAAAAGGGGACGAAGACTCCTGGTATGGACTCAGAAGCCAACTCGCGTAGACTTCACATCAGCTCTCATCACTGTAATTTTTACTTAGTTTTGTACTGACAAGTTAATAAAGTTTAAGTTGTGTTTAAATCCATATTAAGTATTCATTATTTCGAGATTATAAGAATCCTAAACTCTCCGTATCTCCGTTCTTCACACCAAAACTTCCACAGAGCGGCAACCGTCCACTATCATTATAAGCGCCACGTCGGGAGTACAGATTCACACAAGGGCTGTTGGAAATTCTAAGGTAAGTCAGTAAAATTTTACACACTGTCTCGAGGCGTACCGCGTGTCCGTGTCATTTTCCTACCTGCCGTCCCATCCTGGAGCAATGCACGTTGTGTCCGAATCGGGAAAAGTCACATTACGCGCTTTTAGCCATTAGACTAATGAAGTTTCATTTTCTCTCTTCTTGTATTGTCACGTAACCCGGACGTAACAATTGGGGGCCCCTCCTTAGAAAGGATTAGGCAGATAGTTTTTGTTTTGCGGGCTTGAATGATATGTCGGTAGCCAAGGAAGGTGACGATAGGCGTAATGAAGAAGCAGAGGCTATTCTGCTAAAACAGGCGTTAAAACTAAAACCTAACTTACCAGAGGGACAAACGCTAACAAATATTTTAGATTTCTTTAAAAGCCGTAACGAAAGCGGTTTTCTAGACGCGGAAGTGCAAACAAAGGATAAAAGAATAGAATCACTTATTGAAATTTTAACAGATCATGTTAGTAAAGACGATATAATAGAATGTTGTAAAGATAAATATTTAATTGAAGCGCTCGGAGATTTAATAAATCAAAGAATCGATCCAAAATATATTATCGAATATATCACGGTGCTTGGAACAGCAAAATCGGAATTAATAATCAACAACATAAGTTTCGATAATCCAGAAATTACGGCCGACAACACAAAATTTTATTCCATATTAAAAAATAATAAAACATCTTTACAAAAATCATCAGACGAGGAAAAAAATAAATAAGTTCAGGAAACGGCGAAAATTTTTTTTTACCTAACGATCAGCTTAAATACAGCACACCATTTAATTCGGATACATATTTGATAAATCCAAAGTATAACTTGTCACAAAGGATGAATAATTTTTCCGGAAACAGTACCCTAGGGCAAGTTAGGCCTTTGTCAATTAAGGACGCGTTAGAATTAATTCCGAAATATAATGGAGTAAATATTCCTTTAACACAATTTATACAAGGCTGTCGGGAAGCATGTAGCATTATCCCAGAACAATTTGAGGTAGATTTAGCAAAATTAATAAAATTACGTTTATACGGCGAGGCACTAAAAAGTGCAGCAAAAAAGATATTTGAATCAATAAATGATATAGCGAATTTTTTCGACAATATTTTCGGTTCGGCTAAAACGTATCACCAACTACACGGGGAATTAGCTAGTGTAAAACAAAAACGCGATGAAAGCGTAGTAGTTTTTTCAAATAGAGTGCGTGCGATAGGACACGAAATTACTGAGTCAGAACATCGTGAGAAGAGATCTACGCGAGATTCTCAAAAAGCATTGGAAAAAGACTTGGTAAAATTTTTTATTCGAGGTCTACATTGGGTAATTAAAGCACGCATGGGAGAAGCAAGAACTTTAGAAAAGGCCACTGCGGAAGCAATAGAAATCGAAAGGGACTTCGCGTGTTATGAGCCAGAAGAATTAAATGACACTATTAAAATAATTACAGAAAAGAAAACTAATTCTTCAAGAGAAGATAAAATATATTTAGTGGATAGTAAAACTATAGAAACGTGTCAAATATGTAACAGAAGAGGTCATATTGCTTTAAACTGCTGGCAATACACAGGAAACCACCAAACTTCCAAAATAGGCAACCATTACCTACCTGGGTGGACCCGCGGAGATCGGGCGCGCCGACACAATGGACACAGGATAGACCCGCGCAGGCTCCACGAAATACGGGGGACCAATATGTACAAAGACAGAACGCCACATTTTCAAATAATGAACTAACGAAATTATTTTGTCGATATTGTAAAAAAGAGGGGCATGAAATAATAAACTGTCGAAAACTCGCATACAACAATAGTCAGAGAAATACACAAGTACAGGCGGGAAACAGTCAGAGTCCCCGTCAACAAGGCGCGAGACGGGAGACGGACTTAGTAAAGCGCCCAGATGAAAAGCAGAACAATCCGCAATCATCCAAAGACACGTTCGGTTAAGCGAAAATAGCAAATCACCAATAATTTCCTTTAGTAATCCGAGTAATAACAGAGAAATGTTTTTAATATTAGATTCAGGCGCGGGACCAAATCTGTTAAAAAAGAACAATTTAGCTGAAAAAACAGCAATTAATAAAAATGAAATTTTGGAATTGAAAGGCATAACAGACAGTAGCATTTTTACTTTAGGTAAAATAAAACTATATTTTTTTAAATTCGCCATTGAATTTCATATTGTGAATAACAATTTTCCAATAAACGAAGATGGATTACTAGGGAGTGATTTTTTCTCTCAGTTAGGAACAAAAATCGACTATGGAACTAAACAACTGATCATTGGTGATTTGTCTATTCCGTTCTATGAAAAAAATGAAAAAACTTTAGTAAATTCTAGTAAACGCATTAATTACGCACACAAAGTAGACCAGAATGATACAGCGGAGGAAGTATACTCGGAAATTATAAAACATAAAAATAGGAGTGAAAAGAAAACTGAAGATACGGCTGAAGCTATAAAGAAAATTCTAAGTCAGAATAAAGAGGAAGTTTTTCGACTCATAAATTTTCCTGTGGAACCCCAAACTCCAACACAGGTCAAAAGTAACTTTATCGAAATAGGAACGGTCACCAGCAACCGGGAGCAAGCTAAACTTGAAACAGAAGAGATTTTAAGTTTACATAATATAAAAGAAATAAATTTTGCAAATCAAAATGTCACATTAAAATTGGACTCTTATAAAAATTTAAAAATAATTATTGGAGTTAGCTCAAACGCTGACGAAAATCTCCACTTGAGAGATGTGAAATTTAGTTTGTTAAATTCAAACGAAAATTCGAAAACAAATTCTACTTTTAGATCAAATTCAAATGAAAATTCTAAATCAAATTCTACTTTTATATCAAATTCTAATGAAGACGTTAATTTATTAAATTCAAAAGAAAATCACAAAGTAAATCAAAATTCTAACTCAGTTACAAACTCTTGTCAAAATCCTAATGCAAGAACAAATTCTTGTCAAAATTCTAACTCAATCATAAATTCTTATCAAAATTCTAACTTGAATAAAAATTCTTGTCAAAATCCTAACTCAAGTACAAACTCTTGTCAAAATCTCAATACAAGTACAAATTCTTGTAAAAACGCTAACCCAATTACAAATTCTTATCAAAATTTTAACTTAAATGCAAATTCTTGTCAAAATTCTAACTCAATTGCGAATTTTTATCAAAATCCTAACTCGAGTGCGAACTCTAATAAAAATCCTAGCTCAAATCCAAATTCTAATAAAAATTTTTCAAATTCAAAAGAAAATTTGAAATCAAACTCTAAAGAAAATTTTTCGTCTTGGATTAAAACAAACTCGAGTGCAAACGAAAATTCGAAAAGAAATTCAGAACAAAATAAAAATTCTAACTCAAAAGGGAAAGAGGAATCAAGTTTGGATATAAATGCTAAATTAAATTCTGGAGATAATTCTAAGAAAAAGAAAGACAAAGCAAATTTTAATACAAGTAACAATCAAGGAATTAATGAGGAGTTCATTTTTGAAAGATTGATAATGTTACAAAAGTTACTCAATCAAAGCCAAGCAAATTACAGTATTTTATATGATAATGCCGAAGATATAGAAATATTAATTGAAATATTGTTGAAGATAATAAATAAGAATGAGTTTTTTAACGAGCACTACAAAATGTTTCGCGATTTAAAAACGCATTTTGAGCTCAGATCATTCGACGACTCATCGTGCACATATCTGATTAATGATTGTTTAGAAGTAATAGAAAAGTGGAAAAAACTTCTTAAAGAGAAATCTACAAATTCAAAAATTGAGAAACATGTAATTTGTCGGGTAGAAAGAGTTTTGTCAAACGAACGCGTCGGTCAGATTAAATCTTTATTGCGTTTTGAACATTTGCTGTCAGAAGAGCGTACAGAGATAACAAAATTAATAGAAAGATTTAGCGATATTTTTCACATTCCGGGTGAAAAATTAACGGCTACACCTATATTAAAATTAACTATCCCAACCGTAGATGAAGTGCCAGTTACTTCAAAACAGTTTCGATTGCCACCAGTGCATAAAAACGAGATAGAAAGACAAGTTGCAGAGTTATTGGCAAATGGCATAATTGAGCCTTCTACATCTTCATACTCTAGTCCTTGTTTTTTAGTACCAAAGAAAGAAGATATACATGGCAATAGAAAGTACAGAATGATAATTGATTATCGAAAATTAAACGAAAAAACACTCGATGATCAATTTCCTCTTCCAAATATTAACGAAATACTTGACCAGTTGGGAGGATCAAAATACTTCTCTGTGTTCGATCTCGCATCAGGCTACCATCAGTTAGAAATCGATGAGCGCGACCGCCACAAAACAGCTTTTGTGACAAATGGTGGGCTCTATCACTTTAATCGAGGTAGTTTTGGGCTAAGAACTATGCCGGCGACATTTTCAAGAGCACTATCTATAGCGCTCGCGGGTTTAGTTAATAAGGAATTATTTTGTTTTATTGACGATATAATTGTTTACTCACGCACGTTTGCTGAACACATACAAAGATTAGAAAGATTATTCATCAGATTACGAAAGGCGGTATTAAAAGTACAACCGGAAAAATGTGAATTTTTCAAAAAAGAAGTAACTTATTTAGGGCATTTAATAAGCGCAGAGGGCGTAAGGCCAGATCCAAGGAAGCTGGAAGCTGTTCGGAATTATCCAGTGCCAAAAAACGCAAAAAATATTAAACAATTTTTAGGTTTAGCAGGCTATTACAGACGCTTCATTCATCAATTTTCAAAAATAGCTAAACCTCTCACAAACTTATTAAAAAAGAAATGGAATTTAAATGGACCGATGATACGCAGTATGCTTTTGAAATTCTACGTGATAAATTATGTAAAGAACCTATATTAGCTTTTCCAAATTTCGAACTACCTTTTAACCTAACTACAGACGCATCGGGTTATGCGATAGGAGGAATTTTATCTCAGGGTAAAATAGGCTATGATCAACCAGTTGCATATGTCTCACGTGTGTTATCAGAGGTAGAGGGAAGATGGGATACATTCAATAAAGAGGGACTAGCGTTGGTATTTTCTATAAAACATTTTAGACCTTATCTTTTTGGGAGAAAATTCTATGTAATTACTGACCATCGCCCTCTAGTATGGATGCAGACACATAAAGATCCAAATTCACGTGTTATGAGGTGGCGTTTAACACTGGCCGAATATGATTTTGAGGTGATATACAGACCAGGGAGAATGAATGTAGCGGATGCTCTCTCTCGAAATCCGGTGGATCGAGTGTTAATTGTCACAAGAAGTGCTGCCCTGGCTGAAAAACTAAAAGAGCAAGAGCAAGAAAAAGAGGCGGTCACCGAACAAACGGGGAGGAGTGCGTTCATAATATGGTCACGAGGGGACTGATAGCCCGTGAGCGGAACAAAGAAAACATTGAAGCAGAAAAGAAAAAACTGCCGAAAAACGATAAAAATAAATGCGTAATAGAAAAGGAAAAGGTCAGCGGTAGAGATGCACAACATATTACCGCATCAGCGGGAACCGAAGGCGAGGAAGACAATAGCATACTGAACGAAACACGAAGTAGGGGTGACCCACAGACCAACATGAATAAGAGTAACCTTCTCTCGGAGGAAGAGGAGAGAGACAAACTATCGAAAGAAAACGGGGAGATGGAAGATGAAATTATGTTGGAAAATTTAAACCCGACTCATTCAACTATTTTCTGCCGTGAAAAATTATTTATGAGAAAAGATAATTATTTGTATTTTGTTACATCCGAAGGTGAACCATGCGACGACGGTGCCATGCAATTAAAATTACAGAACAAGCTCCCACGTTTTAAAAATTTAACAATAGGAATACCAGAAGTTATAAAAACAAATTCTAAAATACACATAGTCATGCCACTACGTATGCAAAACAGAGTAGGCTTGAGCATAATAAACAATAATTTAAGTTTACTTTGTACTAATTTACTACCAATCTTAAACAAAATCGACGCGCGGTCAATAAGTATAGCAAAAACGGAAATAATAGAAAATTTAGAATGGGAACAAGTAATAAGAAAATTAAGAGATCCATTTTCTAAGAGTACCATCAAACTAGTAGTGTGTTTAGGGATAGTCAGGTATCCTCCCCTCGAGGAAAGGGACCCCATTATGCAAGAAGCACACAGCTCGGTAATAGGCGGACATAGGGGAGTTACTAAGACATACAAAAGAATTAAACAAGCTTACAACTGGGAAAATTTAAAAGAAGATGTACAGGATTTTATTCGAAAATGTGTGCAGTGTCAATTAAAAAAATTAGTCAGGGTAAAAACACGTGTGCCAATGATTATTACTAACTCTGGGGCACATGCGATGGATCGCATTAGTATGGATATTGTAGGGCCATTGCCTAGATCTAATAAAGGCAATGAGTATATATTAACCTTCCAAGATTTATTTACGAAATTTGCAATAGCGGAACCATTAGCACAAACTACAGCAATAGACGTTTCAAACAGTCTAATTAAGAGGGTCATATGTGTGTTCGGGGCACCGCGAGTTATTTTGACGGATCAGGGCACTAATTTTATGAGCAAATTAATGAAACGAGTGGCAAAAAGATTTAGAATCAAACAAGTCAACACTACGGCTTTTCATCCACAAACAAATGGGTCCTTGGAGAGATCACATTCAAGTCTTATCGAGTTTTTAAAATTTTTCGTGCAAGAAAATAAGTCGGATTGGGATGACTATATAGAGTTAGCAACATTTAATTTTAACACAGGCATAAGTGAGGCAACATGGCACTCACCTTTCGAATTAGTATTTGGTCGTTTAGCTCGAACGCCAGGTAGTGAGCCGATAGAAAGTGAGGATCTAGCGCCTACTTATAAGGGCTATATGGAAACTCTCATAACACGAATAAACTACTTGCAAAATATAGCAAGAGAAAATTTATTGCGAGCCAAAATAAGATCAAAAAATACTATGACAGAAAAGTAAATCATTTAACATTAAAAATTGGGGACTACGTGTGGTTGCAAAAGGGACCGAAACCACACAAATTTGATAGTCAATATACGGGGCCGTATTTAGTTTTAGACGTTTCTGTAAATGGAAATGTGAGGATACAATTAAGTAGTACTAAAAGTAAAATAGTGCACATTAATCGCCTGCGCAAATCACATGTAGAGCAAAAACAAGCTTAAATCGTTGCTTTAACATACCTAATCCTACGCTTGCTTTCTAAGTTACATTATATATAAATAAGGATAATAAGCACGATTTCTTTGATAATGGCACGTTGTAGTAGGTTAATATTTACTACGCAAAATATATTATTATAACTATAAAAATATTATTATAACTATAAATATAACGCAAAATATATTATAACTAATAAATAGCAAAAATGCGAAAAAGAGAAAACTAGTAATACTATTAATTTTATTATTTTAAACCAACTATTATTTTTTTTAAGTTAATTTTGATATATGTTACTGTTTTAACATTAGTGCAGTTTCTATGATGTTCTCTTTTTCTTTATGATAAATAGAGCATTTTTGCCATTTTCTTTTCTTGAAATCAAAAAGATTAATACTTTGTAATGTTTGCAGATGAAAATCGTTTTTTGTGTACTAGCATTGCTGCTAACATCAAAAACAGTTAATACCATAATTGGTTACGACTGCTCTCAGCAAGTCTCGAACCTCACCACATTTTCATTAATAAACGTCGGGGAATGTGACATAGCGGAGCCCGTGGTCAATACTACCAAGGTTTATGTTAGATTATTACAATTGAACGATTTCGGAAGCACTCATGTAAGACTATGTAAGGTAGAAATTAAGCGTTCAGTTACATATTGTGGGGCATTCTCGCATCGAAAAGACAAGAATAGGGGGAAGTTAAGTTTCTAGACGAAATTACTAATGAAGAATGTCGGCGAATGCATGTGCATCGCAGCCATAGAGTTCGCGACGAGCTTATCTCAAATTTAAAACATAATGGGACTATCGTTTATCCAATGACTTTTGTGGGGAAAATAGATCAGGCGGGAGATTGTAGTAATCCAGGTACATACTCCGACCCGTATGGAGTATTCGATGATGCGGTAGTCATGGGTTATGTCACAACAACCTTACAAGATTATTATACTCCTGTGAATTTAAATGCTAATGAGGTTATACTAAAATCAGGTACTCGTTGCAAATTTAATGAAGACATATGTATAGATATTGAAGCAGGGTACGCTTTCTGGGAACCATTACCGGTGTCATCATGCGAAGAACATAAGTATTCAGAATTATACGCGGGGTATGTAAATAAAATAATAGAGGAAGGAAATGAGAGACATCCAGTTTATGTAATGGAGTCAAGCGAAATAACTTTTGCATTTACGGCAGTCGGTACTATTTCAGTTTGCTCATATGACTTAATACGCACAGAACATCCTAAATTATTTTTCTTTGAGGGTCCTGCTATAGAAGCATTTGGAAAGATTAAACATCCTACAGTACATAACTTGGATATCTTTGCATATGTTAATTCTAAATTTGTTTATGTCGAAAAACATATAAAAGGGGAATTAAAGCGCTTATATCGAGATTTAATTATGCAAAAATGCGAATTAGAAAAAGAGTTATAGCGAACGCATTAAGTATCGCAAGTACCGAACCAGATCTGTTCGCCTATCAAATAATGAAAAAAGTGGTTATATGGGTTTGGTAGCGGGGGAAGTAGTTCATTTAATGAAATGTGTGCAAATAGATGTTCAAAGACGAGAAACACCAAGGTGCTATCAAGAGTTGCCTGTAGTAAAAGACGAAAAAAATTATTTTTTATCTCCTAAAACACATATTTTAAAGCAATACGGTACTGAAACTACTTGCAACCCATTGATCCCACCTATGTTTCTACTAGGCGAAGATTGGTACACGGTACTGCCTCATGGTACCACAAAAGGAATTAAACCCGCTATCCTCAAACCAGCCACAAAAAACAATTGGAATTATACTGAACCTCTCGAATTAGCAAAAAGCGGTATTTACACACAGTCAGACATACAAGCGTTAAGACATCATTTAATGTTTCCAGTCGAGCGAGGTGCAATGTTGAATTCTTTAGCCATGGGTATGTCAGGCAGATCAACGGACAAAAATGGTATGTCTATAGCACGCTTGTTCGATGAGGAAGCATTAACTGCACTTGCGAACGATACATGTAAAAAATATGGGGTCAATTTCTATCTTTCGGTTCTATAAGTGCAGGAATAATAGGAATAATTATGATAGGTCGTGTAATAAAATTTTTAATTGATACAATTCTGCATGGATATGCATTATATAGTTTATATGGCTGGTCAATTCATATTATAGGAGCCATTTGGAATTCGGTAACGCAATTGCTATTGCACACTGCACGGCATAAGCCCACTCGAAAGGAAGAAAAGAAGCGGGCTCAAGAAGAATATAGCTCTGTAAAAAAACCACCGAGCGCTCCACCAACAACACCACTAGCCCCGCCTCCGTCATTTTCTGATTTTTCGAAATTTCAAAGCCAGCACGCGGTGGTGCAGGTTCCGGCGAGAGGGGAGGGAGTACAAGTAAACTGTACTACTCCAACAATACCAAGAATTTATCCAACTTTAGCAACTGACCCAGATATCCCATCCTTACCACCGCGGAATAATC
Source organism: Torymus aiolomorphi (assembly GCA_036365515.1). Lineage (NCBI taxonomy): Eukaryota > Metazoa > Arthropoda > Insecta > Hymenoptera > Torymidae > Torymus > Torymus aiolomorphi. The sequence goes on along the minus strand of CM070875.1, from coordinate 21,300,244 downwards.
GTACAAATGACGATGAATAATTGATTAAAGTAAATAAATAATAAGAAATTAGATTAATGGTAGCGCTTATGTAAATCTATTAAACGTAATTTTGTTTAATTCTTTTGTAATAATAGTTTAATAAAAAAAGAGAGGGTAATTACCGTAGTAATAAGTAGATTGAGCCGTCTTGTAAGCAAGATTTTTTCATTTTTATTACTTTTGTTTTTATTTTCATAAAGGAAAATGCCTCTAACTCCCTCCGAAAAACATAACATGTTTTCTAATCTAATGACTTTAAGAATGAAACTTGCATGGGCAGCTCAAAGAAGTGATGAGGATTTTTATGAATTTTGCGGTAGAATGGAAAAAATGTTGCATGAATACAACAATTTAGGAAAAATATCACAGGTTGAGTTTAGGGAGGTATGCGATTCCTCGTTAGTTAGAGAAAAATGGCTATCGAAACATTTTTACGCGGACTGCGTCCGGAGATTAAGCGTTATATATGTAAACCGCACATTTACGTTTCTCTACATCAAGCGATGGGACACGCGAAACGCATTCATTCCAGTTTAGAAGACTTACGAAAAATTAAACATAGATATTCCATACATCTTTGATTAACATTATCATTTATCCGCTATTTTTTTATTTTTTCTTTCTTCTTTAGTTACTTTTAACCCATCACCTCTAAAAGAATGGAAGGAGCCAACTACAATGAGATACCACTAAGGAACCGCGAATTAGTATATTATGAACATGTGGGAGCAAGAATATGTCTCTATTGCTACAAGTTCAGAATTGGACCATACACTCGCATCTTGTACAATCAAGTAGTGGTACGGGCTACCATTGCCACATGCATAAAAATCAACGTAAAAATATGTTCACTATGTCGCATCCCAATAACTTTTCTGAAACAAAACGTAAAACAAACATTTGTAAATAAAGGGAGATTGAATGTAGAGATAGGGGAACTTCATAAACGAGAGAAAATTGGAAAGAAGGAGGAGAAGGAGCCGGAATACGTGCCGATGCGGCCATTGAATCAGACCATTCGATACAACCTTTCGCCACCGAGTTTTCCACCGGTTAAAGTTGAACCACCAGCTCCTCCTCCAAGTCCTGTTTTGTCTCGAAATGTAGAGATAAGGGAATTTAATATGCTAGACGCAGAATACGTAAATAATAAATTAGAAGAATATATAGTTCAACAAGAAAATACAAACGGTAATCAATCAGGTTCCAATATCCTTTAGCAACAAAAGATAAAAAAAAAAGGGGTTTAGAACAAGGTAACTTTCTTGCATGGTATAATCAAGCATTTATTTCTGTAATTAAGCAAAACATAGAAACAGTAGGTATTAACGTAGTAAGTAAGCACAACCAAATGTCGTAATCTAGGTAAATAATTTCTAAAATAAATAGTTGTAAAATATATATATTCCTAAAAAAACTTGCAGATAAAAATGCAACATTGTATTGTGAACTTAAAATAAGATATGTAAAAAAAAAAAAAAAAAAAAAAAATATTTGTATAATAACGAACAAATTGTATTTAACCACTACGGGTAATGACAAATAATTTTTTATAACAACGACTAATTTTGTATTTAATCACTATGTATAACAACGACTAATTTTGTATTAAACCACTCTGTGTAGCAACGAACAATTTGTGTTTTACCACAGGTGTAATGGTGAAATAATTTTGTGTTTAACCACTAGAAATTAACAGCGAATACTTGATAGTTATCTACAAATGAAGTAAGCAAATTAAAATCCAAGTAATCCATGGTCATTAATAATTAATAAGTAATCAAGACTAAGAAAATACGTATCAACTACGCACGCATATCTAAGTCACTACCTATTTTTGTTTTTTGTCCCACATTATCCTAGACACTCATTTTTACTACCACCTTCCTTTTACCTTCAGTGTCACGCCCTACCAGATAAAAAAAAAAAAAGGGGAAAACCCACATCTTTTTGGACGTTCTTATCCCCGCTACGCCACCAACCACATCTAGGAAAGATGCAGGTCGTTTTCAGTTTCCATTAAAGGACGAGGGGTCAGTAAAGAAAGAGACGTCAGAAGAGAAGTGGCCACGGAGAATTTCAACATGGAGCAAACCTCGCAGCAACAACAAGACATATTACAAACATTAGATGAACGTGTACGTCAAGCAATGATACGCTATGGTTATCAACTACGGAAGGGGCACGAGACTTTCTTCAGCGATGGACCCAGAATGCCAGGATTCCGCACACATCCTCGGGACCAATGGTACCAGTTAATGATACTCATGTGGAACAACTCAGCCGGCATCAAGATCAATTACAAGGTGCGCTGAACCCTGCGGAGTACCTAATGAACGACGTAGGCCACAACAGATGGACTCGCAAGCGGAAATCTTGCCAACACACTGGAGACGATCCCAATATTCAATGTGATAATTCAGCCCCGGGTCTGAACTACCTCAAGGGGAGGTGTCGCGTCGTGCGACGTTGCCGATGTGGTTGCTGGTGTGCGCTGTTTTCCTTCCTCTCTTCATCTTTCCCAACGAACCTGCTGCATTGCCGCTTGTTTCATATTCTCCCACACGATAAAAAAGGGGGATACGCATAAACGCTCAAAAGATGCCGCCATCCAGAAAGAATAGTTACCAAAAAGATCCTCGAACGGAGGCACGAAGACGCGGTTTCCTTTAGTTTTCCTTTCATTCTCTCTTAAGTGTGTGCCACTCCCCTGCTGCAGTTTTATGCGTTTTTTATTACCAAAACGCACATCCACGCAAGCATCAGAGATTCGCCGCCAATTAGAGGAGTAAGCATTAGTACTCCAGCGCACAATACTGAATCAAGCTAGAGTCAGTTTTCTTGTCCTTTCCCTTCACTCCTACCCGATATGCGTAGCGTATTCTAAAATAATTTATGTATCCGAACTCGCCGAATATTCTCAAAGGGTGCGCCGCCGAAATCATCAAAGATCATCGAGAAAAGCGGGGCAGCAACACCTAGGCAAATCAAAAAGGCGACGGCAGGAAGATTTACAACTTTTTACCTTTAAAAGGGGACGAAGACTCCTGGTATGGACTCAGAAGCCAACTCGCGTAGACTTCACATCAGCTCTCATCACTGTAATTTTTACTTAGTTTTGTACTGACAAGTTAATAAAGTTTAAGTTGTGTTTAAATCCATATTAAGTATTCATTATTTCGAGATTATAAGAATCCTAAACTCTCCGTATCTCCGTTCTTCACACCAAAACTTCCACAGAGCGGCAACCGTCCACTATCATTATAAGCGCCACGTCGGGAGTACAGATTCACACAAGGGCTGTTGGAAATTCTAAGGTAAGTCAGTAAAATTTTACACACTGTCTCGAGGCGTACCGCGTGTCCGTGTCATTTTCCTACCTGCCGTCCCATCCTGGAGCAATGCACGTTGTGTCCGAATCGGGAAAAGTCACATTACGCGCTTTTAGCCATTAGACTAATGAAGTTTCATTTTCTCTCTTCTTGTATTGTCACGTAACCCGGACGTAACAAATAGCATAATAATTGTAAACATCGAAATTAGTTAGAAAGAAAAGCGCATGGGAAAAAGTAGGGGACGTTTGCGTCATAACCAATCTGGTTATTACAGTAATAACATCACTACACACACTCACAAGCAAATGGTTCTAACGAGGATACACGCGCGGAGTCGAGAGACTAAATTTTGGTCACGGCGCGGAAATATGATTCCCGATTACAAAAGCAAGGAAAGAAAGTAAAGTAAACTCATCAAATTCCATGGTAGCAAGCGAGGAAAGCAGTTCACCTTTCAATCGTAAATATAAACAGACGTATGAGTCACGCATTAAAAATGAGTAGTCGGGCTGAATTCGCTAAAACCTACATATACAACGTATAACGAAGCAGGCGCAAGCACCCTACCTTCCCGCAGACACAGAGCGATGGCCCGATCATCGGTTCCCGCACGCGCCATCTCCCTGACCTTTCGAAGGTCAGCTCCCTGGTATTGTATCGAACTAGCGACTCGAGTACTCGTAAAGGGAGGAAGTACGCTTACGGAGTGGAGTCGCGGCGGGAACTCGGCGAAAGGGAGCCGCAGATGTGAGTCGCGGAGCTGAGAAAAAAAGGAAAGAAAAAAAAAGCCCTCAATCGGCTGCATGAACAAAAATGCAACGGCGCAAGTCGTATCTCGGCGCTGAGCAACTTTGAGCCCAACGGTTGTGTGACGTGGAGAGGGATACGCCAGCTGACTGGCGGAATCTCTTCTACAATGCGTACAGGCCTAAGAAAGAACACTAGCGTGCATGCTATGAAAGGTGAGGTTGCGAGGTGAACGCCTACTCATTTATAAAAAAAAAAAAAAAAGAAAATCCGCGTTCAGCAAAGACAAGGGACGGCGAATTACTTTCACCGATCCGCAAACCCATGAGAATGTTGAAAAAAAATATTTTTCTTCATCCCCTAGCCGAAAGTACGGTCTTCCCGGCTCGATTTCGCGCCGGGAAGAGCGACTTTTGTGGCCGCTCTTTGTTGATCGTTGCATGGCAACGTCCACGACAACGCACGTGTTGTAACCTAAACTATGCTAACCCTTCCAAATGGGATGACAAGAAAATCATTTGTAAAATCGGAAAATTGAAAAGATATAGATGTATTAAATTAATTTTATGTTATTATTAATATATTGAACAATATATTTATAACTCTGATAATCAATTATGTTCTTATATTGCATACACACTGTCAGAAAGCTTATACACCCACACACACACACCCACACACACACGAGCGCGCACACACGCATACAGCACACACACACAAACACACACACACACACACATGATGTTTACATTTTGAGTTTCAAAACGTGGTGTAGCTATATGTATACTTATATGTGACAGCTTTTTGACTTTCATTCTGTAATGTATGGGATAGAAAAGGACAAACAGAGGAACCATTAAGAGGTTGGGCGGTAGTTAAAATCAGCATCGGCAATTAAGTATGTACATATTTTTGGTCCATTATGTTTTTCAAGCATCTTTTGTTAGTGTTTTTTATGCCCGCTCCGACCAGCAAAACCTCGGCTTCGCCTCGGTTTTGAAAAAGTCGGGCGGGCATCAAAAAAAGCAGAAGTCGAGCCTTATGTTCCGCGATATGTAAAGTGGCGCTGAAGCAGGCCTTTTATACATATGGCCGAGCCGTAGTTAGCAGCTAATAACGCTATAATATTAATTAATATTAACTATATGGACGTACTTTCGGCTGGAGATGAAGAAAAATAGTATACGACACTTGGCCAGAATGTTGGATGCCCTGACCGGCGCGCTTGTGTCGTAATATACTAATATATATTTAAAGTTACTAACGTGTCATGCACGGAAATCATAGGCCCGCGCCTGAGGTATACGCTATGTATTCATAACAAGCAGGGGTATAGTAAAAAAAAAAAAAAAAAGGAAACATTGATCAAAAATATTTAATATAATAATAATCTGGTTGGTAAAGGCGCTTATGGTAGGGTGTTAATCATATGTGTATCTTGCATCTGATGGCCAATTGTCTACCAGGAAAGGTTTCGTTTAAATAAATGAACACCATTTATTCTTAAACGACGTTTCGGACACTTTTTCCGTGTCCCTCTTCAGGTAATTAAGTCAGGATGTAATGATAACGGGAGACAGTCCGTTATCATTACATCCTGACTTAATTTCGTCAATGCATTGACGAAATGGACTGTCTCCTGCTATCATTACATCCTGACTTAATTACCTGAAGAGGGATACGGAAAAAGTGTCCGAAACGTCGTTTAAGAATAAATGGTGTTCATTTATTTAAACGAAACCTTTCCTGGTAGACAATTTGCCATCAGATGCAAGATACACATATAATAATAATCGTTGGAATGATTTGCTTAAAATCTATCACCAAAATCCTTAGAAAATTGGAAGCAGGCACACACAACAGATTTCAGAGACAACAATCGAGAATGTCGTGCTCGTGACAAATGAGTCATACTCAGAAATTAATCAAAGCGCATATTATCTAAACATAAACTAAACTGCAGAAGGCCGCGTACCAAGTTAAATCGAACGTCAGCACGAATGTAAAGCGCACACTCACCGCCGCACAACTAAAGAATAAAAGAAAAAATAAGACAATTTCAAATTACGAAAAAGAAAATAAAGAACCCGACTGGCCGCGCAAGTTCTGAGCCCTAGGACGGCTACATCGCGAAATAGAAAAAATTTATGCGAGATACCCGATCTTAACCGTGAAAAAGGAATAGTAAGATATAATATAATGAAGATTGTAAATAGGCCCGAAAGAAAAGTTAAGGGACAACCAGCCCGATGTCGTTATCCGCGTTGGGCTACACCGCATAGCCTTTGTGCAATTAATTTGTTAATTAAGGGTCAGGCGCGAAATAATATTGAACGGACTGTCTATTCTGCCTATACTAGGAACTCCCCAATACGATATGTATTTACCGAGAAAAGTCGTAATAAGTTGTAAAACGTTAATTAATTAATAGCGAGATTGTTTATTACCGATTTGGACAAAATTTGGTATGTGGGCACTAATACATCTTCAAAGTAGTCACATACTGCCAAAACTCGGAAAACCAAATAACCTTCAATGTTATAAATTAATATTGTTAAAAATTATAAACAATAAAACAAAAAAAAAAAATTAACAACAAGAAAATTTAGCCCTTAACAAAGCTAGTGCCGTTATCCGGATTCGGCTACGACCCGTCGTTGCCGAATCATTAAAAAGTTAATTAGTGACTGTCCGGAAGTCATTAGTAATAGCAATACTGATGTGGCCTATGCAAAATTTTTCTCGATACGCGAAGTAATGACCGAAGTATTATCATTAATAATCAATAATAAATTATCATGAATAATCAATAGAGTACGCTAATTAACGACTATTGGCACTACCCGATTCCCGATGAAACCGCACTGTACCTGGCTACTGCTATAGCAAGAAAAAACTAACACTGACGGCGCAGGAAGGCGAGAAATATATATCCCGGCGCGCAACTACAAAGACATAAGCATCCGCAGCAGGCGAGGATACGTGTGAGCTTGTAATTACGCAGATAGACATGCTGCATGCTGAGTGACGTAGCCGGGCACGTGAATTCGAAAGCTGATGAATACAGCGCCGCGCCACACCCTCATAAGTTTGAATTTGTTACAAACAAATTAGGATAGTTCTTGATAATGGGAAAGATGAGATAAAAAACAAAAATTATCACCATGTTCCTTGGAAACGGCGGAATTTTTACAATATTTTCGGTATAGGTCGCAAAAGTACTATTTGCAATGCTTTCCCTCGTTTAGAGAAAAAAAAAATAAGTAACTCATATCATGATCGAAGTACGACTGTACCAGAAACTGGCGGCCCTGTTGCAATGGTAGAGTGCAATTGAATGAAAAACTATAATAAATCAACTTACAATCGGAAAAATGTCAGAGACGGCTTAAACGATTGCCACTAATTTTAACTATAAGGGGGAAAAGGTATTTCACGCCCGAAAGTTAGTTAAATAATTAATAAAGATTAATAAACATTTTAATAATAAATCGTTATAATTAATCAACTTATTATCGGAAAAATGTCAGAGACGGCTTAAACGATTGCCACTAATTTTAACTATAAGGGGGAAAAGGTAATTCACGCCCGAAAGTTAGTTAAATAATTAATAAAGATTAATAAACATTTTAACAATAAATCACTATAATTAATCAACTTATTATCGGAAATACTTGAGTGAGGGCTTAAACTGATCCTCTCGATGTCAACTACTAGTAAATAGCATAACTGAACCGAAAAAAGTTATTCAAACATTCAATTCAGGCTAATAAACATTTTAACAATAAAGCTCTATAATTAATCAACTAATAATTAAAAATACGGGAGTGAGGGCTTAAACTGATCCCCTCGATGCCAACTATTAGTAAATAGCATAACTGAACCGAAAAAAACTATTTACATAATTAATAAGGGTTAATAAACATTTTAACAATAAATCTCTACAATATATATATATATATATATATATATATATATATATATATATATATATATATATATATATAAACTTTTAAGTCACCTTGTTAAGGAATTGTGGAAACAAAATTAAACATGGTATGCAACGCGACGCCGTGGACGGCGAGTTTATAGCCCATAAAACAAGCAGTCTATTATTCAGGCAGGTCAATCGTCGCGATCATAATCCTTCTCGCGTTAGGTTGGAAATTCTGGCCTAGGGGAAGGGAGCCCCCGCTACTAATCAATAAAGAACTTTTTCCAGGTACACCATCGCAAGCGCTGCTACCTTCGGCGGTACATTATTCGACTACCACAGGGCGAGTCATCACCCTGCCACACCGTCAGAACGAAGCACGGGTTGAGAAAAATCGGAGCCGCAAACCGATCCTATATAATGTCACAAATAAAGAAAAAAAATATATATACATATCTATTGTTATATCACTATATCACGTATCCAAGTATTGACAAACAATATGTACAAGAAGAATATATGATAAGAAGCGAGAGAGAAAAAACGTTAGGTTTAGAATTGTATTGTTAGGTACACTCACGCAGACACAACACTACACACGAATATTAAGACTGTAACATACACACATCATACCCTAGAAAGATGAATAATTTTGTTAACACTCCCGACCGCTCGACGTCAACCTTAGCAAACCCTAGCAGTATATAGACTTTAGTATCGAATTAACTCCAACCAATCCTAACAGCAATTCTACGAACCTACCTCATCTAACCCCCTAACATCAAGAAAAAAAAAGAGAATTTTTTACCCGCCTCATCACTTGTTTCATCGCCCTGGAGGTCGATGTCGCGGCCCTCAGACGTGTTACGAGTGGTAGCTTCCAGAGAGTAAACGCGTGCGGCCATGAACTCGAAAACCACGCGCTACCGATTCATGCAGGCGGTCGAAGAACGAAGACACGTAGCCCAACACAAACTTCGGATCAGCAATATGTCGAGCGTTGATAAAGGACGTCGAATGTCGAAGGCGCATGACATCAACCAATGCGAGTCAGCAGAACAGCGAATCCACGAGGCACTGAATCACTGGCATGAGATCTCGACATCAAATTAGGGGGAAGGAACGGACGGCCGATGAGCAATGATCCCCCACTAACCAACCCAGGGCGATGCCATAAAAGCGGAAGGAAACGCATCCGACAGACAGACAGAAAGAAAGAGAACGAAAGCAGGAGCGGGCAGACAGAAAGAAAGAGAACGAAAGCAGGGGCGAGCAGACGGTTAGAGAGAGGATGGAAGCGAGGTACGAGGAACGAGGACGAGCGGCACGACGAATTCACGAGAGGACGTCGATCGGTTGCATCGCGAACGCGTGTTAGGTTATCTCTCTCGCGCGTATAAGTATTTTAATAAATAACGCAAGTATACTTCAACTCTAGTTGTATTTCACTGCATCGTTTCGAGTCTCGGCTTGGAACGACACGAACACCTCAGAACCCTTCGTACGTGCGTGAACCGAGATAGGCTCACACGTAACAAGAGTATATGCAGTTATAAAATCAATTTTTTTTAAATTATCGATAATGTTACTCTATATAATGTCCAGTTCATGATTAAGTCTGTTCAATGGTTACAACAAAGTTAACAAAAGTCTTTGAAACTTGAATATATCATTACTTAGATAAAATAAAAGCACCTTGAATTTTTTCAATATTTTATACTGAGCATTTTCCCGAGAAAAAAAAATTCTTAAAAATCGAGTTTTTAATTAGGCTCTTATGTAAGATGAGGTTATGTGATCTTTGAACATAAAAATCTCTTATAAAAAGTTCAGAAATAAAGTTAAGAGACCTTCATTTTAACAGAACTAGCGGATGTTTGTGCGTGCGATGCACGCACGTGGTCCTATTTATTTTCAGCTTTATACCCACCAATGAGAGTCAGTTTTATCCATCTAACAATATGGCTGACCTCCAATTTGAACATGGCTGCTTCCAATTTGATACTTAATTACGGTCTCTCTTTTATAGATGGATGGAAAGTAGTCAAAGAATAAAAATGCTGAGGGATCTTGGTCGCTTACAAGGCATTTGGGAAAGAAGTAGGTGAAAACGTAAACAAAACGCCGAGTTCATTGGCTGCGCGAGGAGGTGAGCGGTGAGCGTGGAGCTGCCGTGGGGAGAGAGGGGACGTCTCTATTCGCCCCGTGCATACCTCGTGACGACCCTTGGAAGCGACACCTGGTGTCGTGAATCGATCACAGCTCCCGGACGATATAGGCTTATATGGGAAGTTGTTAAATAAACGATATAACAACGTAACCACAAATAAAATACGTTACGTTATTTGTATAAAATATGTAGCTCTATAAATATAACATTATTTTATGAAGACAAGTTTCAAATAGTCAATTTATGTATATTTAAATACTAATTTTATGTGTATTTTTGAAGTTATTTTCGATATATATAGTAATACACGCAGTAGTCTCTGAAAGTGCTACTTTATGCTACGATGGGCGCTTCGACCGATTCTCTTATCGCCTCCAACCACATGCACGGAGAGAATAGCCTCGCCCCGCAGCATGACACCATTAAACATCCTTAATATAAGCATATATTGACTATAAGGTTTGTATAAAATGAAAATTTGTTTTTTCAAAATGGAAAAATCGATGTAATAAACGTCCATTATTTTCCAACCATCTTAAATGAAACAAAAAATGAAAAACATTTTGAGCCTCGATCGAAGAAACAAAAAAAAACCATAATGCATATGCACGCACGCACACACGTACACTCAGGCACATTATTTAATATTAAATAAATAAATGAAAACATAAAGTTGCGTATTTTGATTCCAGATGGCTCAAAACACGTTTCCAATATGTTTTCTGAAAAGCTTTTCTTTCCATGCTCATGAAATTTACTCTACGAGGAAGCAAAAGTTTCCATAGCAAAAATCACTTCTACAACCATAGCAAAAACACTTCTGCAAATCATCTCTGCCAAGTTTCTTTTTTTTTAATTTTCACGCAACCATACAAATTAGTGAACGAAAGTTAAATTTTCAAAAATGACTGAGTCAATACTTTATGGACGACATATCGGCACCTTTCACATTTCGTACATATAAGCACCTCGTAAAGTCAACTACAATAATCACCTTTGTAATCCCTTATACCAAACTTCTCCCTATACACAGGCACCTGCCAATCGGATATCACCACACTCCACTATTCTTCTCCCATCATAACCCATCGACAATAAACTCAACTGTCACAGTTTCCCCGCACTTCATCCATACACACATATCATACGGACGCGTCTATTACCTATCGATTGCATCGATAGCATCCGATCACGACGCGATTCTCACATCTGCCGCGCGTCTCGGCGGCTTAGCCGCTAGACGGATATAGCTAAATACCTACATCCTCTTATCCTCAATTTACCCCTTGGACAGTATTACCCCCCCCCCCACCCCCCCACCCCGTGCATTCATCCTGAGACTTAATTTTATAGGGAACCCTTTCGCGCTCGAGCGCATCGTTTATGGGCTACTGTACTTCCCCTCTCTATAAATAAGGCGCGCGCGCGCGCGAGCAGGATTAGTCCTATTAGTCGCGCCGGCCAGGGGTGGTTCGGAGTATATGAGATCAAAAATGTTGAAATGTGGGAAGGTAAGGGAGGGTATATGGGGATTTCTCGTATTTGACTTTTAACTATAATGAAATAACGAATAATTATAGTCTGGGGCATTGTTCATAGAATGCCATAAGTTCACCGGTATATCATTATTTTTTCGGTTTACAAAAGTATTATGTTTTGATTTACTTTTAATGTTAAATAATAAATTCCCATTTACAAACGATTGAAAACATCTTCGATATGATAATAATATCAAACAATTTTATAATTTTAGTTATACCAAATAACACAAAAACATCATATTCACTTATCACAATATATAACCACGACTTCGCAATTGTCAGAGAGAATAAATATACAAGTCAGAAATGGGTACGCTTCGTTAAAAAATACTCGGCCCGTGAAAGTCATATCAAATATTACGTCGTCCTCCAAAAAAGAAGCCTTTCTTTATATAATTATAAAACTCCCCCCACGCCACTATCCCCATCTGTACAACTCCAAACTACATTTTGGAGCAAACACACCTAGATGCCTATGTCACAACCGCGTCACTCCGGCCTCCCACCACAGCGAACAAACCTGCTCTCCGAAAACCACTGTGCGCCGCAGCTGCGCGCACTCACAGACAGCTCTCGCTGCTATATACCTATTGCCACTGTGCGCTCGCGGAAGCGCGGACCGGCTAAGGCCAACACACATCTAAAGGTGCGACGGAGACGGAGCGAGCGAGAGAGAGCGAGAGAGAGAGAACAGGCAGAGGGGAGCAGAGCAGAACCGGAGAGAGAGCAGAGAGGCAGCTGCCGCGCCACAGTGCACATCGCCGTGGCGCAACATCGCACACCCACACACACATACCAGCGCGCATCGTCTCTTTTCTAGAGTTGAGTGTCTGATCGCGAAGGATATAGAAGTGAGGCAAATACAGTGCGAAGTATAATTAAAGGAGGAAGAGGAAGGAGAGTGCGAGAGGGAGAGATAGAGTTGAAGAGGTGAACGTCCGGCGCGCGCCAGCCATGTCCGTCGACCGCGGGGCTCTCTCGCGATCCTTTAACAAGCTGTAAGTCGGTGTCCGCGGACCGACATAAGTGTGTAAGAATGTTCAACGCGGTGTGAGAGAGTTGTCTAGAGTTCAGGAGCTCAGCAGCAGCGGAGAGCGCCGCGCTAGACCGTTAGCATGAGCAGCCGTCGACACAGTCACCATCACCACCGCCGGGGCCGTCAACAGGAGCAGCAGCAGCAGCCTGCAGCCGACAGGACGAGACGGACGTGCACCGATATGCCCCGAGGCTAATTTGCCTGACAAGTGTGTGTCCCTATACGCGTGCTCTTCGCAACGAGAGGACAGAAGGGGGAAAACCTCGTACAGGAACCAGAGAGATGCCGGCGGCGCGGATTTGACGGTGCGCGGTAATATAAGATATATATATATATATATATATATATATATAGAGAGAGAGAGAGAGAGAGAGAGAGAGAGAGAGAGGGGGGGCGAGAGGAAATACATCGTTAGGAGCGTTGCAGACGACGGAAGAGGAGGAGAAGGATTATAATCGAAAATATAATATTGTATTATGATGTGACCATAGGTATGGGAGTGCCCGTGCGGGGAGCACTCGGCGCGGCAGCGGTCGCCGCGGCCGCCTTCGCCGTCTACGCCAACAGCCTTGGCTGCGGCTTCGTCTTCGACGACATATCCGCGATCAAGGATAACCGCGATCTCAGGCCGCACACGCCCCTCAAGAATGTCTTCTTCAACGACTTCTGGGGTACCCCCATGCACAAGGTACGTTCTATATACGTGTGTGTGCGTGTGTGTGTGTGTGTGTGTGTGTGTATGTGTGTGAAAGAGAGAGGAAAAGGGTTGAGAGAGAGGGAGAGAAAAGGAGAACGATGACTGCCCTCTTCGCGGCAGCGATGGCGCCTATGGCTCGGCGCGCGTATTGATCCGTGCCGCGCTACTCTCTTGCCGAGACCGCTCTAGCGCCACAGAGTGAGGCAGCATATATATATATATATACACACACACACATACCTATATATATATATATATATATATATATATATATATATATATATATATATATATATATATAAGCAGTGCGGCCAGAAAACCCGTCTGTCCCTTTGTTTTTCGCGCACCTTCTCGCCTATCCTCTCCTTTATAAAAAGAAAGCAGCAGCAGCAGCGGCGGTGTGTGTATACACACACACACACACACACACACACACACACACACACACACACACACACATATATATATATATATATATTATATACAGTTATACGTGGAGATCGAGATGATCGACGGAGAGGGACGACGGCCGTGATTCATGCGTGTAGCTGTATACATGTAGGAGAGAGAGAGGGGGGAGGGGTTGGTTCGTTTTTTTTCTTTTTTAAGGGGGTGTTAGGGTATACGATCGGGTGAAGGGAAGGGTTAGTTTCTTAGATTTATCGGAGAGAGAGGAGAGAGCAATGATGGGAGTGTGTAGAAGGCGATTGTTTACGCGGATACGTTGTTAGTGCGGGGACAGAATGTTGCCAATCGCGAAGTTTTGATAAGTTGAAATGCAGTACGCCTACAGTTGGCAGGAATATTGATGATTTGAAGGTATTAGTGAAATGAATGCTTCGAAAACATAATTTAAACTGCCTACGAATATTTCACTATTTCCTCCCAATTCAAAGATACTTATACTCATGTTTATATAAATTAATAAATTCGCCTCTTCGGGTATATTCATATTTGCATATTCGTTTATATTGGCATGCATTATCGATTCTAATTAAAACTGAATTAATAAAAATGGCATTTATTCAATAATTAAAATTGTACCAAGTATTACCTGTCATTTCGAATGTATGACGAGTCCAACATTTAGCGTGACAATGTAGTTAAAAACTATAATCTCTCAAATTTTTAATATTATTAATTTCATTTGTATGCTTTAATCGGCAAATATTAAAATCACTTCTATTATCTCTGTAAAGCGAATTATTTAATTAAATTATAAATGCAATACACACAGTATTTGTGTATACGCGTGTTTTAATCTTGTTTAATATTTTAATTTGCGTAGTTCTCTTATTTTTCATGATAAAATCATGTCGTTAATTATTTCGCGAAGTATTATTTTTTTACGACAGAGATAATGCGATTATTTTCTCGCCTTGAATGCGCAAAGCGCACTTAAGAGACTAAAATTAATACATGCAATTGCAAGTTAAAAAGCATTGCAAAAAAGTGATGTTCGCGGCTATCTACGAAAACAAAAGTTTACACGCTCGTAATTCAAATATATCGATTCAAGTTTCTGCGATGCGGCAAACGAATCGTAAAATGTTGAAATGATCAGATGAAAATATCAGAGGAATTAAATGTATTATTTAGCTTTTAATAATCTCCTTTTGTGCAAATATTTAATTGATGTAAATTTATTGAATAACTTTTCAAGACTTTTATATGTCTGTTGCTTGCATCGTTGGAAGGAATAAAACAATTTTACACAAATAAATTAAACTGTATAAAGCATATAAATTATGTAAACATCTTTATTTTGATGTTACTTTATTCTGCAAAATACTTAATATTATGTAAGAAAATCAATATACGTATTAAAATAAAAAACAACCTTTTAAAAGTTCCATTACACTCCAGTGATGAAGATTTGGAATCCACATGCGTTTATTTATAAAGATCTTTTTAATTATATTTTCTATAATGAAAAAGTAAAAAACCAATACATGGATCTTTTAATTAAAATATTAAATTGAAAAATTTCATAAAATAATAAGCAAAAATTTTTTCACATTAAAAAAAGTAATCCATTTTAATAATTGGCTGAAGTTTGCATCGTTGGAATACAACGAAATAATTTCTTACAATTAATTTAAGTTATTAAACAATGTAAAGTTCATCTAAACCTTTGTTATAAAGTTATTTTATTCTATAAAACACAAAATCTATATACCAAATTAATATGAATTGTTATAACCATGAAGTAAAATAAATTTTTTTTTTCATTTCATTGCAAACTTCAGACCCATTTTGTAATAATATTTTTAATGCAATATATAACATATATTTTTTGCATGTATACATAATAATCCATTTTTAATAATATTTTTAATACAATATATAACATACATTTTTTGCATGTACATAACAATCTTGATCCCGATGATTCATGTTAAATTCACTTTTCATAAAAAATGGAAGTTATAAATCTCTCTTCATCAAGACGGTAGTAATCAAGCGTGATTGCGTTTCATCATGCATGTGAGTTTTTTCCGCAAATAGCCGACTTTTATTTAACGACTCTTGCCCTTTAATTAGCAACTACGTTCTGTTTACAAAGATAATGTTGCTCATCACGAAAGATTGATAAGAATTCGCACAGTTTGTGTAATTTGCTTTTCGGTTTGTTTATTCTATTATGAAAACTCACGTCGAATACGGTTTTCATGAAGAACATTTCAGTAAACGAAAGCAGAGATCGGCACTATTCGTCTGCAAATTTTTTGCGAATACTCATATTATTTCATTAAATATTTGATGCAATGAAATAATTTTAATTAATAAACACTTTTCTCATAAAAACTGGGCCTTTAGAAGTGTTTTGATAAAATATATTTCTAATATATATATATTATTCGAAAAAATATTTGTCGAATACTTTCTCGAATAATTGATTATTCGAAACATTTTTAAAGTCCCAGTTTTTATGAGAAACGTGTTTATTAATTAAAATTATTTCATTGCATCAAATATTTACTGAAGTATTCGGAAAAAATTTGTGGACGAATAATACCGAACTCTGAATAAAAGTGCACTTTAATAAAGTGAAAGCGATTCCACTGTAACAATCTAAAAATATACCATTTTATATTGTTTAAAATCTTTTTTCAGTACCACTCAGACCCGTCGCCCTAAATTTCTCAAAAACCATCACAATCCACGTATTTTTCTGCAACATTGATCTCCGGGCTTGATTGTACACGCGCGAAAAGAGATTTTAATTATTACATTCATAAACTGTGCCTAAAAGCGTTTCAGTGCACCTTCACGTTAATGACTCTTTAACATGCCAATAAACAAATAGTACACGGACCTTGCGTGTTCATTATCGCGCGTGCATATGTATCCACAAAGAGAAAAAAAAAATGTTTTTTCCAAAAAATTAAAAAAAATCACGTTCCCTCTCTGGGCCCGCTCACACACACATACACGCGTTATCTCGCATCTCGCACAATATTTCACACGACGTAGATACCGCACATCGAGCCTCGAGCACCCTACAATTACCCTTGCGCATTTAATTGCCCGGCGTCAGCGAAAAATAGAGAAAAAAAAAAAGAAACACACATACACACCAGGCTGCCCTCTTGGTCGAGTGAATGTTGGCAAACTTTTTGACGTAATTTAAAATTATATCGCGCGGGGGCCAGATAAAGTTGAAGGCGCGCGCGTTCCCGTGTATATCTATATACATTAGGAGAGAAGAGAGAGAGAGAGAGAGAGAGAGAGAGAGAGAGAGAGAGAGAGAGAGAGAGAGAGAGAGAGAGAGAGAGAGAGAGAGAGAGAGAGAGAGAGAGAGAGAGAGAGAGAGAGAGAGAGAGAGAGAGAGAGAGAGAGAGAGAGAGAGAGAGCAAATGTATGCAGAGCTTAAACTTTGCACTTACTCTTATAATCTGCGGGCGTGCACGCTTGACATCTCCGTTGCTGCTGCTGCTACTTAGGTCGTAAGGAGGAGGAAAAAGCGATTCGCGCGCAGACGAATCTAAAAACTCGTGCGTATATAAGTATATATGTTGAATTTTACAGAAAATTACCCCTAACTGTGGTTAAAAAATCGTAAAAATTCAAAGTTGGAGCACACCTCCAACAACTGGTTTTTCCTATTCTGTAGTAAAAATAATGCACGAAAAGCGTGTCGAATCACGGAAATCGGCATAGTGTTTTTCAGGAAGCTACATTTCAGTTTTCTTATGGAAATTTAACATGGGAAAAATGGACGAAAAGTGGTCATTGATGATTAACCAATAGCAAGCTATTGAAGCGGCAAAAAAAATTTTCACGAAAAAGTGATTAAAGTAGAAGAAAAGAGTTTTAATTTGAGACTAGAATCGTTAAAATCGGTCGATTCTGTGCAAAGCTACGTGAATTTGAAAATTGAGAAAAATGACCAAAAGTGAGCGACATCTCCTAAATCCACGTAATTCTTAAAATTTTGGTTATTTTTCGCACTTTTCATTCATTTTCAAATTCACGTAGCTTTGCACCGAATCGACCGATTTTAACGATTGCCCTCTCAAATTAAAGCTCTATTCTTCAACTTTAATCGCTTTTTTGTGGAATTTGGTTTGGCCTCTTCAATAGTTTGTGATTGGTTCATCATCAATGACAACTTTTCACCCATTTTTCCCATGTTAAATTTTCATAAGAAAAATTAAAAGTGCTGTAAAAAAATGATGCCACTCAATCGGCTTGGAACACACGTTTTTTCACGTTCTGTAAGGTTCAAGAAACGAGAAAAACCTTGTGTGGTAAGTGTGCATTCAAAAAAATTTTTCATTTTTTTTGGCGACGTAAAAGGGAAATTTCCCAGGAATTGCTCATATATGTATATTTTTAACACACCCCATCATAAAGTTCGTACTTTATTCCCGCCGAAGTGGGAAAAAAGAGCTACGTTCATTCCCTACCCCCACTCTAGTCCCCAGCGCCACGCACATGTGCCCTCGCCTTCGGCTCGGGCACAAACAGTGCGTTGCGCTGGAAACGAGAGTGAGGTTAGGGAATCAATATGCAGCATTTTTTCCCTTTTCAGCGGGAAACAAGTACGAACTTTATGATAGTTGTGTTAAAAAGTCGTATATTGCACTCGTGAATACAGTGGGTTGTGCGAACCTGCGCGTTTGAACTCTCGCGCAGGGAGCACACAGCCCACTTTATTCCCTTGGTGCATAATATACTATTGCCTCACCTTTTTGCGTATTTCACTTTCCGAGCGTTCGCGTGCAGGAATTAAAAATGTAACAGGCGGAAGTCGCGAGAAGCGTTTATATGGTTTTCCACGTCTATGTAGAAAAAAGTTTTGTAAAAATTACTATACTGTATAGTAAAACTATCACAGACTGTGAAAACCCAAAAAATGGTCATACTTGTCAGTAAATTTTTTGATACTTATAGCAAAATTTCTTGTAAAGTATATGGTAATCTTTTGGGGTTTGCAGTCTGTGGTAGCATTACGAGAAAGTATAGTAATTTTAACAAAATTACTAATAATTTTTACTAAACTTTTTTCTCAGTGATAGATGTAGGAAGCGAACGTTTTAGGTGTGTGTGATATAAAGTTGAGTCGAAGGTCGATTAATTTAATCGAGAAAACTAATATTTGAAATACGAGCGCGCGAGTCAAGTCGAGCAATTTATTGTATTTCTGCGGTCAGGTGCATTTATCTCAACTTTTCCAATTCGACTAGTCTGATATTACCGGCTGCCATATAGCCGATGAAATAAAAGTACCGCCGTGGCGAGTCAGAGCGATGACAAATTGTATTTGGGTAATTGTTTCTTATATTCGTATCTATGTGTAGTAGTTTAACGAGAAACAAAAACAACTTTCAGCTCGTTTAATAATCGATGTTTTCCAATCGAGTTTTTCCGAGCTCCAATTAATTTTTCAATAAAGATCATACTTCTACGGTTTTTCGGAATTCATCTGAAAAGCGTATAGTGTTAATTTGTAACGGAAAAATGCGCCAACGTTTATTATCCTCGAAATACATCCATGTGTCCGAATTTTTCAGAAACCATCTTTTTTCGTAATAGATACTTTCCAAAACTGAATAACTGAGAAGTCGTTCATTCGTGCAAATAATGTAAAGAAAATCTACAAATATTTTAGTGTTAATTCGCCTATCGAAGCAGCGGAGTAAAATTTTCTCTATACTTCGTAATAAGTGAATATATTCACTAAAGAATGAAGTATATAGTCGATTTTTTCACTTGTTCGCTCCTGCAAATGGTTCTTCACTTATTCATTTTTAGACAGTATATTATAGATACTTTTAATTATCAATCAACGAATACTATAATCCCGACTGGAATTACCTGGTAATTAAGGCGGTCTTATACTAATGGCTCCTGGGGCTAAAATTACCTGAAAAAATAAATTAAAATATAATTACTATAAAATAAAGTATATGTATCATTAATATAACTTATTTCTAATACAAAATCCCAAGAGACAGGTCTTTTAATCCACTTTATGCAGAAATATGTCATTTTAGAAAAATCAACTGGCGAGCAACTTTTCTTGGTAATCACTGGATTGGTTTTGACGAGAGAAGTCGCAAGCTACTTGGAAAACATGTACCTATAGCACGAAGCTCTGGAATTAAAAAATATCGAGACTAAGTATTTTTTTTAATTGAAAAAACAATAAAAATTCATAAAAATTGATAACATTAAGACAAAAAAAGTAGTTTTTTTAATTACATTTTCCAAGTAATTTGCGACTTCTCTCGTCAAAATTGCCAAGAAAACTTGCTCACCAGTTGATTTTTCTAAAATGATAAAATTCTGTATAAAGTGGATCAAAAGACCTATCTCTTGGGATTTTGTATTAGAAATAAGTTATACTTATTAGTGATACATATTCTTTATTTTATAGTAATTATATTTTAATTCATTTTTTCAAGTAATTTTGGCCTCAGGAGCCATTAGGTATAAGACAACCTTAACAATCAACGAAGTATATATTACAATATGAATTAATGGTTAAACAATTCGCCCTCTCACCTTATTAAATATCCTTCAAAACTCCCTGCGACTTCCATGCCCCACGCCCCTCCCCCGTTTATACTTAAACACAACAATCATATATAGCTCGCAGCAGCCAATGTGCATTGTCTTTTCCCTTCGCTTGCAGGAACAGTCGCACAAGTCGTATCGGCCGCTCTGCGTCCTCACCTTCCGATGGAATTACATGATCCACCAGCTGGACCCCATGGGCTATCATCTGCTGAATGTCATCCTGCATGTCGGAGTATGCCTGCTGTACTTCAGGTACGTACACACACACATATTCTCTGGCCACATCGTCGTCGCTCAATGAATGAGGCTCGTATCGATCAGAGCCAGACCCGCGAGCACAGGAGAAAGACAGTCAGTTCAGAGCGCGCGCGCGTGCGGTCCTACTTTTTTTTCTTCTAATTTGAAAGGAATTTCATATCAAAGGGAAACGTGGATTGAAAAGTTACGTAACGCACGCCGGGAGAGGAAAGAACCTCGTTAAAAAGTGGCGCGCGCATGTAGGTTGGGAAAGATTGTGTGTTGTCCCTTTCGCACGCCTATGCGCACGTTTGTGCGAATAAGAGAGAAAAATAATGAAAATTTTCGTGTTATGCTTTGAAGTGGCGAGGCGTAACGAGATGTTTTTATGAACAATTAAAATAGTTTCGATGGGTGTGTGTATGTGGGTTGCCGCAGCGTAAAGTTTCGAATGTATGTAACCTAATACGCTCGGGTGGTTGAAGGGGTTTTCCGCATATCGTTTCGAGGGTACGTTGTGCTCGCTTGGAGTAAATCCACACTGAGAACAAAGCAACGATTCATTTGTGCCACGAGAATCTTGTGATATTTGTGACAAATTCCCATTCATTAACAGTTAAGAAATATGAGTTTTCGAGATGTAGATTTTCTGGTAAGCTAAAAAGTTAGGTTACGCACGTTGTAATTACGATTAGTATAGGAATCTTCGTACTTTATTTAGCTATATGTATTTGAACTGAAACGTAATCTATAAAACAGTTTTATCGTGCAAAAATTACCCTTTTATTTGCCTATATATCTTAGATTGATGTAACAACAAAATATTTGTATTTAATTTACCTACTAATTATATCTTTGATGAAAGAGCATTAAAGTGCATTGGATGGCTTACCAAAATATAAATAAATAACATTAAATAATAAATTATTTGTTGTACTCATTCTATGAATAATTCAACAAAACTTTTATTTCTCCATCTGATTCTGTCTCTCTCACTCCTTGTCATAATAGCAAGCCTTCTACTAGCCATTTCCAGACTAAAGAAACTGACCAGTTTTAATACCTTTAAAATACTCAAGAACAAGCTTGTGCTTGTCTTCGAAAAACTCATCCTATTTATCAATCTATTAAATGGCCAAATCATAGAAGAAAAAACGTTTCATCGGGAGCTAGAAACTGGACAAGAGAAATTCCTATTTTATAGCAAGTTTCTAATATAAATGGTCAGTTATTAGTTATAAAATGTTTTGGATTTCCACCAGGGCATTTGCTTTTTTGAAAATTAAAAAAATGTTGATTTCTTGGAAAGTTACGTAGCTTTGAAGATGAGCTTAAAATGCAGGAAATACTACGTCGATGTACAGAATCTCGCCTTTCGCGGTCTTCATCGTTGTTCAACATTTTTTGTGCATTTTAAGCTGATCTTCAAAGCTACGTAACTTTCGAAGAAATCAACATTTTTTAATTTTCAAAAAAGCAAATGAAAGTTCTCGTTTTGTATTTTAAGGTGACTCATGTGGGCTAGTAGACCTAAAGCTATGCAAATTTTTTACGAAGATTCATTTACACATTTACACATTTACAATTTGTTTTATTTACATCGAAATAAATCGATTCAGCGTAGTGCGTTCGACATTAATCAATCAAATAAAAGAGCATTATTATTCTTTTTCGCATGCATATACCATTCATGTATTCCAGACTTTTCACCACCCGTATATAAAGCGCACATTATTAATAATTTCTCGCTACCTAGCTTTATACGCGCACGCGCACGCACACACACGCACACACACGCACACGCACGCACACACACGCCCACGCACACGCACGCACACACACACACACACACACACACACACACACTGATTAAATCTGTTGATGTCCGTCTGATAAATTTTTATAAGCTGAAAACATTACCTATACGCAGCTCGCCGTTATCGCAACCAATTTTAATTAAAAATACTGTATATTCGCACAAACGCGAACACGATGATGCTGGTAAATAGAAAAAAAGTCTATAAAAATCACGCTCTCATCCTTCTCCATTTCAGAACGTGCTTGATGTTCTTACCGGACGTGGCGAGCTTCGTCGCCGCCCTACTGTTCGCCGTGCACCCCATACACACGGAGGCGGTAAGCCCTTTACATTACACACTTACCCCCGGCTAGGTACGATTTATACGCCCGCCGATTAAAAACAACGATTATTATTATTATTATCATTATTATCATTATTATTATTATTATTATTATTGTTATTATTATTATTATTATTATTATTATTATACGTGGTGTGTGCTTCAGGTAACGGGGGTCGTCGGTCGGGCGGAGACGCTGTCGTCCCTATTCTACCTGGCGGCTTTAATAACATATACTAAGTGTTGCAGAAGTAAGAGATCCACAGGTGAGTGCGCCACCGTGGCGAAATGAAGCCGCGCGTCGTAATTTTTTATCTCGCAGAGACCTTTTATATAGACATATATATATATATATAACCTGGAGTTCTCCTCTTTTCATTAACTTTTCGCAGGCTGGCGATCATTAATAATGTCGATGTTCTTTGTGTTCGTCGCCATGCTGTGCAAGGAGCAGGGCATCACCGCCACAGCGGTGTGCGTTTTGTATGAAATTTTCGTTGTACAAAGGGTAACGTATCACCATTATCATCGTTGACATAGTGTACAACTTGTCATGATATATGTGGGATGGGTATATATAATTTCGTTGCTGTTCCTGCAGGTTAGAGCTTTGGATATCGTGTTAGCGGTGAAGTCGGCCTTCAATGGCAAAAAGATATCGCCGAGCTGGTCGAGCGAGGGCACGAAGCGGCTGACGGCCGTCACCCTCGTCACCTTCAGTTTGTTAATTTTAAGACTACACGTAATGGGCTCGAAGCTGCCCGTATTTACGAGGTATTACACTTTTTACACACACACACACACACACACACACACACACACACACACACACACACACACACGCGCACACGCACACACACACACACTCAGTTTGTAATAGCTACGGACTTTGCTGATAATTGTGCACACGCGCGCTTTTGTGTGTGTGTGTGTGTGTGTGTGTGCGCGCGCGCGTGTGTGTGTGTGTGTATGTGTGTGTGTGTGTGTAGAAAAAGCTCGATGGATAGAAACTTTGGTTGCAGCTGTTGCTTTCTTCGAATGAAATAAAGAATTGATGGATTTGACAATGCACGCTGCCCCTTTGAATTTCACTTTCTATACGTTTTTGTTTTTAGGATGAGAGGATTTATAAGCCGCCATTCACGCGCGCTTCAAAGTTTATAAAAAGTCATTTCTCTATTCAATCATACGTCTGCAAAGTTTTTTCTATACCGGTACCATTCGCGATTGCAAATCCCAAATCGATACCCCACCCGCTCATATAGACATATGTGTATGTATATATTATCATTATTGTTATTTTGCATTCCCATTGTGCCCGTCGGATTGATTTGCATGGCAATACCGGGGCGACGTGACATGTCATAATTCAAAATTTCCATTGTAATATTAGACCGCCGATGATTCCATATGTAAATCCCCGCCCCTCCCGCCACTTCGATATCGCAATTTGCCGCCTCGCTTGTCCGACCTCTCCGTCCGCACATATATATTAACACGTGCCTTTGATTTTCTCTGTGCTCGCAGATTTGACAATCCGGCGTCGGTGGCGGCAACGCCGACGCGACAATTGACGTACAATTACTTGGCGGCGGTTAATCTGCGGCTGCTCTTCCTGCCGATCGACCTCTGCTGCGACTGGACGATGGGCACGATACCCCTGGTGGAGAGCTTCCTCGACGTGAGAAATCTGGCGACGATAGCGGCCCACGCGACGCTCGTCGGCCTCCTCGTCACGGCCGTGCTAACGCGCAGCAGACAAACGTCAATAATTATTATTATGGTGAGCGTTGACAAAAGTGGACGGATTCGTTGGGATATATTGGTCGGCTATGATGCTAATTGTTGGATTAAACTTTGTTGCAGAGTTTGGCGATGATGATTCTTCCATTTCTACCGGCTTCGAATCTGTTTTTTCCGGTCGGCTTCGTGGTGGCCGAGAGGGTGCTGTACGCGCCTTCCATGGGATTCTGCATGCTCGTCGGCTACGGCTGGCACATTCTTTGCGAGAAGAGGTGATTATCGTCCCTGCATTGTTGCAACGTGGTCGTGTATAGATATATTTGCAAACAAGGTTTTACTACGATGCTGTTTATGAAAGGCGAAGTATCGGTTTTACCCTATTTTAGATCAGCGATATTATGCCCATAGTCCGTGCTTCGATTTCTGTGAAGCGCCAAGGATAATATCCGCAATAATGGTTAATTAGTATTAAGGCAGTGGCAAGGCTTAAAATCTTGTTACCAAGTATCGACAGAGAGCGCCCGTTAAGTATTGCCTTGAAACTTTGTTAGCTTCAAACGAGAATAATTCAAATTCCACAACTTCTTATTGGTTCTTCCATAATGAAGTTCATCAACAAGAAGTATTAATGAGCGAACCAGACACCGCCAACACAATATGGATACTTCATTCAAACGTTCGTTAATGATTTTCAGCAAAAAAGTCTCGCTGATCCTCCTGCTGACGCTGTTCGTCGCCCACGCCTCGAAGACGTACGGGCGCAACTTCGACTGGATCGACGAGTACCAGATTTTCATGTCGGGCTTGAAGGTGAACGATCGTAACGCCAAGCTGTTCAACAACGTGGGCCACGCGCTCGAGAGCCAGGGTCGCTTCACGGAGGCTTTGAATTTCTTCCACATGGCCGTGCAGGTGCAGGGCGACGACATCGGCGCCCACATCAACGTCGGCCGGACGTACAATCATCTGAAAATGTTCAAAGAGGCCGAGGACGCCTACTTGAAGGTATGACAGAGACAAACAAAAAAAAAGAAGGAAAAGGCTAGAGGGAGAGTTTGTAAAGTTTGCACGGCCAAAGAATATCTAGAAGTCTTCGCTGCGGTTGGTCGACGGGATGTTTATAAATAGTTTATAGGGTGGCTTGGACAGAGATGTTAATAGTCTAGGGCTTTGTGTGACTTGGGGTTGACGGAGCATTTAAGTTTGGGAAGTATAGTCAATGGTGAATAAGTAAACTATTCTTTCTCGGTGAGCAAAGGTGTAATAATTAAATCTCGTGGCATTTGCTGAAAACTTAATGATATTGGATTGGGATTCTGTGAAAATATCGGCGTGGATTGTAAAGCAGACGTAAATAGTTTAAAGCTTTGTAAGCTTGGAAATTAATGGATGATAAAACGTGTTCGTCTTTGTAAGATGAGTGTCATCATATTTTCATTATACGCTTTCCGAATTATGATCATGTTAGATTATAATTGTGTCATATTATGACGGTTATATTATTTAAATTAAAATTAATTAAATTTCAAGCTTGACGAAAAAAGTCTCTTTAAAATGCTCCACTCTTTTTAAACGAGCGTGTACGATAAATCATCAGATTATATTACCTCTATCTGCAATTGGATTTGGCAGGAATCCAGTTCAATCATACAACGTTCCTTAATAGAACTGCGCATACCTACATTACAGTTTCATCTCTTAATCAAATCTCTTCATAAAAATGGCTTTGACCACCTCCTCCTCCCAACTATATACACAACTCATCTAACCAACAACTCTCTCTCTCTCTCTCTCTCTCTCTCTCTCTCTCTCTCTCTCTCTCTCTCTCCCTCTCTCTTTCTCCTCTGTTTCCAGGCCAAATCTCTACTACCGAAAGCCAAGCCAGGCGAGTCGTACCAGGCGCGCATCGCACCGAACCACCTGAACGTCTTCGTGAACCTTGCCAACTTGATCGCCAAGAACGCTACGCGCCTCGAGGAAGCGGATCTGCTCTACCGTCAGGCGATCAGCATGAGAGCCGACTATACTCTCGCCTACATCAACCGGGGCGACGTTTTAATCAAGCTCAATCGCACGAAGGAGGCCCAGGAGGTTTATGAGCGCGCCCTCTTTTACGACAGCAATAATCCCGACATTTATTATAACGTGAGTTTTCTCATAATCTACCCCCGCGCGCGCTCGTAAAGCCAAGGCTCTCGCTTTTCATTGCGAGTGATAAATAACAACGACGACGCTTTGACGCGTTGACTTTTGTGCGCAGCTGGGAGTCGTGTTCCTGGAGCAGGGCAAAGCGTCCCAGGCGTTGGCGTACCTGGACAAGGCCCTCGAGTTCGATCCTGAACATGAGCAGGCGCTGCTAAACTCGGCGATACTGCTGCAGGAGCTCGGCAGAGCCGAACTCAGGAAGGTGGCCAGGGAGAGGCTGCTGAAACTCTTGAGAAAGGTAACTTCGGGGTTTATACTGAGTACTTGTATTTTTATTGTGGGCTTTAGGTGGGATATGAAATGATGTAAGTGGTTCGTGATTAACCGATGATTAGGAGAATTATAATACCCCTGTGCGCTATTGTATTTCAAATCCGGATGACGAACTAACATTTTCGAGGAAAGGTTCAAGCACAAGGAGTCAATTAAAGTAATGAATCCAGCGAACTGCCAGATCAAATTGTTGTTCTAAATAGTTTCCATGAAAATTAAAAGGACTTCAACCGTTTTACAAGAGTACACTTTCGTTGAGCGAAACAAGAGCTTTGCAAATCTTTTTTCGCAGAAAAGAGAGGATACTGAATTAATTTATAATGAAGCTTTTCGAGAACCAGTCTTAATTATTGATCGATTTGGATAATTTTCATTTCATCAAATCTTTCGTTTACATACCAAGCGCAATAATTCTTTTTAACTCTCCCTTTCGCAGGACTCAAACAACGAGCGCGTGCACTTCAACCTGGGCATGCTGGCGATGGACGACCATGACAACGAGGGTGCCGAGCGCTGGTTCCGCAACGCGGTCGCCCTCAAAGAGGACTTTCGCTCGGCCCTCTTCAACCTGGCCCTTCTACTCGCCGACGAGCACCGGCCCCTCGAGGCTGCGCCTTTCCTCAATCAACTCGTCCGCTTTCATCCCGATCACGTCAAAGGCCTAATTCTCCTCGGTGACATTTACATAAACAATATCAAGGATTTGGATGCCGCTGAGAACGTGAGTGATGTGTTGTTTTGAAAATGGTCTCGGAAGAAGGGAGACGTCGGTTATTTTCAATATTTGTGGTCGTGAAATGGAAAATTTATGATGTGGAGAATCGGAACATTTATTGCCGACTAATTTTGTTTTTGAGTGTTATTTAAAAAGATCCGTCTGGGTTGCTTGTATATATATAGAAGCTTGTAGGCATTTGGCTGATAGTTAGATTTGCATCGTTTGTTTGGATTATTGGGTTTCATGGAAAATGCATCAGATCGTTTATCAAATGGGAAATGCGTTTAGACGATTTACTCAAATAAAATCGATAGTTTAGTGATTGAAGTCAAATTAATTGAACTGGTATAGCAACATTTTTGTAGCGACAGTTAATTATGATATAAGATTTCTAGAAATAATCAAAATATAGTACTTATAATCATTTATTCTTATAAAGTCAATACATTTTATTCGGAAGTTGTAAATATTTTCTAAAAATAATATATAAAAGTGTACCGTGCATTACTATCCTTTTCAATTTACGTCAAAACAGGGACAAACGTGTTTCATCCGCCACTCGGGCTTCACTTCCAGAGCGCGACAATATTTTTACAGCTATCCTAGTAAAATTACATGCAGCTGTATAGAACAAGTACATCTCGAGCTTAAATTAACTCGGAAGTAGACATACCAGTTATAATTACGTTAGCGCAAGCGCTCTCGAGTCATTTCGACCGGAATTGTGATTTCGCGGAATAACTTGATAAAACTCAAATAATTTGCATATAACAGGCGAAACTTCATTTAAAACTTTAAATAGGTCGAAAGTGGGGCGACTGTTTTCACTATCATTTTAGCCATTTTTTAACGATTAATTGTACTCCTCGAAAGGCTAAATGATGCTTTTGATAAATAGAATTTTTTATCCTTTTTTTTCACAAGCATACTGAAGCTTTTTCAAATAAGACATTTTTCAAAATCTACTCTCTAAATTAAATTCAGTGAAAAATCACTTTTTTAGAGTGTAAAATCGTGCACTGTCGACATAGTGCATATGCACTCCGAAATAGTGTATATTATCGGCTTAGTGGAAAAAAAATTTACAACTTCAGCTAAAATCAAATAGAGTTGTGCGTTTTTTTCCACTAAGGCAACGATATACACTATTTCGGAGTGCATATGCACTATGGCAACAGTATATCCATCAATAATGAGTGTGTCCACTGTTTAGTAGTGTATATCGTCGTGTGGTACGAAGAAACGCCAACTTGGAAGTTATAGGCGAAGAAAAGCCAAAAACGCGTCTAAGGCGAAGAAAAGCCAGTTTGGGTCCTCCCAGACGAAGAAAAGCCCGTTTGACTTGTCTCAGACGAAAAAAAGCCAGTTTGGACAAAAAATCCCAACTGCCGACATTTCGGGCCAGAAAAAAATTTCAATTCTGTTAGCGAAAATACTTTTACGTACGCGTATTGATAAATAATGTTGTATTATGCTTGTAAATGATGGACTCTAGGTGGTGCGCTCCGTATTTTTATGCGTTAAGATCTCAGGGTGAATCTAATACATGGCCCAGGTGATCGAGGTAGCCGATCACGATGTCTAGGTGGTGTACTCCGTAGTTTTTTGCATCTAGGTGTCGGAATGCATTCCATGTGTGGTCTAAGTGGTCTGGATAGCCGATGACGGAGTCTAGGTGGTGCGCTCCATAGTTTTTTGCATCTAGGTGTCAGAATTTACTCCATGCGTCGTCTAGGTGTTCGGGGTAGCCAATGACGATGTCTAGGTAGTGCGCTCCGTAATTTTTTGCATCTAGGTGTTGGAACACATCGAATGCGTGGTCTAGGTTTTTGGGGTAGCCGAACACGATGTCTAGGGGGTGCACTCCGTAGTTTTTTGCATCTAGGTGTTGGAACACATCGAATACGTGGTCTAGGTCTTTGGGAGAGCTGATCATGATGTTTAAATGGTGTGCTCCATAGTTTTTTGGCTCCAGGAGTTGGAAGGCATTGCAAAGGTGGTGGACGAGGAAAACTACGGAGCGCATTACCTAGACACCGTCATCGGCTACCTCGACCACCTAGACCACGCATGGAATGCATTCCGATACGTAGACGCAAAAAAGTATGAAGCGTACCACCTAGACTCCGTGATCGGCTACACCAAAGACCTAGACCACGCATTCGATGTGTTCCAACACCTAGATGCAAAAAACTACGGAGCGCACCACCTAGACATCGTCATCGGCTACTCCAAACATCTAGACCACGCATTCGATGTGTTCCAACACCTAGATGCAAAAAACTACGGAGCGCACCACCTAGACATCGTCATCGGTTACTCCGAACACCTAGACGACGCATGGAATGAATTCTGACACCTAGATGCAAAAAACTACGGAGCGCACCACCTAGACTTTGTAATCGGTCACCCTGAACACCTAGATGACGCATTCGATGAGATCCAACACCTACAACCAAAAACCTTCGGTGCGCACCACCTAGACTCCGTAATCGGTTACCCCAATCACCTAGACCACGCATGGGATGTATTCCGACATCTAGATGCAAAAAACTACGGAGCACAGCACGTAGACTCCGTAATCGGTCACCCTGAACACCTAGACGACGCATTCGATGAGTTCTAACACCTAGAGCCCCAAACCTATGGCGCGCATCACCTAGACTCCGTCATCGGTCACCATTTACGAAGCTAATGAGCCATTTATTTGTATCAAGAAATCACTTTTCTTATTATAGCATTCATTGGCCAACCGCAAGGTTTATTCCGTGATAAAATAAGAAACGGTTGGCCATACCTTTGCGATTTGGTGAACGGATGGTGAACGGTTGGTTACCATTTCTACCAGGGTATAGTATAATAAATGTACAATTACGCGTACACAATCATTTATGAACGACTTATTGCAGTGCTTTTGACAAATGTTCAGAGACAATGATAACAAAAAGTGGAATTATCAGTACACTGATTCAGGATTCCTAGAACCGCTTATTAATAGTATCAATAGTAATTCTATTGTGATAATTAAAATTTACAGGCATAATATACAGCATTATTTATCAATACGCGTATGTACAAGTATTTTCGCTAACAGAATTGGATTTTTTTCTCGCGCGAAATGTCGTCACTTGGGATTTTTTGTCCAAACTGGCTTTTCTTCGTCTGGAAGGGCGCAAACTGGCTTTTCTTCGTCTGGGAGGACCCAAACTGGCTTTTCTTCGCCTAGACGCGTTTTTGGCTTTTCTTCGCCTGTAACTTCCATGTTGGCTTTTCTTCGTACCGCGCGACGATATACGCTATTTCAGAGTGCATATGCATTATTTAGACAGTTCCTGACTTTACACTCTAAAATAGTAATTTTCCACTGAATTTAACTTAGGGAGTTATCAGATTAAAAAATGACAAAATTAATTTTCGCAATATGGGTCACACGTGCCCTGCCTATTATAACTGAATTTGCGCTGTAATTTTCAATTTTCGGCCAAAAATTAATTTTCTCATTTACGCCAAATTTCATGTATAAATTGAAAAAGTACATTAAAACTTATACTTAATTGAAGGTGCGTAGCCGAAAAGAATTCTTATAACGCATTTTGTTCACGTGGCCTCAATTAATTTCTCCAAAGACCATGGGTCACCCATGCAAAACCGTTCCACCCGCCCCATACGCTAACCACCGAATTCTTTTGTTTCCTTCCCGCAGTGCTACCGTCGTATCCTGCAGCTCGACCCGACGAACATCCAGGGCCTTCACAACCTCTGCGTGGTGATGGTGGAGCGCGGCAAGCTCATCAAAGCCGCCCAGTGCCTCGAGCGAGCAGCTGTTCTGGCGCCCCATCAGGATTACGTGCACCGACACCTGGCCATCGTGCGGACGAGGATCAGCCGATTGCCGAAACAGCAACTTGCCGCAGCTGACGCAGCCGACGACAGTAGCGAGGAGCACTACGACGGCGACGAAGCATTGTTCGGGGGTGATACTGGTGGTGATACCTTGTGGCAGCAGGCCAACGTCCAGGAGACGACGAAGGAGACAGCTGAGGTGGAGAAGGATGACGAGGAGGTGGAGGAATCGTCGGTGTTCCTCAATCACGGGGTTGTGCACAATCACTTAGGGAACAAACAGCAGCAGCAGCAGCAGCAGCAGCAGCAGTTGAGCAGTGCTGGGACTGGTGAGGCCAGGCTGAATACAAATCTCAAAGGTAAGTGGAAGAGTGTTCAAGTTATTTGGGTAATAGATAATTATGTTGAATTGTCGCTACCAAAAGTAAATTATTCTACGCATGCTTTATGTTGGAAAGTATTACATGATCGTTGAGTATAATGAAATTAACTGAAGGTATATTAATAAAGTTGTTTTCGTAAATTTGATGTGAAATAAAGTTATAATTTGACATTGTCAATTTTCTTTTTGAAATTGGTATTGGAATAATAGTTTGAATGTTAATTTTAAAATGTACTTAATTTTGTTTCTAGCTTAAATCGGGACTTATCTACTTCTGAATTCTTATAAATTATATCATTGTAAATCTAACATAAATTTAATTATTATATTTATTAATATTTAAAACGTTAAATTAATGAATATGTTGTATTTTCTGAAATGCAATTCCAACTATTTGATTATTAAATGGGTAGACGGCTTCATTCATTATTCTGATATTAATATCATTGATCAGACGGATAAAATTAAGGTAAAATAATTTCAAGGCAATTATTAATTTTCTGGTAAAATTTGATGTTTAAAATGATAATTTATTGGATCAGATTGTTCTTGCTGTAAATCAAATTACAATTCGACGAATTACATTAAAAATATCTGTTGAAGTCTAGATACTGAATTATTTTTAAAATCTCGAAAAGTCGGTCATCAATGTAGGATACTTTTTACGAAAATAACATCCACACTCGTATATTGAATAATCGCCACTATATGGTAAAACAGCGAATCCCTTCCCCTATTTTATCGAATTACTGACCGTATTTTCACTACCTCAATTAATATTTGTATTTCCCTCCTTTATATAAAGCACATGAATAATAATCGATGAAGTCGACCAACTTCCTCGTCGACAACCAACTCTAACAAACGTCTTCAACATCCTCTCATCGTAGGCCCGCCGAAGCACGAGGCAAGCGGCACCGACACCGTCGACGGGCTAAGTAGCATCGTGAAACCGCGTCCGGAGAGCGGCGTCTTCGAGCGCGTAATCAGCGCCGACGCGACGGAGATTGGGCTTGCGCAGAAGCGCGCGGCGGCGAGCGCACGCACCAAGATCGAGCAGCACCAGATGGCCGACAGGAGCGGGACCACGACGGCCACTGCTGCCGGGGGCTCCACCACGCGCAGCAAAGTCTAAGGTGCTATATACGCGAAGGAGGAGAAATGGAAGGAGGAAGATAGAACCGGCGGATGGGAGAGGGAGAGAAAATGCGTAAGAAAATTATTAAAAAAAAAAACAGAGTTAACCCGCCGAATAATGTAAAGTTATTATACATATATTGAGGGTTATGACGATGGTATAGTCGTATAGCGCTAATGTGT
Organism: Torymus aiolomorphi; assembly: GCA_036365515.1. Taxonomy (NCBI): domain Eukaryota; kingdom Metazoa; phylum Arthropoda; class Insecta; order Hymenoptera; family Torymidae; genus Torymus; species Torymus aiolomorphi. Next base: position 21,266,872 of record CM070875.1, on the reverse strand, counting down.
GAATATAAAAGTGAAATACAGAGTATTGTTTTATATGCTGTATAAATAGGAAATTTTATAAAATATATTTAAAAGAATTCGTATATCCTTGTTGGTTATTTTAATACCCCATTGTCTCCTGATCCTGTGAATGTTAATTTAATTTTCTTTTTTTTTTGGTTGTATATGATTATAAGTTTTATGTCAATTAATTTTTTTTAAGGCATTTTTTTCATTTATAAAAATAGTATTCAAAAATATCTGTAATTGAATTTGAACGAATTTTTTGTACAATATTTATTATCTGCATATTAAATTAAAAGTTTTTTTCACTTCAATTAAATTTTTAACTAATTATAAAGTTCATTTACAATATTTATTAGAATCCAATTTAATTAAATTTACTAGAATTCATATCGAAATTGAATGATATCCAATTATATTCGCAGAATCATAAATAAACTCCCACAACCACTTCATTTTCATTTTTCATTTAAATATAATATTTTTTTACGTTTTCAACGCGAAGCGAATAGCAGGAATTTCAGTATTATCGCGAGAGGTATTGTAAGGGTACACCGCTGGATGCTGCAAGCTGGTACATTATTAAAATTACATTAACCTACTAAATAATTCAAAGCTATACCTATATGCTAATGGAAATTTCGTAATGTGCGATAATGGTATATTTAACCACAGTGTTGGAGTACGAATTTCTAGTTGGAGGAAAAGTTTTGATTTATTGTGGTTAATTTGATAACGATTTATTTGCATTTTTTTCGAGTATAAAATATATCTGGAAAATGAATAAATTTATTCATTAAAAAATTTCATATTGCATAATAACTAAATTAATTTAGCGTCTGTTGTTATAAATCAGACATTCACTGTAACAATAGATCTATTCGTTGGGTTAGAGGAAAAAGATGCTACCTCGTCGACGCGCTGAAAAAGATGCTATCTCGAAGATGCGTTGAAAAAGATGCTACCTTGAAGATGTATTGAAAAACATGCTATCTCGCTGAAGATTTGGAAAACATGTTATCTCGGCAAATATTTTTTTTCGTGAAAATTTAAGTTGGCACCTCTGCAGAAACTTTTAAAGGAAATTGTTTTTTTCAATATATTTAGTTTGATTATCAATCATAATAAATTTATAGGATAGTATTTTACTATTATCTTGACTCTCTTACTATATTGCCCTTTTATATAAAAAAATAGTATCTATAAATGTAAACGCGAGCTGACAATAACAATTTTAATAAAATAAAAATCCAAACCCCAAATAAGTGTGGAATAAGCGAGTTCCACGTAGAAGAATCTCTTCCCAAAAGGAGGCAGGACGAGAATAATGCAATAAAATAGAAAAACCTAAAGTCCAAATAGGCGAGAGAAGCAAGTTCAACGTAAAAAATTATATACGCGTAAACACGGGCAGCCGAATTAGTTTAATAAAATCGAAAATGCAAACCCCAAACAGGCAGAGAGTTAAGTTTCACGTTGATAATTACTGACAATAGGGCTAATTAAATAAAAAACTCAAATTTCAGTCCCTAAACAGGTGAAGAAGATGAGAGCCACGTAAAAAAATATTTACACATATAGCACAGACGAGCAGGGAGAGTTTTTCAACAAGAAAGTTCTTGAAACATGAATGATAAAGGAGAAGAGATACTCTTCTACATACATGGAACTCGCCTCTACCGCCTGTTTGAGGTTTAGGTTTTTTATTTTATTAAAATAAAACTATTTATCGTTTGTCCCATCTATACGTGTACCTATAGTTAAATTTTTACGTATCACTTGTCTCCATCGCCTATTTGGTGTGTGGATTTTTTACTTATCGTATGCTAATGTATACATGCATAGATACACTTCTATCTGGAATTCGCCTCCTTCGCTTACTTAGGGTTTAGTAATTAATTGTAAAGTTGGCGTTTTTTTAGTGACGTATAGCATCGCGATTCCGCGAATGGGCGGTGTGAAAACACAAAGCGTGGAGGAGTGTTTAGAGCCAAAAACTCTAAAGCTGTGTCGAACATCAACATTCACGAACGTTTCAAAATTTTTCGTCTATATCTCATGTTCATCTGCATTAGATTTTAGCAGATTTTGCGCAGTGCACAAAATCGTTTTGGGTTTTTTATAAATGGGTTTTATTATTTTTCATGATCGTAAAATATTAAATTAAAAATTTACATTTTATAACGCAGGTTTTAATAGGTAGAGGGACACGGTCGGTAAAACAGTATTTTTTATTTTAATTAATTATTTATTTTTTATTTCAATTTATCACAATATGACGCTAGGATTCGGGGTTTATTCAAGTGAGTTTGGTGGGTATTTATCATTTCAGGTTTTTGTAATCGGCTACTTAGCGTTACCTGACAGCTGATGTGCAATAATTAACTAACAATTCCGTCAGCTACAAAATATCGATTTGCCTCATATTTCGTGGGCATTGTAAGTTAGACCTGTTAGTGGATAGAATAAAATCTCAAACTAATTAATGAAGTATTTATGAAATTTATCGATTTTTCTCATATTATTATTCATTTAAAATTAATTATTATTCATTTAAAATTCTAAAAAGGTCAATATAGTAAGACAGTTAAGTTTATAGTAAAGTACTATCCTATACATTTATTATCATTGATAATCAAACTAAATATATTGAAAAAAAACAAATTTCTTTAAAAGTTTCTGCAGAGGTGCCAACTTAAATTTTCACGAAAAAAAATATTTGCCGAGATAGCATGTTTTCAAAATCTCGGCGAGATAACATCTTTTTCAGCGCGTCGACGAAATAGCATCTTTTTCCTCTAACCCGAATTTTCAATTGGCATATTCATTCAAATGAAATCGAACTAAATTTGCATTTAGTTCGCATTATAAATTTCAGGATATCTATTACGTGCCATAATTATCCCGCATGTTCAAATGATAATTCCATTTGTGAAAGCATAATTCGTATTGTGATAAGTTTTTTATCGGTATTTAATTTCACACGATACATTATTCATAAATGGCTTTTTGTTGCAAAAGGTTCAAACGTTAATAACATCTAAATTCTCAAATAACTGCTTTTATAATAATGCTGTTAGTCTGTTTCTACTTACTGTCTGGTTGATTACCGTTAAAACGTCAGAAATTTTGTTTGAATTAAATAACAGAAAACATGTATTCTTTTCTATTATTACTTTAGTTAAGAAATATTTCATATTATTCTTTTAAAAAAGATTCAATTGTAATATATTAAATATATTCGAATGTTAACGATATATTTAAGAAGATGAATAAATACCTCTTGTGTTATTTTTACACCTACTTGTTTACTTCCAGGCTTGCGTTATGATATTTATTTCATTATTAAATTTCTGTTTACTTCCACGAGATGTGCTAAAAACAGGTGGCGATCAATTTGATTTTTAAATGTTTACGCTGCGACCTTGCGACGCAAGATGAAAAGTGGAGCAGATTAGCAATGTACAAGATTGCACATAATTACTTATGCTTGTCTAGTTACAAACACTATCGTAATGTAAATTTTTGCAAGAAATTAAAATTTTGTACAAATTCTAGATTAGTCAGTCTTATTATGTTCTAATTGACAAAGTCTAATGAAATTACAGTTTATTTTATTTTTATTTATTTATTTAAACGGGTATAAGTGCCCTTTACATGAGGTGCATTATATAGAAACGGAAACACGAAAATGACAAATTGAAGCAGCTGTATATAAATGAAATAGATTAAAGATGGTTAATATATTTAGAAAGGAGAGTACAGACTCGTTGGAACGGATTTTAACAAAGTTTCGAAAGCCGATTTCTGGTATCTAAAAATAAAGCTCATTGTTTCGAATTCCATGAAATGGGTAAAGGACCTTGAGATATAACAAAATCTATTCTCAAATATGCTCTACCCGGCTCTAAAATCAAATAAGTGAAAATTCACTTCGTATAAGTGAATTTCACTTATTCGAATTTAGAGAGTATTCCGTTAAAAAATGACGTCCCTTCTCTTGGCTGTCACTTTGCAAGTATTTATGATTAAAAAAAATACTATTAATGAATAGTACATTACGGTACAAATGACGAAAGTTGAAGTTCCGCCACTGCGTGAAGTTGGCGCCCGAGGCGAAGCCGAGGGCGCCATATCACGCAGTGGTGGGCCTTGATCTTTCGTCTTGTGTACCGTATACTATTTTTCTTGATGTCCGGTGGAAAGTACGTTTATGGCACTCAAAATCATAATTTTAATATGATTATTCGGTTCTCGTGGTATAAAATAATGTATGACACTGGTGCGTAAGATGATTTTTACCGCATTCGACTTTTCTCACTCGCTTCGCTCGTGCGAAAAACGTTTCCTTCTGTAAATAATCACATTCCCCACCCGTATTATAATGTACTATTACATAATTAGTCTCGCCGATATATATTTTGCCACCGACAATGATAACACCGTAATAGCACGCATTCAGCTTCTCGCATGTAACCCGACTAATTCTCACTTTTTCTGCTCTGACTCTTAGGAGTCTTTCATTTCATCAAAGCTCGAGCGTGTTGAGTTCGATGCCCGCCCCGACATTTGCGGCACGAGCGCAGCGAGTGCTGCTGGTCGGGGGGGGGGGGGGGGGCGGACATTGAAAACATCACGTTCGAAAACATCAATTTTCTACATACTTCTTCCTCATCTTCAGATTCGTCGGATGAGGACAATTCATTATTAATGAACAATCTTTATAGTATTGCGTGGCGTAAATCCGCATTTATGTCACGCCTATCCGTGACATGGCGGATTTATGCAGTCAGTGCTATAAAATAATGTACGAAGCGAATGTAATGAGCGTAGCGTAAACATAGACATAAGAGAGATAGATTGCGGGTGTAGGTTAGCAAGAGTGACACCTCTAACCATGTTCGCGCACATGCGTTAGAGAGAAACAGCATACCTTCTATTACATATACCTTCTATGCATCTGTCTCTCTCTCAACGGGTGCCACTCTCGCTAACCTACACCCGCAGTCTATCTCTCTTATGTCTATGAGCGTAAAGTGCAACTATTATGCCACTAGTATCGTAATGTACTGTTTATCCATTTCACAAATTAAAGCAATATAAATCGCTTGTTGATTGATGATCAGAAGTGATTGTTTTTGTCGTACATATAGGTTAATAACTTTGAATATGTTGACAAAACCTCTAAAACAATCTATTAATAAAATCTGCAGTTGCCTAGTTACCAACTCAGAAGCATGCGTGGCGAAAGCTGCTGTCAGTGGTGAAAGCCCTAGTAATGGTTAAATGTCCTTTCGCTATCGAAAACAATGGCGAAACCACGTACTTTCCACCAGGGCATCAAGAAAAATATCTTCTTATTAAACTATAATTGCATTAAAATAAAAGCCATTGAAAATTGTATTAAATATTTCAATTTCTGAGGCACCTATTTCAATGTATAAATAGCGCGGTCGACCCCCAGGCTTCCTTTATATACTTGCCTTCGGAGCGCTCCCGCGCTCATTGATAAGAAAACAGGCATAAAACATTATAAAAGTAGACAGGAAACGTTAACATTTTAGCTTTGATTCGTTAAAACATATTAATTTTACAGGAAATTACAAGCAATCAAAGATAGCGTAAGAAATTGGTTAAAAATTTGCCTTCTTTTTAAACGATTTAATGTATCATATTTTTAACAATTTTCTTACGCTATCTTTGATTGACTTATAATTTCCTGAGAAATTCATATTTAACGAAACAAAGCATAAATTTTAGCTTTTCCTGTCTACTTTATAATCTTTTATATCTGTTCTAGTATCATAGATACTTGCAAAGTCACAATCAATAGATAATTTTTTAACGAAATAGAGCATATTTGAGATTAGATTTAGTCATATGTGAAAAAAGCGGGCCCATGTGGTAGAATTATGAGTAATAGGCTTCATTTTTAGATACCAAAAATCGACTTTCAAAGTCTCATTAAAATCTATTTCCCGGAGAGTCTCCACTCTCCTTGTAAATGGCAGCAACAATTTGTACATTTTGCATTCATAGTTAGTAATAATGTAATTTATTTAAAGATTCCTCAATTAATTCTTGTGGAGAACGAAAACCCAATTCTTAAAAAAATTCATTTAATTTTACACGTTCATACGGCACATGTTACTATATAGTTCTTTTAAAAAAAGAACTATATAGTATCATGCCACTTACCCCAACAATTCCCCCCTAAAAAACCCTCACCCGCTAAAAATCGATCTCATACACCAGCAGCAGCAGCGTAACAATCGATGGTTCTCGCACTCGTCCCGGATAATTCGCTCCACCTTTCCTACGTGTAATGACCGCCTTGGCGATGGCAAATTGGTTTATGCAAAAGCTCGCGCGCGCGCAGACGCAGCAGGACTCGTAAATCGCCGTCCTGTGCGCATTCGATTTTAACTGCCTGCTGCAGCGCGCGCACTCAGCTTCTCGTAATTTTGCGCAAGTACGTAGCTTTAGGAAGTAACAAAAGCAGTGAATCAAGCGCGACTTTTACGAGAGCGGAGGAGGAGGAGGGGCGCGAGAGAGTTTACGTGTGTGCGAACAAGCGTCGACGCTTTTAGCGCGCCAACAATGATAATCAAAGCGGGAGGGGAAGAGCATGATTATGAGTGTGTGAGTTTTTGGAGGTGACTTCTGATGGGGGGATATTGGGGGGTTGAATGGGTAGCACGAACATTGCGTGATGGAAGAATGGTGGTTATAGGGATGTGTTGATAATGAAATTATGATGAATATAGTGGGTTTTGGTGTTGAGCAGTTTATACACTTATTTTTAGAATATTGAAAAAAATCGTTGCCAATATTGAACGATAATTTTGCATTATACGTATAAGATGTTCGTCTATGACGAAGGCTTTCAATAGAAAAAAATCATTAAAATTAAAATATTAGAATAAGCAGGGCTGGTAAACATTAACTTTAAAAGATATTTATAAAAAAATCAATTAACGAAAAACAATTTCCTTCTAAAAGCATTATTAGTATCCTGGTAGAAATTGTCTCTATCGGAAATGGCCAGGAAAATAATAAATAGCTAGTAAATATAGCTAATTTCTGGGTAGTGATGAAACGGTTTTTCCGGTCATATTCTCTATTTAATGGAGATAACACAACCTTAAAATGTTTGTACTAAATTTTCTCTGTAATCTGATTATGTATTTAAAGCCAAATATGAAAAAAAAGATAGCTAACGAAAACGTATATACGAATTATTGGTATTTAATTCGTTTATAGTACTGTTTCAGAGGATTCAAACGAAAACAATGATTTTTCCGTTTGATTATGTCTCTCTCACTCCTCGCCATAATAGTAAGCCTCTTATTAGCCAATTCCTAACTAAAAAAACTGGGCAACTTTAATATCTTTTAAATACTCGTAAATAAGCTAATGTAAATTTGCGAAAAAACAAAAATCGTTTCATCGATGGATAGAAATTACCAAAAAAAGTGTCTAGTTTTTGACGATTATACTAGCTATTTATTAGATAAATAATGGAATCAATTTCTATCAGGGTACAGTTATCAGGATAACTGGTATACTTTTTTCAGGTTTTGTGCCAGAACTGGTACGAGTAAATTATTAACCAAAATACACAATAATTTGTAAACGTAAAAAACAGTTGTACACCAATTTTTATGGAAATTGACTGAAAATTAAGAAAGTTATTTAAATTTGTATATATATGATACAATATCGGAAGTGGTACGATTTTTTTTATTACATATGATACAATATCAAATAAATTTTGTTACCGCAAAAATACGTAATATTCAATAAAGTTTTTAATGGAAGATTTAAATCAGAATTACATGATTTTAAAATAATTGACTTCTCTGTAACTTTAAATTGAATTTCACTTGCGTTTATTTTCGAAAAGTAACATTACGAAAAATATATTAACACGTAGATAACTCTTATTGGAACGTCTAAACATCTATTTCCCCGAAGTAAAAACGGAAACTCATGCGTTAAGAATTAAAGCTCGTTACAATGATTTGTGCATGTGGTTTCGAGCTTTAGTACTAAAACCACCTGCAGTAGTCTGGATAGGATCTATTAGCGGAGAATTTATGGTCTTACATAAATCAGATTATTGCTTTGTTGAATTTCAGCATTCATTGGTACGGAATTGGCGCGAAAAAGTTAGATTTCTTTTTCCAAGAGAACTCGGTAATTATCCCCAGCTATCGTTCTCTTTCATCTCAGGCTTTTCGTGTTACGTAAAGCTTGTTACATTCATATAACATTTCAATAATGAATTATATCATAAAACATTTGTGAAAAAAAAAACACTTTTAATAAAACTGTATTAATAAAAAATTATTAATTCACTATCGCCCTCAAACTTAAACAATTGCGCAATAATAGTGTTTACATTTAATGAGTATAATATTTCATAGGAACTGAATCTTTCAACTACGGTGAGAAGATAATAATTATAATTATACAATATCGATAATTATGTCGATATTAAATGTACGGTTTCCGCGCTATTGCAAGTAATTAAAATCCATGCAAATTATTGATGAAAATAATTTTCTTCCCCCAAGTATCGGTGGTGCTTTCCAAGGGTTTTCCTTTAATCTTAATTGCAATATTGCGCAATACTTCACGGCTGCTCCCGAACTCCTGTATAAAAGTAATTCTTAGCGACTTTAGAAACAAACAACAGTACAACACACTTTTTTCAATTAGCGTTATTATTGCTTACATTAATGATACTTCTTAAATATTATGAATACATGAAACATAAATTTCCATAAATTTCTTATTTTTTAAGTTATTTATTTATTTATTTATTTATTTATTTATTTATTTATTTATTTAACCAGAAAATATACAGGGATGTACATAAGTCCTACAGAGGTTCTACAAACGTCCTATTATGTTTTTATTCTTAGTCTTACTATGTGTTTTCCCAAATTCATCTTTCAATTAATTCGTTATGTATAGTTATAAAATAAAGATTCAAGAGCGAATAGCTGCTCTATATAGGTTTAGAGGGAAATGATTAACGATAAACTTATTTTTCTGTACAATTGTTAGTAACCTCTTCTGTAACATTTGCAATAAATTTAAATTATTTGTTAAGCTCCTCCCCATACTATTATTCTATAATTTGCCAGAATATATAGAAAAACGCATAGTATATCATCATCAATGTATCAGAAATCATAGTTTTAGCCATTTTTTGTAACTACAAATACCATAAGTATTTGGTTTTGTTTATTATTATAGCTCCCATGTGCTTATTTCATTTTACATTTAATAAAATAATTTAATTTCAATAATAAATTTGATTTCGATTTTAATTTAAATATTTACTAAACAACTTATATGTGTCATGCTAGGTATTATAATATATAAAAATAAATTTTTTATTTGAGCATGTTTCGTCAATATTACACATTACTGTTTTTATTCTGGAATAAGTAATACCATCATGACATCAGAGCAAACCTATGAATAAACTCCCTTGCTTTTTGGCTGTGCCTTTGATAATTATGATAATTATGTTTCGGAAATAGCTTACGATATATTTAGAAAATTGCTTATTTTAATACGTCGCAAACAAAATTTCATTGTATACTAAATATATGCAGACCTGAAATTTCGTTAACTTCAATAACTTTTAATGACGTCATAATAATTTAACTCCAGAATTCAGCTATAATGTTCCATTAATTTATTTTAATTAAATGTCTATCTATATATATTATACATGTAAAATCTAAAAGAATACACTTCTAAGTAGGTAATGGAGTCCAGGATAAGAAAACAAATTCTCGTTCGAAGAGGGCTTAGTCCCACGAAAATCTTTTTCCTTGCGGCTGGCATTTTTCAACCCTTAAGAAGGCATTATCCCCTTAATGAATGTAATCCTAACTGAGCACTAAAAACCACAAAATCGCTATAGATTCTTGAAAATCCTTTCTAGAAACTTCAATATTTTCTCTTTTTTAGAAAGCTTTCGAAAATTTTCAAGTTATTTATTACTTCGTTTTTCAATTCTTCTTTTAAGAGCTCGCAAAAAATTAATAATAAATAAATAAATGGAGGAAGGTGCGAAAAAGCCTCTCTCCCAGCTGAGCTACTGATTCCTCCAATCGTTCTCACATCACAAGTGTAACCGAACTCCATCTTTCATGTCAGCATTTCATATGTACGTGATACATACAAATACGATGATGAGCGTTTTATAATTTTTATTGCAATTGCACTTTTAAAATCTCTTAAAGGATGTTCACATCGAGCTGAAGCTCACTTTAAACCTTACTATTCGAACTTTTAGCTATAATCTCTTTGAATAAGTATTTTGAATAGGTATAAATTTGCTTTTTCAAATATTGCTGTTATTCCATGCTCTCGATGGACTCGTATATTGCTTCCTCAAAGAGGAAGCTTTGTAATGGTGAAACCAATTTTTGGAACAAAAAATGTTTAAAAACACTTTTTAAAACTTTTGGCACCAATATCCGATGTTTTTGAGAACAAAAATTTTCGTGTCTGTATGTATGTGTGTGTGTGTGTGTGTGTGTGTGTGTGTGTGTGTGTGTGTGTGTGTGTGTGTGTGTGTACCGGCTATAACTTTTGAACGAATTGACCGATTTTCATCTATGAGGGCTTATTCTCTTCGTTTGGACATAGAATAGAGATAGCTTAACCTATTTTTTCATTTTATCGTTTTTCTTTTGTTTTATAACCAAAAAATGATTTTGAATTTTCAGTTTTTTTGATTTTTTCATATCATACAGCCATTATTACATAATATAGTAAACTGTTTTTGAAAGGTCTTCAAATTACATACAATTTCTTTTTTAAAAGTTGAATTATCTTTACTCTGTCATTTGTTATTAAGGAAAACATTTTTATATTTCATAAATTAATTTCTCAAAAAATATTTTATTTATCGACTTGAAATTTTAACCACTTATAACAATCATTGAAGACTATATTTGGTTAAAATTTCAAGTGATTATCTTCATTTCTTTTCTAGAAAAAAAATATTTTTGAAAAAAATTGCATTTTTTTCGGACGCGATAACACGAGTAAAAATCAACCAATCGTCTTGAAATTTGGCACAGAGATAGCTTTTTTATATCTTCGAACCGAGTTCGTTGCCCAAAAAAATCGGTCAATTACGATTAAAGATATTTGAGGTTAAAAATTTTTCTTTTTAATTTTCGAATTGCGTTTTTTCAGAGGATTGTTGATTTATCGACCTAAAATTTTAACCACTTATAAAACTCATTGAAGACTATATTTGGTAAAAATTCCAAGTGATTATCTTCATTTGTTTCAGAGAAATAAAATATTTTTGAAAACAAGGGAATTTTCTTTCGGATACGTTAACGGGAGTAAAAGTCAACCAATCGTCTTGAAATTTGGCACAGAGACTGATTTTTTTTTTTATATCTTCGAACCGAGTTTGTTGCCAAAAAAAATCGATCAATTATGATTAAAGATATTTGAGGCTAAAAATTTTTTTAATTTCCGAATTGCGTTTTTTCAGAGAATTGTTGATTTATCGACCTAAAATTTTAATCACTTATAACCCCCTCATTGAAGACTATATTTTGTTAAAATTTAGAATGATTATCTTCATTTTATTCATAGAAAAAATATTTTTGAATAGAAGTGAATTTTTTTTTTCTTTCGGACACGATAAAAGGAGTAAAAGTCAAACAATCGTCTTGAAATTTGGCACATAGACAGCTTTCTTATATCTTCGAACCGAGTTCATTGCTGAACAAAAATTAGTAAATTAATAAAAAGATATTTGAGGTTAAAATTTTTTTTTTTAATTTTCTAATTGTGTTTTCTCAGAAAATTGTTGATTTATTGACCTAAAATTTTAACCATTTATAATACTCATTGAGGATTATATTTGGTTAAAATTTAAAGTGATTATCTTCATTTGTTTTCGAGAAAGAAAAATTTTTGGAAAAAAGTGCTTTTTTCTTTTGGACACGATAACAGGAGTAAAAGTCAACCAATCGTATTGAAATTTGGCAAATATAAATGTATTAATATTAGAATAAAATTAGATCAAAATAACTTGAGCTTAATTTATTGTAACTGTAATAACATTATTTTTGCACGTAAAATTTGCGTAAAATAGTATTAATCATAAATGCTGTACACTATATTCAGATAAACTAAGTGCTGGGCAATTGTAAAAAAGTCAATTTGGAAATCATCAATTATTAATAACAAATAGTTTCTTCTTCAATAAGATAAAATTAAAAAATTATATTAATATAATCTTACAAAAATATTCTATTAATATGAAAATGTATTTTTTAAAAGTCATAAATTTGAGATAATTTAATTTAGAAAATTTTTTATTTTTTTTTGTGAAAAATTTATTATTATAATTTCAATTTAATGAAAGGAATCGATAAATTATTTTGAGGAAGCTAAGTGCCAAAGAATTGGCAGCGGTTTTTTTCTACTGCGATAAAACTTAATTCCAAATAACTTTACAATCACGTGCTTCAATATTGTGTGATTTCATATCTTAAGAGGGGAAGCCTGGGTTAAAGCGTGAAAAAATAGATTTTAGTATAAATAGTCAGGTCATTATTTTTTCAAATCTATATAAAGTATATACACATAAAGAAGATCTCCATCAAATCTGAGCTCGTTTGGTCGAGGCATTCCAGTGGTTATTACAGACTTATAAATTAGAATAGAGGAGCCAGAAAGGTCTTAAAATGTTGTTTTTTATGTATATTTTTTAGGTATAAAGTTGTTTTTTATATAGATTTGAAAAAATAATGACCTGGTTAATTATACTAAAATATATTTTTTCAGGCTTTGACCCAGGCTTCCTCCCTTAAGCGCTACAAATCTATTTTAATTGTTTTCTAAAGAAGTAATAACTTCATGAATGTATCTCTTTGTTCAAAAATTAAAAAAATTTCATCACGAACAAAATTTGCCAGCTTCCAACGACGCATATCCTCACTTCCTTGACTCGAAAGAAAAAGAAAACAAGAAAAAAAAAGGACGAAAATCATCTCGGGCGACACACGCAAAGGCCGTTCGCACCATCAGCCTGCAGTTACGCGATAGTGCGCATATGGCAATCGATAACCCCATCACGGCCAGACTTCCGGCTCCCTCCACGTCCCCACCCTCACCCCCTTGCCCAAAAGAGCAGAAGACATCATCATCTGTCGCCCTCCGAAAAAACTCTTCTCTCTCTCTCTCTCTGTCTCTCTCTCGCCCGCCGATGATAATCGCATGCACGGGCTTCTGCTTTCTCCGCCGCGTCCTCGGCGCGCCGTCGTTAAGACGCCGAGCGCGCACGCATATATGGTTAAAAAGGACCTGACACTAATGTGCTTAATGAGCCTGTCCCGACTGCTTAGGATTAAATGAAACGCACCCGCCGGAGGTGATGGTATATAAGGGCTAGTGCGCGGCCAGGGTGGCCGACACAAGTATCGCGATCGTCCAGCCAGGCGTAGCCAAGGGAGAGGAGGATCTCACCGTACAGCACGACGACGTATTTCGAAAAGTGATAGCTGCGCTGAGATTGTCGTGAATTGTCCACGTGGTCAATCTTCGAGTTGCCTTCGAGAAGCCTGCTGGCAGGTTACTGTGATATATACACGGTGAGTTGGTCGAATTGTGGTTACGGGGCTATATAGTGCGAAGGATATGATTCAGTTTTCCACGAACACTAGTCCATTTCAGCATTTGCAGCGAAGACTAGCGCGTCTCATTGATTCGTGTCGAAGACTAACGCGATCCGCTTGATTGCGGCGAAGTCTAACACGTGCCACTGCTTATAATGAAAACTAGCACATTTCGCGACGTAATTGTCACGAAAACTAGCACGTTTCGGAAGACCACCTGCATTTTTCGTGATTAAGAATATGTAACGAGTCTAAATTACGCACGCGATGAGCGCAAACTCTATACAAATTTTGCTACCACATAACGCGAGCCCCCTCTTTCAATTCTCTCGGGGTCCGTCGTCGGATAAAGAATCTACGACAACAAAACTAAACACAGCTACAGGATTTACGGCAATATAACGCGTCTTATTCCCTTCATTGAATTAAATATTTAAGAAGTATTTAACCCATTTCGTCCCAAATGGCCAAGATTTTTTTTTGAGTTTTCAGCGTTCTAACTTTTTATATAAACGGCCCAAAAAAAAAGTGAAAGCACCATTTCGAATAGTTTGAAGCCTCCTCTTTCGAATTCCGTAGCCAGAATTTGGCTACGACTTCACTAAAAAAAGTTTTTACAATTTATTGCAAAAAAAATCCGAAATTTTCAACATTTTTTTTTCAGAAATGTGAATTTTCAACATGATAAAGTTGTACCAGATCATCGCATTTGCTATAAATCGTAGAGTTTTTATGTTCTCCCGGTTGGATTTTTTTTTCAAGATGGCGGCGTCAAGATGGCGCCCTAAGCATAGAAAAAATTTTTTAAAATGCAAACTTTGCAAATATATCATATTTTTTATACGAAAAAACTATGCCTGATCATTTCAATGAGCATAAATGACAACAATATTATTTGCTTGTCAAAATCCACTTGAAATTTTTCCAAATTTAAGATGGTGACGTCAAGATAGCGTTCAAAATCTACAAAACAGTGTGTAAAAACGTTTTCTGCTGACTACACTTTTTGTTTCAAGTTTTTTTCCATGGAAAGTGTGTAGTTAATTCCATGTACTTTTTTTCGCTGATTCCGAATATGCAATTTATTTTTTCGAAAACAATGTTGCTAATTTGTTATTAACAATTTAATTGTTTATAACGCTATAACTTTTTTATTAATTAATATTGAAAAATAAAGTTGACGCTTAAATGTATATTTTTACATTTAGAAACTTTTTTGCCTCGTGTAAAATTTTGCTATCTTGCATATTTTCCAAGATATTTATATAACAATAGCATAGACTATGCACACCTTAGTGTATATACGTTATGGTTTATTATAAATATCTTGGAAAATATGCAAGATAGCAAAATTTTACAAGAGGCAAAAGTTTCTAAATGTAAAAATATACATTTTGTCGTCAATTTTATTTTTCAATATTGATTAATAAAAAAGTTATATCGTCAAAAACAATTAAATTGTTAATAACAAATTAGCAACAACTTTTTCGAAAAAAATAAATCGCATATTCGGAATCAGCCGAAAAAAGTATATGGAATTAACTACACACTTTCCATGGAAAAAATCTTGAAACAAAAAGTGTAGTCGGCGGAAAACATTTTACACACTGTTTTGTAGATTTTGAGTCCTATCTTGACGACGCCATCTTAAATTTGGAAAAATTTCAAATGGATTTTGACAAGCAAATAATATTGTTGTCATTTATGCTCATTGCAATGATCAGGCATAGTTTTTTCGTATGAAAAATATGATATATTTGCAAAGTTTGCATTTTTAAAAATTTATTCTAGGCTTATAGGGCGCCATATTGACGCTGCCATCTTGAAAAAAAAATCCAACTGGGAAAACATAAAAACTCCACGATTTATAGCAAATGCGATGATCCGGTACAACTTTATCATGTTGAAAATTCACATTTCTGAAAAAAATGTTGAAAATTTCGGATTTTTTTTGCAATAAATTGTTATAACTTTTTTTAGTGAAGTCGTAGTTCAATTCTAGCTACGACATTCGAAAGAGGACACTTCAAACTATCCAAAATGGTGCTTTTACATTTTTTTTTGGGCCGTTTATATAAAAAGTTAGAACGCTGAAAACTTAAAAAAAATCTTGGACATTTGGGACGAAATGGGTTAAGAAGAAAGATTACAGATCTTTCTTCTTAACCCATATTTTTCTAAATATTTTAATACCTCATTTTTAAAAGTATGTTAATAAGTGATTTTTTCACTTACAATCATCATTGTCTCCCATTTTGCTAATGTTTTATTATATACAAGCGCAGGGTTAAAAAAAAGTTTGCAAACCTGAATAATTCGGAAGTTTTACCGCTGTTGAAGGTGCAACAGTTAGAAAGATATTTACGTTACCAGCATTGTCTTGTAGTTTTATTTTAAAGAATTGCTGATACTACGTTGGTAATGTAGAAAATGATGGTTTTCTTTATTTTTATTATGAACTTTTCAAAGATATAGGTAAGAAAAAAAATAATTATGGACTCGCAATGCGAAAAACAGCGCGGTCACGCGCAAAATGCTAGTTTTCGCGGCAAGCTTGTGAATCGCGTTACTTTTCGTCGCCATCTTGCGAATTGTACTAGTATTCGACGTAAACTCGTGAATGATGCTAGTTTTCGTCACAAACTCGTGAATTGTACTAGTATTCGGCACAAAGTCTGTGTTTTCGTAAAGAGGCCAAAAAACGTCGATATGAGTTGCGGTGGGGGGTGTTTTAAGGGGAAGTATTGGAAGAAAGTTTTGAGGCAACATTTAAAAACCTTCATTTGAAGGTGTTGCTTGCCGTGGCATAACTTGGGCATGAATTTTAAGAATTGCTGAGACTATATTACGTAGGACGGATATTCGTGTCGAGTAGTAGTACGATGATCGACGTCAAATCTGTAATTTTGCAAACATAGAATACAATAAAATATTAAACAATAAAAAAGGATTATTTAGATCCCGCAAACGTTATTTTCTCAAAAAACTAATGAGCTTTTGGTAAAATTCAAGTCAGGGGAAACTGTTGCGTAGGGTGGTGGTAAAAGATCATAAAAGGAAATTGATAAACTTGAATGGAATACAATATGGTACATGTCAAATGAGAGAATCTAAAAGGTTTAAATAAATGATACATCTACACCTAAATGATTATCCGGCAGCTCTTTCTCGATATCGAATGCTTCTGTCAAGATCTGACGGATCGCCCTCTCAGTTCCATATAAATCCCATATAGGGTGATAGCACTAGCAGCCTATAAGGTAAAGGGCCATATTATGAGACACATGTTGCTAATAGATCACGGACATTTGAGTTTTTAAATTAATTTCATAATAAAATACTAAAAACTTTTGTATTACTCGAAGCTTTAAGTCATACAAAAGTATAAAATGTGCCAAAATTACACATAAAAAACCTTTAAGTTAAATTAATTTAATAAAATAAGGGAGTGGCCATGTGTACGTATTATGAGACACTGTTTTAGACCTATGTCCGTGTTGTCTCATGCGTCATGTCCATATTATGAGACAGATACAAAATAATGAAAAATCATGAATTTTTGCACTTCTTATGATTTATTAATCATTAATCAACAATTATAAATAAACACAAATATAATTATAGAGTGTATGATTCGAAAACAACATTTAAAAAATATTAAATAAATAATATATAAGAAATATATAATCAACTTTATGGATTCGTTATATTATTTTTTTTCTTGTTTGATTTTTAGTTTTAATTGTGTCAATTTTTGCATTTTTTATCTATTAATTGCTTTTCCTCTGCTAATTTCTTTTTCTCTTCTTTTGCTAAGTCTTTTACTTTTTTATTTAATAATTTCTTTTCCGCTGCTAATTTCTTTGTTTCGTCTTGTAGTTTCTTCATATTCGCAATTTTTTCTTCTTTTTCTGTTTTCTGCTTTTCTTTTCCCATATTAAAATCGTACCACTTGTCAGACGTTCCTACTCTAGATGGTTTTGGTTTACCAGAACTTTCTACTTTCATCCTTTCTTTTTTAGGTAAATAGTGTGTTGGGAACTTAAATGCTTCTCTAAAGCATTCATCCAAACAATCACCTAAATGATAAAAAATAATATAAGTATTTTAACTAAAAAATCTTTAATAATTATAATTTTAATTGTACATTATAATTTAGTTTACAAACCTTTATTTGACATCAAACTATTATTCTCCTGATTATCTTGCACACTGTCTTGAACACTCGAGTGATTGATTTCAATTTCAGCTTGTGTCAAACTGGTATCGAAGGAACTCTCTAAATGAAATATTAAGATTACGCATTAGAGTGGCTGAGAATATACATTATATTATATGATTATGAATAATCGTACAAACCTCTTTGATTAGTTTCTTGCATTTCTCTAACTGTTCAGAATTATTAGCAGAGGATAAGTTATTATCAGTAATTGAATCGGGTATTGATTCAATATTGAAATTACTACTCAACATAATAGTATCTTCTAGACATTCAGTGCCAATATTAAAAGCATCTAATGCAAGACTCGTATTCAAATCTTCTAATGAAATTCTTTCTTCAGAAGTATTATGCATAAATACAACCTCGATCAATGACTCATTCAAATTGTTAGATTCTTCTTGTACATTAACTTGTAAATTATTTTCATTTAAGGAACTATCTGTTAAAACATACTCGTTCACAGACTCTTGATAGGAAATTACTTTGACAGTATGATTTTTTAAGGTTTCTACACTCTTGATAATAGGTTTCTTACTAATACTTAAACCTAAATTATATTATAGAATTACACTAAATAATATAATAAAAAAATCAGAGTTACATTGAATTCAAAATAAATTTAAAAATAATGTAAAATCATTATTTCTATGTACAATTACATGATTAAAAGATTATTTCTTATAAGAACTATCAAAATAATAAAAAAAATGTTTTAAAAACTAATACCTTTATCAACATTATCAGTACGAACATCATGACCACTAACATCTTCTCTGCACATACGATAGTACATATTGTATATGTAAGGATTTGTAATCCTTCTTCTCTATGTCTTCTTAAAGTACTTTTAAAATCTTCAAGTGTTTCAGTTGAAAGGCGGCTCTCAAAATAATTCAAATGTTGTTCACCATCGATGTGACTGATTACATCTTGCTGACTTTGTGTTTGTGTCAAATTTTTACTGTTAGTTTTCTGTTTCTTGTTAAAAATGTTATAATCCACTGCAGTTGCGTTAAATGGTAATAATCCAGAAGCACGAAAACCACTAACTACAATTTCTTTTTCATTTGTCATATTTTCTAAAGCCATTTTCAATACACCAGGAAAATCTTCTTTTTTCATTTTCATCACATTATTTTGCATCTTCCATTTTGGCACTGTTTTCTTCCATGATTCCTTAAAAGGATGAAAGAAAGCTATGTCTAACGGCTGCATAACATGCGTACAATTAGGATACAATTCTATTAATTCAATCTGCTTGACACGACAAAACGAAACCAAAGGGATAGTCATGTGTGAAGAATGGTTATCTAAATATACAATCACTGGAAATATCACTTTGTTTTTAAGTAGCCATGGATAGAATACATTCGTCATGTACTCAAAGAAAGTCTCAGAGTTCATCCAACCTGACTCTGAGATGCCAATGCCCCAGTCAGTTGGAGTTTTTTCAGCGATCTTCTTTGGCACACTCTCCTTGTATTTAAACATTAGCATTGGGGGACCCCGCATGCCATCTGCACTGTACATAAACAATACTGTTAAACACTCCTTACCTCCATCTGTCACTTTGTAAGCTGCACGCGTGCCTTTGGAAGTTAAAACTCTCTCTGAATCTGGGCATAGCAAGATGCTCGATTCATCGCAATTGAACACTCTGCTTGAATGAATATCTAACAAGTCCTTCTTTTGTAAATATTCCTTTACTTCTTCGAACCACCCTTTCAAATCTTCTTGGGTAACACTTGCCCTACTGACACTTAAATGCTGGGGTTTTCGGATACTCAAAGTTGGGTGACGTTTTTTAAATCCTTCAAACCAATGTCGACCAGGACGATTGTCGAGAAAAGGTGTTTCAATTCCTTTAACTTTTACATAATACTGTATAGAATCCAAAAGTTCGGTTTTAGATACAGGCTGGCCTCGTTCAGCCTTATACAATATCCAATTCACTATTTCTTCTTCAAAGTTTTTTGATAACACTGTACCAGGTCCAGATTTTTTTTTAAATTTACCTGGATAAATTTTCTGTCTGCCAAGCGTAGCACGTGGAATCCCATATGCAGCAGCTGCTTTTCGAATGGAAATACCTGTATTTAATGCCTTTAAAGCATTCGCAAGACTTTCAGGTGAATAATTTTTCTTCTTAATTTTCCTTTTACTAGATTTTGTACAATGATTCACTAGCACAGTACTTTTTCTTGTGAGTATTGGACACTTTTTGCTTTTCTTCTTAGTTTCCTTTTGTGTACTTTTTGTACTTTTTGTAGAAGTTTTATTATTTTTTGCACGACCGTTACATTTAGCTGCCATTATATCTAATCTGAAATTCACATACATAAATATTTGCTTAATTTAATTAATTAATAATAATTAGTCCACATTTGTAGGTTAGGTTATATACAGAATCTATTTTCCAATCAACTTACGTCATATTTTGAGCCTTTCTTGAATGTATAGAGCAAGCACCGTTATTATTTGATAACTTGCTTTCAAAAAGTTATTAAAAATATTAATTTTTAAACGATAACTTCGAAAATGTGTTGCTTGGATTTGCTTTCTCATCCTCGTGTACACGTTGAAAAGAACAGGTACACGTTTATTAGACACGCGGTCCTTCGTCTCATAAATACGGACTATGGAAAAGCCGATGTACGTATTATAAGACACAAGTATTATTAAAAATATTGTTGAAAAATTAATCGGACAAAAATGTGTACAGAAGCAGAAACATATAATCTTTCAAATAAACAACCACACTTTCATTATTATGATGGTAATTCATCAAAATATTCAAAAACGCAAACCAAGCGCAGTTACTCCTTCGAGTCATAGAATGGGTTATTTTGAATGCGCTATAGAGTATGACTATTTAAGTAATTTTTTTCCGAATAGAAATATTTCAGAGCAACGAAAACTTATATGAGTTTAGAAATACATATCATAATAATCATAAGCCAATTTTTTTCATCGGATTATGTGCTTTATTTATTTATATTTTTTAATCTTTAATGTAGTGTCTCATTAAGAGGGACATTGTCTCATAATATGGCCCTTTACCTTAGTTGTCGGACATTTTCGTTGTAACAGTTACTTAAAAATAAAATTTGCTAAACTAATAAATCGTAAAGTAAAAAAGAGGTTATTTACTTCGAGACCGCCGTTTATATAAAAGTTCAAAATCGTTTATTTATTTCAATTGACAAACGTGAAAAAAAAGTGCCCAACAACTAAATTAGATAACCGACAACTGGTGCCACCATTCTATATCCCACCAAGAAAAAAGTTCTCCCGTCGTATGACCAACCCTGCAACAAAAAACATCCATCACCTTTTACACCAAAAATTACAATCCGAACTATATTTTCACTTCATCCGAAGAAAACCTTTTGTCTCTGGCGCTCTTTCTCCTATACGGTCCATTAACCCGCAAAACTCGAGCCCCACAAATCTCAGCGCCGCACATGCAAGTGCCACAAGTGTGAGTACATATATAAATATATAGGATGAATACCGAAAGTTAGCGATCGATTCCGACGCGAGGCGGCGACCGCGAGCGGATAAGATACACGCTAATTGTGCGCAAACTCGCGAGAGCGGTCGTTGATATATATATATGGGATGTTTCAGGTGAAGTGAGCATGTCAAAATTTTAAAATCGCTCAAAACTCGTTTACTTTTAGTTTTTTATGAAAAAAACATGTTCCTCAAATTTTAGGTCGATATTTGCATAATAAAGAAGTTATACAACATTGAAAATTCAAAGTTTTTGCAACTTTTGGTTAAAATCCAAGTTTACTCATTTTTTTACTCAAAATCTTGAAACTTTTTATATAGAACATTGATTGGGAAAAAGTCTGCATTTTATTTGTAGAATACACCAGTATTTTTTTATGACCCTTTTTGAAAGTCTCTGATTGGTTGGTTTTTGGTATACCTTCATCGAGCAAAAGTAAGGACTACGCCAGTACCAAATTTCTCCACCAAAGTTTTTTCAATTCTTTGGACAAAATACTTTTAGCTAAGGGAAAAATTCTACAGCACATTGAAAATTGATAAAAACCATAAAAATGTTAAATCATGCAACCGTAAGTCATTCTGTGCTTGAGTATCATTTAAAGACTTCGTGTCACTTATCTTGCTACAAAATTTTGTATTAGCAGTAAATGTACATTAAAAAACTAATTTGATTTGTCGAATACTTCATACAATATATTTAGCAATGTGCTCAAACCTCACTTACTTTGAATTTTCTGAATAGATATTATAACTGATTGACATCAGAGTTACCGGTACTTGGATCAAGAATTCATTCTAAACTTGAATCACTACTTTCTTAATATTATATAAGTATTTCTATAATATACTACAGTAATACTAATAAGTACTTTTTATAATGATTCAAATTATTTAATACTGAAAGTCAGACATGTTGCGAATAAAACTTATAGTAAGTTAATCTTTATCGGATATTCACTCAAAATCATGTTTTATACTACTTTAGATGAATTTAAAATTTAAAATTACTATCTTACTGATAATGAATTAACTCGTACTGGAATTGTGAAACTGGTGATTAGAATGCGATAGTACAGGTATTTAATTCAGTTCTAAGATATCAAAATGGATAATTTTTCATATGGTTCTTTTGTATGAAATATATGAAGTGTTTTGTCCAATTATTTTTTTTTTTTAATTTCAAAAGTTCATATCAATCACATAAATTACACAGCTATTTTAATGTAAGCTTTCAATGTTCTGTTTTGTCACATTATTTTGGCCGGCTGCAATTAACAATTATTTTTCAATAGTCTTAGTACAATTATTTTTATGGAATTTATGCAAAGGCTTATCCGCAACATGTCTGACTTTCAGTATTAAATAATTTGAATCATTATAAAAAGTACTTATATAGTATTACTCTAGTATATTATAGAAATACTTATATAATATTAAGAAAGTAGTGATTCAAGTTTAGAATGAATTCTTGATCCAGGTACCGGTAACTCTGATGTCAATCAGTTATAATATCTATTCAGAAAATTCAAAGTAAGTGAGTTTTGAGCACATTGCTAAATATATTGTATGAAGTATTCGACAAATCAAATTAGTTTTTTAATGTACATTTACTGCTAATACAAAATTTTGTAGCAAGATAAGTGACATGAAGTCTTTAAATGATACTCAAGTATAGAATGGCTTACAGTTGAATGATTTAACATTTTTATGGTTTTTATCAATTTTCAATGTGCTGTAGAATTTTTTCCTTAGCTCCAGCCATAAACTTTTTTTTTTAAATTAAAGTACTTTGTCCAAAGAATTGAAAAAAACTTTGGTGGAGAAATTTGGTACTGGCGTAGTCCTTATTTTTGCTCGATGAAGGTATACCAAAAACCAACCAGAGATTTTCAAAAAGGGTCATAAAAAAATACTGGTGTATTCTACAAATAAAATGCAAACTTTTTCCCAGTCAATGTTTTATATAAAAAGTTTCAAAATTTTGAGTAAAAAAATGAATAAACTTGGATTTTAACCAAAAATTGCAAAAACTTTGAATTTTCAATGTTGTATAACTTTTTTATTTATGCAAATATCGACCTAAAATTTGAGGAACATGTTTTTTTCATAAAAAACTAAAAGTAAACGAGTTTTGAGCGATTTTAAAATTTTGACATGCTCACTTCACCTGAAACATCCCATATATATATATGTAGATATGCAGGGTATATACGCGTGGGAACGTTGGTTAATGATAAGTACTTTATCGCGATAGAGCGCGTATTAGGGGTTTCTTCTTTCTTCTTTTCGGAAGAGCAGATGATACGGCGGGATTGTTATAGTGTCCTTGCGATGGGAAATGCTGATTCGAGAGTTTTGTGAATCTACAGTGATGAGATAAATGGTACAACCAGTTAAAATTACGTTATTTACTTTACAAAATGGATCAGTCAATTTTGTGAAACGTGTTTCTGCATGTATTCAGGGCGGCTTTTTGTTCAACTTTGCCGAGTCTTTCAATAAGATTTAGGCTTATAATATATAGAAATTGCTCGGCGTTAATCAATTTACGCATGATTACCTTTTAACTAATTGTGAAGGGCTAAAATAGTATATTATACAACTTTTTACCTCCCTAGTTGCGTAATACTCTATTACGTGTAAAACTGCAACGAGCGAAAAATATGTATATAAAATATATTGTTACAATATCGTATGGTTTCATGCTATCACAGTTACGTTTAAAACTACAACGAGCGAAAAATATGTATATAAAATATATTGTTACAATATCGTATGGTTTGATGCTATCACAATTACGTTCATAATTGGACTGTTGTAATTGAATCGTGTAATAACAATGCCTACATAGATTATTCACTGTGAATATAGAATACCATTTCATCTACAAAAGATTCATATAACATTGTGCTTTTTTAAAATTTCAATACTGTATATGAGGCGTTTCACGTCAACTGCCCCAGCGCGGTTTTTGAGATATAAGATGTTTTGTAGTTTTTGAAGGTGAAAATGGAAAATTTCAAAAAAACTGCCTATATCATTGGAAAGCTGAGGAAAAAACACGTTGAAAACGCTTATCAAACAATTTTTTAAAGTACATTTTAGTATCATAAACATGAGTTGGAAATAGCACGATTTGGCACTTGCGCGCCGATCTGGGGCAGTTGACGTGAAACGCCTCATATTTGATACTGAATCTCGGCATCTCGCAAAAAATAATATTATCCATGGAACGACATCAGATATTCCGAATATTCGAATAACATCACTGGTAGAAATGTTAACCAGAAGCTGGCCCTGGTGGAAATCCAAAACATTGTATAACTAATAACTGACTATTTATTTTAGAAACTTGCTATAAAATGGGAATTTCTCTTGTCCAGTTTCTAGCCCTCGGTGAAACGCTTTTTCCACTATTATATGGCCATTTAATAGATTGATAAATAGAATGAGTTTTTCGAAGACAAGCACAAGCTTGTTCTTGAGTATTTTAAAGGTATTAGAACGGATCAGTTTTTTTAGTCTGGAAATGACTAGTAGAAGGCTTGCTGTTATGGCAAGGAGTGAGAGACACAGAATCAGATGGAGAAATAAAAGTTTTGCTGAATTATTCATATAGAAGGAGTATAAGAAATGATTTTTTAGTTAATGTTATTTATTTATATTTTGGTAAACCATCCAATGCACTTTAATGCTCTTTCATATTCGATAGAATTAGTAAGTATATCAAATATGAATATTTTGTTGTAACGTCAATCTAAGAAATAGGCAAATAATGATCGAAAAATCGTTACCTTATAGCCATTAATTAGCGAATTTTACTAGCTATTTTCTAACTTCTTGGCCATTTCACATAGATGAATTTCTACCAGGGAGCTATTTTTCAGTTATCTTTATGGCTATAAACGAACATTGCTTGTATTTCATAATTACGTACCAATCCGAAATAAATTATGGCATTTACACTTCATAAAATATATATTTTAAGGCGATGTGAACCTCAAAATCAACCCAATTTCATTATTTAATTAATAAACATTCGAACGTTTATTTGGAAAAACAATTCTGTCAGGCGCTCCGTGTATGTAAATACTATGCTCAGATTTTTTTTTGTGCGATTCTATCAGCATTTCCATGAGATACGCTCGTTTTAAAACTGGCAAAATTCGAAGTATTACAGATCCCTACTTATCGACATTGCGGCTTTTATTTAATTAAATAAATTCTGAGTAGATTTTTGGAAAAACAGCTCTGTCAGGCGCTCCGTATATATAAATACTATACTCAATTTTTTTTTTTAGTAATTCTATTATTATTTGCAAAAGATATATATGTTCTAAAATTTGTTGGTAAGTACACATTACCTTAAGTAATAGTTGAACTTTTAGATGAATTACATTATTTTTGCATTATGATTTTTACTCAAAATGCTTCCATTTAATTAATACGTTAGATATAAAATATCGTTATTTTTCTACCAGGGATTCAGTTTTCTTTAAATGCACCGGCATCGGTACTTCCAGACCATTCGTATTTATGTAACGAAATTGCTTTTAATTACTGAAAGTTAAAAGTTATTCAATGGTTAAATTAGATTGAATGAATTTCTGGGAAATAAAATTATATGTAGGAGTGAAAATGTAAATTTACATACAAGAACGATTTTCCGTTTAATTCTTCAACCGACGCAATGTAGGTAATGGAGCTTTAATTACATCCATTTAATTAAGGTGATGTGAAATACCGACATAATACGAAAAAAAATATTTCTCGTGCAATTATTGGTAGAACCCTTCAAAAAATTCCTGAATGCAGTATTTACATGTACGGAGTGCCTAATTGACGTATTTGTCCGAAAAAATATTAAAAAATTGTTTAATTAAATAAAAACCGTTGTGGTAGATAAGTAGGAATCTACATTTTTATCATTTTATCTGATTTTAGAACAAGAATATTTCATGAAAATACTAATAGAATCATTCCGGAAAAATTACTTGCATGTATGGAGGGCTTAATTAACGTATTTTTTTCAAATAAAGGTTTAAAGTCAGTTTAATAAATAATGAATTTAGGTTGATTTTGGACTGCACATCGCCTTCATTACGTATATTAATACGTATATATCTACATTCGATTCGTCAACAAGACAAATCAATTAATTATTCAGGTGCAACCCTGGTGGAAATCGATTCCATTATTTGCCTAATAAATAGCTAGTTTCATCAATAATCGTCAAAAACTAGACACTTTTCTTGGCCATTTCTATCCAGCGATGAAACGATTTTTCCGATTATATTCACCATCTAATAGACAGAATAAGAGAATAAGTTTTTTCACAAATTTACATTAGCTTATTTATCAGTATTTAAAAGATATCAAAGTTGGCCAGATTTTTAGTTTCATTTTAATTTAGTCATAATTTTAATTACACTGCAGACACATTATTATAAAAAAAAAATCATTGTTAATACACACCTTCATTGAATTGATATTTAAGTGTTTTTATGACTTTTTATTAAAATTGAATATAAAACCATTTTAGTGAATTCTAAACGTTAAAAACACTTTTCTTTCAAACCTATTAAATGTTGAAACCTTGTTAAAATTTTAGGATTTACAATTGAAACGAGTATCGACATAAAAGTAACGTTTCTTTTGTTTAAAAAACTTGCTATATCAATTGTTAAAATGCAGAATAACATGCACGGAATGCAGATCTAACTAAATTG
The DNA here is from genome assembly GCA_036365515.1 of Torymus aiolomorphi. NCBI lineage: Eukaryota > Metazoa > Arthropoda > Insecta > Hymenoptera > Torymidae > Torymus > Torymus aiolomorphi. Next base: position 21,239,723 of record CM070875.1, on the reverse strand, counting down.
ACTCCCGAGAGTCCCCAGCCCATTAATAAACCCAACGAATAATACAACATTAATCCATCAAAATACATAATACACGACTGTACGATTTGTACAAGACCGTTTCGAAACTATTTCAATAGCATAATACCCGCAGCAGCTCTGCCAAGCTATACACGCTATCAAATAAATCTCCACTTCGCATTTATATACCATAGGTGCACTCCACTCGGCATATATATATATATATATATATATATATATGTACATAGGATTGACAAAAGGAGCCGCGTTAATCTCGTTCTCGCACGCTTAATGTACTTTTACGTTTGGCACCTTAGCGCTCGCGCGCTCGTATACTGCCTACCTCCCTTGATGACACGTAATGCACTCAATAATAAAAAGACTTCCTCTCCATCCTATCGCGCGCGCGCTCGCGAGTATGGAAATACAAAGGGACGTAAAACGCGGCTCTCACAAAAGATGGAATACAAAGAACAGGATTCTAAAATGTCTCTCTCGCGTCATTATCAACTTAGAGAGCGAGACAGACAGAGGATGGTATAGAGGTGTAGCAGCAGGAGAGTCGTTTATTACGCAGGAGTAGCCGTGTGCGTGATGTCCTGCGCGCGGCAGACGCGCAGAGCTGCGGACCGGCGCATAGACGAGTGTACGTATAAATATATATACGTTCGTTAAATGAAGAATATGGATGCGAGGGGTATTAGTCGCAATTTTTATATATGAGGAAATCTAGAATTTATTTCAACTTTTCGCGTCCCCAAAACCGGTAACAATTTTTTTTAAGGCAGTTTTTCTTCTTTCTTATGTCATAAAATATACGGAGGAACTCGTGTACAATTAAAAACGTCTTTGTCTCACATTTTTTTAAAGGTTAAAATTTTCCAAGAAAATGGCAAAAAACCCCTTTTCTTAAACCTCAGCCATTTAGCCTAGAAACGATCAACTCAAAGTTTCAAAAGAGAAATTGAAACTAGAAAGAAAGAGCTTTCATTCCCTTTTTTGAAAATTAAAAAATGTCGATTCCTTCAAAAGTTATAAGGGTTTGAAATTGAACGTCGAAAAGGCATAAAAATGCCGGGGCTGTTGATTGCTGCGATTTCTGCATGTTTATGTCTCTTCGACGTTCAATTTCAAACCCTTTTAACCCTCTTAACTTTTGAAGGAATCGACATTTTTTAATTTTCAAAAAAGAGAATGAAAGCTTTTCTTTCTAGTTTCAATTTCTTTTTTGAAACTTTGAATTGATCGGTTTCGGGGCTAAATGGCTGAGGTTTAAAGAAAAGGATTTTTTGCCATTTTCTTAAAAAATTTCAACCTTTAAAAAAAAGTGAGACAAAGGCGTTTTTAATTGTATACACGGTTTTCTCTGTATATTGTGTAACATAAGAAAGAAGAAAAACTGCGTCCGGAAGGTGTGCATCAAAAAAAATTTTTACCAGTTTTCGGGAACGCGAAAAGTTGATATAAATTCTGGATTTCCTCATGTATACAGGTTAACGTTATGATTTTTTTTTGTTTTTTTTTTGTTGAGCGTTTTTCGCGGCCATGGGGAGAGTTAGTTTACGAGGGGATTCTTTTAATTTAATAATTTCTTTTTATATACGGGCGTGTATATGGGTTATTCGGTGTGTGCAATATACTCTCTAAAAATGATTATGTGAAAAGTCCCCTGGTGGAAATTTGTCTATCTGAAATGGCCAACAATCTCAATAAATAGGTAGAAAAAATGACTAGTTAATAGGCCCCGGTGAAACGCTTTTTCTCCCATTATTCGCACATTTAATAGATTGGACATAACCTCCAAATTTTCGTTTTAAGTTTACTTAAAGAATTGACGTTAAATTGGACGGTATTCAGCTGTAACTGATAGCTTACTAAAATATAAACAATATGAGCAGACAGAAAAACCGTTTACAGTAGTCCTTTTGAAGATATTACGTAGAATGCATTTATTGCCATTAGATTATGTCTCTCTCACTCCTTGTCATAACAACAGGCCTTCTACTAGCCATTTCCGGACTAAAAAAACTGATCAGTTTTAATACCTTTAAAATACTCAAGAACAAGCTTGTGTTTGTCTTCGCAAAACTCATTCTATTTTTCAATCTATTAAATGTTCGAATAATAGGGAAAAAGCGTTTCACCGGGAGCTAGAAACTGGAAAAGGGAAATTCCCATTTTATAGCAAGTTTCTAATATAAATGGCCTAATAGAAATAGTAATAAGTCTAATATAAATAAGTTTCTAATATAAAAGTTAATAGTTAGAAAATGTTTTAGATTTCCACCAGGGTCGTGCACTGGTGCGAATAAGTGAATATTCACTAAAGAATTAGTTAATTTTTTCACTTATTCTTTACACATTTATTTTTAGAGAGTAATGTTAAAAGAGTTGAAGAAAGTTTCGACGATAGCAAAATCGTAAAAAACAAAAAAAATTGTACGATGTTCAAAATTATAGTGAGGTAATCTTTGCGTAATTCTCTTTACAGTAGATGCACTTCTTCTCTCGCGCCCTTTGTCAGAAAATCATAACGACATTTGTATAATACTTTGAAGTACTAATAATTTTTCATTCTAATCCCAACGCTATACCCTTCCTTTTCCCACCAAACAAAAAAAATCTCATGAAACCAGCACCTCCCCCCCCCCCCCCCCAGCTAAACCTCAAAACCAGGATGATACGACGGAAAGGTATAGTTAACCCGCGTATCTCCAGTCCTAGATCTCTCGCCGTGGATGAATAGTTACACACCTACACCCTCATTTCTCCCGCCCAACCCCCCTCTTTGTTTCTCTTTATCTCGCCGGGTCTGTTTGTCCCCGTTCGTCTCCTGGACTGACGGTGCTTCCACCTCACCTATTAATCTCCATTTATTGCTGTCGCCGCGGTGCTTTCGCCTGGACAGTATATAGATATAGGTACAGTGTACGAAAAGCCGCGATGTGCATGAAGTGTACGCGGTGGTGGCGGCGCTGCGCTTGATAAGGCGAGACCGTGCGATTTTTCGAAAGTAAAATGGTGGGCATTTTTTGTCACGTGTTTTGTGGATAGGCCTAGAGAGTTGTGTCTGATTAGGGAAATGATAAATTTCGTGCGGAATTGTTTCGATTGTTGGATCGAGGAATGGAAATTTGAAACATTTTCGTCTCGATAATGAAAAGAGGAGTTCTGTTAGTCATGATAATTCTTAAGATATTTATCATTTTTTGTCATTTTTCGCGATTTTCAAATGCACGTAACTTTGCACAGAACCGGCCGATTTTAACGATCTTTAGCTTAAATTTGCTTTTTTCTTCTACTTTAATCGCTTTTTTGTGGAATATTTGTTAGCACCTTTAAGAGCTTACTCTTGGCTAACCATCAGTGACTACTTTTTATCCAATTTTCGTTTTTTTTTTTTTTTTTAAACCAAGGCTATTTTATAGCCTAAAAAATGTGGAATTTTTTTTTACAGAGGTGTGTCTCCAAATTTGTTTTTTTTTTTTAATTTTTAAACTCTAACTGTGGATAATTTGTAAAATTCCTCATATATACAGTTACTTCATATTCATATAACAACTATTGTCATAATTTTAATTACAGAGACACATTATTATAAAAAAAAAAATCATGGTTAATACATACCAAACGATTCGACTTATTTCGCATTCAAACGCTTGTACAAAAGCTACGCCGCAATCAAAATGAACATTGACATATTCCAATATCTGTCCACTTCGACGCGCTCGCGTACACTCACACGTATAAAATATCGCGCCGTTGTTACACAATACACGTCTGATTCTGAGCAGCGATAATTTAATCGCGACCGGCAAATCGCTTCCTCCTCCCCCCCTCCACACACACACGCACAACACCCGCGCGTGTCGGGCTTGATTTCCCTAAGCCGAGATTCCGCTATCGTTGCGGAATATATTCCCGAATAAAGCTATACCTATTCGTTTCCCATTCAATTGACCAGGACTTTAATCTTTCAACTACTCTGCAGGCGCGTTATTGGGATTGATCAAATTTAGGATATTGAGTGTCGGAAGTATAAATGTATATATAATTTTAATGTCATGTCTCAGTTTCAGTTTGAAATAAATTAATATCGAGGGATACATATTGACGTTTAGTATATAAGCACAAATATATATGTGCAAATCCGCGGACTACAGACAATAACTGGGGTACAAAACCGGAAAAAATTTTTTTTGAGGGCACACCTACCACATAAAGTTTTTTTGGTTCTTTGGGGGTCCCCCAACATGAAAATACTCGTGTACACTCCATTATCCGTTGCCAAACTTTTTTGCCGACGAAATCAATTTTTCTTATGGAAATTTAACATGGGAAAAATGGACGAAAAGTAGTCATTGATGATTAACCAATAGCAAACTATTGAAGAGGCCAAACCAAATTTCGCAAAAAAGCAATTAAAGTTGAAGAATAGAGCTTTAATTTAAGATGAGAATCATTAAAATCGGTCGATTCTGTGCAAAGCTACGTGAATTTGAAAATGGCGAATAATGACGAAAATGAGCGATTTTTTTCAAACCAACGTAATTCTTCAAATTTTTGTCATTTTTCGCCGTTTTCAACTTCACGTAGCTTTGCACAGAATCGACCGATTTTAACGATTCTCATCTCAAATTAAAGCTCTATTCTTCAACTTTAATCGCCTTTTTGTGGAATCTGGTTTGGTCTCTTCAATAGTTTGCTATTGGTTAATCATCAATGACTACTTTTCGTTTATTTTTCCCATATTGATTTCGTCGGCAAAAAATCTTGGCAACGGATAATGAGTGTTCACGAGTATTTTCATGTTGGGGGACCTTCAAAGAACCGAAAAAACCTTATGTGGTAGGTGTGCCCTCAAAAAAAATTTTTTCCGTTTTTGTACCCCAGTTGTCTGTAGTCCGCGGATTTGCACATATACGAGACCGGGGAAAATTAGTTTTCCGTTATTGTAGAACGGCTCGGTTTGAAGATAATATTTCTTAGTTTTATTTCCGGTAAAGTAATACAGAGAATCCAACCTAAATATACCGCCATTCAGAGCCCTGCAAATATCAAATTTTCATATCGAAATCGTTTCACCTGAACCCGCAACTTTTACATTCCCATTTCCTCTCGCTCTCGCACTCTCGCAAATAATCATCCACGCACATCTCTTTCGCTCCCTCAAAACAGATTCGTGCGGCAGGCAAATCCAGCTTCCCGCTAGGAATGTTTTCGATTTCCACAGCAATTTACCGGCAACAAGGCTAAAGCTGACTTATCCCCCCTTCCAGAATGAATAAACGAGAACCATCATGCACGCATACCTATGGCTGATTCCATTCAAATTCAGGCAGGCTATCACAGATTGAATCGTTTTTTCTCCTAAAAACTGTAAGACTGTATTCTAAATCATATTTAAGGACATACATGTCTCGGAATTTAACTTAAAATTTTTCTTACTCCACAGCCAAATCAATATTAGACGCAGAAATGGAGATTACAAAATTTAAAAAGTACCCCAATTTTCTAACTGCTGTAACTTTGTCAATTATCAACCTTTTGAGATGTTTTCTTTTTATCAAAATGTGAGGAATTTTATCTAGTTCTAAGACAATTTTTCAGTTTGATGATTAAGATTAATTTTACAGAGTTATTAATGAAAAACTGAAAAATGACGATTTTTTAAAAAATAAATATCTCAAAAACTATAATTTTTTTTCTCTGAAATTTTAAGATATTTTTATACATTAAAAAAACTTTTCCAGTGCGTGAGAATATGCTATTTTTTGTGTGTTTTTTTTTTTTTTTAATGAATTTTCAAAGTTTTAATCAGTTTTTTCGATTTCTATAGAATAGTGAATTTATAGCGATTTTTCAATGTTTATTGCACCAAATTTAAGTAGTCAAGAATTTTCAGTTTCTATGCCAATTCTCAGTAGTGAAGAAATTTTTAACGACACCTAGTGAGATTTTTGTAAATGAGCTTAATAAGACTTTAAGTTATTTAAAATTAAAAACTTCACCTGTCAAAATGCCTCAAACTCTGAACAGTAAGATGCGACAATCATATCCCATTGGGAAAAGAAAAGAAATTAATGATGTATTCCATTATACCATTATAGTAACAAGTATATTCTCTTCTATGAATAATATGTACATTTCTTTCATATTGCGAGTGAGATAACACTTCACTTTTTTAGTTTTCATTGCACTCTAACGAGAGCAATTAAAATCATCGTTTAAATAATAATCTTTGACTTTAGATACAATGTCACTATCTAAAGAATGGTCCATCTAAGTTCCAGGCTCGCACTTCATCAATCATATATTTAGTTGCTTTGGGTATAACTGACAATAAATAGTTATTAGAAATATCAGTTGGAATAAGAGTTGTTAATTAGGTATTTCCGAATGGAATGCATCATTAATTTTTTTTCTTTTCCTAATAGCATATGATTGTCGCATCTTGCTGTTCACAGTTCGAGGTATTTTGACACGTGAAGTTTTTAATTTTACATAACTTACAGTCTTATTGAGTTCATTTATAAAAATCTCATTATCATTAAACATTTCTTCACTACTGAGAATTGGCGTAGAAACTGAAGATTCATAACTACTTTGGTGCAAATAAACATTGAAAAATTGCTATAAATTCACGTATAATTGATCAAGAAACCTACTTGGTGGCTTATTTTAAAGTTTCTCCTTTATTCTATCAATATATTAGTAAATTTGATAGTAAATAGATAGAGAAATGGCATAATTTTTTTAAAACGGCACGACTAATTGACAGCTTAGATATCGAAAAAATTGATTAAAACTCATTAAAAAAATTTCATTAACATTCATTAAAAAAAATAATCAAAATATAATCCAAACATAGCGTATTCTCACCTACTGGAAAAGTTACTTTTTTTAATGCATAAAAACATATTAAAATTTTAGAGGGAAAAAAATTGTAGTTTTTGAGATATTTACATTTTCTTTAAATCGTCATTTTTCAGTTTTTCATTAATAACTCTGTAAGATATCTTAATCATCAAAGTGAAAAGTTTTCTTAAAACTAAATAAAATTCCACACATTTTAATAAAAAAAAGTCCCAAAGGTTGAAAATTGACAAAGTTTTCAAATTACAGCAGTTTGAAAATTGAATTAATTTTTAAATTTTGTAAAATTTTTTAAAATCTCTATTTTTGCGTCTAATATTGATTTCGCTGTGGAGCAAAAAAAATTTCTTTTAAGCAAAATCCCGAGACACGTATCTTCTTAAATATGATTTAGAATACAGTCTTATAGTTTTCAGACGGAAAAAAAATTCGATCTGTGACAGTCTGCCTGAATTTGAATGGAATCAGCCCTATGTATATATTATATATACACACCTCTGCGAAATTGATTTCACCGCCGTTGTCTGGGAGAAGCTCGTAAAGCCAGGTTCATTTGACAATGGCGTCTCGTTATATACGTCCTGAGGGCCTGCTAAATTCCCTCCTCCTCCTCCTTCTCTCTCTTACTCGCGGCGGCGCAAGTAAAAAAAGGCAAGGTAATGTCGCGAGGCGCGCACGAGGGAACAATGGGGGACGGCGCGGCTTTTTGCATTTTCGGCGAGGCTGTAGTGTGGTTATTATTATTATATATTATATAGGAGGCAAGCGCCTGCGAGAGGTCACGAGGTGTAGAGACACGTGGGTTGCGAGAGAGAGAGAGAGAGAGAGAGAGAGAGAGAGAGAGAGGTGACGAATCTGCTCGCTCGGCTCGGTTGTGTATATTGTGCGTGCGAATGAGAGAGGGGACGATGGTGTGATTTAGGTGGTCGCGCGAAGTAGTGGCCCATTTCAAGAATCGATGTGATTGGTTATTTGAAATAAGCGCGAATATTTAAATTTTTTAGATTGAAAATGTGTTTTTTTCCCTGAAAAAACGATGACCGGATGTTGCGAGCATTTAAACATTGATTTGATTGGTCTATAACATTTGATTTTTTCTTAAAAAATGTATCTAATTATCTTATCATTTAAACTAACAAGGAGAGGGTCTAACTTGCGGGAAACGGATTTTAGCGGGCATTGGAGAGTCGATTTCTGGGACCTAAAAATGAAGCTCAGTGCTGACAATTTCATCCAATGGGCCTTTTTTCTTGAGTTATAGGCAATTTAATCTCAGATATCCTCTATTTCGTTAAAAAATTACGTCTCTTCTATTGAGTCTCACATTGCAAATATTTATGATACGAAAACGAGCAAAAAGATTATAAAAGTAGACACAAAAAGCTAAAATTTAAGCCCTGATTCATTAAAGAATATTGATTTTTCAGGAAGTTACAAGCAATGAAAGATAGCGTAAGAGAATTGACGTGAATATTGCGTCGGTTCGATGCCTTATTCCAATGTAACCGCGTTGCACTTTTTGCGTCCTCTCTATCAGTTGGAAAAACAGATGCGTCGCAAGCGAAAATCTCCGCGACGCGTATCGGAATTTATGCTAAAGCTCCACTTCTTTTCGTATCCGAGCGGGACGTCACATGCACGTGCAGGCGCAATAATTAGTTTGTGTCAGACTTTATGAACATTGGCGGTATAATACAGTAAGTATTTATCTTGCCTAACGGGCCGAAAGTACCACTTTTGCTCCCGGCGCTCGATCGCGAAGGTTGTATTTTCGGCCTCATCGTCAGGCAAAAGTAGTATATTACGCAACTATAGGGAGGTAAAGAGTTGGCCAGCCCAGAACACATGTACTCTGGGGATTTTTTTGCCTAGCGAGGCCGAAAATATAACCTTCGCTATCGGGCGCCGGGAGAAAAAGTGGTACTTCGGCCCACTAGGCAAAAAAAAAAAAAAAAAAAAAAATAGTATACGCATACCACGGGAGAAAATAAAGAATGCCTCATACAATTTACATGCGATCTGGGACATTCTTTACTTTTACTCCCTAATAGGTGCGTAATGACTACTAATGTATCTTAAGCTTAATTCGTAAATATAAACTATATTATTACCTCTCTCTGTCACAACCTGATTATTGCGACCACCTGCGACCGGTGTATGACGTACCGCGCGGATATGAAGAGGGTGGAGCTTCAACATGAATTCGATGCGCGTCGCGGGGATTTTCGCTTGCGACTTATCGATTTTTCAGACTGGCAGAAGGAATACGAAAAATGCAACGTTCGATTGAAATAAGGCATCGAACCGAAGCAATTTTCATGTCGGTAAGAATCGGTGCTATGTCGTATTCGGCAACCATCGAATAAAGGTATCGGTGGTCTCTCCGCGTATATTTTAAATTTGAGAGTCTCGCAAGGGCGGGATCCGAGTGATTTTTCGAAGCTTATAATATCGAATAATTAGTTGGAATATCAATGATATAGGCTGTGTGATTGGTAAAGGAACATGTGTTATAAGTGGGCATCGAAATCAAATAATTCTTTATTGGTAAAAGTTTTTGTAAAATATTCATTCTCAAAAGGAATCTCTGCTTTGAGAGAAGTATAGTTAAAAAAAAATTCAATTGAAAAGCTGCGTCGGTTCAAATTGATCCTATCTATACTTCTATTCATTTAGGATTGTACAGCATATCAAATCTCCAAAGCGTTTTCGCCTCGGCGCGCGCGCGAGGGGAGGGGGGCTCAAGTATTTTTTACGTCCTCAATCATTTTTTCAATGATAAAAGCCATTTTTCACGAGCCTCGTCACGAATCCGCGCGATCAAAAGAAGGACCATTATTTTCCGTTACAATTCACTCTCATAATAATGGCATCTTCCTCTGCGGAGCGTATAATCATAATCATTATTACCTTTAAAACACTCTCCATTCTCCTCGGTAACTGTTCCATTATATATATTCTACCGCCCCATTTACAATAATTTAATTAAACTTAAGAATGAGGTATACATAGATTCCTTACGATCTTTACCTATTATCTCTCTCTCCCCCTCTCTCTTTCTTTCTCTCTCTCTCTCTCTCTCTCGCTCTCTTCCGCTCTCCCATCGGAGTTCTACAGAGCTTTCTAAAGCACTATAGTTCCGAAACTTTCAATGATAATTTAGACTATTATAGAACGACTCGAAGTTTTCTAATAAAGTTGAATGAAGATTTTCTATAATGAAAGCGATACGGGGAATCGACATGGAAAAATTAAAATTTTCGTTTTCCATAAGATGGTAAAATTATATCTAATTTGAAAACATTTAGGGATAGTTATTACTATTATTATTATATTATACAATTATTATTCTCGGATGAGATTCGTGATAATATTTCCATAGTATATAATAACTAAATCAAGGGAAGACCCGATTCTCGAATAAAATTCATAGGTTGACCTACTGTACAGTATTTTGCAACGACGAATAAACAATCGACACAGCCGATCGTTTGCTCGTATTTTCTTTCCTTTTTACAAAGCTTTGTAAAACACCGATGCATGACAAACTTGCCCACAAGGTTCAGAAGACTTCCTTCGAAAAACAGTTTCCCAACGTTACACCCAACATACCAACCGCATTTTCAATTCAGTATCCAATTATACTTACCCGTTACGCGTGCGTACACGCCGCAATGCGCACACTTGCAACAAAACACTTATTAACAAAAGATGAATTCCCCAATGAGGGAACACGATCCATTACACCCCGCATGTGCACACGCACAACACGCACGAGACTTCGCTTCGCTTCGCCGAGGCAGAAGCTCGGAGCAGCAGCAGCAGCAGCTGAAATTACAAGTGCATCCAAATCCGTGACGCAACGGAGTGCACGAAGACGATGTCAATTAAGTTTCGCGTGCGCACGCGACGTCTTAGACAACGATGACGATGCCGCAGCCGCGAAAACAAGCCGCGAGCAGCAGAGAGCGGTCAAAGGGTCAGGGAAAAAACGCTCGTCCGTTAATTCAATCACAAGAGAGAGAGAGAGAGAGAGAGAGAGAGAGAGAGAGAGAGAGAGAGAGAGAGAGAGAGAGAGAGAGGATGACGATGATAGCGCGCTCATGTGCGAGATCTATAAATAGAGCGGTTGGAAGGTCTACTCTGTTGATTTTTACTCTTATTCGTGCGAGAGCGGCGCTATACGTGAAATAATCAGAACTCGTTGCATACTACGGGCGGCTACGGTGTGTGTTGCGAAGAGGGGGGAGGGGGGAGGGTCTGATCGATGGGGATGCGATAATGGAGAGAAAGAGGAGTGTTTCAAAATTTTAGGTTGATAGAGACAGATCGTGGGAAAATGGCGCAATGGTATATAGTGGTATTTTCTAATATTCAGTGACGAATTGGGGAGGTAAACTGTGTGAAAATGTTACGATCGTTGAATTTTTTAAAGAAGACGCGTGTACGTGTGGCCGTGATCGGTTTTCCAATTCTTATTTATTATAGGTTATAGCTACATTTTTAGAACTTTATTTTGGGGGAAAAGTTAATTTGGTAACAATAAAAGCTTGTATTTTCGGGCCACTGATGAAAAATGTATGAGAACAGCGAATTAGGAGCTGGAATGTTGAAGCCGAATATAATGGAACTAAGTTATATAGCATCGTTTCAATGAATTCGGGACAGACGAACGGTATCTAAACTTTGAAGTGGATATTGAGGTTTCTATCGACATGGACCTGCGTGTAAATCGATAACCTTGCATAACTGCATTTCCCAACGACCGAAGCCGGAAGTATTAAATTCTGATTCATTTCCTTATTACTTTTCCGCATAACACAGCGTATATCCTGCGGTACATTTTTGTAAAATGGACTCATTGCAACGAAACTCACGCGATTTTACAAACCCGCATCCAGCGCAAAGTTAATATTAAAAATAAGAATCCACAATTCTCGAAAGCCCCGCTCTACCTCTGAATTTTTCACCCCTATATCCGCAACGCAAGCACATCGCTCTATCCGCGAAACGACTCGACACACACATACACACACACGCACACACACACACGCGCACGCACGCGTTCGGTTTACACCTTTCCATCTCGTATCCGCGACAATAGACGCCGTGCGCGTGCGTGAATTTAACTCACTCTTGCGTTCTACAGCGAAGCAAAACTCGATAAGGCGAGCGAGCGCACTTTACGCCTGCCGTGCGGGGAATTTTGTTACCCGCGTGGGATCGCGTGTTGCTGACGACAACGACGTCGCGGACTTATCGTTCTTCGCGTTGTTCATTGTACGTATATAGATGAGTATGTATGCATATATACCCATCTATATACGTACGTTTGAACAATCGGTATATTGAATTACACCCATAATATAGCTTCGGAACTCCCGCAGACAATTCAATCATTATCCATCCATGGAACTGGATGCGAGGAGACCAGTGGTAATTTAACAGTACGACCGTCGCTGCGGACAGCCCCGAAGTTTGGAGAGCAAAATATATAACAAATGTAATTTGGAATGGGATCTAATGATTGAATTATCTGCGGGAGTTCTGGAGCTGCGAACTATATTATGGGTGTAATTCAATATATCAATTGTTCAAATATACACGCAAAATGACCTGATGGAAATAGACTCCATTATTTTCTTATAATATATAAATATATAGTTTTAGTATGATGGTGGACTAAAACTAGACACTTTTCTTCGCTATTAATATATTCTATATACAATGAAACGCCTTTTCCCATATTATTTGACAATTTAACAATGAATTAAAAACCGCTCCCAATTCATTGGCACTTAGCTTCCTCAAACTTAATTTTTTTATTCTATTGTATAAACTATTAAATTTAAAAATTTTAAAATTATTTAAAAACAACCCTGGTGGAAATTGAAATCATTTTTTTGAGCAGTAAATGGCTAGTTTGATCCAAAATGGCAAAAAAATGGACTCCAGTTTTCTTCCATAAGTGTAACGATTTTTTAAACCTATTTTTCACATTTATTGGCCGCAAAGATGGTCACAATTTTGTACTATCTACTAATTTGGCATTTTAATGCTAGTTAAAATAGGTAGTCGATGAAGCCATTATAAATCTAGTAACAAGCGATTTGTTATGGCGATGAGCAAGAGAGATAGAGTCACATGTCAAAATAACGATTTTGGTTTATATCTTATAGAATAAAGCTGTAAATAGTAGAAAGACTACTAAATTTTGTTTATATCCCGGTAAACTATCTCTTAAGGGTATAAGTTTTAAAATATATGATTGAATTGTTATGAAATTTTAATGTAAAGATTTTCAGGTTAGGGCCATTCCATAAAATGGGATAAGTTGATGAAAAAAAGCGTTACATGTCTGTCTAATAACTAGCCATTTCTAATGGCCAGTTTCTGTTTTCCTTCCCATTTTTAATGGACTAATTTCTACCAGGGAAAATTCAAAATTCAAAATTTGTTGAAATTTTCATGTTTAAAATTTTTTATAATCTTATTACATTTTTTGGCCTGTACGCGTTAACGAATCTTGTATCGCATATTTCAATATACCCGAAACTCACGAGATTGTTATATATTGCTAGTCGGTACGGAAATATCATGTTTGGATGTAAAGTCGGTACAGTATTTGTATTGGAATTGATGCTAATAAACCTTTGTTACTGATTTTAAGAAACGTGTAACGTGTGCTTTATTTATAAATGAATTGAGAATAATAGGCAAATCACCACATTACAGTACGTCTAATTCTTTTCCGTATATTATATAACTTTAGGCTTTTAAGATGGCCAATAATTGGTACATTTACCTTTTACATTGGTTTTTGCACAAACTTTTAACAAATCATAAAATATAAAAAAAAAATTCCAAAACTCTAAAAACGAATATATCTTCATAAAAATAATTGTGTAATCTTAATGTGTAATTTTGTACGTATACTCTTCATGATATGAGCTAGATAGCCTATAAATTTAAAGTTTGTTTGTCCAATAATTTTCAAGAAAATGAGATCTGAAAAATTTCAAAAAACAAATTTAACCTCAAATATCTTAGAATCTTATGAACAACTTTTCTTGGACAACGAAAATGGTTCAGAAGTTTAAAAGAGCTAACCCTGTGCGAAATTTCATAAAGATTTATTGATTTTTCTCCTGTTACCGTGCAACAACGAAAACGCATTTCTTTTTTCTTCAAAAATTTTTCTGACGAATATCTCCAAAAATAATCCAGTAATCTTAATGACATTTTGTACATATATTCTTCACATCGTGAGCTAGACAGCCTATAAATTTCCGTTTGATTTGTCGAATCGTTTTCAAGAAAATGCTATTTGAAAAATTAAAAAAAAAATTTAACCTCAAATATCTTCGAATTTTATGAAAATTTTTACTTGGCCAACGAAAGGATTTCAGAAGTATAAAAGAGCTATCCCTCTGCGAAATTCCATAAAGATTTATTGATTTCTACTCCAGTTATTGTGCGACAACGAAAATGCAATTTTTTTCTTCAATAATGTTTTTCTCATTAACAAATCAATAAAACATCTTGAAATTTTTAGAGGTAGAAATACTTTTTATATTTAATAACTGGTACAAATTTCGTGTAAAAATATGGAATAGTTTTTGAGATAAAAATTATAGAAGAAAATGACACATTTACCTTTATAACAAATGAAGGACGATGGATATTTAAATTTTTAAAAAAAGAAAATGTAGGTAATTTAATGCCCTTTCAAATGCATTTCAAAAAATTGGAAAAAATTTACCCTATCCTATAAAAAAATTCGATAAATTTTCAAAATCGTTTGTGGATTTTAAAGCGGCACCAAACCGAAGAGAATAAGCTTTGTCCCGCCGAAATTGACCGATTCAAAATAAAAAAATTTTTATGCCACTATTTTTAAAACATGTTTTTAATACTTTTTACTCTGACTGCCGTAAATATTAATTATTTTAATTTAATTTGTAAGACTGTAAGACCGATGGAAAAATTCTTATCAGTTGATAGTAAATTGCAGTCGACATAAGTAATATTTTTAATAGTTTTTTTGGAAAGGTTCGATGTTCATGAGTACATTGAGTTACTATTTGTGCAACGTTTCGATAACTATTTTGTTATCCTTATCAAGCACTAAAATTACATTCATTATAATGTTAAAACATCGTCAATTTTATAAAATTGTATTTTTGTTTATCTTGCTTTCTTGGTAAAAACAATATAAACATCGTCAATTGACGCCGATGTTGTTAGCGCGCGTCTTTATTAATAACGCTCTATTTAAGTCATTTATTATTAAATCAATTTGAAACTTTGTCAGAAACTTATTAGACTATTAAGGAACAAATGTCTCGCTGGAAGTTTTTCCTAGCTTCAACTTCCCTCGATACTTTTTTCCGTTAAAGTTAAGAAAACGTAATTACCGATCGCAATATATTTGCAATTAAATAATTATTAACAATTATCGATTTACATCCTTTTATCAATCCCATAGGCAACGCTGGAGTATTCTGCATGTCCCTGTCAAATTTCAAAATATTTCGATGATATTTGAACAAGTTTGGACGATTAATGTTTTTGAAAGCTATTAAAAATAGATGAACAAAATTTTCAGTTTTTAATTTTTATATTAAAAAGAAAGTCGAATAAAAAAAATTCCTTCTAGGTAAAAATACTTCTTTTCATTCCCTACAAGGTGATATTTTTTAAAAATTAATTTGGCTACATTGAAAATTTAGTCAATTTGACAATACTTTTACGGGTTTTCGGGCGCTAACCCGCTTATTGCATCCGGCCCTTCAATTAGTGCCGCACCAACTGGCACAAGCTTACCTGAGTAGAAATTCATCTAAGATAACTCAAGGTAATTCGGCTACTAATCTAGTTCGGCCACTTTCCTAGTTCGCTATCTCCCCTTATCCGAAATCTTAAATAACCAATGTCGCCAGCTTCCAAATAGGAAAAATATACCTTATAAATCGTTTTTAATTGATTGAGAATTATGATCACTACATTTTTATGTAAGTTTCTATTATCAATTTTCAGCGAGTCGCACGTTTTATAAAGTCAAAAAAGCAAGTATAAAAAAAATCGCCGCTGTTAAGTGTTTCTTCACTGGTGAAACGTATTTAGATACTAAAATTGCGCGTTCCTTTACTGGTTTTTAGGAGATATTTACAGATTTTCATTAAATAAAATTTTTGCTTTGATTCTTTATTCAAAATTTGCTCACCGACGTAAAGTTTGAACATTTTGGAATCTAAATCTCAAAAGGGTTTTAGTTTTAATTTATTTTTAAACCACTTAATTAAATAACAAAAGTTACAATTTCCTCATTCGACCCTTCACTGGTGAAGTCACCCTATAAGCTAAATAACCTAATTGAAAGAGATACGGGCAGAAAGGCAAGATTTTTTCCTTGAAATTCGTATGGAAGTAATATTAAAAATAATTTTTGTTGTAATTTATAAAAGTAAAATACTTTTGCATCTATAATTCATCTAATTCGGCCAATCTGTACTTTAAAAAAATCTGAAACTTTAAAAAAATCTATTTGATTGAGCAAAATGGATTTGTTGTTTAGTTTATGGCAATCTGACATATCGAATTCCAAAATCATTTATAGAATACATTTATAACAAAAATTCCTGTCTCCTTTATTCTTATATGCATTATTCATATCAGTTAATAATTAAATAAAGTTTTTATATATTTACAAACAAATGTTATTAATTTTTAGAGTTTATGAGTGTCCTTGTACTATTTTTTTAATATTGGCCGAATTATGTAAGCCAATATCACATTTGGGGCATTCCTAATTTACAGAAGAAGAAAGAAAATATTCCGTTTCAGGTGGACGAATTACCCCAAGTTACATACCTTATATGAAATGGCCAAGAAGTTAGAAAATTGCTAGTAAAATTTGCTAATTAATGGCTATGATGAAACGATTTTTCGACCACTATTTGCCTATTTCTTAAATTAACATAACAACAAAATATTCGTATTACCAAAATATAAATAAATAACATTAACTAAAAAATCATTTCTTGTACTCCTTCTATATGATAATTCAGCAAAATTTTTATTTCTCCATTTCTAGACTAAAAAAACTGATCAGTTCTAATACCTTTAAAATACTCAAGAACAAGCTTGTGCTTGTCTTCGAAAAACTCATTCTATTTTTCAATTTATTAAATGGCCAAATAATAGGAGAAAAGGCGTTTAATCGGGGGCTAGAAACTGGAAAAGAGAAATTTCCATTTTATAGCAAGTTTCTAATATAAATGGTCAGTTATTAGTTATAAAATGTTTTGGATTTCTATCAAGGATGCACTCATACAAATTCAGCGAGCGCGCGAGAATTAAGATTACCATGAGCGAACAATCAAACAGCGCAGATCTTACGGAACTTCGCGAAAATTCGGGCGATATTGAATTTTTCCGGTACAGCTCCCGCCAGGTAACGCCACCATCTTTTTTTCCCTCCCCTCCACGCCCGCGCCAAGCCAAATGAATTCTCATATTAAGCTTCGCCGGTGCGGGAATATGTGCAGCGCGCGCGCGAGCGTTCGCAGAACAGTCATCCAACATTTTGATGTTCTCGAATAAAAGGGTATATATACAGCGCCGTAGCAGTCGTCGTCGTCGCCGAATTTTAATATTTCTGACAAACTACCCTTCTCCAACCCCCCGTCACCGGAGCGATATGAAATTCTAAAAGATATTGGATCATAAATCCGGGAAAAACTTATCGAGTTTCTTCTTTTTCGCGTTGATCTGCCCGATATATACATATTATTTCCATGAGATTTAATAGTGTTTACCGCAGTTCCGACAAGCGGTCGTAGCTGCGTGTGTGTACAGAGCGATACCATTGGAGAGTAGATAGCATATATACGAATCACGGAAAATTTATTTACACGATTTAATTCGGAAATGCTGTGTGATGCGCGTGCACGTATTATATTGCTATTTAAACTGTATTTTTTGCAGATTATTATCGAAATGTAAATGGGAAAAACTATTGAAAATATTTCTTTTACTTTATTTGCGTTTTGAAAATGTACGAGACCTTGTAGATCGGTGCTGCCTAGTATTGATTTTTCAGATGCTTTTTTTTTATAAATACTTTAGAGCCCGCGGTTTGAACAATTCATGAACTGAACTAAGCACGCAGTGGAGAGTGAGTTTAAAAAAACTGTTTTAATTACATTAAAAGAGAGGTATTATAATTCTGGAACGTTCGCTCATATTTTTTATGTCCACTGACGCGATTGGAATAGTAAATATTTCAAAATGCCCTGGTGGAAATCCAAAACATTTTCTAACTAATAACTGGCTATTTATATTAGAAACTTGCTATAAAATGGGAATTTCCCTTGACCAGTTTCTAACTCCCGGTGAAACGTTTTTTTCCCTATTATTCGAACATTTAATAGATTGAAAAATAGAATGAGTTTTTCGAAGTCAAGCACAAGCTTGTTCTTGAGTATTTTAAAGGTATTAAAACTGATCAGTTTTTTTCGTCTGGAAATGGTTAGTAGAAGGCCTGTTGTTATGGCAAGGAGTGAGAGAAACAGAATCTAATGGCAATAAATAAATTCTACGTAATATCTTCAAAAGGACTGCTGTTAGCTGTAAATGGTTTTTCTGTCTGCTGATATTGTTTATATTTTAGTAAGCTATCAGTTACAGTTGAATACCGTCCAATTTAACGTCAATTCTTTAAGTAAACTTAAAACGAAAATTTGGAGGTTATGTCCAATCTATTAAATGTGCGAATAATGGGAGAAAAAGCGTTTCACCGGGGCCTATTCACTAGCCATTTTTCCTACCTATTTATTGAGATTGTGGCCATTTCAGATAGACAAATTTCCACCAGAGTGCATTCAACGTTATTTCAACCCTGGTGGAAATCCAAAACATTTTATAACTAATAACTGACCATTTATATTAGAAACTTGTTAATGTTATTTATTTATATTTTGGTAAGCCATCCAATGCACTTTGATGTTCTTTCACCCTGGTGGAAATCCAAAACATTTTCTAACTATTAACTGGCTATTTATATTAGAAACTTGCTATAAAATGGGAATTTCCCTTTTCCAGTTTCTAGCTCCCGGTGAAACGCTTTTTTCCCTATTATTCGAACATTTAATAGATTGAAAAATAGAATGAGTTTTGCGAAGACAAACACAAGCTTGTTGTTGAGTATTTTAAAGGTATTAAAACTGATCAGTTTTTTTAGTCCGGAAATGGCTAGTAGAAGGCCTGTTGTTATGACAAGGAGTGAGAGAGACAGAATCTAATGGCAAAAAAATACATTCTACGTAATATCTTCAAGAGGACTACTGTAAATGGTTTTTCTGTCTGCTCATATTGTTTATATTTTAGTAAGCTATCAGTTACAGCTGAATACCGTCCAATTTAACGTCAATTCTTTAAGTAACCTTAAAACGAAAATTTGGAGGTTATGTCCAATCTATTAAATGTGCGAATAATGGGAGAAAAAGCGTTTCACCGGGGCCTATTAACTAGCCATTTTTTCTACCTATTTATTGAGATTGTTGGCCATTTCAGATAGACAAATTTCCACCAGGGCATATACGATAGAATTAGCAAGAAAATCAAATACGAATATATTGTTGTGACGTCAATCTAAGAAATAGGCAAATAATGGTCGAAAAATCGGTTCATCATAGCGATTAATTAGCCAGTTTTACTAGCTATTTTCTAGCTTCTTGGTCATTTTATATAGATGAATTTCTACCAGGGTGCCCAACCCATCTATTTAAGCTCGAAAGCTCTCATTTAGCATCTACATTACCATCCAACTCAGCGCCTCCCTCCTTTTCCCTCTTAAAACTGCTAAGTATATACGTTGCAGCGCCACACACGCGCTTTCGCCACACAATTAACGTTATATATACCTCGACTTGACGCGCAATTAGCGCGCAGTCATCCTTACTAACAGCCCATAACGTGCATGTAGGCGCAGGAACGCACGCGCATTTGACTTCAAAGGTATATGCGTGTGAGCTGCGCGCGAGGATTAATATAGGCGCTTTATACACGCAGCGAGAGGCTATATTAACCCATCCGCGCTCTATATATTTACACGACAACAATTCGTAATCGACTGCGAAAATTCCCGCTAAGCTATTCTGGCCAACCCAATTTTCTCAACAACCCAGCGGCAGCGCACATAGGGCCAGCCCCGCCAAAGAAAGCATATAGCATATATAGTAGAGATAGACCCCGAAACGCGCGGCCATTGTACACGTCCGAGATCTATTTCCAACGGTATATAATACATATAGGCGCCAGGGGCGTTACACGTGTGATGCGTTCTTCTCTTCGCCGCGCCTAGAGCGTGATATTCTCCTGCAACGCAAAATACCGGCGGCGGCGACGTACGGCGCGGTGGCTAATTATTCGCAATGCCATGTCGTTGTAGCCGTCTCGCAGGCGCCACGACCGTTAAATTATATTAATAATGAAGACTGGCGCGGAGAGGAGGGTATAGGGGACGACGTGCTAATAGAACTGGGACACGAGAGAGAGAAAGAGAGAGAGAGAGAGAGAGAGAGAGAGAGAGAGAGAGAGAGAGAGAGAGAGAGAGAGAGAGAGAGAGAGAGAGAGAGAGAGAGAGAGAGAGATGCATACGCGCGCGCGGCGCATCGACGTTTCCTTATAGGAGAAGGAGGAGGAGATGACGATGATGACGATGACGAACGAGCGCGCATGTATATAGAGAAGGACTATATCGACGCTCCCTACGAAAACTAACACCTTTTTTGGCCTCCTCACGAAGACTAGCACATTTCAGAAAACTGCAACGAAAACTAGCATAACTCACGACTTTGCCGCGAATACTAATACAATTCACGAGGTTGCCGCGAAAACTAGCATCATTCACGAGTTTGCGCCGAATAATAGTACAATTCATAAGATTGCGACGAAAAGTAGCACGATTCGCGAGTTTGCGACGAAAAGTAAGACGATTCGCAAGCTTGCCGCGAAAACTAGCACTTCGCGTCACCGTGTTAATTTACATAAGAGGCAGTGGAATGTGCTAGTCTTCGCCGCAATCAAGCGGATCGGGCTAGTCTTCAACGCAAATCAATGGGGCGTGCTAGTCTTCGCGGCCAACGCTCAAATGGACTAGTCTTCTTGGCAATCTGAGTCGTGCTAGTTTTTATAGAGTGAAAGAGATGTAGTAGGTGCGGATTGAGACGGATAGAGTCAGCGGTGAGATGAGTTGGTGTGTATAACTTGGGTGGGAGGGGAGGGGGTGACATTGGGATAATTGATCTTTAGTTCGATTTCATTGGGAAGTACGGTGTTTATAGAGCGAAGGTAATGTGTGATGTACAATGCACCAGTTGAAGTTGGATACCCGCGTAAAAAAGAAATTCATATCGATGAGTGGGCAAGATATGTGTCATGTGTGTGGTCACGTCGCCAGAGCCAAATATTGGCCATTTTTTTCCAGGCTATTTTCTTCTTTCATATGTCACAAAATATACGGGACAATTCGTGTACAATCAAAAACGTCCTGAATTTCCTTTTCCCTCTGGATTTCTTCATATATATCCCACACTCGTAAGAAAATAATATATGGGACAGATATGGGCGTCATATGGGAAATAGTACGGCTGATATTTCGCTCCGACGCCGTGTCACATCCCTGGTAGAAATTCATCTATATGAAAAGTCCAAGAAGTTAGAAAATAGCTTGTAAAACTGGCTAATCAATGGCTATATGATGAAACAATTTTCGACCATTATTTGCCTATTTCTTAGATTGACGTACACAACAAAATATTCGTATTTGATATACTTACTAATTCTATCGTATATGAAAAAGCATTAAAGTGTATTGGATGTCTTACCAAAATGTAAATAAGTAACATTAACTAATAAATCATTTTATACCACTCTAACCTCAAAATCACAACTTTGATATGATTTTTCGGCGCTCGTGGTATAAAATACCGTTCGAAACTAGTGCGTAAGTCGATTATTTAGGTGGTGTGACTTTTTCGCACTCGCTTCGCTCGTGTAAAAAGTCACACCAGCTAAATAATCGACTTCCCCACCCGTGTCAAAATGTACTATATTGTACTTATTCTATGAATAATACAGCAAAACATTTATTTATCCGTCTCATTCTGTCTCTCTCACTCCTTGTCATAACAGCAAGCCTTCTACTTGTCATTTTCAGAATAAAGAAACTAATCAGTTTGAATACCTTTAAAATACTGAAGAACAAGTTTGTGCTTGTCTTCGAAAAACTCATTCTATTTTTCAATCTATTAAATGTTCGAATAATAGGGAAAAAAGCGTTTCACCGGGAGCTAGAAACTGAACAAGAGAAATTCCCATTTTATAGCAAGTTTCTAAAATAAATAGTCGAAACTGAAAGTTTCATGATTTTATAGAGGTCTTTTTAAACCAACTCGATGCATTTTAGCTTCAATTAAAAAAAATATTCTACTCAGGGTTATAACTGTTCTAAAGTTGTTCTATATACAATAGAGCTTTTTTCATCCTCTTACATGGTACATTGACTTGGAAAACTTTCGATAATTAAGCATCGGTATAGAAAAAGCGGATGTTCACTTTGTATTTGCGGCAAAATATCGAATTTTGTTCGAAGTTATCTATAAGATAACAACTAAATGTTACTTTCGTTTGAGAAATCAAACTGGCTTTTCTTCGTCTGGGAGGGCGCAAACTGGCTTTTCTTCGTCTAGGAGGACCCAAACTGGCTTTTCTTCGTCTTAGACGCGTTTTTGGCTTTTCTTCGCCTGTAACTTCCAAGTTGGCTTTTCTTCGTACCGCGCGACGATATACATACTTTTTCCTCTTCATTTTGAAGTAAATTAATTTGACTTTTCCGTCTTCACTTCGAAGTAAATTATAATATAACAAAACAGCATAATCCCTGGTGGAAAGCCAAAACATTTTCTAACTATTAACTGGCCATTTATATTAGAAACTTGCTATAAAATGGGAATTTCTCTTTTCCAGTTTCTAGCTCCCAGTGAAACGCTTTTTTCCTTATTATTCGAACATTTAATAGATTGAAAAATAGAATGAGTTTTGCGAAGATAAACACAAGCTTGTTCTTGAGTATTTTAAAGGTATTAAAACTGATCAGTTTTTTTAGTCCGGAAATGGCTAGTAGAAGGCCTGTTGTTATGACAAGGAGTGAGAGAGACAGAATCTAATGGCAATAAATACATTCTACGTAATATCTTCAAAAGGACTACTGTAAATGGTTTTTCTATCTGCTCATATTGTTTATATTTTAGTAAGCTATCAGTTACAGCTGAATACCGTCCAATTTAACGTCAATTCTTTAAGTAAACTTAAAACGAAAATTTGGAGGTTATGTCCAATCTATTAAATGTGCGAATAATGGGAGAAAAAGCGTTTCACCGGGGCCTATTAACTAGCCATTTTTTCTACCTATTTATTGAGAATGTTGGCCATTTCAGATAGACAAATTTCCACCAGGGATGTTGTGATTTTAATTAGAGTTAATAAAAAGCGATTGAAAATTTCAGTGAATTTTTCAATTTCTCGGGTACCCATTTCAATGTATATGTAGCGCGGTCGACCCTCAGGCTTCTTCTATACTTACCTTCGGAGCGCTCCTGCGCTCCTTAATTTAATTAACTTTGAAATTTTAAAACTGTAAATTTTTAAAAAATCCTTTTGCATCTCTCTGCAGTTTCTCTCTATATTTACTCTCTAAATGTGAAATAGTGAAGCAGTCACTATTTTAGAGTAAAAAGTGCTACACTGCCGAAATAGAGAGAGTATACAGAAAAAATAATTAACGTTGAACCAGCCCCGGGATCTTCGCCTATTAATATAGAAATGAATGATGTGTGCCGTGTCGAACGCCAACTCAATCTTCCCGGTTAAACGTTTAATTGCTATTAATGATCTTTCCGTTGCATTATTACAAAGCCCCTCTTAGGTAACCGCCCCCTACGCGACATATACACATATGATAGACACAACTGAACGTCGACGTCAACAAAAGCATCAATCTCAGTGCAGAGTATAGCAGAATATATAAACCACGACGATGACGGTAAAGTGTAATGAAAGCCGGCGACGAGGCTGCGACTTTCGCTCGCCGCTATACTTAATCCCCGCGGCAATTGATTTGTTTATTCGGCGCAGCGCCGCGGAGTGTATTACAAGGATGCGCCAGGCCAAATGTTTACGCAGCGCAATTGTTATTACCCGCGCCGATTGACCGAGAGCGAATTGTTTTCCCTTTACATATCAGGCTATCGAGCGCGTGATTGACTTGCCGTCGCGGGGGACGACGGATGGCGACGTCGGCACTTTGGCCGAAATGGATATAGAGAAGAGCCGATATTATAATATGTATGCGTATATATGGCTGATGATTTTTAACAACAGCGGCGTCTGGGCTATCGAAAAGGGGTCAATCGGGGCGTATAGAGAACGCGAAAATAATCTCTCTGTGGTGTGCCGTGTGCGATGCGTTTGTAGGTATAATATACTTATAAGCGGGTACTGATGCCGACGATGATTTGTTTTTTTTTTTTTTTTACTGGCAAGTGTAGCACGGGGTTTTGGTAAATGTACATATAGAGAGCTGATGTGTACAGTGGAGGGCAAATATTCACGAGTTAATTGTAGCGGGCGAACGCTTTGGTTTGTTATAGAATTGTTTTTATACGTGCCGGGCCGAGTAAATGAATTGGCGCGCTTTGTTGTATGTTGGCGCGGCGGCATCAACAGCGTGGCATTACAAACTATTATACCGAGATTTTAGTTCATTAGCGAGTGCTTTTGATTTCGTAAACTGGTTCAAGGTATTCCTGGTAGAAATTAGTTCATTAAAAATGGGAAGGAAAACAGAAACTGGCCATTAGAAATGGCTAGTTATTAGACAGACATGTAACGCTTTTTTTTATCAACTTCTCCCATTTTATGGAATGGCCCTAACCTGAAAATCTTTACATTAAAATTTCATAACAATTCAATCATATATTTTAAAACTTATACTCTTAAGAGATAGTTTACCGGGATATAAACAAAATTTAGTAGTCTTTGTACTATTTACAGCTTTATTCTATAAGATATAAACCAAAATCGTTATTTTGACACGTGACTCTATCTCTCTTGCTCATCGCCATAACAAATCGCTTGTTACTAAATTTATAATGGCTTCATCGACTACCTATTTTAACTAGCATTAAAATGCTAAATTAATAGATAGTACAAAATTGTGAACTCTTTGCGGCCAATAAATGTGATAAATAGGTTAAAAAAATCGTTACACTTATGGAAGAAAACTGGAGTCCATTTTTTTGCCATTTTGGATCAAACTAGCCATTTACTGCTCAAAAAATGATTTCAATTTCCACCAGGGATATAGATGTTAATTAAATTGATTTTGCGTTTGTACACTTTAATTTTTACAGTGTTGTCATGTGTGTATATATAGGTATGGCCGAGGCAAGTTTTAATCATCTCAATGTTTATAAATGCATTTTATGATTTTCAGTAGAGTTACGCAGTGGTATAATATTATAGCAGCATTGTGTTGGTACTTGTTTTGACAGAGTAAAGTTAATTACGTGTATATATATATCCCTATATTATATTGGCGTAAGGGTCAAAATGGGTACCTATCCCCCCCCCCCTCCACTTTTCCTCCACTTCCCCTCCACATTTTACTGTTAAATTCTTTCAAATTCTACGTTATTTTGAAGGGTCTCCGCCCCTCCACCCCCCTTCACACTTAATCCATCCCTCATAGATATCTTGCGTAGTAAGGTTTTCAGTTTTTCAGCGTTTTTTTACTTACTACATTTAGAGCAGTTTTTCACACTAGCACTGGGGTACTGTTATGAGCGCGTTGGATTTTTGATCTTATTGTGCTGCCGAATATGGAAATATTTTTGGATTTTGCTAAAAATAGTATATAGGGTGTTACTGGATTCGCTGATAACAAATCTGAACTCAGATTTAGAACATTCAAACTGGCGGACCCAAGATCCCTGGTGGAAATTGGAAATCATTTTTTGAGCAGTAAATGGTTAGTTTGATCCAAAATGGCAAAAAAATGGACTCCAGTTTTCTTCCATAAGTGTAACGATTTTTTTAACCTATTTTTCACATTTATTGGCCGCAAAAATGGTCACAATTTTGTACTATCTATTAATTTAACATTTTAATGCTAGTTAAAATAGCTAGTCGATGAAGCCATTATAAATCTAGCAACAAGCGATTTGTTATGGCGATGAGTAAGAGAGATAGTCACGTGTCAAAATAACGATTTTGGTTTATATCTTATAGAATAAAGCTGTAAATAGTACAAAGACTACTAAATTTTGTTTATATCCCGGTAAACTATCTCTTAAGAGTATAAGTTTTAAAATATATGATTGAATTGTTATGAAATTTTAATGTAAAGATTTTCAGGTTAGGGCCATTCCATAAAATGGGAGAAGTTGATAAAAAAAAGCGTTACATGTCTGTCTAATAACTAGCCATTTCTAATGGCCAGTTTCTGTTTTCCTTCCCATTTTTAATGGACTAATTTCTACCAGGGATGGCTATCAAAAATTGATATTTTACTCGATTTTAGTAAAAATTGTATATAGTGGGTTACCGAATTCGCTGATTAGGAATCTGAACTCAGATTTTCAGAATTCAGAATGGCTGATCAAAGATGGCGGCCAAATATTGAAATATTACTGGATCTTGCTGAAAAATGTATGTACAGGATTTCTGGATTGGATGATTACGAATTTGAACTCAGATTTTAAAAATTCAAAATGGCAACAAAATATTTAAATAATACTGGATTTTGCTAAAAGTTGTATATAGGGGGTTTCTGGCGTATCGAAGATGAAGGCCAAATATTCAAATATACTGGATTTTGCTGAAAATTATATATACGGAATTTCTGGATTCGCTGAATACGAATCTGAACTCGGATTTTGAAAATTAAAAATGGCGGACCCAAGATGGTTACCAAAAATGAAATATTACTGAATTATGCTAAAAATTTTATAGCGTGGATTTACAGATTCACTGGTAATGAATCTGAACTCAGATTTTGAAAATTCAAATTAGCGTACCCTAGATGGCGGTCAAAAATTGAAATTTTACCGGATTTTGCTAAAAATTGTATATAGTGTGATTCTGGAGTCACTTATTATTACGAATCTGAACTCAGATTTTGTAAATACAAAATTGCGGCCAAAAATTAAAATATTACTGGATTTTGTTGAAAATTGTATATAGTGAGTTTCTGGATTCGCTGATTACGAATCTGAACTCAGACTTTGAAAATTCAAAATGGCGAACAAGAATTGAAATATTATTGGATTTTGCTGAAAAATTAGTTTATAATCAATAAATAACAAGTAAAATTAGAGCTGATGTAATGAACTACATATACATTATGCATTATTTTGTTAAATATAAATATACTTACTATTTTAAAAATTAATAAATGTTAAGAATAATTTTTTTAAAAAACATTAAAGAAAATTTAAAAGAAAAAATAAATGTTTTATGATATTATTTAATAGAAGATTATTCTTATTCATTATTATTATTTATTTTTGAAAATGGGAGTTGGCGAGCGGAACGTGCAGGGGGCAAAGCCCCCTAATATATATATATATATATATATATATATATATATATATATATATATATATATATATATATATATATATATATATATATATATATATATATATATATATATATATATATATATATATTCGTGCCATCCCCGGTGTCATAGAGGAGGGTTCGGTCCATTAGGTAGCTCGAGATGACCTTTCGAAGATACCGTGGTACCTTTAGGTGTTCCAAGGCCAGCATGATTTTATCCGACCTGGTCGTGTTAAACGTATTCCTTACATCTAAGCCGATGATAGCACCCATGCGCTTTGTATACCGGCTGCCACTATCTATTATCTTGTAATGACATATCTTTATGTTTTCGAGGTCGCTCTTTCGAATGGTGCAGTCAGCATTTTCAAAAAAGATTGTTTAACTATTATTTTTTAACAAAAACTATAAAAAATGCAGATTTTTCGAACAAAAATTTTTTAAATTACGATTTAAATAGTGTTATCGGCATTTTCATAACTGCAGAGTCATGACAAACGTGCACTCGAGAGTTGTACTTAAAGGATCACCAATGAGAATATTTTGATTTGACCTTTTCCAATGTCAAAATGACCCAAAATGGCTAAATTTATAGGGTTAAATTTCATTTCTCAGGCTCGTTTCAGGATACAAGATTGAAATGTATAATTTTGGAAAATCAGTGATGATACAAGGTTTTTGGGATCGCTGATCACGATTCCGATGTCAGAATCACGAAATTCAAGATGGCGGATCCAATGTGGCGTCCATTTAGAATAAAAACCACGACTTTTGGTTTATTTTGGAAAATCAGTGGTGATATAAGGGTTTTCGGGATCGCTGATCACGATCCCGATGTCAGAATCACAAAGTTCAAGATATCAGATCGAGTAGGTCTCGGCCCGATTGTGATATGCACCTGCACTGTTTTTTCCGTACCATCATTCTTAGGCCTCTTAGCTTTTTTGCGTATTCCCATTTTCACTACTGTCGTCCAGTCGGGGTATTTTTCCTGGCTCCTTATCGGCGTCGTGCTAGGAGGAACCTTCCTTATTCTTTCGCTGCCTTTCGCTTTCTTCTGCCTCGTTGTTTCAGGTGGTGTCGCTCCTTCACGCTTACTATTCTCCTGTATCGCTTTCCCTTTCTGGAAGAGGGGCGACGTCTGACTTGACCCGTCCTTGTTGGAGCTGGCAGTTTTCTCTGGCTTTGGGCCCTGCCGTGCCTTGATGAGTTCCGTAAGTGCTCTGTTGGTGGACCTTGCCATGTTCTTCAGTTCGGTATGAATGTTCTTCTTGCCTGAGATAAAATCCACCACAGACTCCACCTTTGCTCTTAGTGCCTGGAAGGCTGCCGCTTCTTCGCTAGCCTGGCCGACTTCTTGTTTTTCACTCGTCTTTTAAGATGCAGTAAGGGCCACGTGAACCACCCCTTCTGCAACAGCCTGAGCCACATCGCGCGTCTGCCCCCCCCCCAAAAAAAAAAAATCCTCAGGGCCTGCACCGACCATCAAAACTTTCACCCGATCGGAATTGATGGCGGGATTCTCCTCATTTTTGAAGATACCCGCTTGGGGTAAAGTATTTGTTACACATCCACCATAGTTGGTTTATTATTCGGGGTGCCTTCCCCTATCTAGTTTTGGTCTGCCCCGGGTATTTTATTTCCTCGGTACCCTTCATATCTGACGAGCTATTCCCTATCCGCCGCCTGGGGAGGCGCCTGATGCGAGGCTAGCAACTCGACCCAGAAACGCTGAGCCGACAAATTCTTTGCCACGGTCGGATTGTAAACACACTGGTGCTCGCAGGCTCGCTCTGTCCAGAATATTTCCAACGCGCCGGCAACGTTGCGCGCTGTTTTATCGCGCAATGGTTCAATCCCCGCATACTTACTGAGCACAACCACAACAACGAGAATATAGCAGAAGCCGTCGTTGTAGTCTTTTATCGAGGTTAACTGTAGTAAATTATACTCCCACAGGTCGTCCACGTTCGTGACGTTGTAGCGCAGTCTCGGAAATTTTCATTGTATAGGATGATGAAGCTGTAAGTTTACGCGTAAGAGATTCCTTGCACCCGCGTGCGCGCGCGTGTATATTTGTGTGTGTATGTGTGTGTGTGTGTGTGTGTGTGTGTGCGTGGGTGTGTTATACTGTTATACGAGCAGCGCAGCATCCTCTTACATATATATCTGTGGCTTCCCGGAAAAATCACGTAAGTGATGTGTTTTTCAAAGTAGGTTTTATACCTTATTTCTTGTCTTCAACAGTTCTCGAAACGCTATAAGTCCAGTTTTTTCAACATTTTCCCGGAATAACTACATATCTCCATTTTTTTTAGAATCAGTCCCGGAAAAACCACATAATTCACGTTTTTCAGAATAAATCCCGGAAAAACCATATAACTCCACTTTTTTCATCCAACATCCTGGAAACAAGATACGACTCCACTTTTCCAATAAGAGAGACAGACGTTCCTTATTCTTATAAGTGTACCCATAGCAAGGTAGCTGTCTTAGAAAGAATACACATATTTGCTCCTACAAGCTCCCGTGAGCGATAGTTCATATATTTATCATGTATAGTTGTCGAAAAAACAATATAATTGCCATTGAGACCGGAAAACCCACGTAACTCCACTGAAATTGCTTCCTCAAAGAGGAAGCTTTGTAATGGTGAAAAAAAATTTTTAAAACAAAAAATGTCCAAAAACATGTTTTAAGACTTTTGGTACTAAAATTCGTTGTTTTTGATTAAAAAAATGTTCGTGTCTGTGTGTGTGTGTGTGTGTGTGTGTGTGTGTATGTGTGTGTGTGTGCGTGTGTGTGTGTGTGTACAGGCGATAACTTTTGAACCGATCGATCGATTTACGTCGGACAAAGCTTATTCTCTTCGTTTCGGAGGAGAATAGAGAGCGCATAACCTACTTTTTGATTTTATCAAGTTTCTCTTTTTTATAACCAAAAAACGATTTTGAATTTTTTGTTTTTTTGATTTTTTAATTTTGGTGAGGGTGGATCTCGGGAAATTCGGAAAAGAGGGGCAGGGAAATAAACTCACTCACTGGTTTTGAAGATCATCCTTAAAGACGTTTATTCCGAGTGACTATAATCACGCCGATTTAAAATATACAGTGCTGCGTTACTAGGGCTAGATTAAAAGAAAGCCGCGGACGCGTGGCCTCGAAAATCGCCACGTACAGGATAATAGTCGAGCGTCCGACTTCGGCAAAGGCTCGTCAACGAAGAACGAGCGCGAGCTCGCACCGAGGCGCGAGAGTCATAATTGCGCGACTAGGGGGGCGAGAGAGACCCGCGACGCTACTAGTTGTTTCTAGAACTCGCGAGAACGCGTAGACAGACGCGCGGTTTAACTGTAGCTTATATCGGCCTAAACATACCGCCCGCCACGAAACGAGTGATAAATCGGTTCGTAATTACAATTATGACCAACGTCTATAACTGACGAAATATAATTCGCACGATTTACGCAAAAATACATCAACCTCCACAAACAGATTTAAATTCGAAATTATTATAGATTAAATGAGTGATAAAATATATATAAACTTTTGAATTAAACTTTTAAGTAAAAAATGAACGAAAGATTGACAAATCCTCGCAATAAAAATACAATTCTCCGCGTCACAGTTAAATAAAAATGCGAAATTCGAAAGAACAAAATCCAAACTACAATAAAATTAAAAATTAAAACGCATTCGCAGTCTTCTGTCTTCTTTCTTTTTTCTTCACGCAAGATAGATGGACAGGATCGTTATTTACGGTTTAAGAACCACCCGCCAAGGCGGCTTGCTCTTGAACATGGTGTTGTACAGCTTCGTCATTGACTAGCAGCAAATTTAATTTATTAATCGGCCGCTTATATCTGGAGTCACCCGATTTGATGGTGGCGACCCGACAAAGCCCATCAGCTCCACGGTGCAGTTGCACAATCCGTGCGAGGGGCCATTTTTTCGGCGGGTTCAGAGTATCTTTAAATAATACGACGTCGCCCTCCTTGAAATCTCGGTTGGGGTAGAGCCATTTACCCCGCTGCTGCACCTGTGACAGTAATTCCCGCTGCCAACGCCGCCAGAAATGGTTTCTCATTAAAGAGAGTAGATGCCACCTAGAATGCACAGAACAATTGTCATTAGATGCGATAAAGGGTTCTGCGGGGGACGTCAGAGGGGCACCGATCAAGAAGTGACCAGGAGTGAGCGCCGCGACATCGTCTTCACCAGAACTCAATGAACTAAGCGGTCGAGAGTTTAAACACGCCTCATCATAGCGATGATAGTACTTCCCTCCTCAAAGGTTAGTTTGGTTTCGCCTACAACCTTGCGTAAGTGCGTCTTGAATGACTTAACAGTCGCCTCCCACAGACGTCCAAAATTAGGAGCACGAGGAGGTATAAACGACCATCTAACTCCGTCCCGAGCAATCGCTGCCGCGACCTCCTGACTGATAGCTGAGGTTTCAGAAAATAAACGACGAAGCTCAGCGTCTGCTCCTTGAAAGTTTGTGCCGTTATCACTAAACATAACTTGACATAAGCCTCTGCGAGCAACGAACCGACGAAAAGCAGCTAAAAAGGCAGCAGAGGTGAGATCGGAGACAACTTCCAGATGTATCGCCTTTACTACCAAGTATACAAATATCGCGACGTAGCCTTTGCGAGACCCCTCGTCCGGGTGAAGTCTTAAAGAAAAACGGTCCAGCAAAGTCTACTCCTGTGTAGGTAAATAGTCGAGCTGGTCTGGTTCTTACCGCGGGTAATGGACCCATCTGCTGTTCGAGAGTTACAGCGTTATGTCGCACGCATCGTACACATCAACAAATGATTCCACGAATCGTATTCCTACCTCTGACTATCCAGAATTGTCGCGATAAGTGGCTTTGAACCAACGTTGCTCTTCCATGCAACGTAACGAGATGAGCCTTACGAATGAGTAGATGCGTAATATGATGTTTCGAAGGAAGTAAGATAGGATGCTTCTCCTCCTCATTCAGAAATGAACTCTGCAACCGGCCGCCCACTCGCAACAATCCATCCTGATCTAGAAAGGGGGATGGGCGAAAGACAGAGCTAGAAGAAGAAACAGTTTCCTTAGAGGTCAGATCCTTTATCTCGCAACTGAAGGTTTCTCTCTTTACTATTTTCAGAACATAATTACGACCAGCCGCTAGTTCATGCGCAGAAAGCCACGCAGAACGAGAACACGAATCGATTAAAATCCTCGAGCGCCATCGATATATAAAAGCCGCAATGCGAATTAGCTTCTCGAACGACGAGATTTTCAGCATCCATCCGGATATATCTTCAGAAATTGTAACAGTGAAGACTTTCTTTCGATCAGATTTACGAGCTTCGACCTCAGTGTCGCAGTCCCGTGGTTGGGTGTACGGCCATTCAGCTTGAGAACGCCGTAACCATTCAGGCCCGTGCCACCAGATATCCGATGAAGCTAACTGGATTGAGGAAATTCCCCGGGATCCTAGATCGGCCGGATTGTCTGCAGAGCGCACATGCCTCCAACAAGCTGTTGGTAATACAGTTACGATTTCGCTGACCCTATTCGCAACAAATGTCTTCCAACGAGAGGGGTGAGCTTGCAGCCAAGCCAAGACGATTTCAGAATCAGTCCAGCAGTGGATATTTGTAGGTTTTCTATCTAATTTCTCTAAGATAAACGAGACTAAACGAACAAGCAGAGCAGCCCCAGATAGTTCTAGTTTTGGAACGCTCAACACCTTAATCGGAGCCACTTTTGATTTTGCGGCTATGAAGTGAGAAGTAATGCCGTCTGATGTTGGCAGAACAATATATATTGCAGCAGCATATGCTCTCTCCGACGCATCACAAAACCCGTGCAACTGCCAAAGCGAATTTTTATGAGAACCAATCCATCTAGGTATCTTAATTACCTCTAGTTGCACCAACTGCTCTCTAAACTCAAACCAAGCGAAACGAAGTTTTTGTGGAACCGGATCATCCCAACAAATTCCTTGCATCCATAGATTCTGCAGGAGAATTTTGGCCTGTATAATAACTGGAGACAACCAACCTATAGGATCATATAACCTGGCGATTTCTGAAAGCATCGACCGTTTGGTTATTTTCTCTGAACTACTGAAATGTGAAATCTTAAAACAGAAAACATCTTCAGATGAACTCCACCGCAATCCTAGCGTCGACACTGTTTCCTGCTCCTGGATCATGGCTTCGTGACTCCTCTCCGCCTGATCATCAAGATCGCTCAGCAACTCAGGGCAATTAGACGTCCATTTACCGACAGACATATCTGCACTTGCTAACCCTTGGACTAACTGCTCTCAAACCGATCTTGCTTCCGCCAGGGTATCTTCCTCCGCGAAAAAATCATGAGCATATCTATTTTTTCGAAGAACGTATCAGCAAGTTACAGCATACGCGCGTTGGCTAAAAATGGAGCACAAGCAGTTCCCTATGTTACAGTAATCAATCGGAACGCTCGCATCGATTCATCAGAAGAATCCCGCCATAGAATCCGCTGCCAATCGGTGTCTGCCTCGTGGACCAGAAACTGATGGAACATTTTGACAACGTCACAAGAAAAAACAAACGGCAGAAAGGCCCAACGAATAATTAAAACTAAGACGTCTTCTTGCAGCTTGGAACCGACATGCAGGACAGAATTCAACGAGGTCCCTTCAGAAGTCAGCTCAGACGCGTTGAATACCACGTGAATTTGTTTACTACCCTCTTTTTTTCAAACAGGGTGATGGGGCAAATATACAGAAAATTTAGCGTCTACCTGGTTAGCTGGAACAACCTGCATGTGATGTAGCTCCTCATATTCCGCCATGAATGCTGTGTACGCTCGATGGAGACCAGGCTGCTTCATGAAGCGTCGCTCGATGCGCTCTAGGCACTTCTCCGCGATCTCCCTGGTACCCGACAGACGAGGCTCTTCGGAGAATGGGAGACGTACAACAAATGAGCGTAGCAGCTCTCCTCCTCCGGAGACATCAGTTTTTTCATGGGCACCTCTTCAATCTCCCAAAAACGCTCGACCAGCTTGGTCAGCTCGTGGTCAACAGAAATGTGGTGCGAGCGTACCTGAGTGACAGAACCTTCAGAATTTTGGTCGATTGATCTCATGAGCACCCAGCCAAATACAGAATTTAACGTGACCGGGGTGCCGACAGTTCCTTTCCTGACTCCAGGGAGAATGGCCGCGGCGTAAGCGGGACTGCTCAAGATGCAGTCGACTCTCGCTGGAGATCCAAAATGCAGGTCCGCAAGCTGAAGCCCGTCCAAGTGAGGCCAAGGTTTTCTCTGAATTGCAGAACAAGGCAGCAGGGCCGTCAGCTTTCTAAGAACAAATGCTGAAAATTGGAAATCAAAATCAGAATTGTAATCAGATTTCAGAGCAACTTTTACAGTATGCTTCACAACAGCGGTTGGTTCTCCGCCCACGCCAGAGACCACCGTGCTGGTAGCTTTTTTCCGTAGAGACAGAGCTTGAACAACATGCTCAGTCAAAAATGACTCCTCTGCGCCAGAATCCAACAGAGTTCGCACCGAAACACGCTGTCCAGTGGGTGATTCCAGAATGACACATGCGGTTGAAAGTAAAACTCCGTTACCTGTAACTAAGGCAATACCATTAACTTCCTCTGTCACCGCATGAGCGATCATCGTCGATTGAGGGCCAGTAAGATAATCCCTCTCGCTGCAGTTTGGTATGGTGTTTACTTCCGCAAACCATACAGCACCCCTTGGAGTTGCATGTCTCGACAGAATGATTGGAATTCAAGCAATTAAAACAGAGTTTGGCAGCAACCACGTGTGCTCTTCGTTGATCTGGAGGGCAGGCGGCGAATTTGGCACAGTAACCTACAAAATGATTTTCACTACGATTTTCAATACGAGCAGGTACCTTGATATGACGGTTTTCGAGATCCCTGAGTAGCGACGTTCGTGGAGGCAGAATGTGATTTCCTTGAAAATGGCTTCCTTCTTGACTCCTTGGTTGGCTGCACGGAAGAGTTACGTTGCGACGAGCCCGTCGAGTCCTCAGTAGAATGTGTGATCATTGCCTCGCCGTTGATGATATTTAAAGTCCTTATGCGGTCTTCAATAAAAGTTTTGATGTCAGCGAATTTGGGAAAAGTAGAGGGAGCTTTTCTTTCGACTTCCTTGGCCCAGTCCATCCGCGTGGTCACTGCAAGTTTGCTTTCTAAGAAATAAACAAGAATATCGTCCCACTTATCCACGGGTCTTTCCAGATTGTTAAACGTGTTTATACTTTCGTTGACCGTGTTCAACAGCTGACTTAAGTGCCGAACAGATTCGTTGGAGGCGGAAGGAATGTTAACTAGAGTTTGCATCTGCAGTGAAAAACGCAGATACTTGTTGTCGTACCGTCGGCAGAGTGTCTCCCATGCCGTCTCAAAATTATCACCAGTTACCTTTATTCCTTTAAGCTTATGAGCAGCCTCCCCGTCAAGGCAATTGAACAAGTGCTGAAACTTGATGATAGAGGACATCATTTGGTCCGAAATGATAAAAGAAGATAACTTCTCCTTGATAGCTTCCCAATTCCTTTGCTTGCCATCGGAGCGAGGTAGTCGCAGTTTTTCCAGCGATGCTTGCAGCGAAGTATTATTGCTGCTGGTCGACACCGATCCATTTGAATTGCCACTTCCTATACCAACCGCACCATTAGCCGTCGATAAGGCAGCCGCCGATAATGCCCTTATTCTTTCCTTCATACGAGCCTCTGCTTGGAGATATTTCACCTGAGTGCTAGCGAAATGATTCTCCTTAAAATACGAGCGCTCTTTCAAGCTATCCGAAACACGTTGTAAGATAAAGTCTCTTTGAGCAAACTCCATCCAGTATCCTTCCAGCATCTCGACTCGAACTTCGATATCTTCCAGGTTGTAGCGTGAAATATCAGCAGCATCAATTATTCCATGTACACCGATGATCAGCGTAGCCGAGCGCCTTTGATCGAGCAGCATATTGTTCACGTCTGACATGATAGGCTAAAAGCGTGCACAGGCGATATCGCGAAATGGCGCGGAGATATGCCAGAAATCTACTTTATCCGCACTGAGCGTCTACCTTCCTGCTGCGTCCCACGCTCAATCAAACATGGCTGCCGGACGAGCGATTTTTTACTTCCTCCTAGTCGCACAGTAGAAAATGGCGAAGCACGTTTGCCTAGCTACTCGACCTCATATGCCTATGCGTATGTTCTCTTTTTAGCGCACTATTTACTTCGAGTAACACTGACAGGTCACGAATTCACTCTCTCACACTACTGCTGCTGGAATAAATCTTCGATTTTTCACTGCACTGAACACAAGTCTAATTCATAGAGTTTGCTAACGGTTGTCACTTTAAACAGAAAAGTCCAGTGAGGGTTTTTTCTCTCTCCATTCACTATTTATTTTCCTACATGATAAGGGTAATTCCTTCTGTCTCTCTCTGATGTCCTTGCTCTTTCCCTCCTTCTCTCTTTCTCTCTCTCTCTCTCTCTCTCTCTCTCTCTCTCTCACTCCTCTCTCTTTCCTTTTCTCTTTCTCTTTAAGGTGATGTGAAACCCTAATTTCAATATTTTTTAAATCAACATTCAAACGTTTATTTGGAAAAAGACGGTTGTCAAGCGCTCCGTACACGTAAACACTATATTCAGAAAATTTTTTGAGTGATTTTAGTAGCATTTTCGTTAGCTATGCTCGTTTCAAAAGTAGGTCAAATGCAGATTCCTACTTACCGATAGTACGGTTTTTATTTAATTAAATAAATTCTCATCATTTTTTAGGAAAAACACGTTTGCCAAGCGCTCAGTATATGTAAATACTATACTCACAATTTTTTTTGGATGATTCTATTGGTATTTTCGTGAGATGTACTCGTTTGAAAAATAACGTTGGTACTCACATCCCCTTAAATTATCTGTCTTTTATTGTCTATCACTTTCTCACTTTAGTATACTTCAATATCCTTGAACAATACATTTATTGCTTGTATTATAAATTAAATGTTGCGAGTTGCAGTTTCATACATGAAATGTTATCTGGTAATGTTTAGAAACAAAACGTATCGATGGTAACGATAAACAGCACACAAATATATGTATGGGTAACTTCATGTTAACTGTTCAGCTCAAAATGTTAAAATTGCTCAAAATTTTTTTACTCATTCCAAATTAGCCCCAAAATACAAATATAAAGTTTTAGAGCAAAATATGCAATAGTTCTATTTAATTTGTATATCATATATAAAAAAAATAATTATTGTGTATTAGGGCATATCCCCTAGAAAATCATTTCAGATTGACTCCCGTGGCAACGTGTACTAGGGCAACGATAAAAATTGACTTTCAAAATATGAACTTCGTAAAAATTTCATAAAAATATTTCATAAAAATATAAAATATCTTTAATTGCAAAAGTCAGATTTTTTTAGGCAAAGAAATCGATTCTTAAATATAAAAAAACTACCTCTTTGTTAAATTTCAAAACGATTCATTGACTTTTGTTAAGAAGTATAACTTAGTTATTATATTTGTATGATTGTTACAATGATGGATTAACTTTAAACCACTAAGTCGAGCAGGATAGTAGTTAAATACCTGTTTCAAAACAAATATTTATTAGATTATTGCCAATACGTACTTTTCTTTCTCAAACTAATGTATTTCTTTCAAATTTTTTATAACAATAATTAATTGTATGTATAGGATACGTAAATGAAAAAGCAAAAAAGATATTTTTTGTATTAAGTCAAATTGTTTAACAAACAACAAAGAACGATAAAGAAAACAGTTTTATTTATTAATAAGTTTTGTTGTGAAAAATTTACTTTTGTTTTTTAAATTTTAAAAATGGAATCGATAAATTAGTTTGAGAAAGCATCTTGCCAATGAATTGGCAGCGGTTTTTTTTTTATTCCCGAAATAACCACGTAAGTGAAAGTCGTTTTCTAAGACATGAACGCTATTTCGTCTAGTTACTATGGTAAAAAATATATTATTTACATTAGTATTCATTAGTATTGATAGATGCAGTGTTGCATTCAATCTCATTTGTCTTGATTTAAAACACCGATGTGAAACTAAAAACTCGATTTACTCGAAATAATGAAAACTGGAGATAAGTGGTTATTCCTGGAAGCCACAGATATATACTGACAAAATAATAATAATAATAATTTGCGAAGCATGCAGATTTTCGTGTATTAATTTACGCACGCGCGCAAAAAGCTACGACGGGGCGGGTAATTGGTTGCCGCGAACTTTGTTAGTTCGATGATTATGCAAAGATGCGGAGGCAAGGAAGTTTTCTAATTAAGTGTGTGTATGTATATGCGTGTATGTGAGTGCGGGTATGAAGATTTCTTCGTGCGGAATTTTGGGTGAAAGGCGACGTGGGAGCTTCGGAGTATGAAATTGCGGAGGTGGAGATTAGGGTATCGAAATAATGATAAGCAGATTGGTATATGAAAAGTTGAATTTTAAAGTTCCTTTACGTCCCTTCACAAAGAGCTGATGGAAATGCTCTATTATTTCATAGTGAAATTCTATTATAGAAAATCATTTCATGTGGGAATTTTTGGAAAATAACAACTGATTTTAATTTCAATTAAAGGGGCCAGAAAGAGAAAGGAGACATAACGTGTGTTAACTGAATAGGCTACGTCCTCTTTCTCTTTCCAAGCCTTTAATTATGTGCATATAATATAAACGTATGTGTATTAATAGTTAAACAATCGTGTAATTTAATCGTTAATTACATACGAAAACTATAGATAGGATGTTTAATAATACCAGTAAAATCCAAAATGCTCTGCGCGCGTACTATTTTGTTTTTTAGGTTATGAATATATAATTTTTCATTGTGATTTCAATTGATTTAAATGATAGGATAATCAGATCATTTTTCAAAGTATGACAAAATTAATCTTTTTATTCTAATTTGATTTAATTATTTAGTTTTAATTAGTTTTAAATATAGTTGACGATAGAATATACAATTTCGTTAGTAACACTGTTCCCTCAACAATCACATTTGGATTTAATACAATTTTCCACCTACCACCTTCTCTTCCTCACCTCTTATTCTCCTTCGAAACAAACGAGCCTCCCAAACAGCCTTAATTACAATCACCCCACTGCCCTTTCTCTTCCTAGAAGAGAAAAATCGCCGCGAGACAGCGCAGCACAAACGATGTCGAATTCTCGCTCGCTCGCACAGCTCGTCAACTTGAGCACGTCGTCTTTGCAGCTGCCATTGAGGTATAGCAGCGCGCGCTCAATTATTAAAGAGTCCCCGCTGATTTTTCGAGTGCTCGTGTACCTACAGCGCACTGCTGTTGCTGGTTTCGGGGATCGAAGTTGCGCGCTGGGAGTTGCCGAGGTTTAACAAAGGGAGATGTTTGGAGGAGGGGGGGGGGGTTATTGATATGAGAATGTTGTTGAGATGTACTTTTGTTAGAAATTTTTCGTTTTGAAGGATCGTTAACGCGTGGGTAATGTATAATATATAACTTGATATCATTTTGAGTATATTGAAAGATTAAATAGTTCTGAATTCCGCGTAATTTCATTTTTGAAAATGTGTCGCACAATTGTTTTTATATCTTCGAAATTTGTTGGATATGTAGAGTTTGTATATTATTTATTATAAGAATTCTTAGGATAAAAGAATTCGTTTATGAATGTCAGAGATATTTGAGGTTAAAACTGTTTTAGCCCACTTTTCAAATCGTAATTTTTCGGGAACGGTTTTATGTATATGTTACTAGAAAATGGAAATGACGTGCTATACGCGTGCGTGTTGTTTATTTGCTTTTGTTTTTTATTGAGGTTAATTTACAACGAGCTGTGCAGAAAGTTTTGAGTTTGAATTAATTTTTCGAATAATCGTGATTTGAAGTGAATATAGTAAAAATTACCCTCTCTCAATTTTGAGATAAAAATTTTAAAGTTGAACCGGTTAGGGTTCATGGGCATATAATTTTATATACACTCATTTTGCCTTTATTTCACATGTATCACCAAGCTGTTGTCTGTAGCTGTCGCTCTCTCTCTCTCTCTCTCTCTCTCTCTCTCTCTCTCTCTCTCTCTCTCTCTCTCTCTCTCTCTCTCTCTCTCTCTCTCTCTTGTCATAAGTACCATCTTTCTCTGTAGCCTATTTATAAATCTAGATAGTCTGTCATGCGAGTTATATGTAACAAGAAGCTCAGAAAACTGCAAAAATTGTGACTGATAAAGAAAGTCCCAATAAAGAACCCAACCGACAATGTAGTTTATACACCAAAGATACCACTGAACAGCATCATGGTTTTATGTTACAAAACTAAATTATTTCATGAGATTACGCGATACTTCATTTTCACTCACATATAAACTTGTTGTATGGATTCTTTTCACATTAATTCTGGATCCATAGATTACCTAATAATTCATTTATCATACAACTCAGTTTATTTGAATTAATCTTTTAGATATAAGTTCTTGAAATTATGATTGATTGAAACTACTTAAATTTATAGCCGACGATCATTGCTACACTAATCTTGTAAATTAAATTAATTAATTAATTGTAAATTAAACACAACCAGTTGATGAACTAAGAATTATTATTATCTGAATCTTGTATAGAAAAATATTTACTAAGAACTTCTCTGATAAATTAGATTAACTGAGCACTTTTATTCGTTGAAATTTTCACAATAACACATCATTTTCACTTTTTTTAGTATTTCAATGTTCATTTGACATAATCCTTTAATTAGTTCTTGAGTAAATATGTACAACAGCACAGCACTGATATCGACTAAGTTTTTTGAAGATGACAAATGCTTTTTAAAGCAAGGCTCAGACCAATATTTCAAATCAGCATCATAAATTATATTGTAGTATTTATCACGTGCGACTCACCAATATTTTCTTTTATGCAAAAGCTTATTATAAAGTTTATGAACCTCATAACACATAATTATTTATTAATACACACTTGAGCTACTCTCAAAATATTTGAAACTGATTTTAAGTAAAAGTTGTAAAATTTGATTTTATTTATTTTTATTATTTTATTTTTTTATTTATTTATATTGTTGATAATAAACACTGATTTGATTAAATGTAACACATCATACCGGTACTTTATTTTATTTAACACAAAACACTGATTAGATAATGTCACTTTTTGACAATACAATAATACACTTGTATCGGGAAGATACTATTTTAATTGTTGATTATAAACACTGTTTATTTACACTAATTATTTAAATTATTAACTATAAACACTGATTTGATTTCATGTAACTCATCATACCGGTACTTTATTTTATTTAACGCAAAACACTGATTAGATGTCACTTTTTGATAATACAATAATACACTTGTACCGAGCAGATCACTACGTTCTTTGTTTGAGTTTGTTATCAGTGAGTTTCTGATCTCTCAAGAAAAGCACACATTATTCCATAAGTCTTCAAAAAACTTTACCAGCTCTAATATGATTTTCAACTAGATAGATAATTTATTAAAATCACAATTTTCTTTTTTTATTATGAAGAACTAACTTCAAAACATAATACTTTTTTTGTACTTTAAGTGCAATACTGTTCAAAATATCTTGGTTTTTGCTTCCTATCAGCTGATTACATTTTGAGAATCTATTGGATCTTTTATACACATTGGAGAATCAAATCAGTATATTTCTACATTATTTTCTTCTAGATAACGTTTGTAGATTTCCATTTCTTCAGGCAGTTTTTTTATATACGAAAGTATGTTTTTCTACTGCCAACATATGTACAAACAGCATTAGCATGAAATCTAAATTAGCGTGATGAGAGAAAAATCCATAAAAGTGAGCTACAAAAAATGTTTTTAAATAAGTAATATTTTTTAATATTCGTTCTCATGTGAGATCATTTTCTGACTATAATAATAAAATCTTACTAGCAACTATTTTAGATCTATTTTCTATTTTCTGTAGGTCATGTGGATGAATGGTAAAATGTGTGTTTTACTTATAAATGAAAAATGAGATACCATGAAATAGCAAAAGTTGTTATATACGAACTTATTCTTATATAATTGATGACAAGTAGTTTATTATTTTGTTAATAGAATTAATTTTCAACACATTAATTGAATAACTCTAATTATGACACCTAACTTAGAACAAAAA
Organism: Torymus aiolomorphi; assembly: GCA_036365515.1. Lineage (NCBI taxonomy): Eukaryota > Metazoa > Arthropoda > Insecta > Hymenoptera > Torymidae > Torymus > Torymus aiolomorphi. The sequence goes on along the minus strand of CM070875.1, from coordinate 21,196,979 downwards.
TAAAATAATATCATTTTATAGTTGTAATAAACAGATTTTGCTTCCTCCTAGAGGAAGCTTTGTGATAATAAAAAAAAAGTTTTGGAGAAAATGTGCTAGGAATGTTGTATAGCACATTTGGAATAGAAATACACTATTTTTAGAAAATCTCCGTGTGTGTGTGTGTGTCCGTATACGCGGGTATCTCATGATCTACTCGACCGATTTTAACCAGAGAGGTATCATTTCTTGCATTTTGCTTTCACAGTTGGGGTCAATAGTCTATTTTTGTCAATTTCAATTTTCCTATTTTATAGTCATTTTTCAATTTTGAAAATTTTTATTTTCGTATTTTTAAATATTTAGAACTAATATTCTTAATATATTATGAATGCACTTTATGCAGGATAAAATTCTCTATATTTAAAAAAAAAAGAAAAAGTCGATAGCTATATTCTATCATAAGTTATTGATAAAAACGTCAATTTTTGAAAATAGGTTATTTCGAAATTGGAAAAAGATATAGACATGAATATTTTTTTGGTTAAAAAGAATATTGAGTACTATAATTTTCCAAATTTTCATGTTTTTTTATTGATTATCTTTTTAGAAAAAAAAATAATTTAGAAAAAAAGTGATTTTTTTTATCGTTGCATAACTAGAGTAAAATTTACTTAATCGCTTTGAAATTCCGTGTAGGAGTAGATTTTGTATACGAATCGAGTCCTTTGTTTGGGCAAAAGGATTGGTCGATAAATTTCAGAGATATTTGAGGTTAAAGTTTTTTTAACTTTTTTTTTAAATCGTTATTTCTCGAGAACAGATCGATGGATTATCCTGAAATTTACGGACGAATTTGCATTTGAGATAGGCAATGTATGTGAAATATTTGATCATGATTGATCGATTATTTTCAAAGATATTTAAGATTGAAAATTTTCAAAATTTTTTGAACAGTTTTTTGAAATTGCAATTCATTGAGAACGGTTTGTTTTTATATATAATTTAAATATTTTAATTATTCTTACGTGTGGATTATTTTATTTTAATTATATATTGGAAAAATTTTAGAAGTAAAAAGTTTGATTATTATACATTAATTATTATCTATTTCTTCTAAAAATATAACATAAAATTCTGTATCATTATTTATCCATTTAAAATCGTTGATTATTGTATCATTTATTTGAATATATGTTTATATATTTATCATTCTTCATTAATATATTTATAATGTCCGTCATTAATTGTATTACCATGATGAAGAATTGAACTTACAATTGAAAAAGAATAGATAATTTAGTAACAATATATTAATTTTAAATAATGAATGAGAACAAGATTAAAATAATATAAAGAGAGATATGGACAACTATCGAATAAAAAAAGCCGCTGCCAATTCATTATCAATTCCTTTTTTTATACTTTTATAAAATAATTTTTCTCAAAAATAAATGAAGAAAATGTATTGAAATTTTAACCAAATATAGTTTTTAATAAGTGTAATAAGTGGTTAAAATTTTGAGTCGATTTATGAAATATTCTCTGAAAAACAAGTATTCGAAAATATTTCAAAATAATTAGTTCTTTAAGAAATAACAAACATCTGTATTATTTTAATAAATTGTTTATTTTCATAATCTTATCTGCTTTCATAATGATTGAAAACTCGCTGTAGGGGTATATTTTTAATTTTATTTAAATAATACCGTCTTTAGTTATTCATAAAAATATACACGTTTTTTGAGTGATCGACAATTTCATTAACCTACCTTCATTATACATCGTTGCAATATTTTTAAATAATGAACCTAATAGCTTATTAAATTAGAAAAAGCAAGTAAAGAACACGCGTGCGTATCGCGCGTCATTTCCACTTTCTAGTAACATATACATAAAGCCGTTTTCGAAAAATTTCGATATGAAAAGATGGTTAAAACAGTTTTAGCCTAAAATATCTCTCAAATTCATAAACGAATTCTTTTATTACCATAAGAACTAATATAATAAATAATATACAAACTCAATGTCTCTACAAAATTTCAAAGAAATTAAAACAATTTTACTCTAGTTATTGTGCAACCGAGAAAGTCATTTTCAGAAATACCATAATGTTAAATATCAAATATTTTAAAAAGTAGCCATATATAATCTTGATCAAATTTTACACAGATATTGCCTATCTGGCAAACAAAATAGCCTATAAATTATGAGCTTATACATGGAGTCGTCATTTAGAAATTACGATTATCAAAAAAACGTAAACAAGTTTTCACCTCTAAATATCTTTACAAATCATGAGACAATTCTTTTACCTAAAGGACTTACACAATAAATATATAAACTCTACATTTTCACAAAATTTCAACATGATTAAATCGATTTTTTTTCTCTAGTTATCAAGCGACAAAGAAAGAAACTTTTTAAAATACAAAAATTTTCAATATCAAATATTACAAAAAGTAATGGTACGATCTTCATGAAAATTCGCACACATATCATCTATATCACATACAAAATTGTTTATAAATTTGGAGCGGATACATCAAACCGTTTTCGAGAAATTACGAATTGAAAAAGAACTTAACCATTTTTAACCTTAAATATCTCTGAAATTTATGGATCAATCATTTTGCGCAAAGAACTCGACCGAGAGCTATTAGTCTAGAGCCGACAATACATTTCGTGGCCAAATTTTGTCCCCGCCTGAACCAAAGTTTTCTAGGCGTAATTTGGCCTGCTGAATTCGAATTTCGAGGGTTTCCGGCCGAAAAAGTGGGAGAAAAAAAGTTATAAACAATTTAATTGTTCGAAAGGCCATATCTCCGAAGTGAAATATCGCAGCGAGCTGAAACTACAAGAAATTTTGAAGCGAATAAGTCAATTTTATTCCAGCAATCGTTGCACATACAAAACTCATTTTTTTTATTCTTTTATTTTTTAATGTTTACGTTTTTTTTTATAATAACAGAACACCCTATAAAAGAAAATTGTTTTTTTTAGGAAATATAGCTATTTTAATTCTATTTCGAATGCTACCCATTCCCTTCGAATACATAGAGCTATTCTCGAGAAATTACGATTTAAAAAAAGGTTAAAAATATTTTAACCTCAAATATCTCTTAAATCTATGGACCAATCATTTTGCCCAAATAACTCGACCGAAAACTATACAAAATCCACCTCTACGAGGAATTTTGAAGCGATTAAGTCAATTTTTACTCCCGCAATGGTTAGACATACCAAACTCATTTTTTTTCATTTTTCTATGTTTAAGTTTTTATTAATAACAAAAGAACCGTGATAGCTAGAAAAATAATTTTTTTTTAGAAAATATAGGTATTTAAATTCGCTTTCGAATGCCACCCATCCGATTCAGATACATAGAGCCGTTTTCGAGAAATTTCGATTTGAAAAAAAGGTTAAAAAAATTTTAACCTCAGATATCTCAGAAATTTATGGACCGATCATGTAGCCCAAAGAACTTAGCCGAGATCTATCCAAAATCTACCTCTATAAGAAATTACAAAGCGATTAATCCAGGTTTACTCCATAAAACGTGCGACATAGAGAACACATTTTTTTCATTTTTCAATTTTTTTCTCAAAAACTAACCAACAGAATGGATTAAAATTTTCACAGATTATAGCAATTTATATTCTGCATTATCGTGAATTTTCTCCAAAAAATTGACGGTTTAGTTTAGGAGTTATTAGCTTTTTAAAAAAAAAACACGTTTTTGTTAATAACAAGAGAACCGTGATAGCTAGATAATTTTTTTTTTAAATTATAGGTTTTTTTATGCTCTTTCGAATACGACCCATCCGATTAAAAAATTTAAATCCGATCATTAAAAAAAAATCAAAAATAAATTTTTCGAAAATCAAAAATTTGAAATAAAACAAAAACGAATCAGTAAATCATCAAAAATTATTTTCTTCCCGAATTCGGAATAAAAAAACAAAAAAAATGAGAACTTGATGATTAAAATCGACCGCGTAGATCCGGAGATAAAGCGGTACACACACACACACACACACACACACACACACACACATACACACACACACACACACACACACACACACACACACACACACACACACACACACACACACACACACACACACATCCATACAGACATTTTCTAAAATCATGTGAAACAAACTTCTAACACCTCTAATGATGTTTATAGAGAGTTTTAACGAAGTTGAAAATTTTACTATTACAAAGCTTCCTCTAGGAGGAAGCAAAATTAATATTTTTATAGATATATATATTTGTATTAATAATTTTTAATTTTATACATAATTTTAAAAAATATTTAATATTCATACATAAATTTATTTCAAATTATGTCAAAAATAGGTGCATTAATTTTCAAATTTGGTTTTAAAAATTAATTAAATGAATCAATAAATTCATTTTGAGGAAGCCACGTGCCAATGAATTGGCAGCGGTTTTTCTGTTTGTAATAATTCCATCGTTGGCTACTACAAAATAGTACATTGTGCATGCAACAAGGAGAGAAAATGGACTCGGGTGAGATGTTTTCAGCACTCGTCTCTGACTCGTACAGAACACCTCACCCTCGCTAGAAATAGCTTTTCTTCCCGTGTTACACACCGTATTTTTTTTAACGAAAGCATGACAGGGTCTTTCTTGCGTGTGTGAGTGGGAGAGAGGATTGGGCATTTTGAGTCGTAAAAACGTATTTCTACAATTTGAATTTCATTACGATTTGAAAAGAGGGCTAAAACAGTTTTAACCTAAAATATCTCTGAAATTCATAAACGAATTATTTTATTACCAGGCATGTTCTTGTTTGTGCACATAAGGATTGTGCACATATTTATTGTGCATAGATAGCATTGGTACATATCTATATATATAGATATATACCAATGTTAAAGTGTGCACAATTAATATGTGCACAATCAGTATGTGCATAAACAAGAACACGTCTATTACCATAAGAACTCATATAATAAATAATATAGAAACTCTACATCTCTACAAATTTTCAAAGAATTCAAAGAAATTAAAATAATTTTACTCTAGTTTTTTTTTTTTTTTTTTTCTTACCGCCGCAGCCTATTTGGTGCAGCTGGCGAGGGCCTTCCACTACCTGCGAGGGCCTTCCACTACCTTGGTATGGAAGTAGTGCCCAATCCTATGACCTCACTATTTTTCCCTATCATATTATCCTACCTATTTCTTAACTCTCCTGGAAGACATTTCCTCCGGTGAGGACATATTTCAGTCTCGCACCGTATTGTTTAAGCCAACACTCTCTGCCCTCAGAGGAGCATCGGGCCCGTCTTCCAGGGTAAGCCTCTCCAGCGAAGGTTCATATTTCAGGACCAGCTCCCCGCCGGTAAGGCCGGCGTTCCCTGCCTAGTGCATCGGATCGGCCTACCTACCTTATAGACCTTCCTTGTTCCCTACCATTGCTTCGCATTCGCCTAGGATTGCGCCTGAAAGGCAAGGGAAAATCCAGGGTTTTCCCTGAAGGGAAATCCCGGGGAAAAACCCGCCTTAAAGCAGCCGGTGTCATGGTACTTTTCCCGCTGAAAAACAGCTCGAAAAAAATCCGAGTGATTTCACCGGGAATCGAACCCCCGACCCCTGGAACGACGTTGTTTCCGTGACTAGCATGCTAACCACTGAGCCAACGTCGCTCTCAATTTTACTCTAGTTATTGTGTAACAACAGTAAATAAAATAATATGTCAATACAAATATCAGTAGCAGCTAATAAAAACATTTACATAAATTTTTAAATGCAAAATAAGTGTATATATAAAATTATATGCGCATGAACCGTAAACGTTTTAACTTTAAAATTGTATCTTAAAATTGAGTGGGGGTAACTCTTACTATATTCACTTCTTAAATTGCGATTATTCAAAAAATCAGTTCACACAATTTTAATTTAAATTTTTTTATGCCTTGCGTTGCCAGAAACTACAGCCGAACTTTTTACGCGGCGACAGTAAAAGATCCGTTCAACGTCAAGTCACTATGAATCGGAGAAAGTGTTCCAGAAACATCGCCATTGACACATCTACAAACAAATGTGACGAACGACAAACGGTGCCCGAATAGACCGCAGTACGCCAAAGGGCAGCGGTAGCCATTGATATAGCAGTACATGTAGCGGAAAAGATATTAGATAAAATGTGCCCTCTCAAATGTACCTACAAGCGCCAATTACTGGCTTTGTTTAAATAAAAGTAGAGTCAACATTTGTGTAGTTACGGTTTTTCTTCTGCATCAAAATCCATTTACCCTTCCACAGGTTTCGCCAACGCGTTCGTGTTCGAAATAAAGTATTGCCGAGTTGACAACAAAAAAATAGTTCGCGTTTAGTCAGTGGGTATAACGCGTCTCCCTGTTAAATTTTAAGCAGCCTTCTGCCTTCGGAACGCAAAACTCGACGAAGGTTTCGCACGTACCAGTGCTCCGATTGTGTTGCCTTTCCTCTGCGTCGCATTTCCGCATTGTCTGTAGATTTTCTCAAAAACGAGTAGCAGGATAAAAAACAGCCAGTTACATCAGACAATGTCAACTTTGAAGATTTCTCAGAAGTAATCAGTTACATCAGATAATGTCAACTTCGAAAATTTCTCAAAAGTAATATAATTCGATATGGAGACATAACCATTTCCTTCAAAGAATAAAAAATAATTTTTTCTTTTTTTATAGAAACTTTGTAGAAAGATTTAGAATTCTTACAATATTCACTTCTTAAATCGCGATTATTCGAAAAATTATAGTTCAAACTCAAAATAATTAGCCAGCGTATCTGACTAATTTCATGTTTCTGTAGAGCTCGCTGTAAATTAATCTCCGAAAAATTACGATTTGAAAAGAGGGCTAAAACAGTTTTAAAAGTTATAACCTCAAATATCTCTGAATTTTATTGACCAATCATTTAGCCCAAAAAACTTGGCCGAGAGCTATCCAAAATATACCTTTACAAGGAATTTCAAAACGATTAAGTCAATTTTACTACCGTAATCGTGCTTCATACAAAACGCATTTTTAAAATTTTTTTCTCAAAAACTAGTCGACAGATTGGATTCAAAATTTGACAGATTATAGTTATCTATATTCTCTATTACCATGATTTTTTTCAAAAAAATTGACCGTTTATTTTTGGAGTTATAAGCTTTAAAAAAAAAAACGTTTTTGTTGATTACAAAAGAACCGCAATAGCTAATGTAATTTTTTTTTTGGAAAATATAGTTTTGTTTTATGCTCTTTTGAATTATATATGCCCGATTCAAATATCTCAATGTTATGATTATAAAAACGCAAAAACAAAATTTGTCGAAAATCGAAAATTCTAAATAAAACCAAAACGAATCGGCGAATCAAAACGAGGATTTCCTTCCTCCATTCACACAAAAAAAAAAACAAAAAAGAGACTTGTCTGGTTAAAATCGATCGAATAGATCCTGAGATAAAACGGTACACACACACACACACACACACGCGCGCGCGCACGCACGCACGCACGCACGCACATACACACACACACGTACACGCACACGCACGCACGCACGCACGCACACACATACACACACACACGTACATGCACACGCACGCACCCACGCAACGCACGCACACACACACACACACATCCATACAGACATTTTCTAAAATCATGTGATTCGAACTTCTATCACCTCTATTCGTGTTTCTAGAGCGATTTAACGAAACTTAAAATGTTACTATTACAAAGCTTCCTCTAGGAAGAAGCAAAAGAGGAGAAATGAATAGCAGGTGAGAAATGGCTTCATTTCTCATCCTTTTAGAGGTGAGAAATAGCTCTATTTCTCACCTGTTATTCGTTTTTCACCTGTTTTCAGAGTAAAAATATCCATTTCTCACCAGTTTCATAAAATACTCTCGAAATGCGAAATTTTCTCTCGCACTTTCACGCGTGGAAAAGGTCCTATTTCATGCCTGAGTTGAAAAAATATGTTTTCGTACCCTTTAGTATGCTTAGGAAAAAACGATTGTACACTCGTGGAAACATAAAGCTTTTTTCCATACATCTCTACGTCAGTGCCTTTCTAAAACATTCATAATAATAAATTGGTTAATCATCATTTTGTCAATAATTTTACGTTGATAACATTAGGGCATACAGAGACCGTGTACCTTAGGGAGCATTTCCATACATTTGCGTTGCATCTTATGTATGTATACAAGCAAGAACGGTCATTTACTAATTTATTTATGTTATAATCACTATTGAAATAAGTCAACACTTCACTTACACATAAGTGAGAATCTTTTTAACTTATGGAAAATGTAGAAATTTCACTAATTTGGAAGTAAAAGATTGTTTACTTGTAGAATAAGGGAAAATTTAACTTATTAATAAGTGAAAAAAGTGTTCACTTGTAAAATAAGTGAAATTTTCACTTATTTGAATTTAGAGAGTAAAGTTTCAAAATACTTACTTTCTATCATCATAAATTTCGTAAAATTTCCAAGGAAAATAATCCCAGATGCTCTCTAAAATCGGCAACCTTAACTTATCGAGATTTCAACTCTTGCATTTTGATCCCATACGTATAAATTCAATCCGAGACGTGAAAAATGAAAACATCTCCGCGCCAGCATATACACACATACACACACATGACGAGATCAATTTATTTACGGGCCCTCGAAGTAACACTGAATTTTTTCACTTGCCGCTCGCGTGGAGTGCGGCACTACATATATATGTGCACATACGCAGCAGCAGTGTTATTAACCGGCACGATATTGTCAACGCTCGGAGCACGTGAACCCACGCGTGCTTTGTATAGCTCGCAGCCGCCTGCTGCTATACGTATATGAGGCGTTTCATGTCAACTGCCCCAGCGCGGCACGCGAGCGCCAAATCGTGCTGTTTCCAGCTCATGTTTAAGATACTGAAATGTACTTGAAAAAATTTTATGATAAGCATATTCAATGTATTTTTTCCTCAGCTTTCCAATGGTGTATGCAGTTTTCCCGAAATTTTCCATTTTCATCTTCAAAAAGTACAAAACGTGTTATATCTCGAAAACGATATTTTTAATATTTTTTTTACCCTCTAGATCGAAAGCTGAGCATTTTTTACGTAGGAAAGGATATTTTCCAATGAGTGCCCAAGATGTTTTCTGCGAGATATAGAACGCGAAAGAGTAGACGCACCGCCTTTCCTGCGCGCGGTACTACGCGGTACAGCGCGCGGACTGCGCCCGTCTCGTTGCCTATATAATAACCTTTTATAATCTTTAATTCTTTACCTATTATTATGGATTCTTAATAATGCATGGAGTAATATTTTATTAATTATTTTATAAAATAATAAAATTTCAAAATTAACAGCAATATAGTAACTCTTGTACTAACGTTTCTTTTTCAGTGTAGATAATATTTTTTTTTTTGTTTTTACGTGTTATATCTCGAAAAGTATATTTTTAATATTTTTTTTACCCTTTAGATCGAAAGCTGTGTATTTTTTTACGTAGGAAATGATATTTTCCAAAAAGTGTCCAAGATGTTTTCTGCTAGAAATAGAACGCGAAAGAGTAGACGCACGGCGCTGAAAAGACGGTTTCTACGCGCGGTACCGCGCGGTTTGCCGCGCAGCACGGAATCATTCATTTTTCATTCGATAGGTGGCGTCCACACTTTTCAAACTATATGTAAATCGTCACGTCGAAAGTATATAATTACCATAACTTTTTATCTTTTTCCTCTTCGAATTTTTTCGAATTTCTTGTCAATAGCAGTTAAACAATTTGATTTCCTTGCGACTTTTGTGCATTTGATTATTAAATCATTGGTGACTCTTGATTTCAATATTTTTGCTTTCTCAAAGAGAAAGTTTTCCATTTTTGTTTATTATAGCAATTAAAATGGATTCATCTTGGAACTTGAAACGTATAAATCCTTTAAATAAAAATGATCACCCTGCGTCTAAAAATTTGTCTGACTTTCCAACACTTTTCAGAAGTGAATATCCTTTAGTACCTGAAAATGCTAAAATATGTTCAACCTGTCGACGCCAAATTTATAAACAGAAATCAAGTTTATCTACATCTGATGCTAAAAAAGCTAAAACAGTGTGTGATGATGAATATCACAAAGCTGGTATTGCAGTTCTTGAACAACTAAAGAAAAAAATTTCTGAGTCAACAAATAAGCAAGAGAGAATTCAGCTATTAACTCTCGCGCCGAAATTTTTGTCTGGTAGGGACTTGATGCGAGAATTCGATTGCAGTGAACGGGAAGTTCGCGAAGCGAAAGATTTGGTAGCGAAGAGCGGAGTATTTTCAATACCTGCAAAGAAACGTGGCAAACTACTTCCAGATGATACTGTAAATTCTGTAAAAAGTTTTTATGAGAGAAATGATATAAGCCGAATCATGCCAGGTTTAAAAGATTATGTATCTATTAAACAGAGCAATGGTTGGTAATTTAAATGAGCTGTATAATTTATATAAAAAAGAAAATGAATTGAAGCTAAAAAAAAGCCTCTGAGTTCAGAGTATAGAATCCTCCCGAAAAAAACTGCGAAAACAAAAAAAAACCGCTGCCAATTCATTGGCCCGTAGCTTCCTCAACCGTAATTTATTGATTCCTTTAATTAATTTTTAATAACAAAATTTATAATTTTTAAAAAAATTTATTGCATAATTATAATTAAATTCATTTATAAATATTAAAAATTGTTAATTTTTAAATTTATTTATTTATTATTTATTTATATCAAATTTATATCAATTTTGAGCTGATAAATAAAGTTATCATTTGAAATAGAAGTAAAATATCTATATTTTAGAATAAAAGAAATAGCTATTACGGTTGTTTTGTTATTAACAAAAACGTGTTTTTTTTTTTATATTTCATAATTCATATTTTTTAAGAAAAAAAAAATTTATAGCTATCATTGTCTTTTGTTATTAACAAAAACGTGTTTTTTTAAACAAATTCATAACTCACAAATAAATTATAATAATGCAGAATATAATGCATTCATAATGCATAATTCATAATTATAATAGATTATAATAGATATAATTTTTAAACATTTTAATTCATTTTGTTACACATTATTGGAGTTATGAGTTTTTAAAAAAAACACGATTTTGTTTTTGATGATAACTAAAGAACCGTGATAGATAGAAAATTAATTTTTTTAGAAAATATAGGTATTTTAATTCTCTGTCGAATGCCACGCACCCCATTCAGATACATGGAGCCGTTCTCGAGAAATTACGATTTTAAAAAAATGTTAAAAAATTTTTAACCTCAAATATTTCTGAAATTTATGGACCAATCATTTTGCCCAAAGAACTCGACCGAGAACTATAAAAAATCTACCTCTAAAAGGAATTTTGAAGCCATTAAGTCAATTTTACTCTTGCAATCGTTGGACATACAAAACTGATTTTTTTCATTTTTCAATTTTTTACTCAAAATCTAGCCTACAGAATGTATTCAAATTTCAACAGATTATAGCAATTTATATTCTGCATTATCGTGAATTTTCTCAAAAAAATTGACTGTTAAGTTTAGGAGTTATAAGCTTCTAAAAAAAAACACGTTTTTGTTAATAACAAAAGAACCGTGATAGCTAGAAACTTTTTTTTTTAGAAAATATAGGTATTTTAATTCTCTTTCGAACGCTGCCCATCAGATTTGAATAACTCGATCCTATCATTAAAAAAAATCAAAAAACAGTTTTGAGAAAATCGAAAATTTGAAAAAAAAACAAAAACGCATCGCCCCAATCAAAAAACGGATTTTTAACCCGCCATCACGCAAAAAAACAAAAAAAAAGAGACCTGTCCGGTCAAAATCGACCGAGTAGAAGCTGAGATCCAGGCTTACACACACACACACACACAAACACACACACACACACCACACACACACACACACACACACACACACACACACACACACACACACATCCATACAGAAATTTTTCAAAAACCATGTATTTTGATTCCTAACACCTCGGAACACAATTATAACATGTTTTTACAACAACTCAAAAATTTACTATCACAAAGCTTCCTCTAGGAGGAAGCAAAATATTATCTACGCTGAAAAAGAAACATTAGTACAAGATTTACTATATTGCTGTTAATTTTAAAATTTTATTATTTTATAAAATAATTAATAAAATATTACACCATGCATTATTAAGAATCCAGAATAATAGGTAAAGAATTAAAGATTATAAAAGGTTATTATAGGCAACGAGGCGGGCGCAGTCCGCGCGCTGTACCGCGACGTACCGCGCGCAGGAAAGGCGGTGCGTCTACTCTTTCGCGTTCTATATCTCGCAGAAAACATCTCGGGCACTCTTTGAAAAATATCCTTTCCTACGTAAAAAATGCTCAGCTTTCGATCTAGAGAGTCAAAAAAAATATTAAAAATATCGTTTTCGAGATATAACACGTTTTGTACTTTTTGAGGGTGAAAATGGAAAATTTCGGGAAAACTGCCTATATCATTGGAAAGCTGAGGAAAAAATACATTGGATATGCTTATCATAACATTTTTTCAAGTACATTTCAGTATCTTAAACATGAACTGGATACAGCACGATTTGGCGCTCGCGCGCCGCACTGGGGCTGTTGACATGAAACGTCTCATATATGGGAAAATCCACCAAACTTTTAATATTCGTGTTACCGTTGAACAGTGTCTAAAGAGTTGATTGCACACCTTTGATCAAAAGAAATTTTACTAAATTATGGTTGTATGAACATGTTTTGCTATCATAAAGGTAATTATAAACGAATGCACTTTCATGAAACTAAAAAGAAACATCAATTTTTCATTACTTCTGTGCGAATTTGGGTGAATTTTTTATTTCTTTAAGCTATTAAAAAAGTGCCTATCGTCAAAAAACTTTTAGATCCTAGTAAAATCTTCGTTTTTACTCATATTTTCGATAAATTAACCTCTGCAAAGTGTGCCTATAGACAATAATTAGATATAAGAGCAAACGTGAGCGTAGTCGCATTTTTCTCAGTTTTAATTTTTTATCGAAAAAACCGTTTATCGAAAGAGCATTTTTTACATTTTAAATTATTCATGGCTGGGCGTATATCTTTTCACATAACTAATTAACTCATACCTGAGTTATAAGTGTGCACTCCATAGGAATAATATTATAGCGAGAAAAAGACAAATCGCTAAATCGTGAATTGTTAAACATCATGTTTACCTCTAGAGTTTCTCTCAGATAACTTGAACATTATGATTGACTAGCGTAATCACAAGTAGTGATTAAAAGCTATAAAATGGCTTTTTGAAAAATTTTCAAAGCTAAAAATTCGCGAAGATATGAGCATTCCAATTTATCACGTATTAGTCAAGTCAAATCGTTTATTTTTCAAATTTCAATGGTAACTTCCAAAGCACTTGACATTGCAAAAAACAATTTTAAAAATTTTCTACATAACTATTTCAAAGCTTTCACTGCCTACGTTTGATTGTTTTATTTCCACAATTACTTTTATATATGTATCTTGAGAATTAAAAATGATTAATGAATACACGAGATCATATTTTTTCATATAACGATATAAACATACGAAAAATAAAGTTACACTGAGAAAAAAGTTGTTGGTACTATTAAATATATTACATAGTAAAACTCAATATTATTGCCTTAACAAAGTTTTTTTTGTAAAATGGACTATAATATGTTAATAATAATATGTTCATATAATTCAAACGACTAAACAATTACATTAACTTAATTATTGTACATGTAACTAAATTGTCGTAAAGCTTACTATATTTATTTAGTATAATATAATATTTCCATTCGAATTCCTTTGATATTTCAAATTTTACTATATAATATAGTACCCAATAACATATTTCTAGCTATCTTGACCATAATCTTAAATGTACTAACTTAAACAGTACTATAAAATAAGGTCATAGTCAAATAATACTATATTGTATAGTAAATAAATAAATAAATAAATAAATAAATAAATAAATAAATAAATAAATAAATAAATAAATAAATAAATAAATAAAATAGTATTTTTATGTGAAAATATACTATATTTTTTCTCAGCGCAGAATAATATTATAAAAGAAATAAGTATGTACACTCAAAAAATATACGATAAATAAACTTTTAAATCATAGTGCAATATAATATTGAATCAATTGCAAATAATTTTTATCTAATTCAGTTTAAAATATTATGCAACTGTTACTATTACATCTATAACGAATAAATTAATAATATATGTAATAATGAGCGAATACGTAAATACCATCAGAAGGGTGTAAAATCTTATAAAGTATTCATTCGCAATAAACTCGCTATCTATCTCTCTTACTCTAACGATTTATAAGAGACAAAGGACACATAGCGGTCTTATTGCAAAGGAATGCTGTATTAAGTTTTGTGTTTTAAAAAATGTCCAATATGATTCCATTCCTTTCATGTTCCCTATTCATACTATTCGTGAATTCAATTTATTGTCAATTTGTATTTTTTTTAATTATTTAAAGGGATTTTTCGATAAAACAAGTAACGCTACTTTTTTTAACATTTCGAAACATTTTGAATAGGGTAGGCTGTGCCTTATGAATGTACTTTACAAAAAATTTATTTTATTTCTTCAATATCGAATATTAAAAGTTTGGTGGATTTCCCTATATATCTCCCTATACTATATAGTTGTTTCAAAAATTCTGACCGATCAGCCCCCCTCGCCCCCTTCGCCCCCTCGTCCCTCTCGACCCCTCTCAACCCCCCCCCCCCCCCCCCCCCCATCCCCCTCAATACACCGTGGAAATCCGTCTCTATTTATGAGTTTTAGAATCTTCAAAGGCCCCTCAAAATCCCCCCTCGCCTCCCCTCACCCCTCCTCGCCCTCTCAATTGACCCCTAAATGGCCCCCTTCATAGCCCCCCTCCATGCCCCCATGACACCCCCCCCCCCAATGGCCTCCCACTAGAGACGTAAAAACAGAGTTGGTGAGACAGAGACGTAGATACAGAGACGTAGACACAGAAAATAGAGCCAGAGGCGTAGAGACGTAGACACAGAAAATAGAGCCAAAGGCGTAGAGACATAGACATAGAGACAGTCATTTTTAAAGGTTTTAAGTTAATATTATAATAAATTATTTTATTCATTTTTCATATATTATCATACCTATTATTTTATTCATATTTTATACATAACTTAAAAATTAATACTTTTTAATCTTCATAAATAAATGTAATTAGAATTGTGTCAAAAACGGGTGCAATAATTTTAAATTTTGGCATTAAAAATTAATTAAAGGAATCAGTAAATTAGTAAATTAAGTTTGAGGAAGCTTCGTGCCAATGAATTGGCAGCGGTTTGCAACAGCCTAACCACTCCGCTTCGTCAAAGGAAAAATCGATTTTTCCCCGCTTGAGTGCAACAAAAGTGCAACGAACATATACACTACGGTGCACTGCCAGTTAAGTGCACATGTACGCACGTTCTTGTGTGTGAAAAAAATGAAGCAAACGCGAGCGATTACACGCGCGATTTATCCAGTAATAAGTTGCTGCAAATGCAATAATATATGCTGTGCGTGGCGTGCCGAAGACCCGCGAGCTCTCTTGTGCAAAGTTATGCACGCCGCATGGACAATAATTGACAAATGCGAGAGAGTGCGCGCTGGCGCGCGGAGAAATTCAATGTGTATCAATAACAAAATTATTAAGAGGGAAGCCGCGCGCGAGACGGGACGGTCGCGAAATATGAATAGGGAGAGGGAGGGAGAGAGAGAGAGAGAGAGAGAGAGAGAGAGAGAGAGAGAGAGAGAGAGAGAGAGAGAGAGAGAGAGAGAGAGAGAGAGAGAGAGAGAGAGAGAGAGAGAGACTGAGAGAGAGAGTGGTATTAGGGGTATTAGAGAGGGGCTGAACGGAGATGGACAGATTAAATTTGAGATGGTGAGCATGGGTAATAAATAGATGAGGGACAAATGGGAAATCCACAGACACATGTACCTCTGGTAAAAAAATTGATAAAACCAGATCATTGTCTGTATACACGATTTCCTTCGTATATTTTGTGACATAAGGAAGAAGAAAAACCGCGTCCGGAAGGTGTCCGTTAAAAAAAAATTTTATTATTTATATTATTATTTATTATTTAATTTATTAAATATTCGGTATTCTTTCTTATGTCACAAAATCGTGTACAATTAAAGACATCTTCATCTCACATTTCTTTTGAAAGTGTTTAAATTTTTCAATAAAATAGCAAAAAAGTCTTTTTCTTAAACCTCAGCCATTTAGCCCAAAAACGATCAACTCAAAGTTTAAAAAAAGAAATTGAAATTAGAAAAGAAAGAGCTTTCATTCCTTTTTTTGAAAATTAAAAAATGTCGGCTCCTTCAAAAGTTATAAGAATTTGAAGTTGAACGTCGAAAAGGCATAAAAATTCTCTCAAAGTCTGCTCTCTCTCTCTCTCTCTCTCTCTCTCTCTCTCTCTCTCTCTCTCTCTCTCTCTCTCTCTCTCTCATTTTAACTTAGACACTGGAATATCTCAACAACTAAGCGGTTTCAGAAAAAAACTTAAGAGACCAATTTTTCAGGAAATCAAACGGGCTATTTATTAGAAGAACTAGCCCAATTTTGGGCCCAGGGTCTTAGTAAGGCCCCGTGAGACTAAAGTCTATTATTTTAATAGGGGCCCCTATTTTTTATTCGAGATTTGAATTCTACGGTTCAAAATACATCTAAATGTATGGCCAACTTTTTTTTTAACACCCTCCTTTGAGACCAAGATCATTTTTGAACTAATGATGTATTTCGAGAACGACTTTGACTCGAAAAGTAAGTAGTTTAAGGAAAAAAAACCAAGAAAATAATCTTTCAGGAAATCAAACGGGCTATTAGAAGAACTGGTCCAATTTTGGGTCCAGGGCCTTAATATAAGGCCCCGTGTGGCTAATATCATTTTTTAACTAATGATGTATTTCGAGAACGACTGTGACTCGAAAAGTAAGCGGTTTAGCCTCACGGAGCCTTACTAAGGCCCTGGGGTCAAAATTGGATAAGTTCTTCAGATAGCCTCTTTCATTTCCTGAAAGATTATTTTCTTGGGTTTTTTCCTTAAACCGCTTACTTTTCGAGTTAAAGTCGTTCTCGAAATACATCATTAGTTCAAAAATGATATTGGGCCCAAAGAAGGGTTTATCTCGTTCAAAAGATATAGAGAGCTGAATTTTTTTATGTGCTATATATATATTCTTTATATTGTGTACCGCGACTTTTTTTGTATTTTGAAATCTAGAAAGAAAAATACTCAAAATGCGCCGCGAACGCGTCGAAAACTTTGTCGAACGCGAGCAGGAAAAAAAGTGGAAAGATTAAATAACAAAATAATCATCGCATTCCTTGCGAATTGGCAAAGCAACAAACACGATAAAAAACTTAAATTGATATCACTTGTCAAATTTGTTTTTGACCTCTTTCACGATGACGATATGATCGCGCGCCGCAACCGGCACTAGTTATTTACTTTTTTCGTGAGAGCAGTAGCAATTCTATTTGCTTCTTTGCAGAAAAAGCAACAATTTGCACTTGCGCCCGAGCGCGCGCTTTTCACGCTCTTCTTATTTTTGGATTTTTAACAGTTCGAGTTTAGGAATTTTACACACACACACACACACACACACAGATATATATATATATATGCGTAAAGCCTTTGCGGCGATCCTGCGGCATAGATTATTGTTCTAAATACACATTTATATATGCATATATGAATTCGTTCGCTCATTATGACTCATTCTTACATCTCCGAGAAGCAATTGGAGCGATAATTTAAAATTATACTCGTGCGCTGCTTCCTAGTATTGTTACTCATCATCGCAAAGCTTCGCAACAATATTGTACAGCAATTTGACGGCTATTAGTATACATCGATGAGACATTTCCTTTATTTAAATATATACGATTGATCACGAATTGACTTATCTCGCATATTTGCATATACATTGGAATGAAAACGCAGATTTTGTTCAAATTGCTGCTCACTCTTCGAGTGTTAGTCAGCAGAATCCTTTTTCTTCACCTTCATAAAAACGAAACTCACGGAAAAGATTTCACCCCACGCACGATATACATCGCAGGCATACCTCCTGTAAATCTTTCGATTGCAATTTTATGAAGATGTTCCGATTCGCCGGAATGGAATCCCATTGCCATCGCATATTTATCACCTCCCCATATCACGCCGGACGCAAATGAAGTAAATCCCTATAATAATTATTTATGATCTATGCATTTACTTACACAGTATCCAACAATATTGTCTCCTCTCATTTACACTGTTATACATTCTCGCAATAAACAACGACGCACAGTGGTCCATTTTCGAAAAAAGCTGGCCAAAATTCGATTTTTTAAATTTGCATTTATGTAGGAACCAGTGTGATATTTTCAATCTATAGTAAATACAGCATTCAAAAACGTTTCTATATTGAAATTATTGCCTTTTTTTTTAGTATACAAAGTTTGAAACTTAATGAACTTTTGTACTTTTTAACATTTTTAATTTTTTACACATTTGTTTGAAATAAGACATGCTATCTATTGTGTACTTCTAAAAATTTCTGTAAACTGCTTTATTTTCATCATAATACAGACTATAAACTAAAATTTTGTCAGAGAAACATAATTAATTACTTCAAATTTACGTGAGAAGCTTATAGCTCAAAATTACGCTAATTTGAGCATTTTTTTGTATTATAAGTGAAAAATAAAAAGTTCTTCACGCTTCTTCACTTAGTTAAGCACATTTTGACGTAGCTAAATATGAACATTTGAATTAATGTATTTATTATACAGATTTTGCTATATGCATCGCATAAAGCGGCTACATTTGCACAACTTTTTTATTAAAAGTAATGCAAAATCGAAGGAAAAAAAAGAGGAAGAAGTTTTCGACAGATTAGTGAAAAAGTTTAATGTTTCAAATGATGATACTCTTATTCAGAAAATAAAATATACCCTTTCGTCAAAATTTTTTAATAGGCATTATACGAGGTGGTATGAAAGTAATCGTACAAATGGACGATTTCTTAATCGAAATAAAAGTTGGTTAGATGAAGAGTTGGTGTTTGATTGTACTAAACCTGCTACTTTAGGTACGTATAACTAGTAACAGTCCTTTTATATATAGTGGATATTTTGCTAATGTTGGATTATTATTGGTATAATATTGATACAATATTGGTACAATATTGGTGCAATATGAACTAGTACAATAACAGTAGGAAAAATAATAACGAATGTATTATTAAATAATTTGAGTTGAATTCTCGTTAAGTTTTTAAAACATAAATATTTTATTTTTTATCTAAAATTGAATTTTTTTTTATTTTATATACGGAGAGAGAAAGAGTAGTAATATTTATTGAATAAAAGTATATTCTTATTAAATATTGCATTTAGCGAAAAAGAAAAACTAACGTTTTGATTATTACAGAAAATACGAAAGCAGGTAAAAAAACTGTAAGTTTCTCTGAAAGTAGTGATCGGAGCAAAAGACGGAAGACCGAAGAATTACGAAATTTAAATAGTACAAAAAAGCTTTGTGTAGCAGCTTCGATGAGTTTACGGTCTGAAGGTAATGAAGCGGGAGCAAAAATTATAAAAGAAATTATTGGAAATTCACCAACTCAAGCAAATAAAATTTTAACAAATTTGAAAAGTGTAAATACGAATAGTAATGCCCAGCAGAAATATACAGCCGAAGAGGCTACATCATTTATAATTAATAATAATTTGACCAAGAAACAATATCTCTCTATGTACCATGAAGCGAAAAAACATAATTTTAGTATTTACTCTAGTTATAACCAAGTTTTAATTGCAAAAAAAGAGGCTTACCCAGCTGATATAACAGTTTCTGAAAAAATGTGTGAAATTCCTTTACAATCTATTTTAAATCATACTAGTCAAAGGCTTTTAAAAGCTCTAAATTTATCTGATTTGAATACTCATTCTGAACAGGAATACTTATTAGTTTTAAAGTATGGTTTCGATGGTAGTTCTGGCCATTCAAATTACAAGCAGATGTGGAATGAAGCCAACGTAAAAGACGACAGTTTATTTTTAACATCAATAGTACCGTTACAGCTAAAAAACATTCATTCGGGGAAAATTGTATGGGAGAATCCACGGCTAGCTTCTACACGCTTTTGTCGACCAATACGATTGCAATGGCTTCGTGAGACAGATGAAATTTCGAGACAAGAAAAATCATTTACGGATCATCAGATTTCCAATTTGATATCTTATAATCAAGCAGGTGTTAAAATTTCATATTCAGTTCATCTTACAATGATTGACAGTAAGGTATAAACAAATTATGTATCATGGAATCATCAATTTTTACATATACTTCATTATAATACGTCATTAATAAATTTACTTGTAGGTTTCTCATACTTTAACACATTCTTCGTCAATGAGTTGCAATATCTGTGGAGCTAAAATTTCTGAAATGAATAATATAGAGAAAATTTTAAGTAAAGAAGAAAATCAAGCTTCACTCGAGTTTAGTCTCCCAACCTTGCACTCATACATTCATTTTTTTGACTGTTTATTGCATATTTCTTATCGACTAGAATTTAAAAAGTGGAGAGTACCCATTGTTTAATTTTTAAATTTTCATATAAAAACTGTTAGAAACAAAATAACTCGATATTATTATGAAATTATATTCTATTTTTTATCTCAGGTAGCAGAAACATATGGTACGAAATCATTAATGAAAATTCGAATGAATGAGGTACAAAGTAAATTTTTAAAAGAACTAAGTCTTAGAGTTGATTTTCCGAAACCAGGTTTTGGAAATTCGAATGATGGCAATACTGCTCGTAAATTCTTTGAAAATCGTTCCAAGTCTGCTGAAATCACTGGTGGAAATATTAAATGAATTTGTATATTGTTTTTTTTCTTTCTAAATTTAGAAAACTTAAACCATATTAAAATTTTAGGAATCGATGAAAGATTAATAGAAAGATTTCATAATATATTAATTACAATGTCATACGGATTTATTATTAATTATTCAGCTTTTAATCAGTACTGCATTGAAACGGCGAAATTATATATTGACTTATACTCCTGGTACTACATGCCACCTACTGTTCACAAAGTATTAATGCATGGAGCCTCAGTAGCGAGAAGTTGTATCTTACCAATAGGTTACTTTACAGAAGAAGTTATCGAGACCAGTCATAAGCTTTGTAAATTATACAGAAAAGCTTTCAGCCGAAAGGATTCAAGAATAAATACGAATAAGGATATTTTACAGAGATTACTATTACATTCGGATCCATATATATCACTTTTAGACATTAGTCCAAAAAAATTAAAAAAAAGAATCCCTGCTGAAGTTTTAGCAATGCTATCTGATAGTAATAATGTTAATGTATGCTCTGATAGTGAAATAGGGTCTTCTGATTCATCAGATTCAGAATCTGAATTCGATAACAATTGATTTTGAATAAAATTATTAGAGTTAAATATATTGTTAATCTATTAATTGATATGATTATCCTAATAAAAAAATATACGTAGTATTCTGGTAGGATAAATGTGACAACAAATATTACGCTTTTCCCGTATATAAGTGAACGTTTCAAAATTTTGCATTTTTTACTTTATATTCGAGTTCAGCGACCCCAAAAACATATATTTACATATGTATTTTTGTTATAATCAAAAGAGTTTTTGAATTTTGGCCAGCTTCTTTCGAAAATGGACCACTGTGCGACGCGCGCTGTCCCATATATCAATCTCGCAACACTGCCTCCCTCTCTCCCCACAGATGTACGTACACTTTTCGACCGTTAACCATCATCAAACATCGTCGTCGTCGACGTCGGGGCCGCCTAATTGAACCCCCCGACGAAATCAAAGCCCGCGCCGTTTCTCTCCCTCTTCTATTCTTCTTCTTCGTCTCCCTCCCACACTCGTCTTCTTCTCCACCTCCTTCTACCGGCCACGTACATACGAGTCGGAGAGAGAGAGAGAGAGAAAGAGAGAGAGAGAGAGAGAGAGAGAGAGAGAGAGAGAGAGAGAGAGAGATAAAGACAGAACTGTAACTGGTAGCAGCCGTGTTCGCGCTCTCGCCAGTCCGCGGAGGCGCGCGCGCGCGGCTGTGAGTACATCCACCTCTCGTGCAGCGTTCTCTCTCTTATACTCGCGTCGCGGCCTCTCCTCTCACACTCTAATCTCCCGTTTTGGACGACGACAACGCTCGTTTTCCTCCCCCTCCTCCTCCTCCTCCTCCACCTTCGGTCGATTAGTGAGCGTACCAGGAAAAGCTCGGAAATAGAGGAGGAAGGCGACCACGAAGACGAAGACGAAGAAGAAGAAGGAGGTGGAGGAAAGAAGCGGAGAAAGTGGGGAGCCCCGTGGAATCCTGGGAAGAGGAGATAATAAGAGAGAGAGAGAGAGAGAGAGAGAGAGAAAGGAAGAGGGGAGCATCTCTCTGTCCTATAATAACCGCGCACGTGCTCGTAGAAGAGGAAGTAGCAGCCGGCGCGCTCACCCAGACACACATACACACACACGCGTGCACGATAAATGCATCCCCGCAGGCGGCAAGGGCTACCCGGAGGATCGTCGCGGCGCAAGGACTCTACTCGTGTCACAGCTGACTGACAGCAACAAACGTACAAACACACACACACACACACATACCTGATGCGCGCTGCCACAAGATCGTAACGTAGCATACACACACACACACATACACACACACACACACACAAACACATACGCATACACCCCTTCCGTAACTGTGATATTTTCAAGTGATACATATAAATCAGAGAAACGCGACCGCGCGCGCGTCCTGGACCTTCCTTGCAGAGTTATTGGTCTTTTGGTTAGCGGCGCTCTTGTTTGTTGGTTGCTACTTTTTTTGGAGCGAGGTTGATCGAGGTCAGAGGAAGAAGAAGAAGAGGAGAAGGAAGAGGTGTGCCAATACGTATATTGGAGGATCGATTGACTGGATACGAGAAAGAGAGAGAGAGAGAGGCTTTGCTGCTGGATGGGCGATTGAGATTTTGTCCTTATACGCCTCTTTGTTTTAATTTGGTGAACGGATTTTATTTGGTGATACTAAGTAAGTTGAACGTTTTAGTTTGTTTTCTACTTTTTCCCCCGTTTGCTGTTGTTTTTTCTTTTGTTTTCGGTTTGCAAACGCGTCGATTCGAGAGATGAATCGAGGAAACAATGACTCACTGAGATTGTAATTTGTTCGGTTCCAAAATGATGCATCGGTGTGAGCATGATGGCGTATTTTCTTTATTATCTTTTGTATTATCTTTTACGTTAGTAGAATAAAGGCAATAAATAGAGCACTCGGTATATTTCTGCACAGTGAAAACATAATCATCGCTAATAAGGATACATAAAGCGCATGTGTAAAGCTAGGCTACGATACACGTAACCCCATTCTTGAAATTTTCTCAACTCCGTGACATTAAAATATAACTCACGCGCAGCTAATGCCATGCCAGCGAGTGAATAACAACATTTTCACTAGAGCAAAGTTGGTACCATTTTCACAAGAGCAAAGTTAATAACATTTTCAAGAGAGCAAAGTTAATAAAATTTTCACGAGAGCAAAGTTAACAACATTTTTCCTTTGTCGAGATCTTTTTAGTAACCTGATAAAGAGTCGCTGAATTATTTCAGCGAACCGCTAGGTACAACAGCCATTATTTTCAATTTTACTGTCAAGTTGGCCCCTAAAAATAATCCATAGCGTCCAATTATCGAATTAACTTTCGCATCTTCCTTCGCACCGTTGAATGCAGGACACACGACCCGGTGTTATATACTTTGTATACAGTTCTGTATATTTTTAAACAAAATAACGAAACATAGAAAGATCCTTTTACTTTTTCGACGTATCAAAAGAGAGTAGCGCGTATAGTCGTTGCGTTGTGTAAAGCTATTTCTGCCGCTCGAAAGGGCGCAAAGTGTACTTCAGTCGTAAAATTTCATTACTCAACACGGCAAAGTGTCAATCACCAGCGGCAATAACGCGAAAATTAGAAATCGATCGGCAAGCGCTAAGAGCACTGCACGACTATATGCACAACCAAACATTATTACTGTACATTACTGCTATATACACTACACGCGATACCCACCGATTTTGAAAAGAGCGACAATTAAAAGCACCGCCGATTTTTCATTAACCGCGTTTAATTAATAATTGTCGATTCGCTGTGCTACACGCATAAACATTCAGCAACAGGACAATCGGGCCACCGGCGATGTTTACACAACTATTTCGCGCACTCACTTCTTGCGCATTCGACGCGTGCAAAAGACTCGCGGTCCCAATTAAAATGACATCGGTCGCTCGCGTCCACGTGCGCGTACACGTATGTGTGTGTGTTCCTATTTATATAACAATTTATTTAACTTTGCCGTTAATAATCGACGGTAATTTATTGTCGGTGGTTAGTTCTGTTATTGGAGAGGTAATGAATGGCTATGATGCTTGATTGAATGATTTTAGCCCGTAGGTGTATATGAAATCTAAATTGTATTGTAATACCGATAGATGGGATCGGGAGATATTGGTTTGACATTTTGACATCAGATTTTTGGTAGCTTTATACGTTGTTGACGAAATTGAGATCGCCCAATTCACAATGATGCATGCTCAGCTTTTTTTTCAAACGCTATGTTGGCATTTTGCTTCCTCATAGAGCAAGCTTTGTAACGGCGAAAAGAATTTTCGAGACAAAAAATGTTCAAGAAGATGTTTTAAGGCGATATATGTCGATATTTGTCGATTTTGAAAAAATTTTTTTTCGCGCATGTGTGTGAGTATGTGCGTGCGTGCGTGCGTGCGTGCGTGTGTGTGTATGTGTGTGTGTGTGGTGTGTATGTAAACTCTTTATATCACGGAAACAAATCGACCGATTTTCCTATTCTCTTCATCTCGCGAAAAAAATAGTGTCCTGACTGATTTGAGGTTTGATTGATTTTCTTTGGTTTTATAACCTAAACACGAATTTGAAGTTTTTTCCGTTTTCTTTATGTGTTACAGTTAATATTAATTAATATAACAAATTTTTATTGAAAGGTATTTGATTTATCTACATTTTCTTTTTTTAAATTTAAATTATCATTCAATCTGTCATTTGTTATTAAGGAAAATGTTTTTATATTTCATAAATTAATTTCTCAAAAAATATTTTATTTATCGACTTGAAATTTTAACCACTTATTATACTCATTGAAGACTATATTTGGTTAAAATTTTAAGAGATTATATTCATTTGTTTTTTTTTTTTAGATTATTTTAGAAAAAATTTGCGTTTTTGTTGTTGCACGATAACAAGAGTAAAAATCACCCAATCGTCCTTAAATTTGGCACAAATGTAGCTTTTATATACATGAAGAGAAAGAAATCAGTAAAAATTACCAAACTGTCAAGTAACCCTGAGGCAGACTTGTAGATCCAAAATTTTTAACAAACTTTTTAGCAATTTTTACAAAAAGTTTTGTAAAATTTATAAAAACTTTAGTAAAAATTGCCAAAGTTAAGTAAAAATTGTGAAAAAGTTTGGTAAAAATTTTGGATTTACAAGTCTGCCTCAGGGTTACTTGACAGTTTGGTAATTTTTACTGAAAGTTTGGTAATTTTTACTGATTTCTTTCTCTCCGTGTATCGTCAGATCGAGTTCGTTGCCCAAAAAAATCGGTTCATTACGACCAAAGATATTTAAGGTTAAAAATTTTCTTTTCTCTTTTCCTTGGGCGAAAGTACGTAGTTCCGCCGTTCACTTAGGCTACAAGAAGTAGCACTTTTACCCATTACTGAAACGCCTGAAACAGTTGCAGCACGCAAATCGCGGGATAGTGTGACCCACCGATAAATAGTGCGTCGCTCTCATAATTAGGGTGCTATTCCATGCGTTCCGAAAAATGAAACGGAATGCATTTAAGCCTGTGAGGGTGCTATGCCATGGCGTTCCGAAAAATTAGACGGAACCATTTAAGCCCGTGAGAGCGAGAGAGACATTCACGGAAGAAACCTCTCTCTGTCTCTCTCTTTGTGGACTATTTTAACTATTAAAAAGTTTTTTGGGTTATTAATTTGGCAAAAAATGATACGGAAAAAATTCTTTGTTAATAATTCAAGAATTAGCACCGATGAGACATTCGAAATCGGATAAAGTTGTTCACAAGAATTCTTTAGGACTATTTTCATGAAAAAAGCTTTCTTAAAGTAATCTTAAAGAGTTCATTAATAATTCTTTTTGCTCATTGGGACATACGTATGTAACAATCTGCTTGCTCATATATTTTCGATGCCAGTCCCAACCAGCAGCAAATGCAAATGTTGGACGGGCATCGGACACACAAACGCGCACAACGGGAAAGAGCAGACAAACAGACCAGGCGAATCATCTAACCTGCAAGCACTGCGTGGAGTGGTCACGAGAGCGCTGCGATGCTACCAGCCGGCCTTACGGCGAAAGTAACAACATGGCCATGCAATGCAACTGTCAGCTGGAAGGTTATAGCAACGGTGATTTCAACTTTTTCCGACTAAATAGTGAACGTACTTTCGCCCTGGGATAGAGAAAAATAATATTTCTTACACGGAAGAAAATCTACTATTTTAAATTTTCGAATCGCGTTTTCTCAGAGAATACTTGATTTATCGACTTAAAATGTTAACCACTTATTAAGCTTATTGAAGACTGTATTTAGTTAAAATTTCAAGAGATTATCTTCATTTGTTTTTTAGAAAAAAAAACATAAAAAGGGAGCGGTTTCGTTGTTTCACGATAACAAGAGTAAAAATCAACCAATCGTCCTGAAATTTGGCAGAGATATAGCATTTTTATATCTTCAAACTGAGTTCGTTGCTCAAAAAAATCGGTCAATTACATCTTCATTTGTTGATAGTGATAAAATAATTAGTAATTATTTTTGTGAAAAATTTATTTTGGGAATTTAAATTTAATAAAAGGAATCGATAAATTAATTTGAGGAAGCCAATGAATTGGCAGCAGTTTTTTATTATTAAAAATCACCAGATATGAATTGCATGCCTTGCTCAAACAATTCGTATATTTTTACATGGAATTCTTTTTGCTCGGATAAAAGCAGAATTCGCGCGAATTCTAGCTGGTATTAAGGAGCGCGGGAGCGCTCCGAAGGCAAGTATAGAAGAAGCCTGAAGGAGCGACCCGTGCCACTTATACATTGAAATGGGTGTGCGAGAAATTCAATGCACCTATATACGTATTAGATTTGTTTGAACTATATTAACATGTAGTTTTAATCGAAAGCCATTTCATTGTTCTACTCAAATCGAAAGGTTTCATTTAAAAAGATTGTCTCGTTCAAAAGATTTAAAAGTATACATTCAAACCTCTCGAATAATTTAAAAATAATATTCGCTCGCATATCGTAAATTCTACGAATTCCTGTCGATTTAATTTGTCGGTTCCAATTAATGAACAATGTATATTTACGCATGACGCAAATGAACGGTTTAATTATTAAATTCCATCCTTTTTTATATTCACATGGTATTTGAACTTTCATAATTTTAAAAATCTTTTTCAACTTATCAATTATTTTTTTCGAATGCTGGTCTATTTAATCTGGCTTTAAGTTATCATTTCCACCATCTCCTTTGATTTTCCAAGTAAATATAAGGTTAAAATATTATTTGAATTTTTCGAAACGATTTATACTCTTTTGTATCGTTATAGTATCAATCCATTTCTTTTTTTTGCTACACTTATCAAACCTATACCAAAATGCTTACACGTCGAGCTCGAAGCCCAATTTTCTTCGAAACGCCCGACGCGCGGTCACATTTCCCAAACATTCATAAAATCCAATAGTCATTTAATTTTCGAAAGCGCATTACCATCGGTACGACTCGAAACAAAAACTATCACCGCATCCAACCGCCATCGTTTCCACTATAACGATCACAACCAGTCCCTTATCATCCACCGAGAAAAATAAACCCTCACCTCAGCGCAGTAGACATAGGCTGTCTTTAATCAGCCGCGCGCGCAGATCTATTTCCATCCTCCTCTCGCCCGTATCGCTTTTTTCTACTTAAATCAGCCGCTGCAGCCTCGAACAACAAGGACCCAGCAGACAAACAATGGGCTTATACACACGCGCATCTATTTATAAGCCTCCTCGTCACCAGTGTACGCGATCGTGTGGGCACCAGCGTCGCCGATTCACCCGGCTCGGAATGTACTCTCTCTCTCTCTCTCTCTCTCTCTCTCTCTCTCTCTCTCTCTCTCTCTCTCTCTCTCTTCTCTGTCTCTGTCTCTCCCGAGAAAGGGAGAGAGAGTGTGTGTATAGCACGTGGGCGCCGGGTGTATAAGGACACTCGCATCGGTTTATTTTCGCACGCCTGGTATATCCTGCAGCGCGCTATAAATAGACGCGTGGGCGCTGCGCGATATATATGCACGATGCAGCCGTATAACTCACGAGAAATATGGGTTTCCCCCGCCCTCTCCACCTCGAGTTTTCTATTCTCCGGGAGAGAGAGAGAAAGAAAGAGGAGGCGACTATATACGCATCATCCTTGCGATCGTCCTTGGGAGATGTGAGGTTTTTCGTTTTGGAGTAGGTTGATTTAGGAGAGGTGCCGAGGTGATTTAAGTATGCCGTCGCAGGGAATTTCGAGAGATGTTTGCGTTAATGAAAGGAGCGGGCCGAGATGAATCAGGTGGGCGAATTAAATTGATGCTGATGTTTTGGGAGGAGGGAATAATTAAGGATCGGGGATAGCGTCATTGCGGTGAACTTGATTTTTTTTTTTAATGATGTGTATGTGAATGAAGAGCTTAAAATAGGTGTTGCTGAATTCGGTGTTGTGGTACTGTAAGACCGTGTGAGAACTTTACTAGAGTGAAGAAAACGTTTTTTTTCTGACGCAGTAAATTTTATTATATTTATTTAATTCAATTTTACTTCGATAAAATCACGAAACTCCGGAATTTAGTTTATCAAATAAAAATCATATATAGATTTTAGGTTATAAAAGATTTTCCTCGAACTACATTCACCTGTAGTGATTGAATTTGCGCAATGGAAAAAAAAAATAATTAAAAAAAAAATGAAAAATCTATAAACATTATATAGAATTGGTCGAAAAACCTGCGTGTACCAGAAGCACTGGAAATCTCTTTATTGCCTCTCCGATTCATAAATCCGGCCATCGAGTACGTATACACGATTTTAGCTAAATTCAATTTGTAAAAAATATCTTCACTGCCGATCTATAGAAACCTCTATACATACAAAACCGAAAAAATTTACGAAATTTGATCGCTTAATACCACTTTATATTCTTCCAGCATTCAATTAATCAACCTCGCCATACAACTAATCAAATTATCGACAAACTAATAAACCAGGATACACACTCTCTCCCTCCCAATCAAATTAAAACATACTCAACAAAACCGCCCCTTACATAGCAAAAAAATAAAAATGAAAAAATAAAAAACCACCTTGCTATATCTCCGCATTGAAATCTTCTTGGCCACTATCACTATATATACAATCGATCGATATACCGATATATATATACACGAGCGAGCACTCGCAACGACGACGTGTAACTCGATTACTCGGACGCGCGCTGCCACTCGAAGCTCTGCATTATTTACAAGTTTTTTTTGCCATTCGCGTTATTGCGCGATCCATTCAAATATTCAATGTCACTCTGGTTAATGTCTCTTTCCAAGTCCTCGTGTGTGCGATAAAACGTGCAAGCGCGCCGATGCATTATGCAAGCGGAGAGCGCAGCACACGATAACGAGGGAAAGTTGATGCGCGGTGGAGGTGTATATAGTTCGGTGGGATAGAGAGGGTTTTAGATTTTTTCCTTATGAGGGGAGGGGTGCATGGGTGATATGGTGAATGTGGCGGTAATTGCGTTCTTGGCAAATTGTTTTGATTAATAATCGAGGAAATTATACGATGGAATATTGTATATTATGTATATGGATAATTTTGGATATTGTTCGCGTTGATTCTGTCTCGTGAACGATGAGTTCTTATGCCCTGGTGAAAATTGAAATCATTTTTTGAGCAGTAAATGGCTAGTTTGATCCAAAATGGCAAAAAAATGAACTCCAGTTTTCTTCCATAAGTGTAACGATTTTTTAAACCTATTTTTCACATTTATTGGCCGCAAAGATGGTCACAATTTTGTACTATCTATTAATTTGGCATTTTAATGCTAGTTAAAATAGCTAGTCGATGAAGCCATTATAAATCTAGTAACAAGCGATTTGTTATGGCGATGAGTAAGAGAGATAGAGTCACGTGTCAAAATAACGATTTTGGTTTATATCTTATAGAATAAAGCTGTAAATAGTACAAAGACTACTAAATTTTGTTTATATCCCGGTAAACTATCTCTTAAGAGTATAAGTTTTAAAATATATGATTGAATTGTTATGAAATTTTAATGTAAAGATTTTCAGGTTAGGGTCATTCCATAAAATGGGAGAAGTTGATAAAAAAAAGCGTTACATGTCTGTCTAATAACTAGCCATTTCTAATGGCCAGTTTCTGTTTTCCTTCCCATTTTTAATGGACTAATTTCTACCAGGGTGGTGCCAAAATGAAATTCAAATCGACTTGAATGTTCTACGATCGATATTATCGAGAATTATTTTAACTTCCTTGCATTACTGAACGACTCATACTTATTTTATTCATTTAATAAAATTTTCCACATTCAATTTTGATTGACCTTTTATACTGAATATTAAATTACGATGCGGTGACTGGAGTATGAGAAACATGAAACACTGAAGTTTAATTATATTTTCATCAGTTTTTAGTAGAACGCCGAAAATTTATATTTTTCAGATAGATTATATGCACAATTTACTCTATAGTGATGTAATATCAAATCAGTGAAAATGTTATTGTTGCTATCAATCTCATTGATATGCGGTCAAGTCATGTAAACGGGAATCAATATTAATTATGCAGAAGTTATTCCGTGAACGCGTTCCAAATTAGCGAGTTAATCACGTTGCGCGATGATCAGATAATTAGCGAAATAATTTCGTATTTTCTATCGAATCACAGGCTAATTAATTATGCAATCACATTTATTATGCCGTTCGTTCTGATTGTACACCAAATTATATAAGTTATATATATATATACTATTACTGATGCATAACCACTGTATCAAACTCGCGAATGCTCTGGAAATAATTGATTTTTCTGTTGCAAATATTATGAACCAGACATAAATTAAGTAATCATACGTCCTGGTGGGAATCTAAAACATTTTATAACTAATAACTGACCATTTATATTAGAAACTTGCTATAAAATGGGAATTTCTCTTGTCCAGTTTCTAGCCCCCGATGAAACGCTTTTTCTCCTATTATTTGCCCATTAAATAGATTGGAAAATAGAATGAGTTTTTCGAAGACAAGCACAAGCTTTTTCTTGAGTATTTTAAAGGTATTACAACTGATCAGTTTTTTTAGTCTGGAAATAACTAGTAGAAGGTTTGCTGTTATGACAAAGAGTGAGAAAGACAGAATCAGATGGAAAAATACAAATTTTGCTGAATTATTCATAGAAGGAGTACAACAAATGATTTATGTACAAATGAGTACAACAAATATTTACAATCCACTTTAATGCTCTTTCATATACGATAGAATTAGTAAGAAAATCAAATATGAATATTTTGTTGTGACGTCAATCTAAGAAATAGGCAAATAATGGTCGAAAAATGCTTTCATCATAGCCATTAATTAGTCAGTTTTACTAGCTATTTTATAACTTCTTGGCTATTTCATACACGGAGAGAAATTTTGGTAAGCGGATCGCTGAACTCGAAGCAGACGGGTAGCTCACGCTTTTGGTAATCCGAGTTCCAACTTTTGGTCATGGGATGACCTTCTGAGAGCCATCTGTTGACCTAATGGTCTGTAAACAGCGCCATAGGTCAACAGATGTCTCTCAGAAGGTTATCCGATTACCAAAAAACTCGGCTTACCAAAAGCGTGAGCTATCTGACTGCTTCGATTTCGGCATTCCGCTTACCAAAATTTCTCTCCGTGTATAGATGAATTTCTACCAGAGAAATGGCCAAGAAGTTAGAAAATAGCTAGTAAAACTGGCTAAGCAATCGTTATGATGAAACGATTTTTCGACCATTATTTGCCTATTTCTTAGATTGACGTAAGAACAAAATATTCTTAATTGATTTGCTTACTAATTTTATCTTTGGCGAAGGATCATTAAAGTGCATTGGATGGCTTACCAAAATATAAATATATAACATTAACTAATAAATCATTTGTTGTACTCATTTCATGAATGATTTAGCAAAACTTTTACGTCTCCGTCTGATTCTGTCTCTCTCACTCCTTGTCATAACAGCAGCCTTCTACTTGCCATTTCCAGACTAAAGAAACTGATCAGTTTTAATACCTTTAAAATATTCAAGAACAAATTTGTGCTTGTGTTCAAAAAACTCATTCTATTTTGCAATCTATTAAATGGCCAAATAATAGGAGAAAAGGCGTTTTATCAGGCGCTAGAAACTGGACAAGAGAAATTCTCATTTTAGCAAGTTTCTAATATAAATGGCCAGTCATTAGTTGTAAAATGTTTTGGATTTCCACCAGGGTAATATTGTAATCTATTACTAACACTTAAATATTTTATGTTGATGAAGATAATAATTAACGTATTATTTTATGTCATAAATTACTTAAAACAATTATGTTTTTATTGCCATTTATAATAAAATTGCATTCGAGATATGTATTCCGTCGGGTTTACACTCAATATATTTATCGTATTGGAATTTTATTCTTCCACAATAAATTTTATAACGTAATCAATATTGAAAACTTATATCCACAATCCTTTCGATCATTATTACATTTGCCATAAAAATGAACGATAATTCAAACCAAGTTCATGTCAATTTTAATTGACAACTGTAACAACGTTATACCATTACACAATTGTCAACGGTTCGTAACGAACAAAATTAGACCGAGACAAAAGTAAATAATTGCACTTTAATAAAAAGCGCAAAATTTTCTCAATCGGCGCACTTTATTCACGCCAGAAAGATTATTTCCAAAGTTTTCGAATACCAAAACTCATGAATGTCTCACCGAAGCGCAACTCATTTTCCACACCTCTCGCGCACCTATAACAATACCTCATCAGTCCACCGCACCGTTCCATCCTCCAAACCCTGCACCCAAAAATTAGCAATACATTTTGCCCGATTCCACGGATCCCCGAAATAAAAAAAAAATCCACCTACCTTGATAGAAATTGTCTCTATCGGAAATGGCCAGGAAAATAATAAATAGCTAGTAAAAATAGCTAATTTCTGGGTAGTGATGAAACGATTTTTCCGGCTATATTCTCTATTTAATGGAGATAACACAAACTTAAAATGTTTGCACTAAATTTTCTCTGTAATCTGATGATGTGTTTAAAGCAAAATATTAAAAAGAGATAGGTAACCAAAAGGTAAACGCGAATTATTGGTATTTAATTCGTTTATAGTACTGTTTCAGGGGATATAAATGAAAACAATGATTTTTTCGTTTGATTCTGTTTCTCTCACTCCTCGCCATAATATCAAGCATCTTATTAGCCATTTCCTAACTAAAAAACTAGCCAACGTTAATATATTTTAAATACTCATAAGTACGCTAATGTAAATTTATGAAAAAAATTTTTCTATTATTCTGTCTATTAAATGGCGAATATGATCGGAAAAATCGTTTCATCGATGGATAGAAATGGCCAAGAAAAGTGTTTAGTTTTTGACGATTATTGGGGAAACTAGCTATTTAGTAGGTAAATAATGGATACGATTTCCACCAGGGTATTCTCTCCAAAATTACTGATTCACTGCACGCCAACCTTTATTTCTCTCTCTCTCTCTCTCTCTCTCCTTCTCTCTCTCCCTCTCCCTCTCGCTCTCTCACTCTCTCGCTCTCTCTCTCGCTCTCTCTCTCACCATCCGATCGCGAACCCATTCATCCGCTACGATCTCGCTCTCCCAACCACTTCCCGTGCACACCATGCAAGCGAATCGGCGCATCAGCCACACAGCGAAATGCATTCGGAACCGTAACGATATCTCACTCCCTCTCTCTGCATTTCGCCCGACAGCGACATTTTCGGGGATGCGGGAAAAAAGAAAAACAAGAAGTCCATGAACTACTGCTACTGTGGAGCTGAACGTAATAACGCTGCAGGCAATATAGTCGCAGCGCAAACGTGCCACCGCGCGCGCCGTCATATTATATATATATATATATATATATATATATATATATATATATATATATATATATATATATATATATATATATATATATATATATATATATATATATATATATATATATATATATATATATATATATACGTATATATCTTATCCCTTTGCTTATAGCTACACAACGCGCTCTCAACCGCGACATCCCATCGAGGCTGTACACAAAGTCTCTCTCTCTCCCTCTCTCATCATCCACACGTACATTAGATCATAAAACTTTCTCAACTCATGCTCCTCGACAACATTATACTTAAATATATACACAAACGCGCGGACGCGCGCGTTGGCGTCAAATGCAGCGACACAGCGCTAAAATATCTCTTCGCAACACAAAAATCGCTCGTGTCACCAGATACTTACGCTCTGTCTCCCTCATCACTCTGTCCGCACATCAGCCGATCGTCACGATTTTTCCCACCGCCGAAGTCACCGCCGCCGCATCGCGAAATTGCGGAAACCTCACAGGTGAATTTTAATATATATATATATATATATATATATATATATATATATATATATATATATATAATTTTAATATATATATATAAATATATATATAAAGGGATAAGATATATACGTGCATATAGTGGAAGTGAGGTTTTCGTTGAGAGACAGTCAGTCGACAGAGGATAAATTCATCGACCGTTACGATTCGATTAGGTTGGAATACCTTGCGCAGATACAACAAATACCTCTCTTGAGCATATAAATGTTCACGAAACTGTTTATTCATCATTATTCGTTATGGATAATTCTATTCTTATGAATGAACTCGCGCGTGCTTATAAATAGAGGTCTGTATATCGAAGAATCTTGAGAACGATGACATTTTGCATGCGACACGCAATATAAGCACCGAGCAAAACCACTGCCATCAATTACACACACGCACACGCACACACACACACACACACACACACACACACGCACACACACACATACACACACAGACACACAATTTCATTGCTAGTATAATGCCATTGTGCGTGAAGAGTAAATAGTGTGTTTTTACTGCACCAATATAACGTGTGCTTGTATATTCTTTCAGATCGATCTTTCCCAATGTACATAATCTCATTGCATAATAAGCTTAAAGCACAATAATACATATATGTACGCGAGCAGGTCGTTTACCCAAATCCAGGCCATCGAACCGCGCGGTGAATAATGTTATATACAATTCCAAAACCCCATCATCCCGCCACATATAACTTATATTCGTTACATCCGAGTCCCACGCGAACCGAACGCGCGCGAACTTTGACTGCGATATATATATATATACACACACACACACACACACACACACACACACACACACACACACACACACACACACACACACACACACACACACATATATATACACACACATACGTGTGCATATTCGCGATAAAGTTTTTGAGGTCAGTTTCAAGTTCAGCGTGTGTGATACACACGTCGCGATTGATGCATGCGTGTCACGCGCGCACACTGCACGGGAGACAATTCGGGTCACCAGAATCGTTCCATTGAACCCTCTCCATTTGCACTAACAATTCACCATATTTACATGATTCATCCCCCCCTTTACGACAAAACCAAAACAAAATCTACAGTCGTATAGGAGCCCGAGGCCTCTATATATAATCAAGCCCCCGCCTTTGCTCTCGTTCCAGATGTCCACGTACCGGTTGAACGTCTTCTTCGTCCTGACAATCGTGGGCGTGTTACTGCTGCAATTCGTACGGGCCCAGTCGGACATCTATAACCAGTACGAGCAGAAGCGACAGGCCGCGTACAAGTACTGCGGAAAGCAGCTCGCCAACACGCTACAGCTCGTCTGCCATGGCGTCTATAACTCGATGTTCAAAAAGAATGGACAGGGTACGTCTATATACGTATTGATAAGGATAGATGTAGGTGCGGATATGGATGTGCCGTGGGTGTATAGTGGAGTTGTGTAGGGAAGTTGAGGAATAATATCGGCTTTTCGTGTAATAACAATTTGTTGGCAATGTTCGATTTGGTGTCACTTTATGAGTTCTTTGGGCTGCATAGAAAAATTGTTGTTTAAAAGACAAATGTGTGTACTGTAGCTTTTGTGGATGAATGATAGACCATTGTACGTAGAGAAAAAGAATTATAATTTCTGTAAATTTTCTATTTTAGAGAGAATAAATATTATAAAATGACAAGTTTATTCCTTGCGTGAAAAAAAAAACGGTTCTTACTAAACGCCCGTCAGATTAGAGTACGTTGTTTCAGAGCAGTAATATTTTAATAATTGTTTTGGTTTGACCTTTGACTAAACAAACTATATCTACTAATATATAGCTATACCTTCAATACAGAAATCTGACGGACGAATAGCAGAGGCGGAAAAAAAGTAATTTTTCTTGAGCTGTTTTTCTGCGTCGAGACAGTGACTATATAGGGTACATACGTTTTTTCAATTCAGTCTATATAAAAAGGAGGAGAAAAATATTGATATACTCATTTGATATATCCGTAGACACTGATAATTTATCCTCACGTTCTACGATGTTATCGCTCGACAAACTCATTTATTTAATTTAGATTAAGAGGAAATTTATGAATAGCTGGTTACATACTTTCTCTCTGACAAAACATGTATTTGGCAGAAATATGGTACAAAATATGTAGTCATTATGGATCGATCGATTTCTTGGCTTGAAATACTGCACGTTAAAATTCTTTATATATACAAAAAGAAAGAGAATCGAGTTGTTTATTTAAATGTATCAGTATCGTTTTAAATATTTAGCGTAAAAAGAGATTTTTCCGTAACGTTGATGATTTTTTTTGTCTCGAACGAACATAGTCAAGTCGATATACAGCGGGAATATACGGGAAAAGAAATAAAAATTGTAAAGTATGAATTTAACATTTAAATAATTTTTGCTTTTTAAGAAAAAAAAAACCATCATCATACGTTTAAATAATTTAATTATGTAAATGTCAAAACCTTGACCCAACGTATTTATTTTAAAATTTTCACTCAAGCTAAATATTCCGATGTCAAATCATTAAAAGAATAATGCCGATGAATAATTGTGTGAATGTAAAGCAAGGATAATAGTGATAAAGAAGGATATGTGCATAAATACACTAGAATTTACGTTTTTATAAAGTTCACTTAAAATAAATCAATATACTCGCACTTGAGTTTATTATTTATGAGTAACCAACACTTTCTTCGCGCTAAAACCGTCAGCTCGCTATCAACTTATTCTTCAAACGAAACCGACAAAATTATTCTAAATGAACCGAAACACACCAAAGTGCCCCAAATTCCCATTATACCAATTCTCTATAATATGAAAACAATTTCCCGATCGGCCTTATGTTGACTCGCTTCAAAACACCCTCTCCAATCGGCAAACACCTCATAAACTCGACCTCTTCGACTGTCCACAGAGATGCGGATCGACGACGACTACCCGAACTGGAACTACGACCTCGAGGGCTATCCGTTCAGGTCGCGCGCGAGCGCCCGGGCGATGATGGGTCGTTTCGCCGCGGCGGCGGGCCGCTTCCGTCGCGACTCCCGCGGCGTCCACGACGAGTGCTGCGTCAAGCCCTGCTCGATCGACGAGATGATGGGCTACTGCGGCAAGCCCCTCTAAGCTGGCCGCGCACATCTATACATCTCTCCAGAAGACGAAAATGAAGAAAGAAAAAAAAAAATAAAAATAAATAAATAAATGCGTATAAATAAGTAAACATGAACATCGACGACGACGACGACGACGACTATCGATGATATATGGATGATGCTGAGTATAGCGCGCGCGTCGTCACCGCTCTCTCCTTCTATCTCACGTTCACACTTACACACAGCCACATAATATTACATACACGCACGCAGACACACATGCAAGTAGCCTATAATCTGCACTGAGGACCGCAGCCTGTGTAATAGGTGTATACTAGCTCTATATATATTATGTATTGTTATATAGGTGCGAGCCAGAGTGGCTGCGAGCCAATGTGATGATGATGACGACGACGGCGAGATTCGTTTATTACGCATACCATGCTGTGTTTTATCTCGTGGTTTCTTCTTTTTTTTCGTTTTGACAATTATCCTTCTTGATTACGTATATAGGGTTTGTGCGAAGGAAGAATGGAAGTGAGAAGCGCCCCGAGGTGGGCGTCGTTTATATATTATTTTCGCTTGAATTGCTTTATTTAGAGTTGTTCAACTGTCACGCGATGTTAACTTTACATCGTGATTTGTATACAAATTTTACTACCAATTTGGCCCTTTGCCATAAAAATGTCCGTTGCTTGATACTTTTTTTTTCTTATTGACGATCAATTAATTTTCATCTTCTCTTATATCTGTGCAAAATTTTCAAAAAATTCAACTTGCTTACCTCCCCACCTCGACGCGCTCAAGTCAGTTTAACCGTGGGCTGTTCGAGTATATGTATCTCTGCGATAATGTACGCCATGCTGTGTATCGGTATACTTACGGCGCAGTATTGACAGGCGCGGGGCTGCGCATGAAGATTTCGCTGCCGACACGACCCGACGATGAGTCATTATATACGTGCAAGCTATATATATATATATATATACACACACCTGCACACCTTAAGAAAGTTTTAAGGATGTTTGCGTCGCAGGTGCATGTAGCCGAAAATTTTCCGGACAGTTCTGGACCTGTTAAAAATTAATTTCACCCTACACACACACGCATATACACACGCACACACACGCACACACACACACACACACACACACACACACACACACACACACACACACACACACACACACACACACACACACACACACACACACACACACACACACACACACACACACACACACACACACACACACACACATATATATATAATACACTTTCGTATTACTTAAGTTCGCTCTAGGTTTTTAGCTTGCGTATACGAATATGGAGTTGTGATTATTATATAGGATTACGTATTTTTCACTATACTTTGCGCGAGTATGTAGAAAAATAGCTGTGCTATTGTGACGTGATGCTGAGAGTTTTTTAAATGAGACGGTTGTCTTCGTTGATTGAACTTTACATATCAAAAACGATACTTGATGTTTTAATTCAGAATGATTTACAGCGACTATATGTTTTCTTTTTTCTTTTGCTTTTTTAATGCTCTTAATATATTTTGAAAAATATTCATTTACTTTTTGATGTTTCTCTTCTTCTGTCGATTATGTCTAGCTTGTTAAGAACCATTTTAAAGACTAGTTCTCTCATTGTTAGACTACAAATTCTTCGATTTTCTAAACCAGTTTTTAGAAAGAAAAGGCAAAATCCATTCAAACGTAAAACACGTTAATTGTTTATTAGCAATCGAATCGAAGATTTTTTTAATCTTTTACCTGCCGACTACTTATGCATCGGCCTTTCATAAATCATTCGAATGATATCTTTGGTTTAGTTGAAAATTTTATCAAACTTTGCCACTTCTAATTTTGCGTAAAAAATGTCATCGGGCACCAAAGAGAAAAAAAAGCTACTGCTGTCGTCGCATTCTGTTTACCTCTCGGGGCGACAATAATTCTTTCGCGACCGTGAAACTGTATAGGTTATAAGCAAGTGATTTATTTGTATACAAATGCCATATAGATTTATATTGTAATACACGACACTTTTTTATAGCGTTAAGATTCTAAAAAGAAAGAGAAAAAATAGTCAGTGTCGAGTCAGTGCAGATTTTAGAAAACAAATTTACATATACACACAGTCACACAAATACACATATTATGCACATGTACACATATACGGACACATATATATACACACACGAGTAGAAGAAAAGCTGCCTCTTCTATGTAAGATCTCCTCACACGTCCACGCACGTCACTTTCGCGTTTGCAGCACTCTATCACTTTCACACACACACACACACACACACACACACACACACACACACACACACACACACACACACACACACACACACACACACACACATACACACACACACACATACATATATTCGTACATAAATCTAAATACGCATATTTTTAATAGAACGAGTATTATACCTATATGAAGATACTCCTGATAAATGTATATCGTTCATTTGATATATATACACAATGCATATTTTATATTTTCCGCAAAGATAAAAGAAAAAGAAATATAGAAGGCGATGCTTGTATAACACCATCACTGTAATATCACTCGTACTTTCTCATTACTCTACATATATATATTATGTATGCGTTATTGTCTCTACTTTGTAATACATTAGCGCTGGATCGGAGAATGAGACATGTCGTGTTCGGTTGTAGACTTAGATTTCCTTTATTATAACTTTTTTTTAATGTTTTTGTCTGTTTTTTTTTTTAATTAAGGCAATCAACCGATTTATATACATTGCGTTCGTTTTTCCTCAGAGGCTGTGACAAGAGATGAGAGGGGCTCTGACAAAAAAAAAAAAAAAATCGCCGCGTTCTCGTAAATTACATTGAGAAGGCGCGCGCAAATCCTTTTCTCTCCCCTTTCCCCCTTTCTTCTTCTTCGCCAATTTTGTGTTTTTGTATAAGAAAAAAAAATGAGAAAAGAAAAAGAAATCACGTTGTAGGAGAGGAGTGTATGTCGAGATACGATGTATGTATTGTTTCCTTTTTTTGCCGTCATTCCTCCGTGTACAATTGTTTATATCACGCTTCTTTCAATCATACTACTACGAAAATTTGACGCGGAAATCGTTGCCGAACAAGCAGGTATGGAGTTTTGACGAATGTTATATGCACGATGCGCCGCCGCTCCACCCTGAGACTAATTTAATTACGATTATAGCCATTATTACGATTATACTGTATACTCTGCGTTTTATGAGAATGTCAACAAAGAGTAAGCTTGTTATTTTCTGAAACACACTATATATATATATATATATATATATATATATATATATATATATATATATATATATATATATATTAGTTCGTTTAAACAATTACAATTTTAATATACACCTTGACAAAAATGAAATGAAGTGTTTTTTCTTTCATGTATATAATATATTCCATTCATCGCAACCCCCATTTGTTATTTCAATCTTCGATGGCGCATAAACCTCCATCATATAAACTCACTGATACGTATATACCTTTATCATCAGTCACTTTGCTCCTCGTATCATTGTGTCATCACCACAATTGAAACGTTATCATGGGCTTGAATTTATTGCTCCCTTCGTTCCTGTCTGCACACAAGCAGTTACACCAGTATTTCTGCATGTATACGTTAGAAGAAAACGTAATTTCTTATTTTAATGTTTGCGATTTCTCATTTTCCTCCCTTACATAGTATTACCCTCTCCTTCTCCCTCTTTATGCCGAGAATTTCCGGCTGAGAAGAGCGTAGTTTAGCCTAAAGAGTGATGCGAGGCTATGTGTCTTCGGGCTGAGGTGCGGTTGGAAAATAATATGGGGTAACTTTTCTCTCGGCGGTCCTTATCGTCGGTACTTTTTACGCGAGGCATTGAAAGGACGATTTCCGGGGATTTCTGGAAGTGCAATTGAATATGGCGAGAGTAATTAATTTTTTTTTCAATGTGGCGCTATAAAAAATATGAAACGAGATTTGCAAATTTTTGGGAACGATTACGTTATATTGTTGATCGCGGACCAGAATTTTCGATTTTTCGTTGATTCCGAGTACAATGAAACATAATTACACTTTTAGGATTTTCGGGAAAATATTTACGAACTCTCTTGGAAATCAAATTTACTTGTCATAGTTCGACATTTTCA
This sequence comes from Torymus aiolomorphi, assembly GCA_036365515.1. Classification (NCBI taxonomy): domain Eukaryota; kingdom Metazoa; phylum Arthropoda; class Insecta; order Hymenoptera; family Torymidae; genus Torymus; species Torymus aiolomorphi. The sequence goes on along the minus strand of CM070875.1, from coordinate 21,154,799 downwards.
TTAAAATATTGAAATAGAACGAGTTCCGTACTTTATTCGAAGCCATTATACCGCGCGCGAAATTCGAAAATTAAAGTGGCATACAATTTTACGACATTCGGCAGTCGCTGCCACAGATGCACAAACGGTTCATAATTTTTTTCACTTAACGATGATTATGCGTCACATTGTCCATTCAGCGTGCACGCGCGACGTACCTACGTGAAAATAAAAAATAAAATTTAACGGGGACGTTTCGCTAAAAGAACACGTCGCTTGAATTATAAATTAACTGTGAATCTGAAATATTGGAAAAGAGAGAGAGAGGGAGGAGGGAATAGGTATAGGTTAGTAATTAATAAATTCGATTCGTTTGCGAGAAAATTTGATGACCTGCACTTCAAACGTTTCGCAAAGCTCGCATGCGCGCGTGCACTTTAAAGATAATTATAATACGACAGCCTTTGTTAACATTCATAAACGGGCCGCGAGCGCCGAACTAACCATTGCAGAGAATAAGTTATGAAATTCAATAATGGATTGACGGCTAATTATAAAATCTCGATTTCGAAATATTCGAGTTGGAGCGGTAAAGTAAGATATCAGAATTTGGTACTAATTATTAAATTTGTCTATAGTCCTTTTATTTATTCTGATCTCATATATTCAATAACCACTCTCTACAAATGGTAAGAATTTTTTTCATGACTTTACAAATAATAATATTGTTAATAAAACTTTCTACGAAAGTATAAAATAAGGCAAGTATAGAAGTTTTTTCTGTATAATCTATAAAATAATATTTATGTTTTTTTAAAAGAAGTCAAATAAATACTATAGTAAAAAAGTCTTCTACTTCTTTGAGTCAATGTATACTCAACAAATTACATGTAAGTACATTCAAATTGTTCACTGCAAATCAATCAAACGAAAGTTGTGAAATCAATTATCGACAGTCAAGTAATGCAAACCATTCTCCGAAAAACTGTATGACTATGTTCTCAGAAATGTATTCAAATTTCTTCATTCTTCTATACAAATTAAACACAAGAAAGTACCGAAATCAATTAATTGTAGTCAAGTACCGGCCATAAGAACTTTTCGTACCTCGCGTGTAAAATTACATTTTACGCCCACGTTGTAACTTCAAAATTATTCAGCCAGCGGGCATAAAGTACTACATAACGCCCAAGAGACCTATCAATAGCTCACACACTCCTACAAAACTTTATAGTACCTACGTACTTTACACCCATGTGGGCGAAAATTATTTTAATTATATATATATAATTATAATGACTTTTTTTTATTTATAAAATTCATAAGAATTTTTCCAGGTATTTACGAAAAGTCTAAGCCTATATAAAAAAATTACATAGTTACCAACACATCACTATTTTTCATTATTCCTCCTCAATTTTGAACTTTCTATAATATTAGGCATCTTGGAAGGAGAAGAGAATTCTAGAGCTGCTCTAGCAGGGGTGGTCCTCCGATCTCCCGTACATACTTGGCGGGCCCGACGGTTTGCAGTTACGTGGGCTACTTAAATGTAGAATACTAAATTTTTGCATAAATTCATTAACAATATTCATACCTATAAGTCCACCATAAATAATTACATTGGCTCTAATTTTTAATTGATGCCGTTAAGTACAACATATCCGTACATGTGCAGAATCATGATTTATATTTCATTACTAAACATATTTTTCCTTGTGTCCGTCCTTTTTAAACGAGAATAAAATAAAAAATTCATATAAATTTATAGCCTGCTCAAAAGTCCTTTACATTTTACTAACCGTTTTATAAGCAACATATGTTATATCCTTTTCCCCCGTGTAAATATCATATCTGATCTCATATAAGAATTTCAGACAGCGCATATCTCGTATGAGAACTCATATGATATTTTCACGCGGGTGTTTACTTTCTATTTAAAAACAGAGTGATAGATTCATAGATCAGTAGTTAGTATGTAGAAGCAACCCATTTATATATTTTATCTGATCTTTAAACATATCAATATTTATATGAATATGACCATGCCTTACACCTTGAACTGCAAACTGCTAGAGCAGCTCTAGACTTCTAGAGCAACTGCTAGAGCAGCTCTAGACTTCTCTTGTCCTTCCAAGATGTGTAATATTATAGAAAGTTCAAAATTGAGAAGGAATAATGAAAAATAGTGATGTGTTGGTAACTATGTAATTTTTTTATATAGGCTTAGACTTTTCGTAAATACCTGGAAAAATTCTTATGAATTTTATAAATAAAAAGAAGTCATTATAATTATATATATAATTAAAATAATTTTCGCCCACATGGGCGTAAAGTACGTAGGTACTATAAAGTTTTGTAGGAGTGTGTGAGCTATTGATGGGTCTCTTGGGCGTTATGTAGTACTTTATGCCTGCTGGCTGAATAATTTTGAAGTTACAACGTGGACGTAAAATGTAATTTTACACGCGAGGTACGAAAAGTTCTTATGGCCGGTACTTGACTACAATTAATTGATTTCAGTACTTTCTTGTGTTTAATTTATATAGAAGAATGAAGAAATATGAATACATTTCTGAGAACATAGTCATACAGTTTTTCGGAGAATGGTTTGCATTACTTGACTATCGATAATTGATTTCACAACTTTCGTTTGTTTGATTTGCAGTGAACAATTTGAATGTACTTACATCTAATTTGTTGAGTATACATTGACTCAAAGAAGTAGAAGACTTTTTTACTATAGTATTTATTTGGCTTCTTTTTAAAAAACATAAATATTATTTTATAGATTATACAGTAAAAACTTCTATTCTTGCCTTATTTTATACTTTCGTAGAAAGTTTTATTAACAATATTATTATTTGTACAGTCATGAAAAAAATTCTTACCATTTGTAGAGAGTGGTTATTGAATATATGAGATCAGAATAAATAAAAGGACTATAGACAAATTGCGTTGATAGAGTTTTTTAAAGAACGTGTTGATTGTTTTGAAAAAATATTTAAGCTCTCATTAAAGTTTTTGGTACAGTGGGAGAGAGAGAGGGGGAAGAGAGGGTGGGAGAGTTTAGTAAATAATGTTTGTTAAGTATAAACTATATAGAATAGTAACCAAACTTATTCTTGCCTATAAGTTTTTACTTTTGTAAAAAAATTTTTTAAAGAGATTTCACAACTTTTTAAGAGTAAAACTAGATTATAAATAATGTTTGTTAAGTATAAAACTACACTTTAATTGATTTCACAACTTTTTTGGGTTTGACTTTCAGTATCCGCGTGAAAGAAATTTATTTCAACTTTAGAACGCAAACATTTATTATTTATTCGTAGAATTCCTTTTCATAAAATAAAACGTAAATAATTTTTTAGGATATTGTATAGGTTTCGGAAAGAATTCTTATGGTTTCCAAAAAAAATTCTTATCGTTTGTAAAAGTTTTTGTAAAGTGATTGTAAAGGTTTTGGAAAAGAATTTTTCGTTGCTTGCAAAAGTTTGTAAAGGATTGTAGAAGTTTTGTAAAATAATTTATTAATGGATTTTTTAAAAGATATAGAAATGGACCATTTTTGGAGATATTTTGTAGAGAAAATATAATAATGAATAATTTACAGAAATGATTCTATTATTAAAAGTACTCAACTTTAATTTAATGAGTAATACTACAGTTAAGAAAAATGATTTTTGTAAGAAAAAGAAAACATTTTTATAGCAAATACATACAAACAAATATTGTAAAGAGATAAAGAGATAATTTAAAAATGAGAATAATTACTGCTAATAGCAAAAATCAGTTTTGCGAGATATAGAAAATGTTTTTATAGGAATTATAGAAAATACTTTAAAAAATAGTTTTTAAAAGTGTTTATTATAATTGTTTCAAAAAAACATTTAAGCTTTCAGTCGATCAAGTTCTTTGTAGAGAGTTGGACAGTTGTTGAGAGCAAGATTGTTTGGATAAAAACATTAAACTTTTATTAGTATTTCGACAGAGAATTTAAAGTTGTTAAAAAAGATAACAATAATATATTTTTTCTTTGTAGCTATCGCAAGGAATAAAAGAAAAAAGTACAAGTTCTCAGAATTACAATTCAAATCTCTGTATCACTTGATTCTCTTGCTTTTATAAAACTTGAAGCTCAAAGTTGGCTGAGAAGTTGAGTTCTCATGTCAACTGCCATTTCCATAGCAGCAGGCGGTACAAAGTTTTTTAAAAACTATACTTTCGCATCTATTTCTCTGAAATCATCTAATCCTCTAGCCTTTACAAAATGCAAAGCTCAAAGTTTGCCAAGTTAACTACCCTTACGTAACAGAACCTGATACTAAGTTTTTTTACAAAACACTCTTATGCATCCATTTGCTTTTGTTTTTTTGACAAATTATTATTACATTATTAAATTTGTGCTAATATTTACCTTTAGCCTTCTATTGCACATTCTAAAGCTGGAATTCATTTCATTATTTTGATATCCACATATTTCTTTTTCATAATATTTTATCAAAGACTTGCAAGGGTACTAGATCTAATAATCATACTATTGCGTCACAATCAGCTAGCAAATTAAAATGTTGGTTGCAGATTCAAAAAGTAGCCATTACAGTAATTTATATTATGGTTTCATGTACTGCATATTCACAGAACAAATGGCCTCTGAAACATTTGGCGCCCCTCACCATAAGCCAATCATTAATTACATTATTTTCAACACTTGGATTCGTTGAAGTTTTCACTAGAAACCACTTGAATTAATAATCTATCAGACACATCTTGCAAAATTAAAAACAAAAGTTTATGAACTAAGAATCATTGGGAGAAAAAAGCTTTCTCGATATTCTTTTATAGTAGAAAATATAAAACAGCTTAATCTAATAACTCATGATTGCCACACATCTTGTAAAATTAAAAACAATCAGTTTATGAACTATAATTACTGATAATAAAAGCTTTCTTAACATTCTTGTATACTTTTTCAAATAATTATCTGAATCTTGTGTAGAAAAATATTTACTGAGAAATCCTCTGAAACATTTTGACGTCTCCCTTCGTGAGAAAATTATAAAATTAGATTAACTAAGCACTTTTATTCGTTGAAATTTTCACAACAATGACACATCATTTTGGCTTTTTTCTGTATTTTAATGTTCATTTGGCATAATATTTTAATTGGTCTTTAAGTAAATATGTACAAGAGCACAGCACTAATATCGATTCAGTTTCTTGAAGTATAGACAAAAAATGCTTTTTTTTAACCAAGCCTCTAACGTCTGATCAATATTTTAAATTCTGATTTTAAGTAGATGTTCTAAATTTGATATAAACACTTCATTTAACACATCATACTGCTACTTATTCTATTTATTATACAAAACATTTTATTATATCTGATCTGAAAACTTGCACTGACTTCACTATTATTATATTTCTAAGTTATTTTCTTGTACAGGACGCTTGTAGATTTCCATTTCTTCAGGCCGTTGTTTATAGTATATGCAAAAATTACTAAGAACTCCTCTGAAACATTTTGACGTCTTCCACCGTAAGAAATTTCTCATATAATCTAAAAAAAAAATAAAAAATCAACACAAAGTGTCAATGTTCATTCTTATAACCAACATTTTATATTTTAAAAATAGATATTTAGTCATTTAATACTTATCTGATTATTTTTATTGTTGATATACACAAGAAATCTTGTAGTTATCTGAATCTTGTGTAGAAAAATATTTACTGAGAAATCCTTTGAAACATTTTGACGTCTCCCACCGTGAGAAAATTATAAAATTAGATTAACTGAGCACTTTTATTTGTTAAAATTTTCACAACAATAACACATCATTTTTGCTTTTTTCTGTATTTTAATGTTCATTATTTGGCATAATTTTTTAATTCGTGGTTAAGTAAATATGTACAAGAGCACAACACTAATATCGACTCAGTTTCCTGAAGTATAGACAAAAAATGCTTTTTCTTAACCAAGGCTCTAACATCTCACATTATTTTAAATTCTGATTTTAAGTAGAGGTTTTAAATTTGTTATAAACACTTCATTTAACACATCATACCGCTACTTTATTTCATTTATTACACGGATGGAATTTTTCTGGAAAAATTACCGTGAAATTCGTGTCAATCGACGTACAACCGATTTTTCTGGAAATGATTACGCGTATTTTCTATAATTATTACTGCAGTCTTAGAAAAATTTAATATTCGTACGTTAAATTTTACCGGACACTCGGTAAATTTTGGGTTTAGTAAATTTTCCATCGAAAGTATTATAAAAGTTATAGGGATTTATGGAATTTTTTGCCGGACTGTCACGGTAATTTTTACTGCCCTTTTGTACAAATTTTACCCTGATATGAAGGGAATATAGAAACTCACACGTCGATGGCGCTGCTCGCGCCGCCGGCGACTGGCACGTGCTACACAGATAACCTATAAATATTTAGATCATTGAATTTAAAATAGATTCATTATTATATGTTTTTTGACAAATACAAACTAAAATATTGTTTAAAACTAAAATTATAAATAATATTGGGAGACAATTTCAGATCAGACACAAATTGCCAATCATATGAATTCGTACTTTTGTAGAATTGGAAAAGATCTAACTAACACCATTGTAAAACCCCAGGGTAAGCATTTACAATTACCAGCAATGAACATGAATACAATTTACATTAAACCGACTAATAACGAGGAAATTCTTCAAATAATTGATAATATGAAAATAAAAAATGGTGGGGTAGATAACATTACTACCAAAACACTAAAAATACTATCATATCAAATTGTTATTGCACTAACACATATCTTTAATCTTTGTATTGAAAAATCAACATGGCCTCAAGCGCTTAAAACAGCTGAGGTAGTTCCTATTTTTAAATCGGGTAGTAAAATAGATACATCAAACTATAGACCGATATCTCTAATTTCTAACGTAGCAAAGATATTTGAAAAAATTGTATATGTTCGTTTACAATCATTTTTGGACAATAATAATTTGTTAGCGCAGAATCAATTTGGATTTATAAAAAAGAAAGGTACCAAAGATGCTCTTAGTTACTTAATGAACATAATCTATAAGAAATTAGACAAAAGTAAACCAATAGCTATTGCATTTTTAGATCTAGCAAAAGCTTTTGATACTGTCAACCATGCTATTCTTTTAGACAAATTATATAATTATGGAATAAGAGGTAAAGCGCATGCACTTATATCTAACTATCTTAGTAACAGAAAACAAAAAGTAAGAATAGGAACAACTGAAAGCTATTATGAAACGATAACTACAGGTGTGCCGCAAGGTACTATACTAGGGCCACTCTTATTCATAATTTACGTAAACGATTTACTAACAAACAGAACAGATAGTACCATCTCATATGCGGATGATACAGCTATTATTTCAACAGATGATAACTGGGAGAAAGTTGAAAATAAAATGAACAAGTACTTAGAAGATATAAATATCTGGCTAGCACTTAACAAACTATCACTAAATATAAAGAAAACTGTGCACATAACTTTTGGTAACTATTGTGATAGTGTTCCCGAAGATATGAACATGCGCATACATGGTACTAAATTGAGCAGGGTTGAATACTGTAAATATCTAGGTATAATTATTGATTGTAGGCTAAAGTGGGATAAATATATTGAATATATAATAAAAAAAACTAAATATATAATATATATATACTGTACAAGTTATCAACATATATGCAATCTGACACACTTAAGATAATATATTATGCATTTTTTCATAGTGTCATTAGCTATGGAAATATTGCATGGGGTGGTGCATATAAAAACAACTTAAAATTACTACAAAATATCCAAAATAGGATTTTAAAAATTATAAACAAAAATATTTTCAATCGAGACAACCCCTTGAATCTAAAACAAATTTTTGCTTACGAATGTGTAACGTATCATTATAATGAACTTAGAAATTTATACTTAACATCGACTAGCAAAACTAGAAATAAACTTATAATACCACCAAAGTGTTCGAAAACTGTTAGTGATAAAGATAACTATGTCAGAGCGATACAAGTATTTAATTGTCTTCCGAAATCTAATCCAAATCTTAAAGTTCTAGATATCGCAAAAAATTATAATAAGAAAAAGCTAAAAATTTGGATTGGTACTAATATATTCTAGAATTAAAAAAAAATAAATAAATAAATAAATTAAATAAATAAATAAAAATTTAACCTTCCAGTATGGGTGAGATAATCAATGTGGACAAAATATATCATTTATAGTGGAATCTTTGATTCCATGCCTAGTTTATAAGTTACTTAAGTTTTTTTAGTTTTAAGTACACCGGACCTATGTACAGGTAGCTATTTCTACCTCTATAGGATGTTTGCTGCTTCAGACATGTAACTATGTCCTGAAGTAAGCAATAACATGTAATACAACATGTACTACTCTGGTTTAAATAAATAAATAAATAAATAAATTGAATTAAAAAGCATAAAATAATGCAATTAAATAGTTTAGTACTAATTTCTTGAAAACCAAAATTTTTACCATGACATCACGGCAAATTTTCTTGTGTGCATCATAAAAAGTTCCGAAACGTTCGAGTGTTCCGCAGTTACAATGCTCACGATAATTTTTACCGCGAATTTCACGGTAGTTTTTACAGGAAAATTCTATCCGTGTATACAAAACATTTTATTATATCTGATCTGAAAACTTGCACTGACTTCACTATAATTATATTATAGATATGTCTTGAAAAATATTGTGTCGTAAATAATAATATATTTGCTCGCTCTTCCATAGTAATATTGGTTTGGTTTTTCTATCTTGAGTAGTACGTGTCTGTTCTTGTATTAAAATAACTTTTTCTTGTCCATTAATAATAACTCCCAGGATCATGAGGGCACTCGTTCATTTTTGTTAATTCAAAATTAGATTTTTCAGACAGTACACAATTAGAACTCCTCAACATTATTGGCTATAATTATATATATCTTCAAAATGACTCGAAAAAAATCTTCTGGTATAATATCTGTAAAAATAAAAAATCTCACAAAGTATCAAGTTTAAAAAAATGATTTTAGCCATTTAACATTTAGCTAGTAAGTACTTATCTAATAAAAATTATTTTCCCCATTGATTGATAGACGAATAGAAGTTAACAACTTGAGATCTTTCAAATACATAACTAATTAACTAACTCACGATATGATAACATTTGTAAAATGTATATGTATAAAATAATAGATAAATAAAAATTCTTCTTCTTAGATTGCTAAGAATAAGTTCTTAACCTAAACAATCTAGCAACTTCTTGAGATCTTTGAAATATGTTATTAACTAAATCACGATATGAGAACATTTGAATATAAAAAAATTCTGACATGTTGTATGTAAGGTTAGATCGATCAGATACGGGTGTGTATATATAGATCTACAAGCGTAAGATAGAGGACAACAGGAAGTGTCGTAAGAGCTGCAAACCGGACGCCGGAATAAGGAGAAGAAAAGTAAAAGGAAATCGCACATAAAAAAATTCAGCTCTCTATATCTTCTGAACGAGATAATCTTTTTAAATAAAATGTTTTGATTTGAGTAGAGCAATGAAATGGCTTTCGATTAAGAGGGATATGTTATATAGTAAAAACTAACGCAATATACGTAAAAGCGCATTGAATTTTTCGAACACCCATTCAATGTATACGTAGTACGGGTTGCTCCTTTAGGCTTCTTCCATACTTGCCTTCGGAGCGCTCCCGCGCTCCTTGATAGAGTACTCTTGAATTTATTACGAATAGCTTGTAATACTAACTTTCATTGGTGATGCAATGAAAATGGTTATTATATAGATTTGATTTAAGATAGTTCAAATCAGTTTAAATATGAGATGCTTATCATATTTGACGAGAAATTTTGTTTTCAAACTATTTATTGTAACAATATCTTATAGCGCTTACAAATTTTGTAACGTTATATCCGAAATTTGCGGCTGACATCTTCCTCAATGACGAAAATTACAATTTATAATGTAATGAGCAATTTATTCAGTAAAAACTTATTTACATTACATTCAGCATGTCTTCGACAAAGTTTAACAGAATTTTATACAAAATTTATTAACTTTAGTGAAGCGTCTTTGCAAAGTTTCTTGTAAAGCTCTTCAAGATTTACAACATTTTACTGAAAATGTTTAAATAGTCCAAAACTTTAATAAACCTTCCTAAACATAACTATGCAATACACTACTGATATAAGATAATTATATAATTATTCACTTGATTTTAAGTTTTCTAATATTTATCTTATTTATAGTTACTCTCTTTTTTATATTTATTTCATTTATAGTTGCTCTCAACAAACTCTAAAATTTATACTTTTGATAAGTAGTTGCTTGAAAATAGTATGTTTTGTTTCTACAGTTATTTGAAATTTTGAACAGCTATATAGAAATGGTACGTAAAAGAAAAGCAAAAATTCAATTCTTATCATTTATTGCACATAAGTTTTTTATTTATGATCATCTTTATGTCACAGTGAATGTCAAGTAAGGATTTGATTGTCAATTATGTACAACATGTTCTTGAAACTGTTCTTTTACAAGAATAATAAATAACATTTTTCTTTCCAGCCATCATATTACTACAAGAATTTTTCTTTGTTTAAAAATACAAAGTCAGTATTTCCTTTCTTCTGGAACGTACAAAAATCCAAGAATTTTCACTGCTCCATGTTAAATTTACAATTTATTTTTGACTCTATAGCATACATGTATTATCCCGATGATAATTATAATTCCTCGATAATTCTCAATAAATGTAAAATACACGAAATCTGTGTGTTGAATTGCCCCATTACAAATACCAAAATCCAATCTCCCTCTTTTTCAAAATCACTCGCAAATTCCCCTTCCCCTGCAACGCTCAAAGGGCGCTTCGTCCCGTATATATCCTCACGGACCGCTAGAATTTATCAAAGTAATCAGGTCGTCACATGTAAATTGTAAAATCGAACGTACGCGTGCATGACGTGGGCTAATCGAATGCAAACAATCGGCCTGTCGGCCGGCGCTGCAATTAGGGATGCCGAGAGAGACACAGAGAGAGAGAGAGAGAGAGAGAGAGAGAGAGAGAGAGAGAGAGAGAGAGGGAGAGAGAGAGAGAGAGAGAGAGAGAGAGAGAGAGAGAGAGAGAGAGAGAGAGAGAGAGAGAGAGAGAGAGAGAGAGAGAGAGAGAGAGAGAGAGAGAGAGAGAGAGAGAGAGAGAGAGAGAGAGAGAGAGAGAGAGAGAGAGAGAGAGGACCGTTCGTGCGCGTGAACCCATACCTATGGGTCATCGCAATTCTAAGCTCGATTCGTACATACAAATCGAGCTTGCATATCTTGTTATATGCGCCATAGGCTTACGAAAAGCCTAAATAACACTATTACACGTTTGGAGTACTGTGAACGTGATGTATTGTAGGTGGTAAGTAATTGTGGATGGATGATGGTGTGGACGATGGGACTGAGTTTTGAGACAGATTGAAGCTTTGTGAGGATTGACGTATAGGTATGGTTATTTTTAGCGAACATTCGATAAGAGGCAGAGCTAAATCAATTTCTAGTGGTTTTCTATAGAAAAGTTCTCTGTGAATATTGGAAGACGGCACGTGCAGACGAGTTCAGTTATATGCAATGAACATAAACTTATCTTAACTTATTAGCAATATTGCGTGAAATAAAAACTAATGGTCACTCGGGTCTGAGCATACGCGAAATCAATATAACACGTAATAGATATAAATTATATTAGAATTAGTCGTCCGGATCTTGAAAAGCTCGCCTCGATAAATTGAACCGCATTAGCTAAATACTAAATCGTGTTCAAAGGCGCATTTTAAATATTCATGTGACAGCTCGGGTCGGAACTATAACACTGCGGTACCGTTGTACCTATATTATGTGTACATATATTCTCGAAAGAGAAAGAAAAAAAAAACAACGCGAATAGGAAAAGAAATGGAAGGAACTGGAAATAGCGTGAGTGATGTGGCTCGATATTTCTTTATTGCCGCGAAGATTGGGAGAAAGTGCTATGCAAATAGTAACTATAGAATAATAATCATGAAATAAATATTTCCCATGAAAATGACATAATTCGTAGCTGTGACGATCCTCAAGAAATCATGAATTGAAGTGAATCATTCTTAATGTATAAAGCATTAACATTAGTGGGCTGTTGATCGTCGAAGCTTTCACTTTATTATCAACCTTTTGTCCTTTATCTCTACTTTTCACTCAACGCGAAGTAATATCATTCGTGAATGTAGGGCGCGAAATGTAAAGTAATACGCGAACGACAATTTCGCTAGAGGGGGATGACAATCTGTTCCTACAAGAGCTGCGAGGAACAATTTTGTCTATGACAATTTTAAATCCCCAGCTGAAAGTGATGGTATTCTAACGTGCTGGAAATATGAAGAGTATAATGCAAATGGATTGATATATTGTTTTATTTTCTTGCTGTCCTCGTTGTTCAAAATACCATTGCAACAATTTAATCTAGAAACATTTTTAAGATGTTTATTAAAAATAAATACGCTTTACAGTTGATTTATCAGGATTAAAAGTGTTTTAAACATTTTAAACTCAGCGAATATTAATGTGAACATGTCACGAATGAACTATGAGTACGTGAACGTTTGATTTTTCGCATTCGCACAAATCGCCGAAGCAGAAAATCAATCATATATTAAACTGTACGTGGCGTACATCGCAATTCTAAGCGACGCGATAGAACAAAACATACATTTTTTTCCAGTACTAGAAAAAGATTTTTGTATGATTTATAATATGTATGAATGATTTTAATCACTTCTAATTACGATATATCGCCGATGAAAATTATCATTAAATTTTTATACGCATTGATACTGATATTCAAGTTTTACTATATGAAGATCAAGCGCGACACGCTATTTTGTTGTAGGCAATCGCTTTAGTGCCATCATAGAAAATCAATAATCGATTTTATAAATAATGAGTACGACACGACCTACCTCTCTACATTTGAAATGATCCGTACAAGAAACTGTGCGCGAGTTTTTTCTACTAAGTATACCATCGCTTCCCTTTGTCCACATCGAGAGCTTACTACACATATTACAAAATAGTCGCACATTAATTAAAAAATTTACGATTCATTAAGAATGCGGTCGACAAATCCACAGAATACATAATCACTTAGCATTATACCAAACAGCACGACAAACACTTACCAAATCCGTTCCAATCCAATAATCATCTCAATCCTCCAGCTCAAAAATATAGTATACCTATAGCGGGCCATTGAACCCCAATAAATCTCCAGACCCGAAACGAAGACGTAAACTTCCTGGGAGGTGAAACGAGCGATGACGTCGCGGACGAGCGGAAAACCGACGACGACGACGGCAAGCACAACACAAAAGCCTGCACGGTATACCCACACACCTACACATAGGGCAACAATGATCGATTCGACGGGGGATCCCATATTTTTCTCTCTCGCTTCTCGCGGATCGCGGTCCATTCGCCTGTTTTGCGCGTCTTATTTTGTCTGTTTAAGGTCTTCGTCGGTGTGGTTTTCTTTTCTTTTTTATTTTGCCAGAGGAGGAGTTCTTCTTACAGTATACCGAAGTGCGTCCTTTATTGTTGTCGAGCGCGTGCGCTATGTTCGTTGGCCGCTCATGATGGGAAATGGCGGGTGACGTGGTGAGGTTGATAGATTTGTCGAGGTTGTTTGTAGACGCAAGGAGGTGGGTTTTCGTGCGAGAAGTTGTTATAGGGTAACTACAGAGGTATTTTTGTGTGCATACACGGAGAGATGTCCTTTGCAACTATAGCATGGAACCACTTTATACTATTACAGCGTGACTTCACCACGCTAATTTAGTACAAAATTATATCATTTTGATGCTAATAAGGTTAACAAACCATGCGTCAATAGCAACGTCGCCATCCGACCGTTGCACGAAATCCTACTGCGATTGCATGGAACGATGGAACCCATACTGCTTTGGCAAATTTATGCAATCGTCGTCACGTTACTAACGAATGCGCAAACTAATTCTTTTACGCGTAGTAACCTATTTCAAATTATTTTCATTCATTGAACAATGGCAATAGAATAATAATTGTAAAAAAAATTCTTTTTTATTATTAAGGATTTTTATTATTAAATTACAAAATTTTTAAAAGTCGTATCAAGCTGCTACGAATTCGTGATTATCTTTTACAGCGTATACACATGGCTGTATTCGTGGAATCACACCCTGGTAAAAATCGACTCTATATTTTACTAATAGCTAGTTTTACTGGGCGATTACCAAAAACCAGAAATTTTTCTTAGTTATTTTTATCTACTGATGAAACGATTTTTCTGACATTATTCGACTTAGATTGAAAAAAAGAAAGCTTTTTTTACAGATTTACACGAGCTTGTTCTTAACTAAATTTCTACCAGCGAATTTGCATTTATTAATACATCTGGCTTATCAACACTACGCGTCTTCTCTATGTACACAGAGACATGATTTATTTTAAACAAATCAAGTCATACGGCATAAAACGTATGCAGCGATTGCATGCGGCCCATACCAAAATAGTATGGATTGCAAGCAACCGTTGCCAGGCAAACTTACATGTAATTTTTGCGCAAGGGCGTTGCAATTTACGCATGGGTTTTTTTTTTTTTTTATTAGCAGGATAAGGAAGCATACTGACATTATACACACACACACACACAGTACACACACACACACACACACACACACACACACACACACACACACACACACACACACACACACACACACACACACACACACACACACACACACACACACACACACACACACACACACACACACACCATATATATATATATATATGCAAATATGCGTTATTTTGCTACAGTAACATTTATTTTTGACGGTCAAATTTAAATAATTTCAACATATTTTGTAACAATTATCGATAAAAGTTAAAAAATAGGTGGGCGATAAAATCTTAAAACCGGCCGCTTACGACTCTTTTCATCTGCGACTTCCTAGTCAAAGCAGTGTTGAATGAAAAGGTTACCTAAAATTGAAAAAACCGTAGTTATAATGTGATATATTTATTTAAAATGGTATAGATAATCAATGTTATTATAAATTAAGTGAATTTAACATGACCAAGATAACTTTTCTTCGCGAAATGTTGATATTTTAGAAACTTACAGATATTGTCACTACAAACAATTATTGATAAATCACTAAAATCTTTTTTGTTTCTCAATCGATATCAGTTTGGAAAGTCTCATTTTGTTCCTTAAGTAATTTCATGGGGACTTGCCGAAGGAATAATTCAAAATTATTCAAAACTCAGAAAGCCAATTTAAAAAGTATATTTTTTAACCACGTGCACAAATTAATTAACAACTAGCTTTAACTTTCCGAGTTTTTAATAATTTTGGATTTTTACTTCGGCAAGTTCCCATGAAATTACTTAAGGAACCAAATGAGACTTTCGAAACTGAAATCGGTTGGAAAACAAAAAAGATTTCAGTGATTTATTTATAATTGTTTGCAGTGCCAATATTTAGTTTCTAAAATATCGACATTTTGTGAAAAAAAGTTAATCATCTTAGTAATTTTAAATATAAAAATTTTGGAAAAATGATTATAAGGCAAAAGTACCAATGAGCGGCCAGTGCCTAGTATGTGGCCATCTAGATAAATATTCAATTACTTTAAAGAATGTGTAGTAGTTGGATAATATTTTATTCTATAAGATGATTCTAAAATAATTAATGCTTATTGTTTAAATAGTATTATTACTCTTAGTGAAAATTTAATACTTAAAAAGACGATTTGAAAATGCTACTCGCGGGGATCACGGCTTTCTATGAGAGGTCCTTAATGCTTTCGTAAGGATTCATGACTCGCCTTTTAGGTATTTTTAAATAAATTTGAAGTAAATCTTTACTCTTGAAAGTTTTAAGACACTTCTAAGATGCATCGAATTCAATTACAGTCGTTGGGAGCCCAATAATTATTGTTTTTAATAAAAATAATTCAAGGTTATCTACTAGTACAGTTTAAACGTCATGTCCCAATACTTGGCCCTATGTATTTCACCGATGCTTTGATGGTTAGGGTTCCTACGTATTGGTAGAGTTAGTAGGTTGGAAAACCATAATATGATTATTATACATTGATTTGCTGTAATTTCATATTATTAACGATTGATTTAGTGTTAAAAAGTATTTCCAGTTCAAAATTTAGCGATTTTATTATTTTTACATAAAAATCCAAATAAATATAGAGTACAAATTATATGGTCCAAGTATTGAGACTAACAATTTCGACCACTAGTACATGCCTTTTTAACACGGTCCAACTACTAGTACAAGCAGTGTATTCATAATTTAATTAATTTTTCTATCATAAAAGCTTATTTTCACAAATTAAATACTTTTTTCGCAAGTAAAAAGTAATAATAATTCTATTGGCTACTGATTCTATGCATTTTTAATAATATTTCGCATTTAAAATATGACATCAAAATTCTAGCTTCACTAAGCGGCCATCTATTGGTACTTTTACCTTACTATCTCGTAAAGCTACCGTAGACTGTAAAAACCCAAAAAATGACCATACTTTAGGGTAAATTTTACGATACAGTATAGTAAATTGTCCTATATTTCTAGCAAAATTTCTTATAAAGTACGGTAGTCTTTTGGATTTTTACAGTCTGTTACGAGACAGTATGGTATCATTTTTACAAAACTATTAATAATTTTTAAGAAACTTTTTTCTCAGTGTACACTTTATATATAATACCTTGACTATCTATATCATTTAAAATAAGTAAATGACATTACAACTATGGTTTTTTTTTTAATTTTCGGCAACCTCTTCATTTAGCACAAAAACGCTAAAATCGTGCTTGTGCTACAAAAATGTAGTTTTTCGTTATGTTTAAAAAGATAACATTCCATTGAAAAAAGGGAAAATATTCTTTTCAAACAGGAGAATTTTCTTTCCTTTGTATATTATCCTTTAATAAAGTAATTTGATAACTTTCTATTTGGCCGAATCCATCTCAAATCAGGTGGTCCGCGTATGCCTATGTCACCGATAATTTTGGAATGAAACTATTCATGTTCTTCTCCAAAAATTATTTGACACGTATTTTTTTATTTTTTTGTTTTATCAAAATTTCATGCGTTCAGCGATACCGAAAAATTCCGAGAAAATTCTTACTTAGAAAAAAAATTTTTCAATGTAATTTTCAAACGGCTACTGTTTCACCAGTTTTCTATGCTTTTATGCGTGTAACAGATAATTTTACTCAGTTTTGAGCCCTCTTTCATGTTCTCTATGCTATTTAAAAAAAAAAATAAAAAATGCACGAGTTATGCACTTTTTACTGAAAAATGCACTTTTTAGAAAAATGCATTTTTCTCGAGAACCCCAATTTTTTTTTTGCACAATTTTCGTATGTCGTGATAGAGGACCTAAATACCTATCTAGATGTATTTGTGAGATTCAGAACATTTGCACTGGGATAGCGATCACTAATGAAATAACACAGAAACAAATTTTTCACGCTTAACGCTTATATGTAGTCAATGATATTAGAGTCAATATAAAGGTATTTATCTTTGTGCGTATGTAATATACAGGTACACATAAGTATGTATTTATTTTTTGTTTGCGTCTTTTAGATTTTTTATTTTTATACCTTTTTTTTTATTTTTATACCTATTTTACTACCTTTGTTTTTCTGCTTCATTGTTCTTAATTCAGTAAGCGGACGATCAGCGGCCTTTGCTGTTAAACAATGTACTTTATCATCACATGTTTTTTTAACCCATATATGAGTTTTTTGAATTCCAGGATACTTTGGAGTTGTAAGCCAATCAATATTTTTTTCTTTTCTGAATTGTTCTATTTCAACATCTTGTAAATGTATTATTTTAATAGCATCAGTATATTTTTGATCATGTATTACAAAATCATTTGCATTTTGAACAGCTTCTTCAAGGGGTTCTCGAAGATTATGCGAAGTAGCATAATGCTTTATAAGTCCACCCACACCATCTACAGCTCCTTTGCCGTGCCCAGTAGCACAGAACAACCATTTTATATCATACGGTTCTCGTTTTAATTCATCTAATTGAAAGCGATTTTTAAAGTGACTAGCGGCGCCGTCGGATACGATGGTAATTTTGCTTCCTCATAGAGGAAGCTTTGTATTTTTAATTGAATCACAACAATTTTCTTTCAAGAATTTTATAATTTTTTGTACTGCTAGCAAAACATACGCTGAATCATGTTTTCGGTCATCACTTATGACTGCGAAACTTAGTGTCGAATCCCATGATAAGACACTGCTGTGAAAATAGAAATTTGTTCATTAACCCAATGATTTCCTTGAACAGCTTTATTATGAATCACAGCCCAGTTTTCAGCGAAGTTTATTTGAAGAACTAAATGATGTGGGTCTTTTTTAGCATTTTCTCTTTCTGCTTTTATAGCTTTGCGTTGTATATTTTTTACATACATGTGAGTACTAACCTTCATGGTCCAAACCGAAAGTTCATCTTTAAAAGCAGAAATTTACAGTGTTTTTTTAATCAAGTTTCCATTATCCCACAAAGCATATGTAATTTCTTCTGTGCCTTCTATATCTTGGAGTTTTAAAACATGAATAATAATTCCGTTACTGCCTGGACAAATTTTACATTCTTGTAAATAGCATAAATTAGATGGCTCAGAACACATTGCTGCGTTTATTATTTGTGACCGAATTTCATCCAACTCGGTAACGTTACTCCCTCTGAAATTAATTAAGCTCGTAAGAAATAAATCATAATTTCCGCAATAGATATAGAGACAAACTTCTTTGATGGGGGAAAGTAAGACATATTTTGGTCGCAAACTATAAAACTTCGATTTACCAATTCTCAATTCGGGATAATCATTTTTAAATGCTTTATACGTTGCTTTCAGACTTCGAGTAAGAAAACGTTTAACTTTCTTCTCTTTCTTATCATTTATTTTAACGATAATAATGTCACTCTTATTGCGACTCTGTCTTGAACAATTAAAATCGTCATTTATATAATATTCCATAACAATTTTTTCGGTCCTTTCATCAATTAGATGGCCTGTGTATGCTTCTGGTTCGGAATAAACTCCCTTTTCTTGTGCAAGATTTTTCGCTCTTTCTATCATGTACATTGTTATGTCTGGAAATAAGGATGAAATTTCATTTTTCGTTAAAGATGAGGGTAGCAAAGTCAGAATTTTTATTTTTTCTGATACCGTAGAATACTTTTGCAAAGCTAAACCAAGATTTTGTATCCATTCTGTACAATGGCATACAGTTGATTCGTTTGCTGTTATAGAAACGTCATAAACATTGTTCAACTTCACATCAAGGGTATTAGACAATGTTGAAAGTATATTTTTTTCTTCGTTTTTACGTAATTTTCAAGTGATTTTTCACGTATAAGATTTTTTCTCTTAAGAGGCGATACAGAACCTAAGAAAGATGTACTTATTTCATTATTAAATTCTTCGATGCGTTCTGGAGTACTTGGTAAAAAATCTTCATCTCTATCAACTACGTTGTCGGTAACTTCATTATCTGTTATAAATTCATTGTCAGTGCTACTCACCAATTTTAAAGCACGATTGTAGCAATGTTGACACAGATATGTAGAGGGTGTCAAAGGTAAATTAGGATAGAGGTGCTTCAATGAATGAGCAAGATCCTCAAGTTGTTTGAAACGTATGGAACTAGATTTGTAACAGATTTTTTTGTGCTTGTGTAAAAAGTCTGCACATTTGATTCTCTCCGTTGAGTAATATTGAGACATCGTAGTTGAGTTGATAAGGTGTAAATATGTAATAATTTTCCAAAAGATGATGGTTTTAAATAAGACGAGATGTATGATATATGGGGAATTCTCAGGAACTTTTACTTTTATGTCACTCTTTTTTTAAGCAATTTATTGCTGCTATTAGCGGTGCGTAAGAAGCACATGAACCAGACAGGGTGTAAAAGCTTCAATTTTTACGTAGAAAACCAGTCCTGTAAACCATATTAGTGTGCCACGCTTGCCCAATTCAGAGCATATAAAAAACTGTCGAAAAAGTCTACTTTTGATAAGTTGAGTTTTTTCGACAGTTTTTTATATGCTCTGAATTGGGCAAGCGTGGCACACTAATATGGTTTACAGGACTGGTTTTCTACGTAAAAATTGAAGCTTTTACACCCTGTCTGGTTCATGTGCTTCTCACGCACCGCTAATAGCAGCAATAAATTGCTTAAAAAAAAGAGTGACATAAAAGTAAAAGTTCCTGAGAATTTCTCATATAGCAGAAACCGAACTTTTCTTTGTAAATGTTAAGTCAAACCATATCCATCTAGCGGACAAATGTACTAGTACATAAACTCATACAAGTAGGCGCACGTACATGTATATGTACGCACAAAAATAAACATCTCTATATTGACTGTAATATCATTGGCTATATATAAGCGTTAAGCGTGAAAATTTTGTTTCTGTGTTATCTCATTAGTGATCGCTATCCCAGCCCAAATGTTCTGAATCTCACAAATACATCTAGATAGGTATTTAGGTCCTCTATCACGACATAAGAAAATTGTGCAAAAAAAAAAATTGGGGTTTTCGAGAAAAATGCATTTTTCTAAAAAGTGCATTTTTCAGTAAAAAGTGCATAACTCGTGCATTTTTTATTTTTTTTGAAAATAACATAGAGAACGTGAAAGAGGGCCCAAAACTGAGTAAAATTATGTGTTACACGCTTAAAAGCATAAAAAACTGGTGAAACAGTAGCCGTTAGAAAATTACATTGAAAAATTTTTTTTCTATGTAAGAATTTTCTCGGAATTTTGCGGCATTGCTGAACGCGTGAAATTTTGTTGCAACAAAAAAATAAAAATATACGGGTCAAATAATTTTTGGAGGAGAACAAAAATACTTTTATCCCAAAATAATCGGTGACATAGGCATACGCGAGCCACCTGATTTGAGATGGATTCGGCCATTTTTTTAATGCTGTTTTAACGTATTTTTTTAAGGTATTTCTTTTATCCCATTTCAATTCAACAAAAGGAAGATTCTCTTTAATACCCTTTTTACCATCATTGTTGTGGACAAGACAACGTCCCGTCAACTGTAGAAATGATGCTTTTCTCGATCCGGCGGGGGTAATGTACGAAATAAAACAAATTTATTTCTTACGTTTTTTGAGCGACGTTTCGTTTTGGGAAATGCGACGAAGCAGATATACGAATTCGCGCTTATATACACAACAGAGACGAGTATAGATGCGGAACCAAAACAATAACACCTTTTCGTTAACATTTAAATTTCCTTAGTACCGGAAAATATGATTTATTAAGAGTAAATATGCTTCTTATTTACGTTATTGTTGTGGCATTTGATATGCATCATTTTGAACGTTAATCTTTTTTTATAATTACTCTCATTATCCAA
Organism: Torymus aiolomorphi; assembly: GCA_036365515.1. NCBI lineage: Eukaryota > Metazoa > Arthropoda > Insecta > Hymenoptera > Torymidae > Torymus > Torymus aiolomorphi. The sequence goes on along the minus strand of CM070875.1, from coordinate 21,133,278 downwards.
AATTTCAGCTCCCTCCCAATCAAATTGCTAGTTAAAAGAGTTTTGGTGTATGACGACTACCGAATCTTCACTTTTGTTATCTTTATGTTCATTGACTCTTTTTTTTAACGTTCTTTTTTTTTCTCCTATGTATACCGCAGGGCAATTCTTGCATGTAAATTTATACAATATTAGTCCCATTTTTTTGTCACATCTTTGTCTATCTTTTTGGAAGATTTTTAAATTTATCGTTGCTTTTTTATGCTTGTGTTTGAGAGATAGTGTATGTTTTTTTTGATAAATTGCAACGGATAATCATTGTCCAGTAACATACTTTTGACTTTTCGCAAATTATCCTTGTGGAATCTTTTTTGTGACAATAGTATTGCTCGGTCGACAAGGTTATAAATGATGTTTTTCTTTTGCTGTACTGGATAATTTGAAGAAAAGTTTATTACTCTCCCGGATGACGTTAATTTTTGAAACCAATTTGTAATTAATCTATTACTCTTTTTTATGATGGTTATATCCAAGAAATTTATACTATTATTGTTTTCTAATTCATATGTAAACTGTAATTTTTTATGATACGAATTAAAAGTGTTAATAACATACTCTATATGTTCTTTTTTATACAAATAATAGTGTCATCTACGTATCTGTAGTAAAAAAGGGGGTGCAATTATGTATGTTTTTTAATTTCTCTAAACACGACTTTTATAAATCATCCATTACAATATCAGCAAATAACTGAGAAATCGGTGAACCCATCGGTGTTCCAAAAATTTGTCTATAATATTCACTGTTGAAAATGAAAAAAGTATTATTATACAACCTGTTCGGAAAATGTATGTTTTGCTAAACACGGTCGTGTAGAGGGAAACATTCTAAGACAAAAGTCCCTGTGTCGTTTTCGCAAATTTTGCATATTAACGCCGTTACAGGTGATCAAAAGTTCAATAAACCGGCCAATCAGCTCCGACGATGGCGCGCGCGACAGAGAAGTAGGCGGAGCTCCAGAGCTACGGCCGCAGGAGTGGGAGAGGCGCGACATCAGCGCTTCGGCCACTAGAGGCGGGGCCGCCGGCGTCTATCGATCTATCGACTACTCGCTCGTTCGCCCTTTTTTCCGCACTTTCACGCTCTCTCTCGCTCTTTCTCGCTCTCTCCCGCTCTTTCTCGCCCTTTCTCGCTCTCTCTCTCTCTCGCTCTCTCTCGTTATCCTTGCTCTTTCTCGCTCTCGCTCGCTCTTTCTCGCTCTCTCTCTCGTTCTTTCCCGCTCTCCCTCGTTATCCTTGCTATTTCACGCTCTCTCTCGCTCTTTCTCTTTCTCCCTTGCTCTTTCTCGCTCTCTCTCGTTATCCTTGCTTTTTCTCGCTCTCGCTCGTTCTTTCTCGCTCTCTCTCGTTCTTTCTCGTTCTCCCCCGTTATCCTGGCTATTTCACGGTCTCTCTCGCGCTTTCTCGTTCTCTCTCGCTCTTTCTCGCCCTTTCACGCTCTCTCTCGCTCTTTCTCGTTCTCCCTCGTTATCCTGGCTATTTCACGGTTTCTCTCGCTCTTTTTCGTTCTCTCTCGTTCTTTCTCGCTCTCTCTCTCTTGCTATCCTTGCCCTTTCACGCTCTCCCTCGCTCTTTCTCGCTCTCTCTCGCTCTTTCTCGCTCTCTCTCGTTCTTTCTCGCTCTCCCTCGTTATCCTTGCCATTTCACGCTCTCTCTCGCTCTTTCTCGCTCATCTCTAGCTCTTTCTCGCTCTCTCTCGCTATCCTTGCCCTTTCACGCTCTCTCTCGCTATTTCTCGTTCTCTTGCTCTTTCTCGCTCTCTCTCGTTATCCTTGCTTTATCTTGTTCTCTCTCGCTCTTCTCGCTCTCTCTCGCTATCCTTGCACTTTCACGCTCTCTCACTCTCTCTTACTCTCTCTCTCTCTCTCTCTCTCTCTTCCGATGTTCTACTATATTTTCTATTACTCAGTTGATATGAAAATATCTAATGTATAACTTTAAAAAGTGGGTAACTTCATGTCAACTGTTCATCTCAAAATTTTAAAATCGCTCAAAATTTTTTTACTCATTTCAAATTAGCCCCAAAACACAAATGTAAAGTTTTAGAGCAAAATATGCAATATTTCTAATGTTATAATTAATTGAAAATTTGCAAAGTTGAATTTTTTCGTAAATCTTCAAATTTTAAGATTTTTTAACTGAAAAACTTGAAACTTTTTGTATAGCATATTAAATCGGAAAAATTTTGCAAATTGTGAGTAGAATTGCTCTGAACTTTTTCAGATAAATGCCAATTATTTTGCTAATTTGTACTTGACAGAACACCATTCAAAATATGCTTAAGGCGAATGCGACAGTATCAATATCCCTCACCAAAGGCTAAAGGATTTGTAAAAAATGTTACCTTTAAAATGTGACCTTGATTAAGATGTAAATAGATCACTGAAAAAAGTTACGAGCAATTAAAACTATCAAAACAGCAAAAAAGTAATATTTTCACTGATTTTACAGCTTTAATTGCAACTCCATGAATATACTATACAAAAAGTTTCAAGTTTTCGCGTTAAAAAATCATAAAAATTGAAGTTTACGAAAAAATTCAAAATTTTCAAATTTTCAATTAGTTATAACTTTAGAACGATTGCATATTTTGCTCTAAAACTTTATATTCGTATTTTGGGGCTAATTTGGAATGAGTAAAAAAAACCGCTGCTAACTGCTTTAGCAGAATGCTTTCTCAAAGAGAACTGATTAAGTACATCAAATAATTTTTTTAAATGTATATTTTAATATAAAATGAAACGAGACTTTAGAAATCGTCAGCTGCTGGATGAAAGCATACGGCCTCAACCTGGCTTGTTAGAAAAAGTTGCTACTTTTTCAAATTCTCAATTGTAAGTAAAAAATTGTCAGTAAGTAGTTTTGAAATGTATAATTTAGAAGAAAATAAAATGTACCTTGAGAATATCGGTCTACATTTGAGATGTAATGCCGAAAAAGTTATTTATAATTCATAAAATTATTTATTTTTCTAAAAAATTGCTATTTTTTCAAATCCGCGATTTTAAGTCAAAAATAACTCGTAAGTAGTTTTGAAATACATAATTTAGAAGGAAATCAAACGTACTATAAGAATATCAGTCTCTATTTGGCATATCTTCAAACAAATGAAAAAAAAAGGATTATTTTTGTAAAAAAAATTTGCAATTGTTATTTTTTTTTTAAATAAGACCTTAAAGTTATCATTCGACTCAAAAATTTAATCAGTTCTAAGTTGAGACATACCAAAGGTTCACGCGAAATTTCAGCTAATTCCGTCCATCTGTTCAAGAGTTATGACGAGGACAAAATTTGGTTTCATACATACATACATATATTTTTTTAAAACCTATTATTCTGACTCAGGAACCTCAAAAACATCGAAATTCATTAAAATCTTTAATTCGAAAATTTTCACCGTTATAGCTTTTTCTTTGAGAAAGCAATTTTGAGCGATTTTATAATTTTAAGTTGAACAGTTGACATGAAGTTACCCAAGTACATTATTTAAGTCTTACAGTTTTAGCAAGCATTTAGTATTTTCTTACAATTCATTTAAGTTAAGGTCAGTTTGAAATTTTAGTATTTAATCACAACCATTAAGAATAATAAAATATAAGTATTTACACCCTGGTGAAATGGATTCCATTATTTACCTAATAAATAGCTAGTTTGCCCAATAATCGCCAAAAATTACACACTGTTTTTGACCATTTCTATTCATCAATTAAACGATTTTTTTGGTCATATTTGGCATTTGTAGCTCGGTGTAACCTAAGTCCGCACTTAGGTTACGCCTATCCGTGACTTAAGTAGTCGACTATTGCACCGTGTTTATCGCACTCGCTATGCTCGTTCTGACGGTGCAAAAATGAACTGCTTAAGGCACGAATAGGCGTGACAGCGGATTTAGGTAAACGTATTATAAAATATTTGCTATAAACACGAAAAAATTCAGTTTCTGAGAACCGGGAAGCTTAATTCGACTTTTAATACTTCTGAAGTTGGTACAATTTTTATCACAGTTCACAAATTAAACGTTTGGTGCCCGTTCAACATTCGTTAATTAATCGATTTATGCTCCATAGGTTTGAAACAGTGAATTACACAACAAAGGCTCAGAGTTGATAATTGTCGCTTTTTAGTACTTTACTTCTGTTACGAGTGAGTTATCTCAACTTTTAATAATAAAAAGCGATGGACTCTGGGATCGAACTAGAGCCGCCGACTGGCTAGTCAGAAACACAACCAACAAGCTACGGCCAGCACCGACCGGACTTCGGCTAATAGGGATCATATTGTAATCGGATGTCTTGCTTATTTCGTTCATTCATATTCATGGCCTGGGGCCTGATTCTCTAAGCGTCTCATATGTGACATGTACCAAGTGACGATACACTACTCTGTCGGCTGAAATTGTGGCATGCGCATGCGCAAACCCCTATGTTTTTGGTTTTTTTAGTAGGTCTTAGAGGTCGGAATCGAGTGAGACACGAGTTAATGTTAATGTCTCGTCTCGATCTAACATTTGTCACATCGACTTAGATATTTCAAATCTATTTTTATGAAACGACTTAGAATTCGTCATAGACTTATACTAGAACCATCTGCACTCCCGGTCATTTGCTTTTGCCCACCTAAACGTCTTTTCGGATCATCGAAAAAGTTTTATAACTCTGCTCCCTATTGGGCTACCAGAACGGGCAGGATCGCATTCAAAAGCGTAAAGCAAGAGCTTTAAGACCCTTAGCAAGTGTTAATCTATTTTATTGTTTTCTTTTCTATTTTACATTAAAAAATAAAAATAAAAAGATCCCGAATTTTGTTCTCAACTTTGAATAAGCGTAGTTTTTTAATCAAAGCACGAAGGATAATTTGATAAAATGAAATGAAAAACTTGAGTCAAAAGCTTCAATTTCGACTTTTAGGAAGTTATTTAACGTTGTTTTAGTGAGAGAGCGTGAGCGAGAGAGCTAGAAAGAAGAGAGAAATCGTGAACGAGCGAAAAAAGCGAGAGAGAGAGAGAGCGAGAAAGAGCGATAGCAAGAGAGAGCAAGATAGAGCGAGAAATAGCGAGAGAGCGAAAAAGCGCGAGTGATAACGAAAAAGAAATGAGAGAGCAAAAACGAAGAGGGAGCGAGAGAGAGCGAGAAAGCGCGAGTGATAGCTAGAAAGAAGTGAGAGAGCGAGAACGAAGAGAGCGAGCGTGAAAGTGCGAGGAAGCGAGAGAGAGTGAGAAAGAACGGTAGCGAGCAGCACGAGTGAGAGAGGGAGCGTGAGAGAGAGCGTTTAAGTGCAAGGATAGCAAGAGAGAGCGAGAGAGAGTGAGAAAGAGCGAGAAAGAGCTAGAGAGAGCGAGAGAGAGCCAGAAAGAGCGAGAGAGCGAGAAAGAAGAGAGAGAGTATGAACAAGCGAAGAAGAGCGAGAGAGCGAGAAAGAGCGAGAGGGAGTGGAAAAGAGCAAGGATAACGAGAGAGAGAGCGAGAGAGAGACAGAGAGAGAAAGAGCGAGGGGGAGCAAGAAAGAGCGAGCGAGAGCGAGAAAGAGCAAGACAGGAAGAGAAAGAGCGAGGGAGAGCGTGAACTATCAAGGATAACGAGGGAGAGCGGGAAAGAACGAGAAAGAGCGAGAAAGAGCGAGAGAGAGCGAGAAAGAGCGAGGGAGAGCATGAAAGGGCAAGGATAGCGAGAGAGAGTGATAGTGAGCGAGAAAGAGCGAGAGAGAGAGCGTGAAAGAGCGAGAGAGAACGAGGAAGAGCAAGGATAGCGAGAGGGAGCGAGAAAGAGCGAGAGAGAACGAGAAAGAGCGAGAGAGACCGTGAAATAGCCAGGATAACGGGGGAGAGCGAGAAAGAGCGAGAGAGAGCGAGAAAGAGCGAGAGAGAGAAAGAGAGAGAGCGAGAAAGAGCGAGGGAGAGCGTGAAAGGGCAAGGATAGCGAGAGAGAGAGCGAGAAAGAGCGAGAGAGAGCGAGAAAGAGCGAGAGAGAGCGTGAAAGAGCAAGAGAGAGTGTGAAATGGCGAGAAAGAGCGAGAGAGAACGAGAAAGCGCGAGAGAGACCGTGAAATAGCAAGGATAACGAGAGAGAGCGATAAAGAGCGAGAAAGGGCGAGAAAGAGCGAGAGAGAGTGAGAAAGAGCGAGAGAGAACGTGAAAGTGCGGGAAAAAGGGCGAACGAGCGAGTAGTCGATAGATCGATAGACGCCGGCGGGCCCGCCTCCAGTGGCCGAAGCGCTGATGTCGCGCTTCTCCCACTCCTGCGGCCGTAGCTATGGAGCTCCGCCTACTTCTCTGTCGTGCGCGCCGACGTCCGAGCTGATTGGCCGGTTTATTGAACTTATGATCGCCTGTAACGGCGTTAATATGCAAAATTTGCAAAAACGGCACAGGAACTTTTTTCTTAGAATTTTGCCCTTTACACGACCGTGTTTAGCAAAACATACATTTTCCGAACAGGTTATATAAAAAGGGGGCACATTTTGCTTCCTCAAAGAGGAAGCTTTGTAACAGTGAAAAAATTTTTAGAAACAAAAAATGTTCAAAAACATGTTTTAAGACTTTTGGCACTAAAATCCGTTGTTTTCGATAAAAAAAATTGTCGTGTCTGTGTGTCGGTGCGTGAGCGTGCGTGCGTGCGTGCGTGCGTGTGTATCGTTGCGTGCGCGTGCTTGCGTGTGAGTGCGTGTGAGTGCGTGTGAGTGTGTGTGCGTGCGTGCGTGCGTGTGTGTGTGCACGGAGAAAAATTCGATGCAGCCCCTACCCTCGAGGTTTACGGGGAGTGCCGATTTGAGGTAGTGGGGGCTATACACTCAGAGTAGCAGCTACCCCGAACGGCGCGCCTCTTACACCGCTTCGGTATACTAGACAGCGTCTGCCCATGCAAGATCAAGAAAAACAGTAGCCACTGCACCGAAAAAGTATAGCCTTTGCGTCGGATAGTGGGGAGTAGATGCTGCGTGCGTAAAATGCGCAACAGCAGCGCCTTTTCCGCTCGCTGACTGCGCCACTCGCTGAGCGCGACTGTCGCGCCGAGTGCAGGTTAGGACACGCACCGAATTTTTCTCTATGTGTGTATCATCACACAGTCTTCTCAAAATTTCAACGTAAAACGTAGTACTCTTTGTTGATCGTCTGACCTGTGGGAGCATATTCATGGTAGTGAAGGCCGATACTACCCGATACTTGAAAAAGTATTCGATTCTTTTTCTAAAGTATCGATCATTTTACCGATACTTAAAAAATTCGATCCTTATTAGATCGATTCTTTTTTAGTCAAGTATCGAGTAAAGTATCGAGTCACGAGTTTGGTCAGGGGCCTGATTCTAAATTTGTCTCGTCGTCGAGACACACCAAATTCGGAGCTATAGACCAATCAGGGAGCTCCTTTAAAAGGAGAAGCAGTTGTCTCGAGGCCGAGACACATTTAGAATCAGGCCCCAGGAGCCTGTCATCAACACGTTTTATGTTCCGTTCTGTTGTTCCGTTCCGTGTGATATATTGTAGACACTAGATATAGTATTAGGCTGTGTCTACAACAGAGTGACAAGCGTGATATCACGCTGGTACGGACGTTCGTGCCAGCTATGATATCACGTGACTGTGCGTTCGTTCAGGTTACATAAGAGAAACACTTTTCCTTTACTAAGTAAGTAAAATTGCTTTAAAGCAATTATCAATTATTACAACAACGGTTCCATCAGAGAGATTATTTTCGCGAGCAGAGTTCATAAAATCCAATAGACGGAATAAATAACTGGTACGCATTTAAATATGTTAATATTTTTAAATTCACGCCCTTCTGCTGACTGGGATTTGGATTAATGTTTGAATTTGAATGTTTGTTGATTTCCTTTGATCTCATAACTATTACTGTTATTTAAAGTCTGTAATAATATTTATTATTAAATATTAAATATTTTTATTTAGCAATTAAGTATTTATTTTGGTTTTGCACCTTGTTTTACATACACTTTGATATGTATTTTAGTTTGTGGTTAGTTTGCATTTTGTTTCATGTATAAACTATTCTTTTGTTTGCATAAATAGTTTATTGTGAGTACGTGTTCTGTATTCATCTAGTATTAGTTTATATTAATGTAATAATTATAATTCATAAATAAAATTATATAAATCCATTTGCACAAATACTAATAATTTTTTTTACTAACCTATAATCTACATAACATTAAAAATGAAAAATACTAATACAGCATATTTTTAAAAAGAGTTTGAATTTAATTACATATCTTTTTTTTCAGCTTTAGATTTGTTACACTGTATTATTAATTTGGATCACGTTTAACAATACAAAAATCTAAAACAATGTAAACAAATTAATCATTGGTAGTTAAAAGTGTTTGTTACACTGTATTATTAATTTGTATCAGGTTTGACAATACAAAAATGTAAAACAATGTAAATAAACAAATTAATCATTGGTACTTAAAAGAGTTGATTTATTTATAGAAATAAACATAATTTAATAAATAATATAATAAAATTAAAATAATACGGTATCGATTCTTTAATCGATTCTCCGATTATTTAAAAAAAATATCGATTTTTAAGTATCAATACTTTTTGAGATTTGATTATTGAACATCGATGCTTTTTTTAAGAATCGGCCTTCACTAATTCATGGTGCACAACGCCTTCATAATCGAAAAAAACAATCAACATTGATTTGACGTTGCATCGACTTTGACGGGCTTTTTTCGGCCGATGCCTTAATCACATAACCGCGTACGATCGCGTACGTCTACGTACAACCGCGTCCGACATTAAGGAAGAATCTAGTGATTTTCGCTGTTGCCAACAGCGGCAATGTCAGTGCAATAACTAGTACTTTCGAGGAACAGACCTACTCACACGAAGTGCAGTAGATCGGAGTAACGCTTGCTTGTTTATGTCTGTTGTCGTTGGTGTAGTAGCCAACTTTCGTATACGTAGGTCTGTTCCTCGAAAGTACTAGTTATTGCACTGACATTGCCGCTGTTGGCAACAGCGAAAATCACTAGATTCTTCCTTAACGTCGGACGCGGTTGTACGCAGACGTACGCGATCGTACGCGGTTATGTGATTAGGGCACGAGGCTCGGATGAAAGCTTCCACTGCGAAGACTGTTGTTTTGTTTCAGGATCATAACCATAAACCCATGATTCATCACCAGTAATAACCTTTTTGAGCAAATATTCATTACTATTGATCATTTCCAGATTGTCCTGAGCGATTTGCAAATTCGCTGTTCGGTTCTTTCAGTCATTTTTAGCAATGAACAAAATCCGACGAACGCAAAAAAAACGTAGTAAACAAATACACGCTGCGCGGGAACAAAGGCGTCTCATCGGTAACTAAGGCATCTGAGGAGAAGGTTAGGAGTTACTAGTTACATTCATAATCTACAGAGGTCGCCTGAGTGTCGTGGCGCGAAGATACGAATGTAGGTCGGATACTTTTGGAACATACCTCGCGTGTGTGCGTGCGTGCGTGCGCGCGCGCGTGTGTGTGTGTGTGTGTGTGTGTGTATGTGTGTGTGTGTGTGTGTGTGTGTGTGTGTGTGTGTGTGTGTGTGTGTGTGTGTGTGTGTGTGTGTGTGTGTGTGAGCGCAGGCGATAACTTTTGAACCGATCGACCGATTTACATCGGACAAAGCTTATTCTCTTTGTTTCGGAATAGAGAGATCATAACCTACTTTTTGATTTTATCAAGTTTCTTTTTTTATAACCAAAAAACGATTTTGAATTTTTCGTTTTTTTATTTTTTAATTGTTACATCCAGTAGGTAACATGCGATATTAGTAAAGGTTTTTTCCAGTTTTTAATTAAGTTTTTATTTCAGATTCTCTGGGAGTGATTATAAACAAGGGCAATCTGACTGCCATAAATATTAATTATTTTAATTTAATTTATAAGACTGTAAGACTGATGGAAAAATTCTCATCAGTTGATAGTAAGTTGCAGTCGACATAAGTAATATTTGTAATGATTAGTAAAGGCGCATTGGACAAATCGCATGAAGCCTTTGCTTTTATAGCAACGCTGCCTTGCGTCGATCGTAAGAACTCTTTCCGTGCGAAAATCGCAAGAAGCTCTTATAGGATTTTCCGGTGTCGGTGCGTCTTAGAAAGTTTGAAAGCATCTTTGTCCTTGGGGCTTTGTTGACATAAGCGCGTTCGCTCACGTTTGGCTGCGGTCGGTCGCGGTAAGAGCACACGCACTCGCTTCTCTCTTTGGTTGGGAGCGGTCTCAGCGAGCGCCCCTCGGCAAAATCGTAAGGAGCTCCACGGGAAAATCCCTTGGCGCTCTTGCGATTATTCCATCAATAGGCGTCACGCGAAAAACGCACGAGGGCATTACGATAAACAGAGGAAATTATAGGAATATTTCCATTGCGTCTTGTTTATATTCTGTTGCATCAATCCTTACAAATATTTCAAGCGGCACGCGAATAAAGCAAGGAAATTTCTTACGTAATTCGCGTAATAAAATTCCTCGCGATAATTCTAAGTTTTTTCTCTCCGTGTAGAAATTCATTGCTATTTAGAGATTTTAAAATTGTGGAAGTTTCTTTTCTCAATGAATCTAACGGATTCTTTTTTAATTTTCCATACGTGTTATCGTCTGAAAGAAGTTCTAACATTTTATTGTTGTAATCTGATTTATTGAGACACACTATTACGTTGCCTTTATCCGCTTTAAAAATAACAAAAGTGAAGAATCGGTAGTCGTCTGTAAAGAACTGGCGTTCCTTGGAGTATGAAACCGACATAGACCAAAACTTTAAGCCCCTTTTACAATGAGTGCAATCGATTCGAACCCTTTTACACTACGCATTCATGCATATTACCTCTTAGAGCATATACTGCTGGAGGAAGAGACGGTGCAAGAGAGAGTGAAGATAAAGTGTCCCTCGTCTCTCTCTCTCTTTCTCTCACACTGTGCTGTGATTGGTTGTTCTATCATCTTAGTTTGGAGGGGAGTACGAGTAGCCAATCACAGCATCGTGCGAGAGAGACAAACGAGGGGCACTCTTTTTTTCTTTCTCTCTCGCACCGTACGAAAACCAACCACGATTTTCTCATTTAACTTACTACCTCCAGGAGTATATGATCTAAGTATTACCGACATGAGATTAAACTCAAACGAATTATTAGAATAAATAATAAATAGGGTAAAATAACAACAATTACTGCGATTATTATAACAATACTCCCAATTTTATTAAAATCTTGGGTATAATTGGTGTTCTGATAATTATTTAAATAGCAGATGCAACGCTGCCATGATTTCAGGTTAAAGAACATGATAATCAACAATATGACAATAATTAACAAATCATGAGCATCACTATCGCTGATAACTAATTGTTAAAATATGACGCTTATAATTATTGAAGAATGCGCAGTATTGTATAGCAAACGTTGCGCGACGTATAATCGGAGGATAATAACGTTGTGCAACGTTGTGTAAATAAATAAATATAATAACTATAAATAGTTAAAGAGTTGATTAGCAACAAGCATGATGACCAGCTAAAGATAATAATATTAATAACAATAATTTATCACTGGGACTAAAAATAAACAATAGAGGGCAATATGCCTCATTATAGATAATTAACAATAAACTTAAAAATAATCTCGAGATATCAGAATAATTGGCTATTTTTGGAGGTTCCGACGCGCAATAATAACAATTGTTTATAATTAAATAGTTTTCCGGGACAATAGTAACCAAAATTTGCTCAACGTTAATTAAAGGTTAATGATATCATGCAACGTTATAAAATTAACGAACTACGGCCAATTCGGGGATAATTAATGTCAATTGCAATAAATAAATAAAGGCATTGTTTATATAAGTTGTCAACGACTACCAAGAAAATTAGGAGTTGCATAATAAAACATAATTGAACGTATAATTATTTAATAACATCATAACTATAGAAACGTTAACAGTAAATGCATCAAGGATGTTTAATAATTGCCATATAAGCAAAGGTAAACAATTGTTGAGGATCTACGTGATTTGATAACAAATTTAGCAACAAATTCCAGTATATTTTTATAGATAATTATTAGTTTAAGGTATTGATAATTAATATTGAAAATAATTGCAATTTAATAGATAATTAAGACAATATGCAACAATGTTGTGCAACGTATAGTTAATAAATAATGATAGCATATAAATCTGACTTAAGAGGTTGATTAAGATTAATTAAAACAAACAAACTAAGTCATTAATAAAGTTATTAGCGATAATTTATTAGTTAGTTAATAATTGAGCATTTTAAGCACTTTTCATTAATAAATTGAGATCATTTTGATTAATAAAGGAGAGACCGGGTAAATGAATAAAGTAACAACAAATTACTGGTAGTACAAGTTTCATAAATTGTTGATTAATGTTATTAATAATACGTCATTAAACGTAATCTAACACACATAATAATCTGTTGCAGAGTATTGTAACGGATATTTTATTCCTAGAACCCCTAGGTAGTAACAATTCCATGAAATTATGTAGTAGGTAACCGACCAAAAGAGGGAATCAATGAGAGAAGCTGAATCTCCCACCACAGAAGAAGGGGACGGAGCCTCTTTTCAGGTTTTGGGGTCCTATAGCACTTCCACAAGCTATGGATGTATTTCAAGTCCTCGCCACCAGAGGGAGAGGGATCATCCTCAACGGCTTTCAAGTCTGCGCTGACCATATATAAGGGGAGTAGGGGACGCAGCTCCCCGGCGGGCAGTCTCGCTTAGAGAAAGAATCCAACCTTGGACTTATCAGCATCCACGTATCTTCAAGAATTACGCCGAATTTATATAGTTACATCAAGTTTAACGCATTTCAACGAATTCCATCAAGTTTAACTTTTAACGTATATCAATTACGAGTATCGACAAGTTTCAACAAGCCTCAACGAGTTTCAATAAGCTTCAGCGATTTTCAACAAGCTTCAACAAGCCGCGACTAGTTTTCAACGAGGTTCCATTAATCTAACACGAGTTTTCAACGAGTTCCGACATACAACGCGTCAACTACAAACAAATAAGCATCCATACACATCAGAGCGAGGGGCGTCGTCCTACCCAAGGTTTTTGAGGTTGTGATTTCCCTTGCAACTTCAGGGTGAATACCAGGACAGCGGGTGCTTGAAATTGGATCCACGGCCATCCATATCGAAGGAAGGGCCCCAAACAATACCAAATCCGACGGATAAATCAGATAACATATACATATTTATATATTTTTTTGCAAATTGTCTCGTCATTAAGAGACTCGAGTCATAATAGCCAATTTAAAGATAGATAATTTAAAAATTAATTAACTCTTTATATTTAACTCTGTGTTATAAGGAATAAAAAATTAGATAAGATTTTAAGAAGTTAAGATTATTAAAATTATTAAGATCATTTAATATGAATTAGATTTCATTTAAATCCAGTTTAAATATTTCAAATCGTAATAACTAAATTCAAGGATAAATAATATACAATTTAATGTATAAATCAATTAACTGTTTATATTTAATTCCATATTTTAATAACATAACAAGCTAGATAAGTCTTTAAGAATTTAAGATATAAGATTAGTAAGATTACTTAATATAAATACATATTAGATTCTCTTTATTAATTTCAATTAAGGATTTTCAATCGGAATATCTAATCAAAAATTCAATTCATTCAATTAACTTTTGTATTCATTTTCGTACTTTTTACATAGCAAATAGTAAAAGATAAATAAGATTTTAAGAAACTCTCAAGTTAACCAGTTAATATTTAATAATCTTATGTAATATCTATAATCATCCATGAATGTAACATCAATTGTACCTACGATTAATTTGTTTATTTAAATTTATACTTGTGCGTAATACATTGGTATAGAGCTGTTTCCTTAAATCAAAATTCAAACTATAAAATAAGCAATATATATATATTATGTTGAGTGGCACCCTCCATGTTTAATAATTTAAATGTTGTGAGGATCCTCGTGAGGGCCAATTCCCAGAAATAAATTTGAAAACAATCTTGAATACTAGATTGCAACGTTTCGTCAGGAAGTTCCCTGACCTCTTCAGGCTTTATTAAAAATATATAGAGTTAAAACACATACAAAAATAAAAATAAAAAACCAGTCAAATAAATTAAACACAATCTATGCAAAAACCTTTACCTATAAATAGCTACGTCGATACTGGTAAGATACCAGTAGAGTCGAGATGGTATGCAGAACATAATGCATGCTTCGCTGGGGTTTATATATAATCACGCTTGTTTACCTTTTTAAATGTAACGTTCTTAACAGCTTTTTGTATATATTATTCAAATTTTGTGTATCTTCTATTCTATTGATAGTGTTATGATTTAAATTAATATGTAACATTTCGGAAATAATTCGTTTCGTGTAATTGTTTCCCTATCTAAAATTTGGATGTTTTTCCAGTCAACGATGTGTTTCATAGTTCTTTGGTGTGTTGCTATCACTGATTTGTTATTCTTATCTCTTTCATGTTCTTTAATCCTATTTTTTAACATTCGCTTAGTTTCGCCAATATAAGTCGATGTACAAGACATACAATTTATCTTATAGACTACGCCACATGTTTCTGATTTTTCTATTTTATCCTTTCCTAATTTAATTATATTGTTCAATTTTTTGTTGATCAAAGGTACTGTGCGGATGTTATATTTGTTTAAAATATACGAACATTTTTTATAAAAGATATTATTATATGGAATGGAGATTGTAGTTAGTGGACGGTTCTCATTATTAGTCTTTTTATTGTGATATTTGAGTTTTCGAAGTCTATTTCGTATGTGTATGTTTATAAATTCGGAAGGATAATCGTTACATAAGAGAAGTTCTGTAATGTTGTGTATATTCGCGTCATGAAAACAAGTATCGGATAAAAGAATTGCTCTATCCACCAGGTTCGCAACGATGTTTATTTTTTGTTGTATGGTGTGGTTAGAATTATAATTTAACGGTCTCGATGATGCTGTTGTTTTTTGATACCAGTTAGTCAAAATTTGATTGTTTTTTCTCGTAAGACTGAGATCTAAAAAATTTATACTATTGTCTATTTCAGATTCGAATGTAAATTTAAGATGAGTATTATACTTGTTAAACACTTGTAGAACTGTATCAACTTGATCGCTTTTTATACATAAAATTGTGTCGTCTACATATCTAAAGTAAAAGAGCGGAATACAATCGTGTGTAATTTTTAATTCGCGCAAGCAGTCTGTTTCTAAATCTTTCATAACCATGTCAGCGAATAATGGTGAGATAGGGGAACCCATAGGTGTGCCAAATATTTGTTTATAAGTTCTATTGTTGAAATTGAAATATGTGTTGTCAAATAAAAAACAGACTATATTCCGAATTTCATGAAAAGGAATTTTGCATTTATTGTGAATATGTGTGTAACGTCTGTCTATGCTTTCTAATACTAAATCGCACGGTATATTTGTAAACAGAGAGCAAACGTCCAAAGATAGAAGTACATCTATCTTTCATCTCGAAACTATGAGAAAGCGGTTTCGGAATACAATTTTTTAATTCGTTGTAAATGATCTTAGATAAATAATGTGTTGGGCTACCAATAGTTGAAATGATAGGTCTTAGTGGAATACCTTCTTTATGGATTTTTGGAAGACCATATGCTCTAGGTAGTAGAGTGTTGGTTTGTGTGAGTTGGTTGTTGTGATATTTTATTTGTAAGAAATCGTTATTGTTTAAATGCGCTAATCGTTTGTGAACATCTGATTGCAACTTTGGCAATGGATTTTTCTTTATTAGTTTGTATGTATTATTATCTTTCAATAAGTCTATCATTTTACTCTGGTAATCCAACACATTCATACATACGGTTAAATTACCCTTGTCCGCGTGTGTGAAAAATATATTAGAATTATGTTTTAGAAAACTTTTCGTTCTCGCTAAATCTGTAGAGAAAAGTTTTTCTTGGTGTGCTGTATGTATTACTTTTTTTTGATTATGTAACATAACAGTGGTTAAGTTCGCTCAGATTTCATTCTTAATATCGTTATGCAACTCTAAGTTTTTGAGGCTGCTTTCAACATTTTTGAGGCTGCTTTCAACATTTTTGATTGTGGTTAGTATATCTGTTTTTGATATTTCTGATTTTACAGTTGATACAGTTCTACAAGTGTTTAACAAGTATAATACTCATCTTAAATTTACATTCGAATCTGAAATAGACAATAGTATAAATTTTTTAGATCTCAGTCTTACGAGAAAAAACAATCAAATTTTGACTAACTGGTATCAAAAAACAACAGCATCATCGAGACTGTTAAATTATAATTCTAACCACACCATACAACAAAAAATAAACATCGTTGCGAACCTGGTGGATAGAGCAATTCTTTTATCCGATACTTGTTTTCATGACGCGAATATACACAAAATTACAGAACTTCTCTTATGTAACGATTATCTTTCCGAATTTATAAACATACACATACGAAATAGACTTCGAAAACTCAAATATCACAATAAAAAGACTAATAATGAGAACCGTCCACTAACTACAATCTCCATTCCATATAATAATATCTTTTATAAAAAATGTTCGTATATTTTAAACAAATATAACATCCGCACAGTACCTTTGATCAACAAAAAATTGAACAATATAATTAAATTAGGAAAGGATAAAATAGAAAAATCAGAAACATGTGGCGTAGTCTATAAGATAAATTGTATGTCTTGTACATCGACTTATATTGGCGAAACTAAGCGAATGTTAAAAAATAGGATTAAAGAACATGAAAGAGATAAGAATAACAAATCAGTGATAGCAACACACCAAAGAACTATGAAACACATCGTTGACTGGAAAAACATCCAAATTTTAGATAGGGAAAACAATTACACGAAACGAATTATTTCCGAAATGTTACATATTAATTTAAATCATAACACTATCAATAGAATAGAAGATAAACAAAATTTGAATAATATATACAAAAAGCTGTTAAGAACGTTACATTTAAAAAGGTAAACAAGCGTGATTATATATAAACCCCAGCGAAGCATGCATTATGTTCTGCATACCATCTCGACTCTACTGGTATCTTACCAGTATCGACGTAGCTATTTATAGGTAAAGGTTTTTGCATAGATTGTGTTTAATTTATTTGACTAGTTTTTTATTTTTATTTTTGTATGTGTTTTAACTCTATATATTTTTAATAAAGCCTGAAGAGGTCAGGGAACTTCCTGACGAAACGTTGCAATCTAGTATTCAAGATTGTTTTCAAATTTATTTCTGGGAATTGGCCCTCACGAGGATCCTCACAACATTTAAATTAATATATATGTATATGCAGATCAATTCATAATTCAAAAAGTGTAATAAATGATTTTCAGTGCCATTTGTACTTTTGTAGTTAATTGGACGACGATCCCATCACCTATATAAGACCCTAAGGCCATTCTAGAATTTCCTTAGTCAAATATTACATTCGCTTGCCGCTCTATATTAAAGACTTTAGTTTATGGCCACTGGATTCGTAACACGTCATATACCAAAACTCTTTTAACCATCAATTTGATTGGAAGGGAGCTGAAATTTTGCATAATGAGAGTAATTATAAAAAAAGATTAACGTCCGAAATGATGCATATCAAATGCCACAACAATAACGTAAATAAGAAAGAAGACATATTTACTCTTAATAAATCATATTTTCCGGTACTAAGGACATTTAAATGTTAACGAATGGGTGTTATTGTTCTGGTTCCGCATCTATACTCATCTCTGCTGTGTATATAAGCGCGAATTCGTATATCTGTTTCGTCGCATTTCCGAAATATAAAAATTCGGCGAAATAATGTCGGCAGTTCTGACTTGTTAACATGTGTTAACATATACAACTTTTTAAGAGATAATGTTGCGTTTTATTCCGTATACAAATTAGAATCATTGTCTTGTGTAATATATTTTATAACTTTTTTTTGACAATAAAAATTTTAGCCTGAAGATGTTGACGGGTCAGTCAACGAAACGTCGCTCAAAAAACGTAAGAAATAAATTTGTCTTATTTCGTACATTACCCCCGCCGGATCGAGAAAAGCATCATTTTTACAATACAATTATGGAGGGTGAAAAAATCTTCAATTCAATCGTCCCGCCAACTATTTGAGCACCAAAATTAGTTATTTACTTTTTTTTTCATGCAAAAACCGACTTATGTGCTTTCGCAACAAATCAACTAAATGGTTCAACATTAGAAACAGTTAATCCTCCATAAGCCTATGAACAAAAACCACAGGTTTTCTATGTAGCTTCTCTAAAAATCAATTCAACCCGAGCCACTATATTCCAAACGCGACTCGACATTATTTACTCCGATTCCGTATGTAGTGTAACATAACACACACAGCCCTGCGTGAACCTGAAGCCCCATTAATTCGCTCGCGGTCGAATCCGATTCTGCGCGTGCCCAAAGAGAAACTGCCGCGGGTCTACCCTAATACCCTTTGCAATGAACATTTTAAACAATCACGTTCGCGGCAACATAGTTCTGCGCTAAACCTGTACACCGTTATTGAAAACGACGTAACCTCTATATCGGCCACTAAGTTAAACGTCCCGGTGATTACACCCTCGCATCTATTGAAAACCCTCACTTACCTACTCAAAAACACCAATTCGCCCGTAATTTCGCGTCTCATTTACAGTTCCTGTATCATACTACAGAGAGAGAAAGAGTGAGAGAGAGAGAGCTCTCCAGCTATACACGGCAACGAACCTATTGCGCTCGATTTGCTGCTCGTCTAACTGCTGGCGTCGGCTCAATCAGGAAATCGTCCACCGAACGAGCTCGAATTAATCGAATTGACCTGGCCGGTAGAACAGAGAGAGAGAAGAGAGAGAGAGAGAGAGAGAGAGAGAGAGAGAGAGAGAGAGAGAGAGAGAGAGAGAGAGAGAGAGAGAGAGAGAGAGAGAGAGAGAGAGAGAGAGAGAGAGAGAGAGAGAGAGAGAGAGAGAGAGAGAGAGAGAGAGAGAGAGAGAGAGAGAGAGAGAGAGAGAGAGAGAGAGAGAGAGAGAGAGAGAGAGAGAGAGACTATGTGTGTGTGGGTATGTATGTGCTGTGTGAGTGACATATAGCATGAATTGATACAAATATATACGTAATATGTGCATGCGCTATATGAGGAGAGGAAAAAAGTGGAACGATTTGAAATTTATTGGGCGCGGTGTCGTGTAACGACTGTTTTTTTAATGTGCGGCGCTTCAGGACGAGGTGATTAGTATATAGAGGGTGCGTCATTAGGGAATAGGATATGTTCGGGTGAACGGTGTTATGATCAAGCTTTTTGATGGGTGTAATAAGCGCGCTGCAAATGTGCTTTTGACACTGATTATATTGTTCTGACATTGTGGGAATCGATGTTGCTATAGGGCAGAGTTATTTTTTCGTAAGATAAACACTGTTTTCATTTAAAAAAGTGACTTTTTCGAGCGTATATTTTGTTCGCCTGCAGTATCAGTGAAAACTTTTTTTTTTAAATAATTCAATGTATTTTTTTTTATAAATGGAAAATATATGTTTTTGCTTCCTCCTAGAGGAAGCTTTGTGGTAGCAAATTTTTGAGTTGTTGTAAAAACATGTTATAATTGTGTTCCGAGGTGTTAGGAATCAAAATACATGATTTTTGAAAAATGTCTGTATGGATGTGTGTGTGTGTGTGTGTGTGTATACGCCTGGATCTCAGCTTCTACTCGGTCGATTTTGACCGGACAGGTCTCATTTTTTTTGTTTTTTTTTTGCGTGATGGCGGGTCAAAAATCCATTTTTTGATTGGGGCGAAGCGTTTTTGTTTTTTTTTTTCAAATTTTCGATTTTCTCAAAACTGTTTTTTGATTTTTTTTTAATGATAGGATCGAGTTATTCGAATCTGATGGGTAGCGTTCGAAAGAGAATTAAAATACCTATATTTTCTAAAAAAAAAAAAAGTTTCTAGCTATCACGGTTCTTTTGTTATTAACAAAAGCGTGTTTTTTTAGAAGCTTATAACTCCTAAACTTAACGGTCAATTTTTTTGAGAAAAATCATGATAATGCAGAATATAAATAGCAATAAACTGTTAAAATTTAAAGACATTCTGTAGGCTAGATTTTGAGTAAAAAATTGAAAAATGAAAAAAATCAGTTTTGTATGTCCAACGATTACAAGAGTAAAATTGACTTAATGGCTTCAAAATTCCTTTTAGAGGTAGATTTTTTATAGTTCTCGGTCGAGTTCTTTGGGCAAAATGATTGGTCCATAAATTTCAGAGATATTTGAGGTTAAAAATTTTTTGACATTTTTTTAAAATCGTAATTTCTCGAGAACGGCTTTATGTATAAGAAAGGGGTGGGTGGCATTCGAAAGAGAATTAAAATACCTATATTTTCTAAAAAAATTAATTTTCTATCTATCACGGTTCTTTAGTTATCGTCAAAAACAAAAACGTGTTTTTATTTAAAAACTCATAACTCCAATGATGTGTAACAAAATGAATTAAAATGTTTAAAAATGATATCTATTATAATCTATTATAATTATGAATTATGCATTATGAATGCATTATATTCTGCATTATTATAATTTATTTGTGAGTTATGAACTTTTTTAAAAAAACACGTTTTTGTTAATAACAAAAGAACAATGATAGCTATAAATTTTTTTTTTCTTAAAAAATATGAATTATGAAATATAAAAAAAAAACACGTTTTTGTTAATAACAAAACAACCGTGATAGCTATTTGTTTTATTATAAAATATAGATATTTTACTTCTATTTCAAATGATAACTTTATTTATCAGCTAAAAATTTATATAAATTTGATATAAATAAATAATAAATAAATAAATAAATTTAAAAATTAACAATTTTTAATATTCATAAATGAATTTAATTATAATTATGCAATACATTTTTTAAAAAATTATAAATTTTGTTATTAAAAGTTAATTAAAGGAATCAACAAATTACGGTTGAGGAAGCTACGGGTCAATGAATTGGCAGCGGTTTTTTTTTTTTTAAAGCGAATATTTGCCTTCGGGAGTACTAAAATAACAAATTTTCTTCCCTCAAAAATCAATCACTCGACTCGCTCAAAATCCAACCACCTACTCTGACGAAATTTTTGTACACCTCGAAGGTCTAATCCCTTCCCATCCAGTATAACTCCCTACACCGTCTAAACCACAGCACAGCACCGCAGCACATCAACAACTATACGTTTGCGCGACCCGCACCCATCGCGAATCGCAGTCACGTCTATGCAAATGCGTGCACACGCACACACTTCTCCCTATCCCATAAAGCAAATTATTCAAAGAGAGAGGGCCAGACTAGTCTGGAGCAACAGCAGCAGCAGCTCATTAGCGGGTTTCGGCGACAAACCGGACGCGAAAAGCCGCGCTGCGGTATTAGGTAGGCCTTGACCCGCGATTGCGCACCGCTTTTATTGCGCGCCTATGTGTAGGTGTATGTGTTGAGATATAGAGAGAGAGCGTACGAGAGAGAGAGAGAGAGAGAGAGAGAGAGAGAGAGAGAGAGAGAGAGAGAGAGAGAGAGCGAGCGAGAGAGAGAGAGATATGATGATGATGATGTATGGGTGGTAATGCGATTTCGGGATGTGCGAACGATCGAGTTGATTTGAGCTTCGATGCACGGATCAGTGGTTTTTGGGTTTTGGGTACGCTGGCATTGATTCGTGGCTGAGGTGACGCGATTTGGGTACCGGAATAAGTAGGGTATAGGATATAGAGCTTTTTTGGATTTGAGAGTATACATATTGTAATAGATTAAGGAAACATTTTGTTGAATGATTTAGAAGTTCACAGAAAGAGGTTGCACTTTTAAAAATTTTATCCCATTTACGAAATTACTTTTCTATAGTAATATTTTATAAAATTGTGCAGGATGAATTTAAGTTTTCGAAATTACACTTTTACAACCAAATTATAGAAAATATTTTTTCATTGACAATATTTATAAAATTTTTGTTCAGATAAGCGTTAACTTCCATCCCGTTGGTGATACTCACCACGCCAACGATCACCTTTCTAAATTTAATTTATCTCATGCTGTCGTGCAGTTCTTTGACTTTATGTGATGCAATAGTTGCAAGTGCGTTCTCATTAAGCCATTTCTCTCTCGCTCTCCCTTTCTCTCTTTCTCCTTCGCACTCTATCTCTTCCATCTCTCACGGCATGACATTGGCCTTGTCGCACGTCGAAGGCACAAAGAGAGAGAGGGTGAGAGAGTGCGAGACAGAGAGAGTTAGAAAGAGAGTGGGCAAGAGGTAGAGAGGAAGAGACGAGTGATGTACTAATACCTAATGTTCTCGCAGTCAACGCTCGTGCTTTGCGTGTGCGAGCAGTCGTCAACGGCCACAGATAAATCGCGCCGCGCAGCTTTTTGCTGAAGATTTCCGGAAAATATTTTTAATTATACCTCGGAATATGTTTACTGCCACTTGAGTTCTCTCTCTCTCTCTCTCTCTCTCTCTCTCTCTCTCTCTCCTTGCGGAAAATTTTCAGCGTTCAGTGAAAATAAGCTTAATTGCGGATTCCATGCGATCTGAGTTGATAAAAACGAATTGCGGAGCATTTTTTTAGAACGTTTTTAATACTAAAAAATATATATCGGATTAAATAGTAGCACGTTTCGAAAAACAAAGTCTGAAAAATTGAAATAGTACTATTATAACATATCCGTACATAAGATAATAAAAGATAATACACATCGGCCAAAACGTTAAGCTATTAACCCTTTATCAAACTCACTATACAACTGCAATTTTCAGACCCTTTTCACGCGGATTATCACGTACGACTGCTCGCTCTGTATTGTGAACAAGATATTTCGGCTTTCTGCGCAAGAGGATTACTATGAGTAGGTAAGCTGGACGGATTCTGGCGCACTGCGCTAGAATCCGTCCAACGTTCTGGCGCACTGCGCCAGAACCCGTCCACGTTCTAGCGCAGTGCGCCAGAACCGGTCCAGCATTTTTGATCGTGATTTTCCACGAGCAAAAATTCACCATCACGCGCGACAATCCCACTGTCGTGCGCACCGACAATTTTTAAAACTGCACGCTCAAAGCGAGAGCGCGCGCAGCGAGGAGTGCGTATGCATACTGCGAGAGTGCACGCGTTCGCTCGCAATTTATTTTAATCTTTTATACTTATCGCGTTCGGGTAAAGAATTGGTATTCGTGGAATACTTTTGAGAATACTGTTTCCATTTTGAATCCTCCTTTTTCTCCTGTTTAGAATCAAGAAGAGGAGTATAAGCGTTTGAACTTGCGTTTTGACCCATCTTGTTCGACGTCAGGGACACGAATGAAGCATTTACTCCCAATCCATAGACGTCTCGCACGTTTCGTAGAATTTTTTCAGCAGTTTAACGTTATGAAGTGCACAGCTGGTTTTATAGGCGCCCTCGTGGTTTGGGCAAACTGTTACAAGCTTGATCTTATCCAACGGTGGAAAACCCATCTCCGTTACATCGTGGACGTTGAATTTGAAACGTTCGAGCCATTTTTTCTTGATGGAGCCCATAATGAGTATCTGACTAGCATCATGCAGACATTCTCGAAGAACACTTCCGATGTCAGTGTAGGGACGGTCATCTGACATCCAAGAAATACCGTGATAGAACTTCTTCAGCCAAATATTTTCTCCCTTATACTTATCGGTAAGCCGTTTCCAAGGAAATGGTTCCTTGAATAAAAAGATTAGAGGTTGGGCGTCTTCGTCCAACAGAACTATTGCCAGTTCTTTCAAAACGAAATCATTACCAGGCTGTTTGAAGCCCTGCATATCGACGATGTACTTCATTTTCACACAAGCTTCTTCACGTCACCGCTGACGGGACTATACTGAACGATGCGGTCATGCAGAATGAGACAATATGCGGCTGTTCCTGCTGGAAAATTATCTCTCGATTCAAACTCTAAACGCACGTCCACGGGAGCGTTTTTCAATGATTCGTTTTGTTTGGAACAATCGATCACTATCAAAGGTAAGTATTTTATAAAATCTACTTTATTTAAAAGAGGTTCAGGATTTTTTTCATAATAAGTACTTTGAAAATTTGCATACATATCATACAGTACAGCGTACTGGTTATGATATATGTATCTAAATTTAAATTTCCATACGGGTAACAAGCAAATATTGGCACAAGAAACGGTAGGAAACCACCTACTTTTGAGGGTACCGGTAAAACGCGTGGAATGATAATGTTACTTTTTCCACCTGTTTTCTTGACAGCAGAACGAGCACCTTTCAAAGCAGAGAGAATCACCTTAGGAGCGGAGTTACTTTTAACCATTGATTTTGAAGCAGCTTTTATTATCTTGTTTAACCGCGTTGACTGCTTTCTCTTTACATCCATTCCGAGTTTTGATTTGGCTTTCATAATATTTGTAATTGTATAAGCAGCTACTTTCTCGCCAATATTTGAATCTTTAGCCTTAACTCTCTGCCATGACTTTGCATGTCTTTCTTTCAAATCATATACACTTTTGTCTTTGAAACCTCTCGCTACTAGTCGGGCTTTATATTTAATCGTACCATCACTTTCGACTTTCTTTTTAAATAACCATCTGCGTCAATTATGTTGGGCCTTTTACCATTTGATTTTTCCTTTGGTTGGTCAACTACTTCCCATACTCTATTCTCTTTCATGGAGTCTAACTCTTCTTTTATAGCTTGTTTCCACAGATCTTTATCCTTTGAATTCATTGCCTCTTCATATGGAGTGGGACCCTTTTCAATTGATGCTAGGAGAATATGTCCCAGCTCATCTTCACTTATTTCTTCAACCTCTAAAAATTTTGTATAGCGAGCAAAACTGATATCATTTATTTTCTTAGCTTTACTTCTCGTAACAGGACCATTGACCATTGACCATTGAATGACTTAACACCTCTCGAAATAATAAAGTTCGACGGCGCTCGTGTATGTCACATTTGTGAAATGCCATTCACTGACACTGACAAGAGAGTTCGTGACCACTGTCACTTTACAGGAAAGTGAGTATTATTAATTTTCTTATATTATAATTCTTATAAATTGTTTATTATTTTTTAAAATTATTACAGATATCGTGGACCTGCACATAACAAATGCAATCTCAGTTTCCAAAATTCGAGAACGATCCCGATAGTGTTTCACAACTTGAGTGGATACGATTCACATCTTTTTATTACAGAAATAACGACATGCTTCCCAGGACGAGTTTCGCTACTTCCACAAACAAAAGAGAAATATATATCTTTTACAAAGTTTGTGGAAGGTGCAGACATCAATTTGAGATTTATCGACTTCTCCAAATTCATGGCCTCGTCTCTGGATAAGTTGTCATCATATTTGGAGAAGCTTAATACTTTAGAGCACCTGTTTAAGCAAAATGGATTCACTGATGAACAGATTGCTCTCTTAAAAAGAAAAGGAGTATTTCCTTATGACTTTGTCTCATCGTTTGAAAAGTTGAAGGAACCGAACCTTCCGTCGAAGGATAATTTCTTTAGCAGCTTATATAATACCATCATCACCGACGAGGATTATGAGCATGCCCAAAAAGTTTGGCAGAGTTTTAACGTTCAAGATCTTGGGCAATATTCTGACTTATACCTCAAGACAGACGTCATACTGCTGGTTGAAGTTTTTGAAAACTTTAGAAGTAACTGTCTTGCAGCTTATGAGTTGGATCCCGCACATTACTACACAACACCCGGCCTCACATGGGATGCTATGCTCAAAAATAATCAGGTATAAATTTAATTATTAAAAAAAATAACACTTTATTATTCTTAAATAAACTTTTTTACAGGTTAAACTGGAACTTCTTACTGATGTAGACATGTTAATGTTTATCGAGCGAGGCATTCGAGGAGGAATCAGTCAGTGCTGTAATCGCTATGCCAAAGCGAACAACCCTTATATGAACGAAGGTTATAATGTTAACGAGGCTGAGAAATATTTAATGTATTTCGACGTAAATAATTTATACGGTTGGGCAATGACTGAGCCCTTACCATATGGAGGCTTTGAATGGGTGAAGAATGTGAATAAGCCAAACTTCTTCCATCCCCAACGACTGTGACTTTGGATACTTTGTTGAAGTGGACTTGAAGTACCCCGAAGCACTCCATGATGCCCACAAAGACCTGCCATTCTGTGCTGAGCACATGGCGCCTCCTGGTTCAAAGCAGCATAAACTTATGACTACGCTTCATGACAAAAATCGTTATGTGCTACACTATCGAGCACTTAAACAGGCGTTGAAACATGGCTTAGTTCTCGTGAAAGTACATCGAGCCATTCAATTCAAGCAGAGTCCTTGGCTAAAAAAGTATATTGATTTGAACAGTGCGAAAAGGAAGGAAGCCAAGAACGAGTTTGAAAAAATGCTTTTCAAACTGTTTAACAACGCTGTTTATGGTAAGACAATGGACAACGAGAGAAAACGCGTTGATGTGAAGCTAGTTACTAAGTGGAAAGGCCGCTATGGGGCCGAGGCACTTATTTCAAAACCAAATTTTCACAGCAATGACATTTTTAGTGAAGACCTCGTAGCAGTGCAACTTCTACGCACAGAGATCACCATAAGGAAACCAATTTACATCGGATTGGCAGTTTTTGATTTGTCCAAGACATTGGTCTACAGGTTTCACTACGACTATATGCGAGATCGTGTAGGTGACCAGGGTAAGCTATTATATACCGACACGGATAGTCTGGTGTACGAGGTGACAGGTGTCGACATGTACAACGTGATGCGACAGGATATTCAAGAATTCGACACATCAGACTATCCGGAGATCAACCCGTTCAACATGCCACGAGTCAATAAAAAGAAGGTTGGCTTGATGAAAGATGAATGTAACGGTGAGATCATGTTGGAGTTTGTCGGGCTGCGAAGCAAGATGTATAGCGTCAAAGTGGAAAATCAAAAACCTATAAAAAAGGCAAAAGGTGTCAAGAGTTCTGTGGTTAAAGCCACCATAACCTTTGACGACTACATCAAATGTCTTCGTGAGAACGTCATCGTCACTCGAGAGCAGCGAAATATTCGATCTAGGTATCACAATCTGCATACAGAAAAAGAGAAAAAGGTTACGTTGAGTGCTCACAATGACAAGCGTTGTCTACAGCCCGGCACTACAGATACGCTTCCCTGGGGTCACTACAGCATAGTGGGGAGAGAGAGGACCAATCAGAAAGCATCTCGAGAGGAGGGGGTCAAGCCACCAATCGCCGCAACGCAGACGGCCAATGAGGACGCATCTCGAGAGGAGGAGGGGGTCGAGCCACCGACCGCGGCAGTGGAGAGCCCACTATTTAACGCGGAGCAGCGGCCGTCGGAGTTCATTAGAGCAGTCGAACCGCCTAGCAGCAGCAGTCAGCAGCAGCAGCAGCAAGTAAAGCATTGGGACAACCAGCATCTAGCTGCACAACATCCGCTCCTTGTATCTCAGCAGTCGCTCTTCGCAGCTCAACAATCACTCCTCGTAGACGATTCTCTCAAGAGGTCTTCTAAGACGATCCTTGACGAACCAGTTAACAAAAAATCGAGAGAAATCTAAGATTAGTATCTGAAATTGAGAGAGTGTTTCATTACTAAAAAGAAAAAAATTAATCAACTGAATTGTACATGTTACAGATGGATCTTT
Organism: Torymus aiolomorphi; assembly: GCA_036365515.1. Taxonomy (NCBI): domain Eukaryota; kingdom Metazoa; phylum Arthropoda; class Insecta; order Hymenoptera; family Torymidae; genus Torymus; species Torymus aiolomorphi. The sequence continues at coordinate 21,105,541 of CM070875.1, read as the reverse complement.
CAAAGTTGAACGCCATCGCTCGTGGAGGATTTCTCCCTACGAAAAACTCTCTGATCTACCACGAGATGTCAAATTGATCGTTACAAAATTAAAAATCGTGACGAAAAAATATGGAACGAAGGTCATAGCTGAGCTGGACAGCGATTTTGAGGTGTTTTTGCCGAAGAGAGTATCAATCACCTTAATAAACGACGAGAAGCTCTTCAATGAGTTAGCAGATGCTGCAAACAAATACGAACTCTTTTTGTCTTGTCTCAACGCGACTAATATTGAATTTAGTGCAAAGTAAGTGTTGTGAATATTTAGTGAATATTTAGTTAAAATTAGTTCTTGTAAATAAGTTAAAAATGAATTATAGAATAAAAATCATTGTTCATGATTTAACTTTAAAAATCAAAATGTTGCAAAACTAGTCTCGATGCGTTTAATATTGAATAAGTGATGTAAATATATAGTTAAGCATTGTGAATAATCGTTAAAAATTAGTTCTTGTAAAAAACAAATAAGTTAAAGGCATATGTTAAAATAAGTTAAAGAATAAAAAATTGTTCTTGATTTAAAAATTTTGTTTTTTATTAAACATTCCATTTGCATGATTATATATCTTTTTTATCAATCCAACTATTATGTGAATTATCAAAGCCAAGCCATTTTACAAAAATTTTACTTCTTTTTTTCTTAATTACTTTTTCTACAAGATAAATATCTGGATACTTGACTTTGAGTAGTTCTTGTTCGTAGAAGCCGCCAGAGACGGGATGATTTTGATAGTCCTTCAGATGGTAAGTCGTGGGATTTGTAGCTGCTATACGTACAATTGTAAATATCTCTGTAGACCAATTGGGAGTATATGCTTTATCAAATACTGCTTTAGTCTTGCTCACTCGAACTTTATCACGAATTTTAAATTTTGGCTTAATCTTTTTAGTTATTTTACGGGCAAATTTCTGTAGTATATGTGCTTCGTTGCTGGGTGTTACATCTTTAGGTTTCACACCGATAGTACGATGTTTACGATTATTGTACGTGATAAGTAAATCGGGTAAAATATCTAGCCACTTGTAGTTGCCTCTCAAACTGAATTTTTTCCACATAGCACTTTTTAGCGTGCGATTGAAGCATTCACATATCGATGCTTTTAGATTACTAAAGGTTGAGTACAATTTTATTTTGTATGTGCTCATAAATTTTTGAAAATCTGCGTTATAAAATTCTTTGCCTCTGTCGGTATGGAGATTTTTCGGTGCTCTGCCTTTAACTAGCACAGATTTCATAGCATCTGAGACATTTTTACCTGTTTTTCTCTTTACAGGAACAGCCCATGCGTATTTGGAGAAAATGTCTATTATAGTGAGCAGGTATCTATAGCCTTTGTTATCTCGAGCGTAAGGAATCATTTCGACGAGATCTGCTTGCCAAGTCTCATCCAAACCACGCACATCAAAGCTTCGACGTGTATAGTTGCGTCTGGCAGGTTTGTGCAGTTCTTCAACTAGTCTTTCATGTTCCATGCTTGTGGAATTACTGATTGAATATTTGTGCTATAGCCTCTTTTATAGTCAAAATTTCAGCTTTTATTTGAGATATTTGGACATCAAGCTCATCTCTATGATTTACAACTATTATATTCAAATCATCCAGACTAGTTCTAAGACTTGTAGTTATGTCTGTCATTCCTCGAATTTCTATTTGAATAATGTTTCGTAGAGACCCTAAATTAACAACATCGCTCGGCTGTTGAGGTTCGGCAACATTACATAATTTTTTATTTTCTATGTCGTAGTGACCGTCAGTCGTGAGTTTAAAGCCAACGCCAGGACGCCCTCGACTACCTTCGGTTTTTCCAAGGTTACGTCCAAACACGTCAACGCTCATTTTAAGAATGATTCATATATTCGTGTGCGCTCAATATACATAGCCTGCTTCACGCAATTCTTCGATTATAGAGTGTATCTCGTTTACATGACTTGTATTTCCGGCAGATCTTTCAGCTATTAGTAATTGAAGACGGTCAACGAGCTCGTTTGGATCGTCCCAGTAGACGTAGTCTAAAGCAGTATGTTTTTTCGCAATTTTATAACGAAGTAATGAGCCACCTTTAATCGATTCTCCGGTAATTGTTTTCGAAGTAATATTGAACATTGAAGCAATAATATTATTAAATTTATTACTATTATGAAAACGAATTTTTTCGTTCTTGTCATATCGCCTTTTATGAGCACATGATAGTTTTAAAATTTTGCGATAATTTTTTAAATCATCTGAACTTATATTATTTTTATTTGGTTGTTTTGCTATGAATAACTCGAGTAATCCTGTAGTTCTCGGTATGCTACTCCGTTAATTTTAATTTTATTATTATGAAAATTAATCGGTAAATTACCAATAAAAAATTTACCGTTTTTGTCAAGATACTGGGGTTGCTTGAACTTCAGAGCCTTGATGTATAAATCAGAGTCATCTTCGATATCGCTACCTGCTGTTTCGAAAAATGTCTCGTGGACATTCTGTATTGTATCATTAAACTCACTGTCAAAACTTTCATTTTGTTTAACGCTACTTTGTTCGACGGTGTTATCTTCGAGACTACTTTGTTCATCGGTTTTTTGAGCTACAAGTTTTTGAAGCGGGTCAACTATTGGTTTGAATATTTCATTTAAAATCTTTTCGACATTGTCTTTCCCAAATTTTAATATTCTATATTTGCGTTTAATCCCATCTCGTGTCTTAACAAGTTGACGAAGCACGTTTTTTTCTTGTTGAAAGACAGCCATGTTGTCGTTTCAACGTTCAGTCAGAAACTGTTGATTGTTACCTATGTGCATGCTATATTTATAGCAAAATTGTCGAAGCCCTTGCGAAATCTGCCATCATTTATTCCTCGATATTTATCAATAACTAGAAAACCATGCTTATCATCTCTCCAACACTTAGAGCATAATTCTTTAAAATGTCCATAGGTCATATCGGTATTTACGTGGTCGTCATAGATATGCTTTAGATTTACTTCATCTTGTCTAAAAATAGCAAGTAAGTTTACATTATCTCTGACAAGATGTTTTGGAACGTGAGCATAAGTTTGGCATAGATAAAAACAATCAACCTTTTTATGTCTGCCCATGCAGAAAAAGGCTCTAACATTATCTTGTTTTTCACAAGCTATATCGTCAAATATTATGATAGAGTTTGGAAGTGCGTGGTCAGGATCGACAACTGAATCGTGTTCGCTGAATGGAAAATATTGTACACCTTCTATAGGTTCTAAGATTTCATTTAAAAATTTATATTTCGGCTGATTGAGAGACTTTGAGTAGACGTATACGTTTTCAAATCTAACGCCATTAGGGTGTGTTATGAGAGCAAGTAAACTATTTGTTTCCCGCAGTTTGAGGGGCCGCAGAAGACGGCTCGTATACTATCAGGAAGTAGATCGCCGTGTCGCTTTGCTCTTTTATCATGCTCTACAAGTGCATTAAAATTTTCTATTGGCAGCTTTACCGATTGTTCTTTAAAGTTCATGATCTTTACTCTATGACAACCAAATTACGACTGATGGCTATGAGTATAAATAACGGTCTTGTATAGCTTCCACAATCAGTTGCCCGTTGACTTTCGAAGAGTGATGATCATTCACAAACGTGGACGCGGTTTAGTTAATCGTAATCAATTTGCCATGCTCTACGATATGTACGCTAATTTTCAAAATTCTTACTATGGTAAAGATCCAGAACCTATGTTGAAAAAGTCGCAATATCTCACTTACGTGCCCCTAATAGTGATAGACTGTTCAAAACAAAACGAATCCTTAAAGAACGCTCCTGTAGACATTCGTCTAGAATTTGAAGCAAAGGAAAATTTTTCTGCTGGAACTTCAGCCTACTGCTTGATCTTGCACGATCGCATAGTTCAATATAGTCCCGTAAGCGGCGACGTGCAGAAACTTTAAGGAGCATGTAAGGTGAGCGAGCCTCTGGCTTCTTGTCATTCGTCATTTGGAATTCGAAGCGAAATTTTGTACAGCATGGACTACGCAGTGGATATGCAGGGCTTTAAAAGGCCTGGCAATGATTTCGTTCTAAAAGAGTTGGCTTTCTTGTCTCTCAACGACGACGATGTGCCTGTAGTGGTACTCTTCAAACCACCGTTTCCTTGGCGAAGACTAACAGATAAGTACAAACGTGAAAATTTGTAGTTAAAACTTTGCTATCATGGACTAGCTTGGAATAGTAGTGATTATGACTATACTGAAATCGGAAAAATTCTTCAAGATGCATTCAAAGATGCTAAAAGAATTTTCGTTATTGGTGAAATAAAAAAGTTGTGGTTAGAGCGTTTTAATTTTAATGTTATCGATATCAACGAAATGAACTATCCATCTTTTGACTATCTAAGATCAGTGACTATATGTACTAACCATAATGGAGCGTGCAAAACTACTTGTGCCCTGTACAATGTAAAGCGCGCAAAGCAATTTTACCACAACGATCCCAATATGGAGTGGGAAGACATTATGGAATGGGAAGACATTGAAGAATAAAATTTGAGGAGTAATGGAGGAGTCGATAGACAGATAGAACCTCACAGGATAGGAGCGAGGTGGGGCTCCTATCCCCCTTCAAATTTTTCAATAGTTTTATAGCTGACCACTAGGTGGCTACGATGATCTCGCAAGCAGTCAGTCGGGGCTATATAAGCGTGATGTGGTCGTTAGAGGCTTTCATTCCATAATAATGGGTCAAAGCAGCTCAACCGTTGCTCCTGAGCAACAACGACTTATACAAAACGATACAAAAAAGTCGCAGTGGAAAAAATGTTCGGAAAAATTTTCTACAAACACCTGTTCTTTGCCCGACCAAAAGGGTTATAAAAAGTTCTAATTATTTATAAGTAGATAACGTATCAAGCGGTGGCCGCACGTTGCGAACCGCTCGCCGCTGGCCGCGCGCCACAAAGCCGCTGGCCTCTCGAGGCTTGTCTGTTCTAGAGTCACCGATTCTGCAGTCTCGGGTCTGGAGTCAGTATATTTCTGCAGTCAAACAGCTGACCGCAGTCTGCAGTCAGCCTTGACTCCAGAAAGCATACTGACTCCAGAAGCCCTGTGACTTCAGAAGCCCTATTGCTTATCTACTGCCATGGATTCTGTTTAAACTCTGAGACAAATTTTTGCATTTAAAAATGCGAAGAAAGGCGGAACAGTTAATCCTGATGCTTCGAAAAACTGAAGATATAAAGATTTTCAGTCTCGTTTTGAGAAAATCTTAAAATGAGCTGCTTTTTTAATCACTCAGTCTAGAAAAGTCTTGCATACAATTTAAAAATAGAAATCAAAACGGAAGAAAACGAATTTCAACTGATTTTTTTTTTTTTCAGAATAAAAAAATACCGACTTTCGTCAAAATAATGATAGTTTAAAGTTCAGTATGCACAATAGCAGATCTGAAGTTTATTAACAAGAAATGAAACCTCCAGTTTTCTTTTCTCTAGTATTGTTTTCGATTTTTAAAATTATATGTAGTACGTTTCTTAAAACAATACTAAAAATATTCATAACTCAAGTTTTTTGAAATCTTAAGGTTTGCTGTTGCAACTTTTTTCATATTTTTACATCCAAAAATATATCCTAGAGTTTGACAGGAATTCGTGTGACAAACGTAGTAAGTGGCAAAAAGTGAACTAGTAAATAAATTTCCAAGCAGGACCGTAGATTATTGATAGGTTAAAGTAAAAAATTTGTTAGATGCCATAAACTATTACATCGATATAAAGAGGGCCAGAGAAAATTTTTCTTTAAAAATAAAGAAATTTCTCCTACTTGGCAACTACATACATCTGTCTTGCGATTCAATCAATTGAAATTCCCCTTTTAATCGAGATGAATAACGTTTTGAAACGGTATATTTTGATCATTCTATCATGATCCTCTTCTTCCTCCTCTTGCGTTATGATTATGACATGATTTGTATTTTATTTTCTATAATGTATTTATTGTAATTTTTTAACATTTATATAGTATTTCAGAAAATGTCCGTTCGTTGTTAAGTATGAGAAAATGAGAATTGAGCTGAAAACAAACAATAAATGTTGAATTTCAAAATAACATTCAAAATGAAAGGTTGGAAAATGGATAAAACTTGGAATCGTCTGCTGGGCTCATCTGAGCTTAAAAGAGCTTAAAACAACTCCAAGCCCTCGCTGAGTTAAAATAGAACGATTCTATCTCAGATGCACATAATGGTACCTCTGTATTTGCGAATATTTAAGCTAAGTATTATCGAAATAATGAATTTTGTTAAAAGACAGAAAACCTGCATGTAGTGGTAGAAATATGGATTAACATGCTGATTGAGATAATTAGTTTCTATACGAATGTCTATAATTCTCGCAGTAATAATGGCAAACTGTTTTATTTGCAGCTCTTTAAAACCCTGTACCGCATTTGTTGCTTTTTCCAAGCTTTATCAATTTCTCCAACCCTTTTTGATCCATTTTCAGTTGTTCTAAGCTCATTTCTCATCGTTAAAATTGACATCGTCGTGCCCGAAAAGGACCATAACAAAATGATGGAAATGTCATCTCAAAACTCAAATATCGGATAAATCATTACACCTCGGCCAGCACATAGTAAAACAAACTACCTACTCTTATACCGAAGTTACTATCACTCGCTGACAATGTACAATGATACACAAATAAAAACTCAACAAGCTATAGTCGACCCTTTCACTCTCCTCCTCCGCTGCAATCAGCATCCCGTAGCGTCCATTAACCTCCTTCCCGACCATCCCGAAATTCCGATCCATCCGAGGTACCGGGGTACAGCTCTCGTAGCTGCGGCGCGTAGAGAACTCGCGCGCGATATCAATCGGCGGTCCGTGCGTGAGTCGCATTGCAATGCCCCGAATGACGGACGCGCTATAATGGCGTCGTCGTCCAGCTACACACACACACACACACACACACACACATCCTACACACCTCTCACATTCGCTTATTACGAGAGAGAGGGAACTGTAAACTTGTGCTTTGTGACGCGGTTTTACGGCGAAGGAATTATATAGGGCGACGGCAGGAGCCCTTTTATTAGTATGCCGCGCGCGGAAAGATAAACCCACAGAGCGAGGGGTGCTAGAGTCTCGCGCCCCACCATTGTTATCGAGTTCATGAGGAAGAAGAGAAAAGGACCGGGGCTGGAGTTGGATGGGGGGCGTCGTTTTTGCTTTTTAATGAAGTACCGCGTGGCAGAAGAGCGAAGGTGAATTCTTTTTTTCCTTTTTATAGATTTTTCGTGTCGCTGAGATTTCGTATGGGGTAATGGAGAGCTGCTGGGAAGGTTCTGGTCGTAGGGAAGTGCGTGTATATAAATATTTCAAGAGGTGTTCTTCGGCGCGAATGAAGAAACATTGAGGGGCCGGTAAGTATATGTTTATGGGGGTTGTTCATTAGTTGGGAGGGTCTGTAGGGAAAATATTAATTCAAAAATATACGTTTGTTTTCTTTTTGGTTTATGAGCAATTTAGCCTGTATATTTTGAAATTCCATGGTAAATTTACAATTGCCGCAGTACAGTGCGCAGTTATTGTGATTGTGAAAGTCATTCATTTTATCAACACTTCGTGATTGCTATCGACAAGAGTCAAACAATAACATGGACCGCTCAAATGGTAAAAATCGTATAAACTTTTAAAATAAAACTGAAAGCAATTAGTTTTCATTGGTCTTTTTGGGAATTACCTACAAAATTTGTTCAATTAAATACACAAAGTGCACCGACAAATATGACAAAAAGCCGTTTATCAATATTTTTCATTTATGTGAAAATAAATCAAAACTTTTACATTCCCATAAAAATCCATTAAATGCTCACTTTTTCTATTTCCCACTCTTTTTTTTTTGGAAATTCGTACGGTAAGCTTTCTTGATGGATCATGTAATTTTAACAATTTTCGTCACATAAACGTTAATGCTAAAAAAATCATCCCGCAAAGAAGTTTCTAATATCCTACACAGAAAATATAGGATAATCAATCGTGTTATTTTACAATGCAATCATTATCTCGTATCCTACAAAGTTTAATTCCAAACCATCGTTAGCTATATATTTAAACTCAGCTACATATCTCCCAACTAAACCCAAACAAGCACGCCCATTAATACAACTGTTTTTCTCTTTCTCCCTTCTTCTCATTATCCAAAAGCTTCTGTGTCTCTCCTGCCAACCCCAGCAAATAATCACGCTCAGCCGTCACCCTATTCCTTGCCACACCTATATACTCTCGCGAAGAAAAACACACATACACACACGCACGCACACTCTCATCCCAAGAGACAATAGCCGAACAACGGCGGCGTCCGCGTTTATTCGAACGGAAGTAAGAGGCAGCCGGAGAGGAAGCGGACGGGTTCAATTAACGGCAGCGTCGCAACGTCGTCGTCGTCAACGGCGATTATGAGTCGAGTCGCTGGCGCAGACCCTTTCTCTTTCATTTTTGTTCAATCAATATGCGACCTTGCCGCCACCGCCCACGAGCAGCAGGGCGTCTTCATTGAAGTATAGAGAGTGTGCGGGAATGACGGGGGCGAGTGCATGAGAGCTTCGTAATATCAATAGGTTGATTAGAGCTCTTTTAATCGTGTTTATTGTTCGCGGTAATGGGACGGGTCGCGTGTAAAGACGTGTGATTTACTTTATTTTCAACTTTATTTATATTAAAATCACCTGGAGGAAGATTTTAATATAAATATAAAGCAAGAAATATTACTTCCGTAGAGACTTACGTGAATTTTGGGTGAATCTCAGGTAAAATTCACCTTCCCTTTTTAGACTTTTTACACGCGAAGTTCACAGGAAAAACACATGATATATTAACATGAATTTATCTGAATTTCACCTATATATTTCACACAATCTGCAGGTGGAATTTCATGTGAAATTTCAGATGGAATCCAGAAGAATATTCGCAACCGGGCTATGTGGGGTTAAAAACAGATGATTTTAATTTTGTTTGAAAATAGATGAAAACGTTCATTTTAAGTTATAGCATAATAATTATAGTAATTCTTTTGAGGGCAATTTTCCGGATCGTCTTTAAATATTGTTTGATCGCAATAATTAATAAAGTTATCTACTTGAATATCTTGCTTTTATTCAATTAAAAAGAGTGGTAGTAATAGATACCTCAATAACATTAAAACAATAATTATAAAACTCCTTAAATAATAAATGAATGCGGTGCATCGCGTTTTAACGTTCAAAAGTGGTACGCCGAGTGTTATTTTAAGGTGGTTCTTTCATGACTCCCTAGTCAAAGCAGTGCTAAATGAAGAGGGTACCTAAAATTAAAAAAACCATAGTCGAAATGTGATTTATTTATTTAAAATGATAGAGATAGCCAATGTATTATAAATAAAGTGTATTTAACATGACTAAGATAACTTTTTTAACAAAATGTCGATATTTTAGAAACAGCACAAACAATTATTGATAAAACATCTTAATCTTTTTTGTTTCTTAACCGATTTTAATTTTCAAGATCTCATTTTGTTCCTTAAGTAATTTCATTTCAACTTGCTCAAGGGAAAATTTTAAATTATTCAAAACCAAGAAAGTTATAGCCAATTAAAATGAAATATTTTTTTAACCCCGTGTATGAATTTATAAACAATTGGCTATAATTTTCTTGGTTTTGAATAATTTTAAATTTTTCCTTCGGCAAGTCCCCATGAAATTACATAAGGAACAAAATGAGATCTTGAAAATTAAAATCGGTTAAGAAACAAAAAAGATTAAGATGTTTTATCAATAACTGTTTGTGCTGTTTCTAAAATATCGAATTTTGTTAAAAAAGCTATCTTAGTCATGTAAAATACACTTTATTTACAATACATTGACTATTTCTATCATTTTAAATAAATAAATCACATTTCAACTATGGGTTTTTTAATTTTAGGTACCCTCTTCATTTAGCACTGCTTTGACTAGGGATTCATGAAAGAACCACCTTAATGAAAGAAAACGCAATAATTGCGCTATAATATAGACACATAGCTTTATTACTGTAGCGCACATGCAAGTTATGCGCTCGGATAAGGCAATAAAGGTACGCAGCCGGTGTCAGAGCGAGGTTCATAAAGCCCGTGCTCCTAAACGAATTAAAAAAAGAAAAAAAAATGACTAAAGAAAAAACCATTGGCCTTATTGCCTCGATATAATTACAAATCTTGAGCAACTTAATCTTGAGCAGTTACGTCCTAATGATAAACAAACGCGACACAATTATGAGTTGATTAATTTTCCTTAAAGAAAGCCCGATCCAAGGGAGTTCCATGGATCAATATTAGACAACGACACTAAAGTACCACCCCGATTAATTGGTAAAAAGAAAAAGACACCTCCGACCAAGTTGCATCGACTTTTTCGGCTGACGTCGCACAGACTATATTATATATATGAGCTATTCCAAAAATTATTTCCCTTTTACGTCTCGAAAAAAATAAAAAAATTTGTTTGAAGGCACACTTATCTGATAAGGTTTCTTTGTTCTTTAACGTTTAGGCACTTCTTAATTATTAAATAATCCACCCCTAAAATCATCCGCCTCGTAAACAATTCAAACTATCGCGCAGCTTCAGACAGATCGATAAAAAAAAAATAACAAAGAGCATATCCAGATTTCCCATTAAACATTCACAATTGGCATTTGCTTAAATAGACCGTCTTTTTCCTTTTAATTCCCCAAACTATTACCGTGTATGGCGCGCTCGCATGTGCGTATCTGCCGATCATTTAACAGCGGCGCGTGCGTGTCCCTCGCGCACAGGTGCGTTCCTATTGTTTGCGCTAAAGCCAACAGCAAAAGGTTAACGGGGGATAAGCTCCGACCGTGCCCGCAGATGCTTATCATGTGTGTGTGTGTGTGTGTGTGTGTGTGTGTGCGTGTGTATGCGTGTGCGCGTGCGTGCGTGAGTGTGTGTGTGCGTGTGTGTGTGTAAAAGCTATTCCAAACATTATTTCCCTTACGTCTCGAAAATAAAAAACTGTTTTTGAAGGCACACTCATCGGACAAGATTATTTTTTGTTCTTTAAGCTTTTCCGAATGTGAAGAAAATAGGTACACGCCCGATTTAATGGTATCATTTTTTGGCGACACTTTTAACTCAATTTTGGATTGAAAAGAGTTGACGGAAATTTCACCTTTTATTTCTAAACGACGAAACTTTAAAATATGATATAATTTTGAATGCACATCTGCAGGACAAATTTTTCTTGTTCTTTAAGTCTTTTTGAATGTGAAAAAAATTATTTACAAGCCCGATTGAATGGTACACTGAAAAAAAAAACGTCTATTTCTGCTCGGGACCCAAGCGAAATCTGCTTTGCTAACCCAAGCAAGCGGCGTAAAGCAACTCCTGCTCATCGACCCAAGCAGTTTTTACTTGGCAGTAAAATGAGATATTTGCTTAGCAGAGGGCAGGTAGAATTAACCTAAGAAACAGTCGAAAACAATGGATGTATGTAGCTCACGTCTAGGCGTCGAACGTATCCATAGCGTGGTCTAGGTGTGCGAGGTCGCCGATGATGGAGTCAAGGAAGTGCGTTCCGTATGTTATCCGCATTTGTATAATATAATGTTTAATTTTCTTTTTCTTTTTGTTTTTCCGAGGTACTAGGTGAATCTTCTTAGGCGCCCGTTCTTTCTTTGGAGGTTTAGCAAGAAGGATGATAACATCATTGGAGTTACGAGTTTTTAAAAAAAACACGTTTTTGTTTTTGATGATAACTAAAGAACCGTGATAGATAGAAAATTAATTTTTTTAGAGAATATAGGTATTTTAATTCTCTTTCGAATGCCACCCACCCCATTCAGATACATAGAGCCGTTCTCGAGAAATTACGGTTTTGAAAAAATGTCAACAAATTTTTAACCTCAAATATCTCTGAAATTTATGAACCAATCATTTTGCCCAAAGAACTCGATCGAGAACTATAAAAAGTCTACCTCTAAAAGGAATTTTGAAGCCATTAAGTCAATTTTACTCTTGTAATCGTTGGACATACAAAATTGATTTTTTTCATTTTTCAATTTTTTACTCAAAATCTAGCCTACAGAATGTATTCAAATTTTAACAGATTATAGCTATTTATATTCTGTATTATCATGATTTTTCTCAAAAAAATTGACCGATAAGTTTAGGAGTTATAAGCTTCTAAAATAAACACGTTTTTGTTAATAACAAAAGAACCGTGATAGCTAGAAACTTTTTTTTTTAGAAAATATAGGTATTTTAATTCTCTTTCGAACGCTACGCATCAGATTCGAATAACTCAATCCTATCATTAAAAAAAATCAAAAAACAGTTTTGAGAAAATAAAATATTTGAAAAAAACAAAAACGCATCGCTCCAATCAAAAAACGGATTTTTGACCCGCCATCACAAAAAAAAAAAAAAAAAAAAAAAATGAGACCTGTCCGGTCAAAATCGACCGAGTAGAAGCTGAGATCCAGGCGTATACACACACACACACACACACACACACACACACACACACACACACACACACACACACACATCCATACAGACATTTTTCAAAAACCATGTATTTTGATTCCTAACACCTCGGAACACAATTATAACATGTTTTTACAACAACTCAAAAATTTACTATCACAAAGCTTCCTCTAGGAGGAAGCAAAAAAATTTCTTGACATTCTTCTATATATAACTTCTTAAAATTTTAACTTAATCTTGTATAGAAAAAATGTACTAAGGACTCCTCTGAAAAATTTTAGCGTCTCCCACCATGCACAAATAAAAAATTACATTGAGCTGAGCACTTTTATTCATGGTTATTTTACATAAAAATGTACAACAGTTTAAGAGACATTACTGACATCATTTTAATTTCTTGAACTAGACAAATGCTTCTCAAACCAAGGCTGAGACCAATATTTTAAATAAATATCATAAATATCAAAGACTTGCAAGGGTACTAGATCTATAATCACACTACTGCATCACAATCCGTTAGCAAATTAAAATATTGGTTGCAGATTCAAAAACTATAGCCATTACAGGAATTTATATTTATGCTGAAGTTAGCAGCTCAAACTTGGCAGCTACTAGGAATAAACATGCTTCAGAGGCTCCCGAAACAAAGTTTTCTTACTTTTTAGGTTAATTTGGTTTAGTAATATGTCAAAAGTAACAATAATTGAAAAAATTTGATTCGGGGTGCACACCTGTGCCATATTTATCCCTGGCAGCTGCCGAGTCTCAGCTGCTAACTTCAGCGTCGTCTTCATGTACTGCAATATTCACAAAATATATGGCTCCTCTGAAACATTTAGCACCCCTCACCATAAGCTAATCATTAATTATATATTATTTTCTGAACACTTGGATTTGTTGAAGTTTTCACTAGAAACCACTTGAATTAATAAATACTCCATCATTGAACCCACACATCATGGAAAATTAAAAACAACCAGTTTATGAACTAAGAATCACTGTGAAAACAAAAGTTCAAACTATAAAATGGTTTAAGGAGGTTCCACCAAAAATTATTATTGGAATCTTTGATATCTACACTGCTATTCTACTAAACACAACAATTTTCGTATTCTATTTAGAAATGTTATGAGAATATAAAATATAAATACTTGATCACCGTACACTTTTGATAATCAGAGAAACTCTTGCAACTCACTATTTACATGTTTTAATAATTGGACATCCTTATTTTTTAACTACTTAAAAAATTGCATCTTTTGTTATCCATTTAGAAATTTTATAAGAGATATTCAAGTATACAACTTCTGATCTTGCATCTGTATTTTAACTTTAGTCTTGCTAGATTTGGCGTCGAATTCCCATTCTAGATAATTAAAAAAATCTTATTTTTGAATATAAATCCAACTATGTTTTCTTCTTTTTGTACAATAACGTACAAATTCAGGTCATGTGCTCCTTGTACAATCTGAAAAAAATATTGGAAAATCCACAGAAAGTGTCATGTTTATTTCCAAAAGAAATTTTATATTTTACATAGACATTTAGTGATATAATACTTATCTGATCTGATAATTTATTCTTTTTGTTGTTTAAAAAACTTCTGTCCTTCTAGTTCTTGTATTTAAAAAATTAATCAGTCTTGCTAGATTTGGCGTTGACTTCCCATTCTAGATAATTAAAAAAATTTAATTTTTGAGTATAAATCCAACTATATTTTCTTCTGTTTGCACAATAACGTACACATTCAGGTCATGTGCTCCTTGTAAAAACTGAAAAAAATATTAGAAAATCCATAGAAAGTGTCATGTTATTTCTAAAAGAAATTTTATATTTTACATGGACATTTAGTGATATAATACTTATCTGATCTGATAATTTATTCTTTTTGTTGTTTAAAAAACTTCTGCCCTTCTAATTCTTGTGTAGTCTTTTCATGTTAGCCAATTTAATTTAAAAAATATAACTTCAACTAATAATGTTTCATTCTTTTGTACAATCATGTATAAATACAGATTAGTCTTCTTGTTTTGTAAATCTGAAAAAAAATTTTTTTAAATCAACACAAAAAGTCGATGTTCTTCTCTCAACAATATTTAAAAAATTTGAAATAAATATTTACACATTTAATACTTATCTAATGATTATTTTTATTGTTGATATATGACATTACTGTATGTAGATTATTATATTATTATAGTAGACATATTCTATTATAGTAGATAGTGCTGTATCATCATTATCATATATTTATATTACATCGTAGAGAGGTTAGTTATATTAGATTTATTATATCTAATGCACGATGAAGAATCCGTGATCCACAATATTTATTGTGTATATATATAAAGATGTGTAAGAATAGGTCATCGTCGCCCAGACACGGGAATATATATATATACACACACACACACACACACACACACACACACACACACACACACACACACACACACACACACACACACACACACACACACACACACACACACATATATATACTATATATAAACTGAAACAGGAAACCGGAAGTGAGAAGAAAACGAAGTCTGACGATGAGAAATGGAGAAACTTCAGAATCGGAAACCAGACATAAAATTTTTCACTATTTAATATCTTTAATATGAGAACATCGTTTTACATGAAACTTTTGTGCAACATAGTATAGCCAAATAGCATGTTATTATTATAAATTTGAGTTAAATAAAAGCGATTGAAAATTGCAGTAAATATTTGAATTTTTCGGTCAGACATTTCAATGCACTGTTAAAAGGATTTGCATTAAATTTAATGAACATGTAAATGAAGCAAATTTCAAGTATGTAAATTAAAACCAAATTAATGAAATTACCTGAAAATAAATGTACAAATAACTGAAAATTAATACAAATCTGCATTACAATTAAGGAAAATCTGCATTACAATTAATGCAAGTTTGCATTAAAATTAATGCAGATCTGCATTACAATTAATCCACATCTGCATTACAATTAATGCAAATCAGCATTACAATTAATGCAAACCTGCATTACAATGTATGAAAAATTGATGGAAATCTGCATTGTAATTAATGAAAATCCGCATTACAATTAATGCAAGTTTGCATTAAAATTTATGCAAATTTACATTATAATTAGTGCAAATCTGCATTACATTTAATGCAAATCTGCATTACAATTTATGCAAATCTGTAATGTACTGTAAATGTACTGGAAAATTTCATCGCTGCACATTAAAAAAAATCCCGTAAACTGGAATTTCAATTGAATGCATATTTGAAATTTCTAGCAAAAGACGTTATACTAATAAAATTTTACTTGAAAACATTATTTACTTTGTTGAAAAATATTTTTTTTTTTTATTCAACAAATTATTTTTTTATTTTGCGAAAATAAAAAATTTTTAGAAAATGTAATAGTGCTACACAGTTTGTAGTGGAAATTATTTATTTTGATTCAAATTTTATTATATATTTTGCTTACCTCACTTTTTTTAATTCCAGCAACAATGTTAATTTATGCATATAACTTTTTAATATTATAAATTTTCGCATTTTCATTAAAGAACTTGTAACTTTTAATTAATCGCATTTTTATTATCGCAGAAAAAAACTTACATAAAATTTTCGACCTAACCGGGAATCGAACCCGCAAACTTTGGGTTACTACGCACGCACGCTATCCGTTACGCTATCGCTCGCTTGAAGAAGTTTGACATTTTCATCTACATAAGGTGCATTATCCATATTAATACAATTGATATTACATTTTGACTAACTAAAATATTAATGGCTTTTAAGAATTATTTATTTAAACAATATTTTAAGTAAACGAGTTCGATTTTATGTAAACTTAATTAAATTGATGTGAAATACCGACATAATTTTTGAACGTGTACATCTTATGCAAATACTAATAGAATTACTCAAAAAATTTAAGAGTATAGTATTTACATATTTGGAGCGCCTGACAATCTTGTTTTTCAAAAAAAAAAAAAAAAAAAATACTTAGAAATTATTTAATTAAATAAAAACCGCAATGCCGGTAAGTAGGAATCTGCATTTGTATAATTTTGATCTAGTTTTTAAACGAGCATATCTGATGGAAATGCTAATAAAATCACTCAAAAAATTTCTGAGCATAGTATTTACATATACGGAGCGCTTGACAAAATTGTTTTTCTAGATAAACGTCTGAATATTAATTTCATTATTTAATAAATTAACTTTTCAAACATTGATTTGGCAAAACACAATTTTCACGCCCTCCGAACATACAAATACTATACTCAAAAAATTTTTTCGAGCGATTGTATTAGTACTGTCATGAGATATACTCTTTGAAAAAATTGGATCAAAATGACAAAAATGCAGATTCCTACTTATTGACATTACAATTTTTATTTAATTAAAAAATTCCAAAACATTTATTTGGAAAAACACAATTTTCACGCCTTTCGTATATGTAAATACTATACTCAGAATTTTTCTGAAGCGATTCTATTAGTACTGTCATGAGATTTTCTTAAAATAAATTTAAACTAGATGCGATAAAAAATTTCTTTTTGATACTAAAATTTAAGGCATACTTAATTCTAATTCAATGTAAATATTCATTAAAGTTAACACATTTCCTGTAAAAAGTATATAAATTTTATGTAGATGCATTAAATTTGTCTTGCTTTAACAGTAATCTCTTTATGCCCTTGCATAGTAGTATTTATGAAAATGTTTATAAAATTAAAAGAACAATAACTTAAATGTAATTCTCAGTACTGGAATAGACTTTCTTGTTATATGTCATGAAATTTCATGTAAAATTAGTTAAATTTTTAATATCATCACATTAATTTTAATGCACGTGAACTGTATTATTTATGCGGATGCCCTGGTAGAAAATAACCCAACCAAAATGGCTTAACTGCAACTGTTGGCTAATCTTTTTGGCCAACGAATAACAAAAATATTAACGAACGGTTGGCCAGTGGATGGTGAACTATCGATAATTAAAAGCATCGAATGCGTGGACTAGGTCTTTGGGGTGGCCGATGATGGACTCTTATAGGTGGTGCGCTCCGTAGTTTTATGCGTTAAGATCTCAGGGTGAATCTAATACGTGGCCCAGGTGTTCGGGGTAGCCGATGACGATGTATAGGTGGTGCACTCCGTAGTTTTTGCATCTAGGTGTCGGAATGCATTCTATGTGTGGTCTAAGTAGTCTGTGTAGCCGATGACTGAGTCTAGGTGGTGCGCACCGTAGGTTTGTAGCTCTAGGTGTTGGAACTTATCGAATGCGTCGTCTAGGTGTTCTGGGTGACCGATTACGGAGTCTTGGTAGTGCGCACCGTAGGTTTTTGGCTGTAGGTGTTGGATCTCATCGAATGCGTCTTTTAGGTGTTCGGGGTAGCCGATGACGATGTCTAGGTAGTGCGCTCCGGAGGTTTTTTGCATTTAGGTGTTGGAACACATCGAATGCGTGGTCTAGGTCTTTGGGG
Organism: Torymus aiolomorphi; assembly: GCA_036365515.1. Lineage (NCBI taxonomy): Eukaryota > Metazoa > Arthropoda > Insecta > Hymenoptera > Torymidae > Torymus > Torymus aiolomorphi. The sequence continues at coordinate 21,087,541 of CM070875.1, read as the reverse complement.
TAGCCAATTACGGAGTCTAGGTGGTGCGCACCGTAGGTTCTTGGCTGTAGGTGTTGGATCTTATCGAATACGTGGCCCAGGTGCTCGGGTAGCCGAAAACGATGTCTAGGTGGTGCGCTCCGTAGTTTTTTGCATCTAGGTGTTGGAACACATCGAATGCGTGGTCTAGGTCTTTGGAAGAGCTGATCATGCGTTTAGGTGGTGCGCTCTATAGTTTTTTGGCTCCAGATGTTGGAACACATCGCAAACATGGTGGACGAGGAAAACTACGGAGAGCATTACCTAGACACCGTCATCGGCTACCCCGACCACCTAGACCACGCATGGAATGCATTCCGACACGTAGACGCAAAAAACTACGGAGTACACCACCTAGACATCGTCATCGGCTACCCCGAACACCAGGGCCACGTATTCGATGAGATCCAACACCTACAGCCAAGAACCTACGGTGCGCACTACCTAGACTCCGTAATCGACTACCCCAAAGACCTAGACCACGCATTCGATGTGTTCCAACATCTAGATGCAACAAACTACGGAGCGCACAACCTAGACATCGTCATCGGCTACCCCGAACACCTAGACGACACATGGAATGAATTTCGACACCTAGATGCAAAAAACTACGGAGCGCACCATCTAGACTTCGTAATCGGTCACCCTGAACACCTAGACGACGCATTCGATGAGATCCAACATCTACAGTCAAAAACCTACGGTGCATACCACCTAGACTGCGTAATCGGCTACCCCGATCACCTAGACCACGTATGGGATGCATTCCGACACCTAGATGCAGAAAACTACGGAGCGCACCACGTAGACTTCGTAATCGGTCACCCTGACCACCTAGACGACGTATTCGATGAGTTCTAACATCTACAGCCACAAACCTACGGCGCGCACCACCTAGACTCTATCATCGGCCACCATTTTGCGAAGCTAATGAGCCATTTATTTGTATCAAGAAATCAATTTTCTTATTATAACATTTATTGGCCAACCGCAAGGCTTATTCCGTGATGAAATAAGCGGTAATTATTACCGACCATTGGTTAAATGGTTGGCCAAACCTTTGCGATTTGGTGAACGGATGGTGAACGGTTGGTTAGCATTTCTATCAGGGTGGTAAAGAAATTCCATGGATCGCTAGTCAAATGTAGTGCTCAGAACTGGAATATCCTTTTTCATTTTGTCATAAAATTTCATGTAAAGTTTATTAAATTTTTAATATCATCACATTAATTTTAATGCACGTGAACTATATTATTTATGCGAATGTGAATGAAATTCAATGGATCGTTACTCAAATTTAATGCTCAGTACTGGAAAAGCCTTTTTCATTTTATGTCATGAAATTTCATGTGAAGTTTATTAAATTTGTTTCATATTCACATTAATTTTAATGCACGTGAACCGCATGATTTGTGTTTATGTACATGAAGTTTAAAGCATGGTACTTTAAATTTAATGAACATTAGTTGATTTAATTATTCGTATAATGTAATGAAATATTATGAAATGTAATTAAATTTCGTTATCTTCAACATTAATTTTAATGCACGTGAACTGTAATTTTTATCATCATGTTCATTAAACTTTGTGCATAAGACATTAATTTTAATTTACACTCGTAATTTTCATGCAATACAGATATTTCATGTACTCGTACAATAATTTCTATGTACAGGTACAATAATTTTAATGTACTTTCATTAATATTGTATGGATTTACATTAATTTTATGGTAGATGTGCATAAAATGATATTTAAGTTACAAATTCATGAAAATTAATGCACGAGTGTACATTAAAGGTGCATTAAATTTAATGATATTTTTAACAGTGTGTATATGTAGCACGGGTCGCTCCTTCAGGCTTGCCTTCGGAGCGCTCCCGTGCTCCTTGATATCTAAAGATATCAAAGAGTAACTCGAATTTGAAAAGTACCGCGGAATTACTTATATATATATATATATATATATATATATATATATATATATATATATATACACACACACACACACACACACACACACACACACACACACACACACACACACACACACACACACACACACACACACACACACACACACACACACCCACACACACACACACACACACACACACACACACACACACACACACACACACACACACACACACGATAAGCATCTGCGTATATATATATATATATATACATACACACACGATAAGCATCTGCGGGCTCCGTTGGAGCTTAGCCCCCGTTAACCTTTTGCCGTTGGCTTTCATGCGAATAATAATAGGTACGCACCTGTGCACGAGGGGCACGCACGCGCCGCTGTTAAATGATTGGCAGATACGCGCATGCGAGCGCGCCATACACGGTAATAGTTTGGGGAATTAAAAGGAAAAAGACGATCTATTTAAGCAAATGCCAATTGTGAATGTTTAATGGGAAATCTGGAAATGCTCTTTCCCTGGTGGAAATTGAATTCATTTTTTGAGTAGTAAATGGCTAGTTTGATCCAAAATGGCAAAAAAATTGACTCCAGTTTTCCTCAATAAGTGTAACGATTTTTTTAACCTATTTTTCACATTTATTGGTTGCAGAAATACTCACAATTTTGTACTATCTATTAATTTGGCATTTTAATGCTTGTTAAAATAGCTAGTCGATGAAGCCATTATAAATCTAGTAACAAGCGATTTGTTATGGCGATGAGTAAGAGAGATAGAGTCACGTGTCAAAATAACGATTTTGGTTTATATCTTATAGAATAAAGCTGTAAATAGTACAAAGACTACTAAATTTTGTTTATATCCCAGTAAACTATCTCTTAAGAGTATAAGTTTTAAAATATATGATTGAATTGTTATGAAATTTTAATGTAAAGATTTTCAGGTTCGGGCCATTCCATAAAATGGGAGAAGTTGATAAAAAGGCGTTACATGTCTGTCTAATAACTAGCCATTTCTAATGGCCAGTTTCTGTTTTCCTTCCCATTTTTAATGGACTAATTTCTACTAGGGTTGTTAATTTTTTTTATCCATCTGCCTGAAGCTGCGCGATTGTTTGAATTGTTTACGAGTCGAGTGATTTTAGGGGTGGCTTATTTAATAATGAAGAAGGGCCTGGGTATTGTCGAGGGACACGATGAGGAAGTATATTAGCTTACGGTGTTAAGTAAGGGCAATTAAGAGGACAAAACATAGTTGAAAACTGGACAAAAAAATCATTCAATCGTGAATAATATCATTAATCGTGTCAAACTTGTTTACCCAAAAAAGGATATATGAGGCGTTTCGCCCCAGTTCTCCCAGGCCGGTAAGCGGGCACCTATAAACCTCACCTTTTCCGTCTGTTTGCTACATCAAAATATGCCTATCGAAAAAACTTCGCATGCGTTTTTGACGTATTTTTTTAATTTTCACGTTTTGACCTTGAAAAAACATAAAACATGTTATAGGGGAGACTCGGGCAAGATGAAACACCCAATTTCCTTGGATATTATAATAGGTGGCGCTAAAATAATAGTGAGCATTAATAGATAACAACATTGTTGACTATATGCTAGTATGATTTAGGCCTACCCTGGTGGAAATTTGTCTATCTGAAATGGCCACAATCTCAATAAATAGGTAGGAAATATGGCTAGTTAATAGGCCCCGGTGAAACGCTTTTTCTCTCATTATTCGCACATTTAATAGATTGGACATAACCTCCAAATTTTCGTTTGAAGTTTACTTAAAGAATTGACGTTAAATTGGATGGTATTCAACTGTAACTGATAGCTTACTAAAATATAAACAATATGAGTAGACAGAAAAACCATTTACAGCAGTCCTTTTGAAGATATTACGTAGAATGTATTTATTGCCATTAGATTCTGTCTCTCTCACTCTTTGTCATAACAACAGGCCTTCTACTAGCCATTTCCAAACTAAAAAGCTGATCAATTTTAATACCTTTAAAATACTCAAGAACAAGCTTGTGCTTGTCTTCGCAAAACTCATTCTATTTTTCAGTCTATTAAATGTTCGAATAATAGGGAAAAAAGCGTTTCACCGGGAGCTAGAAACTGGATAAGGGAAATTCCCATGTTATAGCAAGTTTCTAATATAAATAGCCAGTTATTAGTTAGAAAATGTTTTGGATTTACAACAGGGTATTACACGCAAAAAAGAACAGTTACAGTTACAAGAACAGTGATAAAATAACATTGGGTAATATATATATATATATATATATATCAAATGTTAAAAAGTATTAGTGCCGGGCAAGATGGTACGGGCAAGATGCAGTGCCGGTCTTAGGGCGGGGCGAGAAGGGCAGTCGCGCCGGGCCTCGCGCTGACAGGAGCCCCGCGATGCAGGCCTGGACTGGCCATCGGTAATTCGGGAGAGCTCCCGGGGCCTGATTCTAAAAATGTCTCACACTCGAGACACACAAAATCCGAGAATAACCTTACCTATTATTTTATTCATATTTTATACATAATTTCAAAATTAATAATTTTTAATCTGCATAAATGAATATAATTATAATTATGTCATCAATTGCTGCAAAAATGATAAATTTTGTTATTAAAAATTAATTAAAGGAATAAGCAAATTAAGTTTGAGCAATCCACACCGGCAAATGAACTTTGTTCTTAGTGTAGTTTCCCTAGCCTACACTCCTAAGCTTATAATTTATTTTAAAATTATTTAACTGAGCAAATGATAAATTATTTAAACTTTTTAAGATTAAAAGTATTAAGAATAATTATAAATATTCGGAATAATAACCTGTTTATATGACGGACATAAATCATGGTTGGCATCTAATGCAGTAGCTCTCATTATATTGTACGCATTTTTTGTCAGGTTCGCCTCTATAAGCAATGCAAGCGCTTTCTCTGCAGTCAGCCTTACACTTTTATCATATTTTATAGGCTTTATAATTTCATTTGCATTCTCTGCTTTACCTATAATGTCCATCAATTCCACTCCGCTTAAATTCGTTTCCATTCTCATTTTCTTTTTGCTACTTCGTAACATTCTTCATTACTTAAATTAGAACTGATATGAGCTCTATATATCTAAAACTATACCATTTAATGGCCATGACAGAAATGTTTAATTTTTATAAAACTTGAACTCTTGTGCAGCTTTATAATATTATTAATTTTTTATTATTTTAGTGTTTCTATTACATTTGGTTATATTTTAAGTTATTTATATTTGTTCACCATTAACAGGAGTCATCGAGCGCGGGAGCGCTTCGAAGGCAAGTATAGAAAGAGGCTAGGAGTCGACCGTGCCATTCACTCTTCGAAATAGGTGTCCGATATATACAGATTTCCGAATCGTAACCAAAACGTATCTAAACGTATGAAAAAGTACGCAAACGTAACAGGAACGTATGTTTTTATTTCTGTTCGGGCATTAATAGGTTTCAGGGATAGCAATAAATTCATTGCTTTTTTTGTCAAATATATATATATATATATTACTTTTCTGTACAAATTTCCTGTAATATAAAGTCATTCCTGAGACAAAGACTGTTCCTCTGAAAATACGTTAAGTGGACGACGTTTCGGACACTTTTTTGTCTCTTGTCCAGACTTTTTATTAAACAGATGAAATTACACTATAAAATACTTTAAATAAAACTAACTGCACTAACATAAATGGCTGGCGTCAGAATGAACTTCAAACAATTTATTTATAAATAACATAATTTGGTCAAAATAAATAAAAAAGCTTTTTGTTCACATACTAAATAGCTACGACAGATTAGTTAACAAGAGCATTACAAGAAGAATTTCAATGAAATTGTGCCGGTTCATTAGATCCCGCAGTATTCCACACCACCCAGGAGGTTCTGCCCAAGGCGCCTTAGATTTTATAGTGGACCTTCGCCAATAGCCATATTATACCACTTAATAATGGGTTAAATTTTTGGATTATTAATGATTTCTTTTTCCAACATAGCAATTTTTTCTTCTAATATACATTGTGTCTTGATAATGTTTTGCTGATTGAACCATATTTTTCTTTTTTGATACAAATTTTCCTGTGCCTCTCTCCCCTCAATTTCCAAAATGTACAATTCCTGGTTCATTTGTCTATTCATCTGATTTAAACTCTCAATAGCCTGCACGCAACTATTATTTTTAATTATTTTATCCATAAGAGTTAATGATTCAGGTATTCCTTTGATCCCTAGCTTTTCCCTCAAGCGCTCCAAATCTTCTTGGACCTTTTCAATCTTTTTGTCTATTTCGATACTCTCGGTATACACACAGTATTTATGAGCATGCGTTGTTTTTATCTTTTTTAAATGCTTGCCTTCACTACCCATCGTATTATCGTCAAGCTCCGGTCTTTTCCGCTTCTCTGTCGCAATTGATGGGATGAACTCCATTTCTAAATTTAAAAATACTCTGCTAAAATTGAAATTTAACGGTGATTCAATGTTACTTGTAGCAAGTAAGTACTTTGTTGGAAGATACTCCTAGACTTAGATGCTTCCTCGCCAAAAGATATTTTGAATGTGATCTTCAAAACCCTTGTGAGCCTTATTTATACTTGAGTGGAAGGCTAACCTAGTCGGGAAATACCCCCTCTCCTTTACTAGTGGAAGAGGGTTAGGGTGTCTCCTCTGCATGCCTTTTCTGCTCCCATTAGTAAATGGGGGGGGGGCTATTTTCCCGTTTTGGTTTGCCTTTGGCTCAGGTATAATTAAGGCATGCAAGGTCCCTCTAATCCGTTTCGAGATAGAATCAGATGGATTGATGGATTACTTCTAGGTACATCAACATAAATTCTACAAGTTTATGACCATTGTCATAAGTAAGAAAGTGCTGGGAAGTTAGGGAAATTACAAAAATCTTAATTATGGTAGTAGTCTAGGAGCCAGGTAGGGTTTCGTGGCCAATTAAAGTGCCACGGCTGAAAACAACTCATTATGATCAGCCCCGGTCTTACGTATTATGAGACATGGGGAAAATATTTATTGCGGGGCCTACTTAAGGGGAGGATTTTCCTAATGAAATTCAGAATTGCTTGAAAAAGTACAAATATTGTCAAGAAAATACAAATGTATAGCCAAGGGAGTTGATGTATACATAAAAACGATTATTTAATAGTATATTACGACACAAGGCCAGGAAGTTGGATTTCCTGGCCAAGTGTCATATACTATTTTTCTTCATCCCCCGCCGAAAGTACGCCTATATAGTTTTGATATTAATTAGTAAAATAGCGTTCTTTGTTGCTAACTACGACTTGGCCATATGTATAAAAGGCCTGCTTCAGCGCTACTTTACATATCGCGGAGCGTAAGCTCGACTTCTCCTTTTTTTTGATGCCCGCCCGACTTTTGCAAAACCGAGGCTTCGCCTCGGTTTTGCTGGTCGGGGCGGGCATCAAAAACACTAGCAAAAGATACTTAAAAGAGATGATGGACCAACAATATGTACATACTTAATTGATACTCATTTCAACTACAGAACAACCTCTCAATGGTTCCTCTGTTTGTCTTTTTCTATCCCATAAGCGGTACATTACAGAATGAGAGTCAAAAAACTTTCACATATAAGTATATAGTTACACCATGTCTTGAAACTCAAAATGTAAACATCATGTCTATATATGTATAGAAGCTTTCTGACAGCGTGTATGCAATATAAGAACATAATTGATTATCAGAGTTATAAATATATTGTTCAATATATTAATAATAACATAAAATTAATTTAATACGCCTATATCTTTTCAATTTTCCGATTTTACAAATGATTTTCTTGTCATAACATTTGGAAGAGTTAGCATAGTTTAGGTTACAACACGTGCGCTGTCGCGGACGTTGCCACGCAACGATCAACAAAGAGCGGCCACAAAAGTCGCGAAATCGAGCCGGGAAGACCGTACTTTCGGCTAGGGGATGAAGAAAATAATTTTTAAACCCAAGTAGGCGGGGGATATGAGGTCCGCGCATGCTAGGGAATTACATAGACGTGCAACAATAAGCAAGACAATTATTTAAACAATTTTAAACCAAACTATCCGGGGGATATGAGGTCCACGCATGTAAGGGAGTCATGTAGATATGAAAAAATAAGGAAAATGATTATTTAAATAATTTTTAAACCCAAGTAGCCGGGGGACGCGAGGTCCACGCATATTAAGTAATTACGTAGCCATGCAACAATAAGCAAGACAATTATTTAAGCAATTTTTAAACCCAAGTAGGCGGGGGATACGAGGTCGACGCATATTAGGGAATTACGTAGACATGCATTAATAAACAAGACTATTATTTGAATAATTTTTAAACCCAAGTATCCGGGAGACGCGAGTTCCAAGCATATAACGGAGTTACGTAGACGCGAGACGTAAGCAAGACGATTATTTGAATAATTTTTAAACCCAAGTAGCCGGGGACACGAGGTCCACGAATATAATGGTGTCATGAAGACATGAAACAATAAGCAAAACGATTATTTAAATAATTTGTGTACCCAAGTAGCCGGGGGACGCGGGGTCCACGCATATAAGGGAATCAAGTTATAGATGTTAAGAATTTTGGAAATAAAAGTCTTGCTTACGTCGTAAGTCTACATAACTCCGTAATAAGCGTGGAACTCGCATCCCCCGGGTACTTGGGTTTAAATAATACATTATGTAACGAGGGGCTGTAGTCGCAGATTATTCCCGCGGGTGCCCGAGCGTGCGTAGCGAAGCGAGATGTATTTTTTCGTAGCGGCCACATCCACTGTAGCCGTTTCATAGATTTAAAAGTTATTTTGTATTAATGTGTTATATAATTTTGTTAGTTTTAACCCAATTCACCATAAAAGTAAAAAATTAGACTATGTTACATTATTCTCGCATGTGCGGGAATAAAGTACTTTATAGAGGGATCCAGACGCCACTTTTGCGGCGCTTGTCAGGCTATAAAAGGGCCATTATAGTAGAGATGGGAATAAAATTATTTAAATAAGCGTTTTGCTTATTTTTCATGTCTACATGACTCCCTTATATGCTTGTATCTCGCATCCCCCGGCTACTTGCGTTTAAAATTGTTTAAATAATAGTCTTGCTTATTGTTGCACATCTACGTAATTCCCTAATATGGGTGGATCTCATATCCCCCGCCTACTTGGGTTTAAACATTATTTAAATAATCGTTTTGCTTAGTTTTTCATGTCTACATTACTCCCTTACGTGCATGGACCTCATATCCCCCGGCTATTTGAGTTTAAAAATTGTTTAAATAATTGTCTTGCTTATTTTTACACGTCTACGTAATTCCCTAATATGCGTGGATCTCATATCTCCTGCCTACTTGGGTTTAAAAATTATTTAAATAATCGTTTTGCTTATTATTTTGTGTCTTCATGACTCCTTCATATTCGTGAATCTCGCGACCCCCGGCTACTTGGGTTTAAAAATTATTCAAATAATCGTCTTGCTTACGTCGCACGTCTACGTAACTCCGCTATATGCTTGGAACTCGCGTCCCCCGGATACTTGGGTTTAAAAATTATTTAAATAATAGTCTTGCTTATTAATGCATGTATACGTAATTTCCTAATATGCGTGGACCTCGTATCCCCCGCCTACTTGGGATTAAATATTGTTTAAATAATTGTCTTGCTTATTGTTGCATGTCTACGTAATTCCCTAATATGCGTGGACCTCGCGTCCCCCGACTACTTGGGTTTAAAAATTATTTAAATAATTGTCTTGCTTATTGTTGCACGTCTACGTAATTCCCTAACATGCGCGGACCTCATATCCTCCGCCTTCTTGGGTTTAAAAATTATTTAAATAATCGTTTTTATGTATACATCAACTCCCTTGGCTATACATTTGTATTTTCTTGAGAATATTTGTACTTTTTCAAGCAATTCTGAATTTCATTAGGGAAATGCTCCCCTTAAGTAGGCCCCGCAATAAATATTTGCCCCAGGTCTCATAATACGTAAGACCGGCACTGGCAAGATGGTACTATACAAATACGAGGAAAGCTGTAAAAAGTTACTTGTAAAGGCGACAGAAGATAAACAAAAAGAGGGATTGTTATTATTACTATTGTTTAGAGTGGGCTCATGAAAGCTGCACGCCATTTAAAGGCTCTGATTACGTTATTTGTATGACTTCAGAATAAATGAAAAAGGTGTTCCATCTTGCCGGGCTGATTTTTCGAGCCGACGAAAACAACCTTCGTTTTTATTGTTATGATGCAGAATTGTATTAATCTTATTTTTGCTTGGTATTATTTTATATTCTTTTTTGTTGACCGAGCAATTGACACAGTTTAAAGCTTATTAAAAATAAAATACGTAGAATCATAAAAAATCAAGAGCACACTGCTCTGTGGTTTTGAAGGTTCTATCATCCAGTAAAAGTTTGAAGTCGAAATATCAAGTAGTTTTTGCAAAAACTTTGAACAAAACAAAATTCAGTTTCATTCAAAGTTTTTGCAAAAACCACTTGATATTTCGACTTCAACTGGATGATAGAACGTTCAAAACCACAGAGCAGTGTGCTCTTGATTTTTGTGATTCTACGTATTTTGTTTTTAATAAGTTTGAAACTGTGTCAATTGCTCAGTCGGTAATGGCACGGCTGTGGCACCCCCTTAACGTTTTTCCTTAGGTGTACCATCTGACCCGAGTTTTCCATATCTCGAAAATACCAAAAAAGTTCTTTCTAGAAAATAGCTATTTCGACGTAAAAAAACTGATCTTTCGATTTAGACTATTAAAAGATTAAAAAGGTACTTTTCGAGATATAACACCTTTTATGTTTTTTCAAGCTCAAAACGTCAACATTATCAAAAACAAATGTCACCACAAGAAAGCTGACGAAAAAATACGTCGAAAACGTATGCGAAGTTTTTTCTATAGATATATTTTGATACCGCAAGCACGCGCTCACAAGGTGAGGTTTACAGACGCCCGCTTCCCGGCCTGGGAGAACTGAGACGAAACGCTCCATACCTATGCGTCTATTCTTAATAGTACATTTCGATACTAGTGCGAGGATTTGATTTTCCCCTCGTGTGACTGTTTGCACCCGAGCGAAGCGAGGGTGAAAAGGTCACACGAGGAGAAAATCAACTTCTCACACAAGTGTCGAACCGTATTTTTTGACACGACGTGCGAGAAGTGAGATTTTTGCATCGTTTAACGCAGCGTGCAAAAATCTCACTTCTCGCACGTCGTGTCAAAAAATACGGTTCGACACTTGCGTGAGAAGTTGATTTTCCCCTCCTGTGACCTTTTCACCCTCGCTTCGCTCGGGTGCAAACAGTCACACGAGGGGAAAATCAAATCCTCGCACTAGTATCGAAATCTACTATTATGACCTTCTATCTCTTTGACAACTTTAAAGTTCATTGTTAGTTAGTAGAATTAAAAATAAAACCTCGGATAAAGTTAAATATCGAGAGCATACAGTTGCGAGTACAGAAAATTTCATACGAATGTAGAACATTTTCATCCGTTTGAATAAACTATTTAGGATATATTTTAAATTTTTTCATTAATATTTTTTTTCAAATTTTCATTAATTTTTCAAATAAATAAATATTAATTTTTGCTTGTTACCTAAAATAAATTTCTTACAAATTCATGTCGGAACTACCGTATACTGAAAAATATTTGCTGTAATTTAAGTCAAGAGATTCTTTTGAGAATTGATACATGTATATCTTCTTGTAAGTAAACAGTACACGGAAAAAAATACCTTATGAAAAATTAGTGGAATATCCACTAAAAATTACTAGAGTAGTGTTAATTAAAAGTGGGACATGCATTCTATCAAGTTTTATAGTATATTATAGTAATTTTGACGAGAGGTTGAAATTCATGAGAAAAAAAACTCCGGAGAAGGAGATTCGAACCCTCGACCCTCCGACTACGAAGCTGCGCTCTTATATCGACTCGGCCACTGCCGCACTTATAAATAAGGTTTCGACTTGTGTACATATGGTACACCCTGTTTTACCGACAGCCCTCGCGCCAACAAAATTACTATACTGTCTATTAAATTTTTAGTTTAACTTAGATTAAAAATTAAACTAATTCTATTAATTTTTAGTAGATAATATGGTAAAAATTATTTTCTATTCTGTTAAAATTTAGATTTAAAATTTTTATCATATTATCTACTAAAAATTATTCGTTACTATAATAAATTTTAAAACTTTTTCTATTAATTTTTAATAGAACTATGCTAATAATTAGTAGAAGTATACTAAATTGCTCAAGAGTGTGAGTATGTCCCATCTTTACCTGAGATTCTAGTAATTTTTCATAAGGTATTTCTTTCCGTGTATTATCTCATTAAAAATATTACTTATATCGACTGCAATTTACTATCAACTGATAAATATTAATTATTTTAATTTAATTTGTAAGACTGTAAGACCGATGGAAAAATTCTTATCAGTTGATAGTATCATCTCAATTTACAAATGTTTATTCTAATATCTGTTCAGTTGAACAATCTTATTATAATATTCAGTGAGAAGAATGTTTGAAGTCGACGAAATAGTACAGGAATCGCAATAATCTGAATTTCTTCGAACGCGTACCACAGAAATAGAACATTTTCTAAATTTTTACATCCATTCAACAATCTTCTAACAGCAGCCAGTAAAATCCTGCAATAACAACATTTCGTACCAATCGACAAACATCACTTTCATAAAAGCATTATTTACAACACCACTCCCGCATAAATCACCCTCACCTCCGGCGCCACCGACTCGAAATTCTATATCCACCCTCGACAATTAAAACTTACACCTTTTCCCTTCTAAAATAACTCGAAAACCTTCCGGTAAAAATAAAACTTGGAAAAAAAACAGCACCTCGCGAAACTCATAAAATGTCTGCGCGTCGACATGATTTACGGGGCTTTTTCGAAAACGCTGATAAAGACATAAACTCAAGGGCACATGCTTATACTCGTGCTGCCCTGTTTACATGCGGGGGTGAAAGCAAGGCAAGCACTTTGCGTACGTGTGTGTGTGTATGTGTGTGTGTGCGTGTGTGTGTGTGTGTGTGTGTGTGTGTGTGTGTGTGTGTGTGTGTGTGTGTGTGTGTGTGTGTGTGTGTGTGTGTGTGTGTGTGTGTGTGTGTGTATATATATATATATATATATATATATATATATATATATATATATATATATATATGCAACCGGGGAAGTGACGACTTTACGAGTTGCGCGAGCGCCGGTATTTTAGGTGACGGCATAGAATTCATTCCTGAGCGAGCCTGCGTGTGTATATGTATATGTATGGAGAGAGAGATAGAGGGGGAGGTAGGAAGAACACTATTATCGATCGTTATCGGTTGATTAAAGTTTTAGGCGTGTTTAATCGCACTAGTTTCATCTTTCGATGAGGTAGAGGGGAAAGGAAGGGAATGTGGTTTTTATCGGGGTAGTGGAGAATGATACATGAAGTCGTATTGAAAAACTACATTTTTCAAAAAAAAAAACGTAAAAAAATTTTAACCTTAAATATCTCTAAAAATCATGAAAAAATTCTTTTACTTAAAGAACTTATACGATAATATATGAACTCTACCTCTCTACAAAATTTCAATATGATTAAACCAATTTTTGTTTTCTCTAGTTATCATGCGACAATGAAAATGACTTTGTAAATATCTCAAAAAGTAATCGTACGATCTTGATGAAAATTCGCACACATATTATCTATATCACATACAAAATTCTATAAATTTGGAGCTGATACATGGAGTCGTTCTCGAGAAATTACGATTTGAAAAAAAGGTTAAAAAAATTTTAACCTCAAATATTTTTGAAATTTCTGGACTAATCATTTTAACCAAAGAACTCGACCGAGAGCTATCCAAAATCTATCTCTACAAGGAATTTTGAACCGATTAAGTCAATTTTACTCCCGGAATCGTTGGACATACAAAACTCATTTTTTTCATATTTCAATTTTTTTCTCAAAAACTAATCGATAAAATGGATTGAAATTGTTAAAGATATAATAGCTATTTATACTCTGCATTATCATGATTTTTTTAATTGACCGTTAAATTTAGGAGTTATAAACTTTTTAAGAAAAAACACGTTTTTGTTAATAACAAAAGAACCGTGATAGTTAGAGAATTTTTTTTGGAAAATATAGGTATTTTAATGCTCTTTCGAATGCTATCTATTCGATTCAAATATCTCGATCTTATCATTAAAAAAAAGCAAAAATCAATTTTGAGAAAATCGAAAATTCGAAATAAAACAAAAACGCATCGGCGAATCAAAAAACGAATTTTTGATCCGCCATCACACAAAAAAAGCAAAAAAAATGAGACCTGTCCGATCAAAATCGATCGAGTAGAAGCTGAGATCCAGGCGTACACGCGCGCGAACACACACACACACACACACACACACACGCACACACACACGCACATCCATACACACATTTTTCAAAAATCATGTATTTTGATTCCTAAAACCTCGAAGAAAAATTATAACATGTTTTTACACAACTCAAAAAATTACTATCACAAAGCTTCCTCTAGAAGGAAGCAAAACAGTAATTTTTTTCATCACGTCACGTGCAATAAATTTGTTCCAGAAAACAAACCCTATACCCTTTAGCAGCCACACGTGACAACCTACAACAAACCCTTTCTTATCGAAACCGCACTGCGACCCTTGAAAATTCCTATCAGTCAAAACAAATAACCACTCCCCTATACTGACACCCTCCTCCCACGGTGTTTAAAATCCGACAACGCGCACATCACCAATATTCGATAATAATAACGTCGCGCAACCTCTGGCCCGGAAAAATACGACAGTTCTCTATATAGCAGCTGACGGAAAGTAAACAGCAGGGAGGGGGATACAACCTACAATGCGAAAAATGGGTCAAGGTGTCGTCAAATGATGGCTATAATGCGGCCTTTAATTATACGCTCGTTCTATAAACGATAAGAGTGCGCCTGAGAAAATAAGACGCGGATGCGTTCAACATCAGGCGGGAAGTGGCGAGTTATCGCTCGTTAAGGAATCGTTTGACTTTAGGATGGGCGAGAAGGACGAGGTCGGAAGTGTTTGGTTTAATCGATGTTAATTCCTACGAACCATAAAAATATAGCTGTTTTATTTATAAGCGTTGAACTTTGAGCTTGAAATTTAAAGTTAATGTACAAGTGTTTTTAAATCGTCTGAAGTAAAGTTTAGATATCGATTATATACATACATATAGTGTTACATTTATTTATATTTTTCGCTTCTGGTGAAAGATTAGTCGAAGGATTTCACGGTGTGACCTCTGCAATCTGATTTTCATTATCTCTGTCCTCAAAGACCAGGCATTATTGAGATTAATCGGATAATATTTTTGATGATCAATCTTTTATATAAGAGGCGTTTCTCGTCAACTGTCCCAGCGCGGCGCGCGAGCGCCAAATCGTGCTATATCCAGCTCATGTTTACGATACTAAAATGTACTTGAAAAAATTTTATGATAAGCATTTCCAACGTAGTTTTTCCTCAGCTTTCCAATAATGTAGGCAGTTTTCCCGAAATTTTCCATTTTCACCTTCAAAAAGTACAAAACATGTTATATCTCGAAACCGATATTTTTAATATTTTTGTTGACCCTTTAGATCGAAAGCTGAGCATTTTTTACGTAGGAAAGGATATTTTCCAAAGAGTGCCGGAGATGTTTTCTGCGAGATATAGAACTAGGTACTACGCGGTACACAGCGCGCGGATTGCGCCTGCCTTGTTGCCTATATAATAACCTTTTATAATCTTTAATTCTTTACCTATTCTTCTGGATTCTTAATAATGCATGGAGTAATATTTTATTAATTATTTTATAAAAAATAAAATTTCAAAATTAACAGTAATATAGTAACTCTTGTACTAACGTTTTTTTTTTCAGTGTAGATAATATTTTTTTGTTCGTTTTTATGTGTTATATCTCGAAAAGTAGATTTTTAATATTTTTTTACCCTTTAGATCGAAAGCTGAGTATTTTTCACGTAGGAAATGATATTTTCCAAAAAGTGTCCAAGATGTTTTTTGCTAGAAATAAAACGCGAAAGAGTATACGCACGGCGCTGCAAAGGCGGTTCCTACGCGAGGTACCGCGCGGTTTGCCGCGCAGCACGGAATCATTCATTTTTCATTCGATAGGTGGCGTCCACACTTTTCAAACTGTATGTAAATCGTCACGTCGAAAGTATACCATAACCTTTTATCTTTTTCCTGTTCGAATTTTTTCGAATTTCTTGTCAATAGCAGTTAAACACTTGGATTTGTTTGCGACTTTTGTGCATTTTATTATTAAATCATTGGTGACTCTTGATTTCATTATTTTTGCTTTCTTAAAGAGAAAGCTTTCCATTTTTGTTTATTATAGCAATTAAAATGGATTCACCTTGGAACTTGAAATGTACAAATCCTTTAAATAAAAATGATCACCCTCCTGCATCTAAAAATTTGACTGCCTTTCCAACACTTTTCAGAAGTGCATATCCTTTAGTACCTGAAAATGCTAAAATGTGTTCAACCTGTCGACGCCAAATTTATAAACAGAAATCAAGTTTATCTCCATCTGATGCTAAAAAAGCTAAAACAGTGTGTGATGATGAATATCACAAAGCTGGTGTTGGAGTTCTCGAACAAATAAAGAAAAAAATTTGAGTCAACAAATAAGCAAGATAGAATTCAGCTATTAATTCTCGCGCCGAAGTTTTGGTCTCGTAGGGACTTGACGCGAGAATTCGATTGCAGCGAACGGGAAGCTCGCGAAGCAAAAGATTTGGTAGCGAAGGGCGGAGTATTTTCAATACCTGCTACGAAACGTGGCAAACTACTTCCAGATGATACTGTAAATTCTGTAAAAAGTTTTTATGAGAGAGATGATATAAGCCGAATCATGCCAGGTTTAAAAGATTATGTATCTATTAAACAGAGCAATGGCGAAAGAGAACGTGTTCAAAAAAGATTACTGCTTGGTAATTTAAATGAGCTGTATAATTTATATAAAAAAGAAAATGAATGCGTTAATATTGGTTTTACTAAATTTACAGAATTGAGGCCACCCCATTGTGTTTTAGCTGGGAGTAGTGGTACACACTATGTATGCGTGTGTGTGCATCAAGAAAATGTGAAGCTCATGCTAAATGCTATGGACATAGAAAATTTAACTAAAGACACTCAATTGCCTCTTAAAAACTACCACGATTGCATCCAAGCAATTGTGTGTAATGATGTACACGATAGAAGCTATTTGTGTGACTGTTTGGATTGCCCCAATATGTCTATATTACGAAAACATTTGCTTGAATGTTTTAATGAAAATGATATTTTTCAAATCGAGTATCAATCATGGTTTCAAACAGATCGGTGTACAATAGCTTCCAAAACTGTAAATGTGCACGAATTTATGGACATACTGGGGGAAAAATAAATAAAATGAAAAACTCACTATTTTTTCGCTAAGAAACAATCACTTTTTATAAATAACGTAAAAAGCAATCTTCAAGAAGGAGAATTTCTCGTGTGTTGGGATTTCGCAAAAAATTATGCTTTCGTTATACAAAATTCTACAGAGTTCTTCCACTGAAATAATAACCAGGCAACAGTTTTTACAGTTGCAGTGTACTATAAACAAAATAATGAACTCAAACATGTAAGCATTGCTGTGATTTCCGACAATTTAAATCATGATACCATAGCCGTTTATGAATATCAAAAAATTGTAATATCTTACCTTAAAACTAATTTTTCAGTCAAGAAAGTTTATTATTTGACTGATGGAGCAGGTCAGCATTTTAAGAATAAATCCAATTTTCAAAATCTTCTTTTTCACGAGAAAGATTTTGGAGTTACTGCTGGGTGGCATTTTTATGCCACAGCACATGGCAAATGTACGTGCGATGGTATAGGCGCGAACCTAAAAAGAGGTGCA
Organism: Torymus aiolomorphi; assembly: GCA_036365515.1. Classification (NCBI taxonomy): domain Eukaryota; kingdom Metazoa; phylum Arthropoda; class Insecta; order Hymenoptera; family Torymidae; genus Torymus; species Torymus aiolomorphi. The sequence continues at coordinate 21,069,577 of CM070875.1, read as the reverse complement.
AAACGAGCTAGTCTACAAGTTTCATTTTATAGCAGTAAAGAATCATATGAAGAAACGGGTTTGAAACTAAAACCAAGACTGGACAAGGCTAAATCTATACCAGGCACGTTACAATACCATGCTATTATTCCAATAGATAAAAGTACATTGAAGCTCAAAGAAACCTTTCTGAGTTCAGAGTATAAAATCTTCAAAAAAAAAACTGCGAAAACAAAAAAAATAATATATCTACACTGAAAAAAAACGTTAGTACAAGAGTTACTATATTGCTGTTAATAAATTTTGAAATTTTATTATTTTATAAAATAATTAATAAAATATTACTCCATGCATTATTAAGAATTCAGAAGAACAGGTAAAGAATTAAAGATTATAAAAGGTTATTATATAGGCAACGAGGCGGGCGCAGTCCGCGCGCTGTACCGCGTTGTACCGCGCGCAGGAAAGGCGGTGCGTCTACTCTTTCGCGTTCTATATCTCGCAGAAAATATCTCGGGCACTCTTTGGAAAATATCCTTGCCTACGTAAAAAATGCTCAACTTTCGATCTAGAAGGTCAAACAAAATATTAAAAATATCATTTTCGGGATATAAGACGTTTTTTACTTATTGAAGGTGAAAATAGAAAATTTCGGGAAAACTGCCTACACTATTGGAAAGCTGAGAAAAAAATACGTTGGAAATGCTTATCATAAAATTTTTTCAAGTACATTTTAGTATCGTAAACATGAGCTGGATATAGCATTTGGATATACGATTTGGCGCTCGCGCGCCGCGCTGGGACAGTTGACGTGAAACGCCTCATAAGTATAACAAGGAATCTTTCGGTTCTTAAATACACTACTTTGCTATTTATTAAACTCTAAAATTACACGGGATCTTTATATCGTCACCCGAAACCATCGAAACCAAAGAACATCAGAATCGATTATCAAGTAGCTTCGTAACCCAAATTCAAACCCATTTCGCCAACCATTATCCCTTCATTCAAACCGTAAATGAAATTTTTTCGCTAAAAGCTCAACCAAAACAACGCGCTCGCGTTTCTATATAATACGGAGAGAAAAAAACACATCGCACACGCTAGGCAAAGTAAGCCCCCCCCCTTCCCCGCAGCTACCAGAAATCGATAAAAACAATAAAACAAAAAAACCGTTGCCGTGGACATACAACCATACATACGTAAAAGAGTAAGAATCGCCGTTAGCCGGGCGCGGCAGATCGATCGAGCCGCTGCATAATTGCTCGCGCGCGAACCGCTGGTTTTTCACGTCGCGGCCAAAGTGAAGTACTTGGGCTCCATCCCTTCCACCTTTATACATATATATATATATATATATATATATATATATATATATATAGATCCCGCACCTTGCCACAGGTGTGCGTTTGCCCTGATGTGTCGCTTGGCGGCGGGGGTGTGGAAGAAACGTCCGACGTTTACGTGGCGGCGCGAAAAACGAGGTGTCAGTGTCGATTGGCAACGCGCCGCGAGACAATATATAGGGATAGAGAGCGAGAAAGAGAGAGAGAGAGATTTAGACGCGGACGGAGCATCCGAAGAGTGAATTTCGCTGTTGGCTTTCGCAAGTTTCTGTGTGTAGTGTAGTGCAGTGTATGCGACTCGCCTTTTTCCACTCGGCAAGTTTATTTCCGTGTTCACGAGGATGCCGGCAGCTGTCATCGGAAGTACGTTACAGGATTGGATGTTGTTGTATTTCTTCTTTTGTTTTCCTTACTCGAAAAATTTTCGAGGTTTGGGGGGTGTTGAAGTGGGCGAAGTGGTTCGCTTTGGGCGGTAAAATCTGTTGGAATGTTGGAAAATAGTGGAGTTTTTCCATAAGGAAGTGTAGTTTTTTTGAAAAATTAATCTGTTGATATGAAAAAGGACATTAACTATATGGGATTCTTTTCTGCGTGAACCGATTCAAATATATAACTATTGTAAGGGCGAAACTTTACACGGGAATAAGAGTTACTCCATACCCGGAAGTGTCTTGGCCATTAACTTGCCGATACGAAATAGTTTATGATATCCGCAGTGGAAAGATCAGTAAATTCATTTTCCTTTTATTTGAACAAATTTTTTCATAATATCTACTTGTAAAAAATGCGATTGTCTAAAACCACCGAGCTCATTTATTCATATAATTTTTTCCCAAAGACCCGTTTAATGTGATAAATAAAATATAAAAAAAGAAATATTATTTTTCAGTAAAAAATTATATTTTCTAGTAATATAAGCATTTACTTATTGCTTCCTTTCGACTTTTCAAAATTTATTGATCTATAATACTTATTATTCGAAAATTATCATTATAAGTACTAGATGAAATGTAAAATAAATAATTAAAACTGAAATGTGATGGTTAAACAAAAAATTTGATATATTGATTTGATATATTGATGAAGTTTATCATAGATTTCATTATTCTCTTGAAAAAATGTATTTACGCAGAGAATTAAACAATTAATCAAAGTAAATTATTTCAGTAATTAAAGTTTAATTCATAAAATTAGCTCCTTCAACCTCTGCCAATATTGGAAAATCAAATTATTTTGATTAAATGAAGTTTTATAATATCGTTATCAGCTTTTGTTTAATATAAATCCGCGCAAAAAAAAATTTGTGGGCCATATATTGCCCACAGTGTTGGATAAGTATGGGCAATATATGGAAAATACTCGGCTCCGGCGTCTGAGCCGAATTCGGGCTGGAATCGAGCCATAGTATTCCCACCAGTATCCCACATAGTTCCCATATTAGTCCCATACTTATTTTCATGAGAACCATTAACAAAAAAAAAACAAAATAAATACATAAATAAGCATAAAAAACAACCCTATTGTGCATGTACTGTGACTGTAAAATAACAAAAAAAAAAAAAATTTTCTTTGAGTGGACTCTCGAACCTCGAACCTTTGAATTACTAGACTTGCTCGCTATCGACTGAGCTATTTAATTATGTTATTGTCAAAAGATCAAATGAGGTTAATACTTGAACGACATCATCATTCGTTTCAGATTACAGCCTAGATAATCTCCATTTAATCATTTGATATAAACATAACTAAATAGCTCAGTCGGTAGCGAGCAAGTCTAGTAATTCAAAGGTTCGAGGTTTGAATCCACTCAAAGAATTTTTTTTTTATTTTACAGTCACAGTACATGCACAATAAGATTGTTTTTTACGCTTATTTATTTATTTATTTATTTATTCATTTTATTAATGGTTCTCATGAAAATAAATATGGGACTAATATGGCAACTATATGGGAACTATATGGGATACTGGTGGGAATACTATGGCTCGATTCCAGCCCGAATTCGGCTCAGGCGCCGGAGCCTAGTATCTCCCATATATTGCTCTAATGTGGCTTGCAATGGCCCATATATCGCCCATACTTGTCCAACATTGTGGGCAATATATGGCCCACAAATTTTTTTTTGTGCGGGAACGCATACAATTTTTTATTTTGATAATGTATCAAAGCTTTTTCAATTTTTTAGAGCTTCAACAGCGTTTAATTTGTAATGTCTTGAAGGCATCATAGCGGTATTGAACTATACTTGACATTTTTACAAAAGTTTCATATATTTTATTGAAAAATATTCTAAGTCCAGGCTTGCATCGACTTTTTGTATACTACATCCTCAGGCAGCAATATATTTTGTCCAGCAGAACATTTAAACATCAAATATAGGCAGAAAGTGTATTACGATAAATCCGTTTTTTAGCGATCAGTATGGTTGATTGGTGGATTTTCTAGTCAATTTGTATGTTTTAATCGTTTTATGAATCTTCAGAAAACGTTGATACTAATATTTGTATAACAGCTAAAAGCGAATGTTTGTAGTAGCAAGTGAAATTCAATTGTTTGCTTTCTATGAATTTATTTGTAATCCATTTGTTGAGAATTTGAATAGTTTATATAACATTGGATTATTCTCAGATTATATACTTTATATATTGAACACGTTACCGGGTATTTCGTCTACTAATTTAAATTTTTTTATAAAATAGCCTTAATTACATGTTGCTAACTAGATACTGGTGGCGATTGAGCAGCTAACATGACCACAATCAACATCATATTTTATTTATCTGCGCATTTAATCACGTCAAATTTGGCATCGATCTAATTACAGAAAAATGTTGATTTCATTCTGTATACACGCTCAAAACATTATTAGAAAACTAAAATCAATCGGATTATAAGATCAAATCAAAGAAAAGTCTATTTTCTATTTTAATATCATTTTAACACGTTCACTGCTTCGACGAAAATGAACTCTTTTTTAGAAGTTGTTGAAAAGGCATGTTTCTTTTTTTTATAACAAGTTTATAAAACAAGTGAGAAATAATTTACGACTATCATTCTTATAAAAGTAACAATTGCTCACTCGTAACACGTTAAAATGTCAGAGATTGAAAATATTTCAATTTCTGCCCTCCGCCTTTTTTCGTATTAATATATACATTTTGGCGCTTGTCACTTTTATAAGAATGATAGTCGTAAATTATTTCTCACTTGTTTTATAAACTTGTTATAAACTTATAAGATTCTGGCTTTGACGCATAAACGTCCGGTAAGATGTCGAAAATTGATTTCCAATTTCTGTACAGAAATTTGTGTCAAATTTATCGCCAATTCTTCACCATTGGTGACAATTAGCATGCATAAACACTCCTGGTGGAAATCCAAAACGTTTTATAATTAATAACTGACTATTTATATTAGAAACTTCAAACTTGGTATAAAATGGGAATTTCTCTTGTCCAGTTTCTAGCTCTCAGTGAAACGCTTTTTCCCCTATTGTTCCGACATTTAATAGATTAAAAAATAGAATGAGCTTTTCAAAGACAAGCACAAGCTTGTTCTTGAGTATTTTAAAGGTATTAAAACTGATCAGTTTTTTTAGTCTGGAAATGGCTAGCAGAAGGCTTGCTGTTATGACAAGAAGTGAGAGAGACAGAATCAGATGGAGAAATAAAAGTTTTGCTGAATTATTCATAGAATGCGTACAACAAATGATTTTTCGATTAGTATTATTTATTTATATTTTGGTAAGCCATATACAATGCACTTTAATGCTCTTTCCTCTACGATAAAATTAGTAAGTAAATCAAATACGAATATTTTGTTGTTACGTCAATCTAAGAAATAGACAAATAATGGCCGAAAAAGCGTTTCATCATAGCGATTAATTAGCCTAGTTTTACTAGCTATTTTCTAACTTCTTGGCCATTTCATATAGATGAATTTCTTGTTTTCGTGCGTAGTATATGTCATATAGTACATTTACGAGCGACGACACTCATAGAAAAGTTACTACGTAAAAAAGTTCTTCATTACCACATTAAAATTTGGCAAAGTTGTACATGAAATTTATAATGAATGCGTGTATAGTTCCTTAAATAACTTGACTAAAAGTTAAAATATATAAAATTATTGAACAGAAAATAACTTAAGAATAGAATTTTATATTAATTTTTTATTTTATTCCAGAGTACACATTTATCTATAAGATTTAGACAAAATATATTGATTCATATTCAGTGTTAATATCAACGCAAGTTTCTGTTTATATTATGCATACATTGGGTTTTTACGTTTCAACATTTCGCATTTGAAAAGTGGAAATTCAAAATTGGACAGAGTTATATCTCGGATACCTATTTCGGTATCATGAATTCGCGAATTATTGATATCACATTTCCGACATGTACGAGACAAAAGAGCATAAATCTGTTTTCGTAACGTCTATGTAATTGTAATTTACATTCAAATAGTTTTATATACAGATCCGTTTGTTTGTAAATACAATGTGCCGTAAAGCCAATTTCGCATGGCAAAGTATGCTTTTTCCATTCAATTAGAACATCATTCCAAGAGTTATTTATCAAAAATTTTATATTATTATTAAATAAAAAAAAAATTTCAAGCTTTTATTTTAAACTAAAATTTGTAAAATGAAAATTCTATAATTAGTGAGTTTACTTTGTATATTAATTAATATTGACTAGGCACCAAAGCAAACCGCTGTTAACATATAAATTCTTTTTAAAATAAATGAAATGATTTTATTCAATCGTTACTTAATAAAGCTAGAGTTTTTTTTTTAATAGTGCACGAAGAAGATGCATCTGAAATATGAAATGTTTATGAATTACAAAAAATGGACGAAGAAAAAGAAGATCCGTCAATCAAGACAATACAAATATTGATTGTACAGCTATTGATAGTTGATACGTAAATAGTTCAATAATAAATATGGCTATGAATCAGAAAGAAGAGCTGCCTGCGTTCCCCTCCCATATCAAAATCACCACCTATTCTGTAAGTTGTTTTTCACTCCTTATTGCAATGACTTTTGATTTATAGTTTGTGAGAAAAAATCTCATAACATGATCTATTCAAGGATTGGCCGTATTCACAAATACGATATGAAAACAACACAGTCGTGGGCGTCGGCTTTGCCTTTGAACTTTTGAAGCTGCTTATTCGAAAGTACAATTTTACCTACACCATCGTACCACCCGTTAGAGATATGATTGGAGATCAAAAATCGGGTATGATACAGCAGTTGTACAATAAGGTACGTTTTATTTATGATTTCGAGGACATAATTCTATAAATCAACCTCGTTATGGTTTAATAAAAGTAAAAAAGTTTTTTTATTTTTTTAAATTATAATAAATGGTTTTACATATTTTTTATTATCAATTTTCATTTTAATGATTTGGTATTTATCATTAAAAATCTGTCCATCCATTTCTGTGAATATACTATTGAATATTTTACATCATACATCATTTTATGTTTTAGAATTCAAACATATTTCATAGAAACTGTCTTTTACCTCCTGTAAGCTTGTTGAAGTATGATAAATCTTATAATATGACATGTTAAAATTATGAAATATGATGGAAAATTTATTTATACGCATCCCACGTAAAATTTTTTCGTGAACATTTTGTTATTCATTTTGAAAATTATATTTTATATACCTCGCATATTTAAACTGTACCTTTCACCTATATTGCAATAATACAAGTTAAACTTTCAAAAGAGCTGAAAGTTTCCAATTATCATGCCGTTAATATGCATAGTAATAAGTCAAAGCTGCCCACTGCATCAATTTTTTTACAGTAACTCCCTCGAACTTACTCTTTAGCGTTTAAAAAACATCGTTCTCAGGTTTAAATCCTTATAGCTCTCATTAAAGTAACCTAGTTAAAACTCTGCTTTTAAAATACGACTCTGCTTAACAAATGAATAAATGAAGAGAGGAAAATGTCGCAAAACATTCGAAACGACAAACTCTGATTTTGCAGGAAGTCGACATGGCAGTTGCTTTCATTCCGATTCTCAGTGAGTTTCGTAACTATTGTGATTTCTCATCGGCTCTTGACGAGATGGACACGACTTTTCTGTTGAAGAGGCCGGGCACATCTTCCTCTGGTTCTGGACTATTGGCACCGTTTAGCGAAAAAGTGTGGTATATGATTTTCATTTCTTTGATGATCGTTGGCCCCACGATTTATTCGATGATTTGGTTGAGGTTCGTTGTATAGATTTTGTTCTTTAAAAATTTGATTTTTCCTATAACTATGTAAATAATAAAATGGATTGGTTCCTGGATTCGTTATACAACAGATCAAAGTTTGCAAAAGATGAACGTGCGGAAAAATACACCTTTCTGACTTGTATGTGGTTTGTTTACGGAGCTTTGTTGAAACAGGGGACCACTGTATCTCCCATCGGAGGTAAATTAATTAATATTTTTTAATTTAAACTAATTGAAAAGCTTCAGAGAATCGTATAATACGCATAAATGTGCACATAGAAATAGTTACTTTCTATCACACATGTACAGAATTCCTGTGACAATATATATTTATACAAATAATTTATTTACCTTTCCTTTTCCGATACAAGTTGACATTTAATGTTTTCAGACTCTACACGTTTGGTATTTGCAACCTGGTGGATTTTCATCACAATTTTAACGTCTTTCTATACAGCCAATTTGACGGCCTTCCTCACGTTATCTAAATTCACCCTAGCTATAAATTCTTTAGATGATTTAGTGGATTATAGATATAGCTGGTTTGTGATCAATGGCCGCTCTGTTGCCACGATACTGCAACACGTAAGTCCAAATGATTTATCGTCATTGTAAATACTTAAGGAATGTATGAATTTCTACTATATCTGATTATTCTTTGATCTTCTCGGTTGGTCAGAGGAACGAACAACATTTTTTTTTAAATTTCTGTTTTAGAAATACCCCGAAACGGACATACTTGCAAAATCTCAAGGCTGGGGCTATGGCTATCTATCTAACGACTACAACATGACCTACGCGAATATGCTCAAATATTCCAAAGGTGAAGTAATTTTTTTTTTAGCGACTAGCGCACGATCACAAAAGGTGATTGTAACTTTGGTCCTTTGTATAACCCTTTTGTTCCCATAAGGCCACTTTGGCGCGCTCGTCAATGTCTTTACTCTGCATCTAACTAGCTCGTAGAATGTCAAACAGAAGCCTTTTGAGAAATTTAGTTATTACGTTGGGTGAATATATGTCATGTAATGGCTATTAAGCATTTTTTATTTCTTTGAAACGCGATTCAAATCATTTATGAAATCGGTTATGAAAACATTTTTATTTTTCAACCTTATCATGTGTATATTTAATATTGTTAAAAAGAATATTTCTTCTCTTCACTACAGTTTTATTAATGTTTAAGTTATAAAAACAACTGTAGAAGATTATTAATGTAAAGAAGAATAAAGCTTTAATTTTTAACATCGATTTTAAAAAAATATTTTTACCATTTTCGTATAATATTTTTGCGTGCTTATAACTTGTTAATCAATCAATGTTTTTAAAGGATTAAAGATTCATGGAAACTATTTTTCATTACTTAAATAATTCTTTAGGGTCTTTTCATAACATAAATATCGTAAAGTTGTCAATGGATCATTTTTTAACAGAACATAATATACTCTAGTCAAAAGATAAGATGCTGTCTTTATCAAAAGCATAAGAATTAGTTTAAATTGTCTTGTTTTTACCCCCAACTTACTACTTTTCTGTAAACATAACTTTTAATTTTGTGGAAGAATATTATAGAATTTAACGATTCTTTATTAGACCTTTGTAGACGAGTAAATCAGTAGTTTATAATCGAAGTAATGATCCTGGTAGAAATTAGTCCATTAAAAATGGGAAGGAAAACAGAAACTGGCCATTGGAAATGGCTAAATACTAGACAGTTGTGTAACGCTTTTTTCTATCAACTTCTCCCATTTTATGGAATGGCCCTAACCTGAAAATCTTTACATTGAAATTTCATAACAATTTAATCATATATTTTAAAACTTATACTCTTATGAGATAGTTTATCGGAATATAAACAAAATTTAGTAGTCTTTGTACTATTCACAGCTTTATTCTATAAGATATAAACCAAAATCGTTATTTTGCACGTGACTCTATCTCTCTCACTCATCGCCATAATATATCGCTTGTTACTAGATTTAAAATGGCTTTGTCGACTAGCTATTTTAACCAGCATTAAAATTCCAAATTAATAGATAGTACAAAATTGTGACCATCTTTGCGGCCAATAAATGTGAAAAATAGGTTAAAAAAATCGTTACACTTATGGAAGAAAACTGGAGTCCATTTTTTTCCCATTTTGGATCAAACTAGCCATTTACTGCCCAAAAAATGATTTCAATTTCCACCAGGGGATAACTAATTATGTAACAAAATAAAAATGTTGCTTTTTCACGATTCTCAAAAGTATGACTTTCTATATTAGATATACCATAATTATTTACAAAATGTCGAATTTTAATAATTCTCACTTCATAAATAGGAGAAATAAAACCATTTAAAAAGATGTTCAAAATTTTATTTACTAGAACCGTCGATAATTATCTAATTTTGAAATTTCCCCAACATTTTGGGATCGTTTGAGAGCCAATATCGATGTGAAATAAATTAGCTCACATTTTCCAAAGTTTCGTCAGGAAAGGAGAACACCTAACTAATATAACAATAAGGATCCTATAAAACTCATATAACCATGAATGATATATTAAAATGGAAGAAGTTATTTATTTCAATCTTGACTACTGGATGCAGGATGAAATATTCACTTTTCTACTTATTTTATCGAACTTCACTCTTCTTCGTCGTAACTTTCCAGTCACTCTCCCTGATTGATGGAATCAAAACTGTAATTTTTTATGCAGTCTCTTTAGTTTTCTCAATACCCTGGTGGAAATTGAAATCATTTTTTGAGCAGTAAATGGCTAGTTTGATCCAAAATGGCAAAAAAATGGACTCCAGTTTTCTTCCATAAGTGTAACGATTTTTTTAACCTATTTTTCACATTTATTGGCCGCAAAGATGGTCACAATTTTGTACTATCTATTAATTTGGCATTTTAATGCTAGTTAAAATAGGTAGTCGATGAAGCCATTATAAATCTAGTAACAAGCGATTTGTTATGGCGATGAGCAAGAGAGATAGAGTCACGTGTCAAAATAACGATTTTGGTTTATATCTTACAGAATAAAGCTGTAAATAGTACAAAGACTACTAAATTTTGTTTATATCCCGGTAAACTATCTCTTAAGGGTATAAGTTTTAAAATATATGATTGAATTCTTATGAAATTTTAATGTAAAGATTTTCAGGTTAGGGCCATTCCATAAAATGGGAGAAGTTGATGAAAAAAAGCGTTACATGTCTGTCTAATAACTAGCCATTTCTAATGGCCAGTTTCTGTTTTCCTTCCCATTTTTAATGGACTAATTTCTACCAGGGTACTTTTTTAAGAAAATTTAATTTTACGAAGTCTACTTTTTACGCGGTCATAAAATGTAACTTTACGCCCTATATAAGGTACAAAAAGTACTATTGAACATCTGGTTGTAATTTTAATATAGTGGATTTTTAATACTTTTTTATAAGTATTTGTGTCATTCAATAAGTTTATATCATTTTACTTTGGTAGTCCAGCACATTCATACAAACAGTAAGATTTCTTTTGCCTGCGTGTGTCAAAAAGATATACGGGTTTGTTTTGTTTGAGAAACTTTCTTTGTTTATTTTTTGGCACTGTTCGTTTTCTTTCTTAACCATTCAAAAAGGTTTTCAAAGCACTGTTTTTTTACTGTTTCTATTAAAAACCCCGAAGAAGTAAGAAAATTTGCTCACGGTACTTTGGAAAACGTAAAACTTCGCGTTATTAGTTTATTTTACATGGACATCGGCCCTCGAGGGATTCCCATATTTCCAATTTTAAACATAAAAAAGAGGATACTATACGAAAAATTCTTCATTTTCCATTAAAACCTTCCATCCCCATAGAAAACACATCGCGACGCGGCATCCTATAGCTTCATCCACGTTATTCAATTAAATCCTTTCTTTCTATGGATGAAAACGTGACTAAACCCCGCACCTCTCACTTTCAGACCGGGTATTCATAGCGGATCGCGCGCTCGCCCAGATGGCTATTTTAGAGGACTACAAGAACAAGTCAGCCAAGGGTCTGGTGGAGGAGAGACGCTGCACCTACGTCATCAGCGAGGCGAACGTACTTCCGAAGAGGCGAGGCTTTGGCTTCCCCAAGGACTCGCCCATTCTCAAATACGTCGACGAAGAGTTGAGTATTATACAAGCGAAGAAGGGATGTATATATATAGTTACGGGGCGACGTCGCGACGATTGGGGAATTGACGTGGAGAGGAAAGGTTTTGAATTAATTAAGTGTGGTTCAACGGGTATGATGCGTCGGATGCTGGTAATTATAAGTGGCGGAGAGGCGCCGTTATTTGGTATTCTTGAACATTTATATCTATTTCGGGGATTTAATTATTGTTTCGAAGATGGCACGTTGCTGGCTAAATCAAGCCGCTGGTATTTTTAGATGGGAGTTAATTAATCAAATTTTCGCTTGTTTCAGTTTGAGCGCGCATAGCGGCAGATATTGTGAAAAAAATATCAAACAATTCTCCTTTCATTGTTTAGCAGTATTATTTTATTTTACTTTTAGCACTCAACATACAATAACTATATACATTTTTTTTTTTATCCTTCCTCCCCGTTTACCGGGATAAACTTGGGTATCGACTTTTCTGTTATAATAGATTTTAGGCTCAGAGCTTATCGGCTCATCTCAAAATGCTAACTCAAGCACATCCTACTTATTGATCTGCAAAACCTTACTGTATACCACTTTTACTACCAGCCTACACCTGTAGACTATAATTATCCACATCCGCAGTCTCCATTTTAAAAACTAAAAATACTTCGGGTACTTTATTGCATTATCCGATATTAATTCGATTGGATACTCGACGGTGAATTATGGAGGACTCGCTAAGTACGGGCTCTTTTCGCAGAATGATAGCGGCGGTGGAGGGCGGATTGGTGAAGCACTTTAAATCGGAGAAATTGCCGGAAGCGCAGATCTGCCCGCTGAATCTGAAATCCAAGGAGCGGCGATTGAAAGTCTCGGACCTGTTAATGACCTACAAAGTCGTATTCTCCGGCATGGGTGTAGGCGTCATCATCTTTCTCCTGGAACTCCTCTCGAGGTAAATATTTCATAAAAATGTAATAATCGATCAATATTCGTCGATAACACATATACTATTTCGTAATGAAAAGGGAGGGAAAAAAGTCTCTCCCATACTGGAACAGAAAAGATAATAGCGGAGCCGCGAAAATTCCCATTACCATCCTGGTGGAAATCCAAAACATTTTCTAACTATTAACTGGCCATTTATATTAGAAACTTGCTATAAAATGGGAATTTCCCTTTTTCAGTTTCTAGCTCCCGGTGAAACGCTTTTTTCCCTATTATTCGAACATTTAATAGATTGAAAAATAGAATGAGTTTTGCGAAGACAAACACAAGCTTGTTCTTGAGTATTTTAAAGGTATTAAAACTGATCAGTTTTTTAGTCCGGAAATGGCTAGTAGAAGGCCTGCTGTTATGATAAGGAGTGAGAGAGACAGAATCTAATGGCAATAAATACATTCTACGTAATATCTTCAAAAGGACTACTGTAAATGGTTTTTCTGTCTGCTCATATTGTTTATATTTTAGTAATCTATCAGTTACAGCTGAATACCGTCCAATTTAACGTCAATTCTTTAAGTAAACTTAAAACGAAAATTTGGAGGTTATGTCCAATCTATTAAATGTGCGAATAATGGGAGAAAAAGCGTTTCACCGGGGCCTATTAACTAGCCATTTTTTCTACCTATTTATTGAGATTGTTGGCCATTTCAGATAGACAAATTTCCACCAGAGCATTCACGATCGTAAAATTACTTCATTCGCCGCATCGATAATTAAAGGTTTTTCGAAGTTCCGATCTTCAAAGAACTTGACCCGTCTCAAGTCGAACGTCTCGCCGGCAAATTACTTCTTTGCTTATCTTCGTGGGCGCGCGTTCTCCGCGCTACTGTACGGTCCTTTATTCCCGCGTATAAAAGGGTTCGACGCATCTCTCGTCATTTCCCGAAACTTCTTTTTCAATTCGGGAGTGGCCATTTCGACGCCTTCGGTAGTGTGAGTTTCGTAATGAGACAAGTAGAAAAGCATGTTAGGTACGGTATATATAGTGGAGATAGCGAGGTGTGTATTATTAGCTTTGAACTTTCTTCTGGAACGATTGACTTTTCGGGTATAACGTGTTTTAATTTATAATGTGAAATGTGAGAAATTTAGGAAATTTCAAGAAATTATAATTTTTCCATATTTATGAGATTTTAAAAGTGTTAATGATGAGATATTTAATTGGTATGGTTTAAATATATTCTTGACGTGGAACATTTTCCAAAGTGGTTTTTTTTTATTATGACTTGCACATTTAAGTTAAAAATCAAATACGGATATTATCGCGTCGCACGATCAATTTGCAAGAAATGAAAAAGAGAATATTACGGCTATTATTCAAAATACATATTCCTACCTTATAAACCTGGCGCGACCTTATATAGGTACTTGGTATTATTATTAATTTCTATATAAATCCGCAAATCTTCAATTATACGTAGAGACTCACGTATAGATGTATTTTCCAATTACATATCACATGAGAATGTATAAGTAATTCAGTCTATAGAATTTTCTGAGGTTATAAATATAAACCCTGGATAATTAACTAATTTTTCGAAAGTATACACTGCGCGAATTACGCACATCAATATATTATAAGGTAACTCGAGGTGATTCGACTATCTTAAGCGGAAATATTTTTTGTATGCTTTGTTTTGAAAAAACTATTGGAGGAACGTCAAAATATATTTTATCTTCTATATAAAGAAAAAAAATTGAGAGAATGTATAAGCATCCCTTCTTAAAAAAGTGATGAGCGGCCATGTTGAAGCATCTAAAGGCTTGATTTTGATTGGTCGATAAGAAGAAGGCGCGAGAAATTTACTGTTTGAATTTTTTAAAGGAATTTTTACATTTAGAGTAGTATAAAAATGATTAAGTTCTGACTTTGAAAAAATACTTAAATAAGTTAAAAGTAAAACGTAATGAAGATAGCATACATAACCTCAAAAACAGAAAAGTACGCGCGAAGCGCGTTTGAATATCGCTTGTACATTAAAAAACAATTCATCTTCTGCTAGAGACAAAATCGATGCTTAAAAAATGAAATTTGTCTTGCTAAGAGCTAAATAAAAATACTGGATTAGTATCCGCTTAGCGTGTGTAGCTAATACGGACACTTTTGGAGTTACAATTAGTCTCTTGTAAACAAGTGAAAATGATTCGGAAATTTTTTAAATAATTTAGAAACCATATTGTTCACATTTTCTAGTTACGTATATGTCTAATTAGGCTTTCCCATCAAGTGGGGCCAAGAAAGTGTGTGTATGTGGCCGAATCAGGTAAATTATAGGCCCAATAGTATTTTACTTACATAAATGTAACAAACATTTTTTCAAATCTTTTAATCCATACGAATTTCCAAAAAAAGACCTCATCTTTCTATACCTGTACCAACTTCGATTGGGTTTTTAATAGCTTATATTGCAATTATACGCGAAATACTTGCTTTTTTGACTTTATAAGACGCGCGACTTGCTGAAAGCAACTCACATATAAAAATGTAGTGATCATTCTCGAACAATTGAATTTTTCATATTATAAAGCTGCCAACATTGGTTATTTGTGCTTTTGGATAAATGGAGGCAGAGAACTAGAAAAGTGTCCGAATTACCTCGAGATATACCTTAGTTATGATAATTTAAATTTTACACGCTAAAATGTCACTAACACCACTGAAACCCTATTCCCAACAGACTCCTACGCAAGTGCGCGAACTACGACTGCTTCCGCAAGTGCTGCAAGACCGGCCAGATAAAGGGCACCGACGCGCCGGACGATCCGTGGGACTATCCGCGCAAGGATGACGGCAACTTCTGGATACGCACGCCGCCCCCGATATACCAGATGAACGACGAGGCGACCAACAAGACCTACTCCATTAACGGCCGCGACTACTACATCGCCAAGGACGAGAGCGGCGATCAACGATTGATACCGATTCGCACGCCCTCGGCGTATCTCTTTCAGTACATTCATTAGCTCGTTTTGGCTGTACCTATTATACATATACACACCGGATGGCGGAAGTATTTATTTTTACTGGGATATTCGAGCAGTTGTGTATTTCAGTCGGTTGGGGCATATTTTGGTGGGCAACTAGCAAGTGTTTAGAAATTGATTTAAAGTTAGATCGTTGGTGATTAAAAGGATCCGGCGCTGATTAATAATTCGCGGAGGTATATGAGCAAATCTCAAAAACTTTTTAAATTTATAGTACTCCAAAATTTTAGATTTAAAAGACTATAACTCAAGTTCTTTACAAAGCACAAGACTGAAACAAAAAAGAAAATATTTATTTTTCAATAGAGAAATAAAAAAAAAAGATTCAACTTAATGGTAGAGGAAGACTTTTATACGAAAAATTACAAAAAAAACCGCTGCCAATTCATTGGCCCGTGGCTTCCTCAAACGTAATTTGCTCATTCTTTTAATGAAGTTTTAATAACAAAATTTATAATTTTTGCAACAATTTATGACATAATTATAATTAAATTCATTTATGAATATTAAAAAGTATTAATCTTTAAATTATGTATAAAATATGAATAAAATAATAGGTCTGATTTTTTTTAAATTATGTGTGAAAAATAAATAAAATAATTGATTGTAATATTATCGTCAAAACCTTTTAAAATTCCTAAATAACCTTTATTTCAAATTATATTTTCTTTGTGAAATTTCACACATAGGGTACGTGCTTCTAGTAGTATGCTGTCCGCATTTGTGTGCTCTTTCTGCAATTTCCGATCTAAGAAAAAGGTTCTAACATTAAAAATAATAAATGGCTATTACAAAACAAAAGCAGGTATTATACAACACGCGCACATCGGTGCAAAGCGCATAGCGTATGTCATTTCCATTTTCTAGTATACACAAATACGTTCCCGAATAATTACGATTTTAAAAGAGGGCTACAATAGTTTTAACCTCAAATATCTCTGAAATTCATAAACGAATTCTTTTACCCTCTTCTAATAAATAATATACAAACTCTACATCTCCACCAAATTTCAAAGAAATTAAAACAATTTTAATGTAGTTATATTGTGCGATAACAAAGAAAGTCATTTTCAAAAATACTAAAATTTAAAAATCAAACACCTCAAAAAATAACCATATAATCTGGATAAAATTTTACACAGGTATTGCCTATATCGCATACAAAATAGTCAGTAAATTTCAAGCTGATACATGGAGCCGTTCTCGAGAAATTACGATTTGAAAAAAAGGTTAAAAAAATTTTAACCTCAAATATTTCTGAAATTTCTGGACTAATCATTTTGCCCAAAGAACTCGACCGAGAGCTATCCAAAAACCTACCTCTACAAGAAATTTCAAAGGGATTAAGTCAATTTTACTCCCATAATCGTTGGACATACAAAATTCATTTTTTTCACATTTCTATTTTTTTCTCAAAAACTAGTCGACAAAATGAATTCAGATTTTTACAGATTATAGCTATTTATATTCTATATTATCATGATTTTTCTCAAGAAAATTGACCTTTTAGTTTAGAAGTTATAAGCTTTTTAAAATAAAAAAAGTTTTTGTTAATAACAAAAGAACCGTGATAGCTACAGAAATTTTTTTTTTTTTAGAAAATATAGGTATTTTAATGCTCTTTTGAATGCTACCCATTCGATTCAAATATCTCGATCTTATCATTAAAAGAAAGCAAAAATCAATTTTGAGAAAATCGAAAATTCAAAATAAAACAAAAACGCATCGGCAAATCAAAAAACGAGTTTTTGACCCGCCATCACACAAAGAAAGGAAAAAAAATGAGACCTGTCCGATCAAAATCGATCGAGTAGAAGCTATGAGATTCAGGCGTACACACACACACACACACACACACACACACACACACACACACACACACACACACACACACACACACACACACACACACACACACACACACACACACACACACACACATACACACACACACACACACACACACACACACACACACACATCCATACAGACATTTTTCAAAAATCATGTATTTTGATTCCTAACACCTCAAAAAACAATTATAACATGTTATTACAATAACTCAAAAAATTACTAACACAAAGCTTCCTCTAGGAGGAAGCAAAAAAAACGAAAAATGTGGTCATTTTGAGTATTTTTATGTGTTTTTCGATATAAGAAAAAGAAGTCACTTACTACCATTGTCAAATTTCTAGACCTGTTTCTTTATAATAAAAGCTTCAATTTAAGCCATGAAAAATAGCCAGATATAAGAGTTTTTATTTTCCAATATTCAAGAAGTAAAAAGTTAAAATCTCTTAAATCTGGGGTATTTTTCATGGCACATCAATCTATCAGGGATTCAATTGAAGCTTTTGTTATAAAGAAAAAGCTCTAAAAATTTGACAATGATAGTAAGTGACTTTTTTTCCTAGATCGAAAAATACATAAAAATACTCAAAATGACCACTTTTTTCGTTTTTTTTTTGTTGTAATTTTTCGTAAAAAAGTCTTCCTCTACGTTTACGTTGAATCTTGTTTTTATTTCTCTATTGAAAAATGAACATTTTCTTTTTTGGTTGAGTCATGTGTTTTGTAAAGAACTTGAGTTATAGTCTTTTAAAGTACTATTATTTTACAGTATTTTAGAGTACTATAAATTTTAAAAGTTTCGGGGATTTATTCATATACGTCAATCACACGGGAGGGGTATATGGGAGTATATATATTATATGTATATTAAGAGAATTTCCGAAAAAAAGACGAGCTAACGAAAGTGCGAGGTTTTCACTACCATACGCGTGCCTTCTATTTACGATTTGACACTGATGTTTCATGCATGATTGTGCCTTGATGCAGTATTGTTATGTGAAAAAAAAGAAAGTAAAAAAAGTCATTTGTGAATTTGATATGATGTTTGTGAAATTCTCGAGTAAAGTGTTGCGTTCAAGAATTTTAACAAATTCGATTTTGGTGAATTCAAATTATGAATTTGGATTTCGATTATACAGGATGACATCACAGATTTTAGTTTCGTAAAGTTTTAATACAATCCGGCTTCGACGTTACCTTTATCATTAGATGTAGGTATTTTGATAATGTACGTTTTCAGTTTGCATAGGGAGGATGCAAAAATTATGGTAATTGCTGAAATTCGATTCTTATTATTTTTGCTACTATATTATAGTTAAATTGTTATTGCGACAATTGATAAGTTAATACATTTACAAATGAAACTTACAGATAAATTGCAAAAAATCAATGCATTTTAAAATGAAAAACTGAAATAGCTATTATATTTATTTCTGCAACTTCGCTATGTCAAAAACATATAGGATTTTACAAATTTACATTTTTAATGAAAAGCTAAATTTAAGTTTAGATGTGCATACAAAATTTAATAAAAAAAATGCACTATAACAAATTTTCTATGTGTCATCTTTATCACTAATTAAATAAATTTAGTTGGATTGTAAATAATAAAAATATATTGATTGAGAAAAAATCAATCCTACTTGCCCAAAGAGGAAGCTATTTTTATTTCTCTCTATAGTTTCCTTTATTAAGAAAATTTCTGTCAAATTCCAAAAATAAAATGTGAACTCTTAAAATTGTTGTATAAATGCAAAATCTGCTGGTCCTGCTGTCCGATTTTTAAGGTGTATGAAACATTAAAACACACCTTATTATTTGATTCGCATCGGTCACTTTATTGTATCACTCTTCAGGCACTTTATTCAGAAATAAAATAAATGAATACATAAATTATAAAACGATAAAAGAAATTGTCGGAATAGAAAAAAATACAAACCACTTACAAAAATTATGAAAAAAAGAAACGTTATGGGTGGTAAGACCACCGCCAGTCAAATGTAAACTTATATTATTTTCGGTTTTTTTACATACATGTGTGCGTGTCTATGAGCACGTGTGCGAATAAACAATTGGGTAGGTACAAACAATTTTAAATATGACTGCAAAGCGTTTATGACAAAAACGAATTTTTGAATCAATAACAAAACTGACTTCGATTTTGATGTATGATATTTGTTTTCGTTCCGAAGATATGTAAACAAGTACGCACACACACACACAAAACAATAAAAAGGTCCGAAAATGATAGAACTTTACATTTGACTGGTGTGTCTTACTGCCTATAACGTTTCTTTTTTTCACAATTTCTTCTTTTATCGTTTTATAATTTAAGTATTAATTTATTTTATTTCTGTATAAAGTGCTTGAAGAGGGATAGAATAAAGTACCCGAAACGTATCAAATAATAGAAAATTGAAGGTATGTTTCAATATCAGGCCCATACACCGTAAAAATTGAACAGCAGGACCAGCAGATTTTGCGCTTACATAACAATTTTGGGAGCTGTCATTAGAAGCAAATAACGACATACACTTAAAATTGTAAAATTTCATTTGATATATAGTTATATTTTTTGTATGATAGCTTGAGCCACACATTGACTAAAACTTTGGGAGAAATTTTTAAATATTGAAATATAAAAGAATTATTATTTTAAGAATAAATCATTTAGAATTGAAAAATTTTACATATTCTGCAAAAGGATTATATTACATTTTTGAAGTTTTTAAAATTTAGCCTTGTAAAATAATTTTGAAGATATTAATATTCATTAATATTCCTGGAAATAGCGAAAAATTCTTTTCTCTAGATTTATTTTGATTCTTCTAAACTTTATATGATCTTTTTCTGAGTGAATCATTCACGTTCGATCGAGAAATTTTCATAATTTTCTAAAACCAAATTAAAAACGAATATTACTTATTATTTTAAAGCATTAAACAGAAATAATGACGCATTTTTCATTTTTTTAATATGGAAAAATACTATCTGAAATCTAAACACAATCCGTGACCCTTAATTATAAATAATTTCTTTTTACCTGAAATTATGTTTGATGTGTAACATTTGTTGCATGTATTTCGTAAGTTTATACTCAAATAAATACTTTAAGCACGTCTATAAAATAAATGTCAATTTATTTTCACTTTCTTTATATTTTTTGATTAACATAGAGTTTTGGTAAGTAAGAAAACAACGAATCTTAAATATCTATTTACATTTTCGCAATAATTTTTCTCATATATATAGTTCAAAATCTTCAAAAAAAAAATCATAAAAATTCTAAGTTAGCCATTAACAAGTTGACCAACAAGTTCACATTATAATACGAATCAATATAGTTAAATAAGTATAAAGTACTGTATAAGGCATCAACAAAATATTGTATAAAAATAATTTGTTTATAGAAAAAGCTTATTCCTATTCAATAGGAAATTCATGTGATGTATGCAATATACAATATTTCTTTAACACCTTATTACATAATATTCGATTATAGTGGAACAGTTTTTCCCATTAAGTTTTTATCATTTTCTGAATATACTTCAATGTTAATCCGTATTTTTTAGTTACAATACTAAAAATGTATTTGTACACCATATATTACAAATAGAGTTTTATATTACATCTTTATAAAAGTATTTCGCGAAATATATATATATATATTATATGCAAAGACAAAAATTATGCAATTATAAAAAATATGTATCTTGTTTTAATACATATACGCAGACAATTGTCAACCTTGATTGGCATTACTTGAGTCCAAGTGAACGTTACTTAATCTTCTTGTTTTTTACAAGTCCTTTCTTCTTCTTTTCTAAAGCCTCTTGCCGCATGTCTTCCAAATCTTCCATTATTCCAATCTTTGTAGAAACAAATTCCTCCTTCAACTGCTGAGCAAAATTACTTTCCATAGCTGCATCATCATCATCATCCAAGTCTCTATACTTGCTTTTATCGTAACCAAATATTTCACTAATATACTTGCTATACTTTTCTGACTCATCTTCTGATTCTTCAACAATGAAATCTTCCAACTCCGAGTCGTGCTCTTCATCACTATCATCATAGATACGTCCTGTAAATTAACAAACATTGATTAATAAAAATTGAACTAACAAATAATTAAAAATAAGTAATATTTTCTTTATCATTAGGAGACTGTACAGAGTAATATATCTTTAGCATAATAGTGTACTATTTTTAGATATATTTTTAGAAATATATATTTTCTTTATCAATTTTATATTGATCTATTTTTGTAAAAGGGATTATAGCCTGTTGAAATTTAATAAATAAATCAGTAAATAAGTAAGTATATTTTACTAGTGTTAAACAGACTGTTAAATACTATAATTTTACTTGTAACATTTACTTAATTGCTAAGCCTTACTGTATTAGGCATTTTTACCTATATTGAAATCATAAATAAATAAATAAATAATAAATATTATAATTTTAAAAAATTTATCACTATTTTGTGATATCATATCCGTAAAATTTGATTTTATGAACTATCCTTAAAATTGAATTTCATGGCTTAAAAACAGTTTGTAAAATCGAATTTTACGGATAGAATATCAAAAAATATTTTGATGTTAGTAGTTGTAACAATAATATTCATTGTATAATAATATATAAAAATTCTTACTCTTATTAACTTTCAGTTTGGATGATTTCGGTTTAGCTGATCTTACATCGGTAGGAGGAAATTGCCTTGGCCTCACATCCGCAGGAGGAAACTGCCTTGGCTTAATATCTGCTGGAGAAAACTGTCTTGGCTTAACATCAGTAGGAGGAAACTGCCTTGGTTTAACATCCACAGGAGGACACTTCCTTGACTTAACATTTACAGGAGGACACTGCCTTGACTTAACACCTGCAGGAAGCTGTCGTGATTTAACATCTGCTGAGGGAAGCGGCCTCGATTTAACACTATTTGATGGAATAGACTTTGAAGGAACACTTTTAGATAATGACGAAGAAGACCTAATTAGATCTTTGCCTTTTTTTTCTCCAACTTGTTTACTCAAAAGTATTTGTTTCTTTTCTTCTTCTATAGAACGCCGCATTTCTTCCAATTCTCTTTTCTGCTCTTCTAATTTTCTGCGTTCTTCTGCAATACTATCCTTTTCCAAAGATTCCACATGATTACTATTAGCACCGTTTTTCCTGTAAACAGGTCTGCTGGATCTGTCAACTGGTCTACCAGATCTGTCAATTGGTCTACTGGATCTGTCAACAGGTCTACTGGATTTGTCAACAGGTCTACTGGACCTGTCAATAGGTCTACTTTTCTCTGCAGGCCTGTTTGTTAAATCATTTCTTTTTTCTATAGGTTTATTGGTGCTACAGGTTTTTTCTACAAGTTTATTTGTGCTGTAAATTTTTTCCACAGGTTTATTCATGCTATAGCTTCTTTCTGCAGGTTTACTCGTGCTATAGGTTTTCTCTACAGGTTTATCACTTGACTTTTTAGGAATTGTTGGCAGTGTTTTTGAAACAGTCTTCTCATTACTTGCAGGTTTCATACTGCTTGACTTTGTAGAAGTAGCTGTGGATCCGTTTCGTTCACGCTGCTCTTTCCTTTCCCTCCACTCTTTTTCTTTAGCATACTCTTTCATCTGCTTCTTAGTCATCAACCTCTCAGGCTCCTCTTTTGGTTTCGGTTTTGGCTCAATTTTTATTGGCTCATATTGTTTCTTTTCAGCTAACTGAAGTATCTGTTGAAAATTGAATTGTGGTGGTGGTGGAGGTTTTTTCTTCGGTTGTGGTTTCTCTTCGCTTTCTCTTTCTCGGTTGTCTCGTTCCCTTTCCTTTTCTCGGTTGTCTCGATTGTCGCGTTCCCTTTCCCTTTCTCTGTCTCTTTCCCTGTCTCTTTCATCGTCTCTGCCATGTTTTTCAGACTCTGAATCTTTTCTTTTTCTTTTTCTTCTGTGTGGAAGAGATTCTTCCAATTCTTGTTGTTTTAGGGCTTGTCTAACTCTGTCTTTAGTAGAGGCTATGTCCTTTACAGTTCTTTTAATTTCATTGCTGAATAAAGGCTTTTCAGGAGGTAAAGAACTATACTTATCCATTAATTTATTATAAAATGCAGATGCCTCTTGTGAGACGTATCCATAATCATCCTCATCACACTGAGCAGGACCTAAAAACAATCAATAATAAAATTAATGAATTAAATTCAGAATTTTTTTAATTCTTAAAGAATATATATTAAATTAATGATTATATAAGTATTAAAAGAAAAGGGCCATGATACATTAATTAACCTTATTAGAATCAAACTGGCCAGTTAATTTATATATTAGTAACTCCAGTTACTAAAGGTTCACAGCTGAATAAATTTAATGAAAATTTAATATTTAAGAATACAAATTAGTTCAAATACCAAAGATGGTTTTGAGAGAATCTTAAGTTGATGCTTAAAATAGCACTTAACCTCAAAGGTTTTTCAGAAGTTGCTATTATAATTATAACTAATACTTTCAGCTCCATTTTGTAAATATACAATAAACTTTAATAAAAAATAAGATCATAATTTTATAGCAATAAAAATGATTATTTACTAATGATTAAAAAATCCCAGTTCACTTTATTAAAAGCAATAAAAAGCCTCGACTCTTATCTTATCTCTCAATTCTTGTAAATAGAAAACTACTTTAAAAATTTGTATCCCCAAATACTTATATGAGTATTTGTAAAAAAACAAAATTACCTGCAAGCGTGACAGCTGTATTTTCATTATCGACGGCATCAACGAGAACTGACTTGTTAGCTGCCTTGCAGACTTTTAAATGCTTGTTAATGCGATTCTGGGTCTTCTGATCACGCATAGCTAGAAGATTCTGAAAAATAAAACATTAGCTCATCATCAATTTACAAAAACCAAGAGACTTTGAATTTTTGAAAACAGAAAAAAAAAATCAACTTACATCCTTTTTCTTTTTCTCCTCCTGAGCCTTCTTACGCTCCTCATCCTCCTTCCTAGCAAGGAACTTTTTGATATTGTCAGACAAATCCTTGGTTTGCTTGGACTCCTTCTTGAGTGGCTGGAACTTGGTTTGGTAACAGGGTTTGCTGGAGGTCTGTCGCTCGTTCTTCGAGGCAACGGTTAACAACGTGCCAAAATCCATCGTGTAGCCGTTGCCCACAGCTACACGTAGATCTTCGCTTCGACGATCAAAGCACACTGACTAACATACACAGACGCAGCCACAGCTCTAATCTCTCTCTCTCTTTCTCTTTTTTCCTTATTTCTCTCCACGCTCTCCTATTTCTTGTAAGTTCCTATTATACGTACCTCGCCACAGCCGTCTAGTTTGTCTACTTTTACCGTCTGCTAGTGTGGCACCTTTTGGATAACCTTTGAGAAGAGTCGGTGATGGTATACTTAGGCCAGACTTAATGTTTGGTCGGTGAACTTAGTTCTGGAAATAGTTGATGCGGTTTCTCTTTCTCTCTGTAGAGTGAACGTACATAAGCGCGATCAGCGCAGAACACACGCAGCTCGCTGTCACGGAAACTTTTCGGGATGAGCGAGGATGATGCGCCGTATATATGTGTGCGTGTGCGTGTCGACTGCTCGTGTGTTCGTCTATGCGTGCCTATACTCTATATATATATATATATATATATATATATATTTCACATACACACAATTAATATATACATATATATTAAGTATATGCGTGTTTGTCCGTCTATGCGTGTACAGGACTATGTGTAGACGTGTGGTATCTCTTACCTTTCCCTACGGTGGCTGCGGCGGACGATACTTATGGCTTATGGGAAATACTGGCTGCCGCGAGTCCGCGGCCCGCGACCGCAACAACACAACACACACACACACTCTGTATAGATAATACACTCCCACAGTCCCACTGCAAGTCTGCAACGCTCAGCGTTCACTTTGATCGACCGAGCGCGTGTAGTGCAGCAGCGCACTGTTCTACTGTTCGCCGAGAACTGATCAACTGAACCGACTGAACGTGCTATACTTGCTAGCGCTGGCAGCAGTGCGCCGATATGCTACTGTAGTCTGGCGCCTGCGCACTAGAGCTCTTCGCTGATTGGCCGCTCGGTAGGCGAAGAGCTCTAGTGCGCAGGCGGCAGACTACAGTAGCATATCGGCGCACTGCTGGCAGCTAGTCGCTGGCGCCCCAGTCCACGGTCGTATACACAGGTCGGGAAGCTCCGGTGGTGGGGGTAGGCCTCTTATTTGACGCTGTTGTAATTTCAAAATTTGCCACGGAGTGGTGCGCTGCGATCGAGTAAAGTATAGTCGAGCATGCGCAGTATTGCAGTCGCCATGTATCAATAATTATTATTCGCGGACAGTTCAAAAGTACAATACTTTATTGCACTTGTAAATGCAAACGGTCAGTTGGTATATGGAGAACTACTAGCTATTTCGTATTTTTTTTTATGTTTGTTTATAATTATTTTGCTATTCATTTCGAAAGAAGATATTACAATTTAAGAACAGACTATAAAAATAAGTAAGTATATAGATAAATTTTATTTTTTATTTGGACTGCAGTTATTTAATAGCTTTTGTTATAGGATTAAAATATTAATAATAATAATTAATTATTGTTATTAATTATTTATAATATTATTATTTTTATTATTAATATAAATAAAAGGATAATGATTTGCGTCTTAAACAAATTCACTTGCCCTGCGTAATCCTCTAATACATCGCTCTACGAATTAGTTTTGAGAAAAAAAAAACGACGACACCTTTGTTTATTTTTGGAACGAAAATTAACAAAAATTAACCAAATTTCGTTCCAAAAATAAACAAAGGTGTCGTCGTTTTCTTGCCTCGAAACTTTGTAGAATGATGTATTACAGCATTACGCAGGGCAACTGAATTTGTTCAAGGCGTAAATCATTATCCTTTTATTAATTATATTAATTACTTTTGCATGTTCCGCTGATAAAACAGTGTTAGTATAGTGCGACACCCCGTTAAAGGAATTTTATAATTTATAATAAAAGTCAAGTCGTATGATAAGGTAATGCAGCGTAATATAAAAAAATAAAATTTTTACGCATTTCAAAAATAATTTATTTCGTGAGAAAATATACTGTACACTATACACATATATTTATATATATATATATATATATATTAATATACACACACACACACAATATCTACAGCACATGAACTAAATTAAAAACATATTAGTTTTTTTCTAGTTTAGCTATTTTTCTTTTAACAACAGCTTGTTTTTTAACTTTTTGATAATTCTCCTGAAAGGTGAATTGGCGCATTCTTAATCTGACATAATAGTAAACTGAATAAGCTAAAATATCAGCTCCGTGTTCTCGGCACGGAAATGTAAAATTATAGGTTTCTATATAAGACTTCGTCAATCGGGCATGGTGTGGTTTGTGCACATAAGAATTATGCACATATTTATTGTGCACACTTTAGCATTGGAGTATACACATAGATATAGATATACACCAATGCTAAAGTGTGCACAATAAATATGTGCATAATTCTTATGTGCACAAACCACACCATGCCGTGTGGCATGGTGTGGTTTGTGCACATAAGAATTATGCACATATTTATTGTGCACACTTTAGCATTGGTGTATATCTATATCTATGTGTATACTCCAATGCTAAAGTGTGCACAATAAATATGTGCATAATTCTTATGTGCACAAACCACACCATGCCGTCAATCGTCAAATAAAATACTTTAGAATTAGTTGCATATTTTACAAAACATTGCTCAGTATAATAAATTAAATTGAAATAATGACGATTGGCATGAATTAAGCGCCCTCGAGTTTTCATATCAATCAATTGTCCAATTGGAGTTTTAACATTGGAGGTAATAGTTCCTTCTTTACACGATTCGCATTCTCTGTAAACTTCATTTTTCATTATTTGTTTACAGAGATAACCTACGATGGGAAAAAATAATATGTGTAAAGTGTTTAATTTATGGTAATATTATAATTAAAAAAGTCAGTATTTACTCACATAATGTCTCTGAAAAGTATCGACAAATCTAAATTACTGCTTCTACATACATATACATCCCAATTTTTGCTGCCGTGATTTTGCATACACTTGTAATAATAACCAACGGTATCATGCACCAAAGATAATGCTTCTCCATAATAAGTTGTTTATTATGACAAGTAGGCCAGGAGCAGTAGACTTTCACATGGATGCGTTCTGACGTAGATTATCTTTTTCGGCTATAGCTTCTCCATAACATATAAAACAAAAATATCGGGGTGCACCAAAAAAAAAGTTATGCAATTTGCAGGAAAAATCGAAACGTGAAAAAATACGTCAAAATCATGGTTTTTCTCATATATTATTGAAAATAACTTCTTAACGATGCGTTTTAGAGAAAATATTCATAGGACCAAAGTTGTTTCCCATGAAATTTTCTACAAGGTAGAGTTGAATCAAAAAATGGAAATGCAATAATTATATTGCAAAATAGCAATAAACGCGCAAAAAAAGTATGAAAAATAGGGTATTTTTGAAACACTTGTAGAATTGTTAAGGGCCGGTCCTATCCTTTTGAAAATTTGTATGTAAGTACTTCAAAGCAATATAAATAAAGCCCCCAAAGCTGATTTCGATCAGTCGAATAGTTTTCGCACAACTCTTTTGTTAACTAAACTCGGTGGAAAAAAACACTATTTTTTTGCATTAATGCCAGAGCCAAACCGATTATTTAAAATCGGTCCTGATTTTTTTACGTACTCATAATGTTCCCAACTATCGCCTGGCATCATCAGAATATCAATTTTATAATTATTAACAACTTTTTAAGCAATTTTAAATGCTCGGAAATTTTTTTCCTTATAAATAATTACTTTTACGCTGCCATTTTGCAAGTAAAAAAATATTATAAACACACATAAAGAAAGTTCTTGCAATCGCCTTTCATTTAAAACCACGCTGGTCTCGATTCAACGTATAGATCGTCACATATAAGTCTCCAAAGATGACGAGTGTTTATCGTTAAACTATTTGCTTTTTAACAACAATCAAAATTGGTCTTGTTAGGATATTACAAGAACTCTTTTTATACAAATTTCTGAATTCATTGGACACATTCTTTTAGTAATAAAAAAATAATAAACATTGCGAAGTTGGATGTCGGGGCATGAAATTCGGGTAAAGGAGAATTCCGAAACCGCGCCTTCAAAATGAACGCGTGATCTAAACTTGTCGTATCTCGGCTACTATAACTCCAAATGTGATCATTTTTTTTTTAAATCGATATGCCGAAATGAGAGGAATACGATTAGGTAGGCTTCGACCCCCAATTATTAACCGTTATTGTCATATTGTTGTTAAAATAAATTATTATTTTTAAATGTTGCAAAAAATTTTATATTATTAAA
Organism: Torymus aiolomorphi; assembly: GCA_036365515.1. Classification (NCBI taxonomy): domain Eukaryota; kingdom Metazoa; phylum Arthropoda; class Insecta; order Hymenoptera; family Torymidae; genus Torymus; species Torymus aiolomorphi. The sequence continues at coordinate 21,040,657 of CM070875.1, read as the reverse complement.
AATATCGCTGAAGAGTGAACATTGTTAACTGTAGAAATTTAAATAATTTTGCACTATCCACACTATTAGTTTAAATAATGGTACCTGGTATAATGCGTTTGCAAATAGGACACGTAATGACTGAATTTCCCATAATTTGTCTCATTGGACCTTTTGTACAAATTACAGACAATTATTATTGTGATATATAATATCTTGCATACTTAAGATTTGAGAAGACCTTAAATTTTCACCGGGATTTTAATGTATTGTAGGGACAATAAAGTCATTACGGCGACCATCGAACGAGTAATTCCGCCAGGTTAAAGGATCAGGTCAAAATTTTATAATCTTACTGTAAATTTAGCCAGTTGAGAGGGAATTGTCCCCCCTCTACATATAGCAGAACGTATTTCGACCGTTACATATCCTTTGTGCGCAGGTATACGGTTGGAACATAGAATCATTGAAAATATTGTATAGTTTGTAGTTTAAAAGCTGTGATAAATAGTGCCAGTTTGGAGATTCGGAGCATCTGTTAATTTATTTCAAGCTTTTCGAAGTATTAGTTTATTTTATTTTATTAGTATTGCGAGAAATTGTAGACATAGAGTCAATCTTATATTTCCCTAACTTTTATATCTAAACACTAGATGTCTCATTTATCTCATAAGTAGAATTTTTCATCGTGAATATATAACTGACAACTAATGTTACAATTTATGTCTGAGATAAAATTTAAATGTATTATATGTATTTTCTATATCTGTTATTCATTCGTTATATGTAATTTTCGTTAGCAAGAACGATTGTAATAAAATAAACTTTTATATTATTACAGAGTAGAATGGGCGAAGATACTGGAATCTGTATTTTATGCGACAAACCTTACACGAGTAACGACAAGACACGTCAAGTACAACAACAAACTATAAAAAATTATATACAAGCAAGTATCCGAAGACAGGATGGAAAACATTTGAAATTGAGGAGATATTGTTCTATTACTGTTCATGAGAGTTGTGCGAAGACTTATACAAATGAGCCAAAAATTTTAGCCCAAATACGTAAGTTAGAAGCCTCGACATCGCCGGCAACTCGTTCTGTTGCGGAATTCGATTTTAAAAGCCGATGCTTTATATGTGGAGAAGATGCATCGGATACATTTATAGAAAAACAGAAAAAGTATTCTGCAAAACAGCGAAATATCATTCGAATGGTGATGTAAAACAAACTCTTTTGAATAACTTTAATAATTCTACGCATAAGTTATGTATTACTGTGATTTCCCGCATTACTCCTGTGATTGATTTGAAAAATGTAAGCGCAAGATATCACGATAATTGTAATAAGGAGTTGTATAACACACTTAAAAAGAGTAATGAAGTCGAAGATTCAAATACTGCGAAAGCTGCTAAATTCATAAGTGAATATATGCTTGCAAATAAGGAAGAATGTCAATTTAATATAAAAGCAATACTGCAAAATTTTGATAACGACGAATGGGCCAGCATGAAATATCTAAAAAAACATTTATTTAATTCTTTTGGAAATGACATTATAATACATTCGTCTAAAGACGGGCCTATTTTAACTTTTACTGACATGGGTAGTAAAATTTTGACAGAAAATTGGTATAAAAATAAAAAAAACAATGAGAAAGAAGAGCGTATACGACTGGTTAAAACTGTTTCAAAAATAATTTTAGAAGATATTAGATCAGTAGTTTATGACGTAAATTCGTATCCCGCTCCAGATTGTTTTCTTGAGAATGTCAATAATTGTATACCCGAAACTTTGGAAAATTTTATTAGATGAAATTATATTAAAAAAAAAGTCCAGCACAAGAAGTTATGAACCAAAAATTACATCTATAGCTCACGCCATAATAACAGCTACTCGTCCAAGATCTTTTGTATCATCTATTCAAGTCGGCTTGGGAAGTATGCTTAACAAAAAGTATGGTTCAAAAGATTTTATAAAAATTTTAAATTCTTTAGGATTATGTTGTTCTTATGAAGAAACACAATTATTTGAAAGTTCAGTATTAGCTTTTCCGCAAGAGACGAATTATGATGATACATATATGCAGTTTGTTTTTGATAATGCGGACCATAATATTAACACTATAGATGGGCGTAACACTTTCCATGCCATGGATGGCATTCAAATTCTTATTCCACAATCTTCAGTTTCTTCCATTAATTCATTAATCAATTAAATCTATCGACAGATTATCCGCACGGACATCTTCTGTTGTCCTTGGAAAATACGGTAAAATTGATTTAGAAGTCTTTCACAGGCCCTCTCGTTCGGGAATGGAAAATATCATTGTTCAAGATTTAAATAAAATAAGCCCTTTATCTCTCGATATACAGTTATCTAAAACAGATTTTTTGTGGATCTTTGGAAAACACCGATACTCACTTGATTTTCCAGGCTGGAATGGATTTATGGAGTCTATAACAAAAGATCTCAATTATGAAAAAAGTAGAATTACTTTTTTGCCATTTGTTAATGCTCCACCGAACAATTATGACACTATTTATACTGTTCTTCAGCAAGCCCGTATAAAATCTCAGGAGATAAACCAAAAACATACTTTTGTCACATTTGATCAACCTCTGTACTATAAAGCGCGAGAAATACTAGAATGTTGTAAAGGGGAATTATCATCAGTAATTGCCAAATTAGGCGGGTTCCATTTACTAATGTCTTTCATGAGTGCTATTGGATTCATAATGAACGGAAGTGGCTTGAAAGAGCTTTTTTGTACAATTTTTGCCGAAAATTCTGTTGACAAAATTTTAAACGGTCACGCTTATTCAAGATCTGTCAGAGGGCATATTTTGGCTCATTTGGCGTTAGGAAAAATAATGTTATCTTCTTTTGATTTAACAAATAATGAAAATAGAATTTTAGATGATAAACTCTGTTCTGGAACAAATACATTAAATGAGATAAATGATGAAGATTATCTCAAAATTTATGACAAATTTCTAAAACATGTTGAACAAATCAAACAGCGAGGGCCAACTGCTAAATTATGGTTGCAATATTTTGATATGGTTACAATAATGAGACAATTTATAGAAGCTAAGAAAATGGGTAATTGGAATTTACATTTAGAAAGTATAAGAAAAATGTTACCATTTTTTCATGCGAGCGGGCGCTACTTGTACGCGAAATCTTGTCAACTTTATTTACAAGACATGCTAAATCTTGAACAGAAAATGGATCCGTTAGTATACGAAAAATATACAAAAAAAGGCTTTTTTACTATCAGAAGATCTGATAAATTTTGGAGTGGCATTTGGTCTGATATGTCCATTGAACAAGTACTTATGCGTTCAATGAAAAGCAGTGGAGGACTCACACACGGTAGGGACATAACGAATTCTGTTTTGTCAAAATGGATTTTGACAATGCCCTTTCTCGTTGATATTAGTAATTCAATGCAAACATTTTGTAACGTATCTTTCGCTACCTCAGAACAGCACGTTGATGCTCGTCCTTCGCGCATTAAAGAAGATACCTCAGCTTTGACGTTATTGTTAGATTTTTTTTCAATTAATCAACCTTTTCCAGTTTGCGATGCCATTGTTTCACTTAGTTCAGGAATAAAAGGCACTGAACAAATCAATTGTCACAATGCTTTGGAAGTTGGTTTGAAAATGATGGATAACATTGTTGGAAATAATTTCAGTCAACTTAAATTTCAAAGAAAAGATCGAGTCGTGCCACTTCAAGATGTACATTGTATTAAAATAAGAAATGAAGATGTCAGCATTAATCCTACATTAATATTTCAAAGGATTGCTGTAGCAATGGAGGGTAAAACTGAATTAAAAGATTGTTTTGCATATGAACTAGCCCCCTATCCACTTTCAATTTTTGACAATGGTATAATGCGCAAAACTGAAAAGTCAAAATTATACGATTACTTTCAACCAATTTATGAGGAGCCATTCTTGCAAAATTGTATTCATATTATTGACGGTGGATTTTTATTGCATAAAGTCGTTTGGCCACAAAAAGAAAGCTACAATGTTATTCTGGATCGATATGTAAGCTATGTTAAAAAATACTACGCTCCAAATAGTTTTATTATATTCGATGGCTATCCCGAAAACTTGAAAAACAGCACTAAAGGCGCAGAAAGACAGCGACGACAGGCTAGACAACAGTGTACAGAAATTCAATTTGATTTATCGATGAATGTTACAGTATCTCAAGAAAAACTTTTTTCAAATGAGAAGAATAAAAATCGTTTTATTTTACATTTACGTCAAAAACTAGAAGCATTTGCTTTTCGCACTAAACAAGCTAACGAAGATGCTGATGTTCTTATCGTCGAAACCGCTATAAATGCAACCACTGGAGAAAAACCAGCCGTAATCGTAGCTGAAGATATAGATGTATTAGTAATTTTAACAATAAGAGTGCCTACGGATAAAAAAGTATACTTTTTGAAACCAAGTAGAGGAAAAACGGCCGAGAGATTGTATGACTCTAATACTTTTATGAATACATCTTTAAAACCTTTAATTGGATTTATTCACGCGTTTAGTGGTTGTGATACGACTTCAGCTTTCTATAAACAAGGAAAAGGAAAAATTATTAAGCTGCTAGAAAACGATTCTTCTTTGATTAATAAAGCGTTAATTTTTAATACACCATGTTCTACAGCGCAAGATATAGAAAATGCAGGTCAAACAATAATTTCGGCTATGTATAGTGGCAAAAAGTCCAGAAATTTAAAGTTAAGTGAACTACGATACTTATGTTTCAAAAATAGTTCAACTAAAAAGGCATTTAATTTAGCAATGTTACCACCAACCGAATCTGCGGCAACACAGCGCTCATTTCGAGTATATTTCCAAGTACAGCAATATCTTGGAAATACCTTAGATCCAACACAATGGGGTTGGGAAATCAAGGAAGAGAAGCTGCAGCCAATATATACAAATGGTCTATTAGTACCTGAATGTATTTTGAGGAATATTAGTTGTAAATGTGCAAAAGGGTGTACCAAAACATGTAGTTGCGTTAAACATGGATTAAAATGTTCGGATTATTGCGCAGGATGCCATGGCCAAAATTGTAAAAATAGTTATGAAGCTATAAAAAGTTGCAATATAGAACTTGAAGAATCTGATGAAAGCGAAATTAATACAGATACAGATGAATTCGAATTAAATATTGAGATAGAGAGCCCAGTTCTGGATGATCTTGAAGATGATTCTGTCTGCGAGAGTGATAATGATGATGATGAGATAATGGCCAAAAAAAACGAAAATTATTATAATATATATATATATATATATATATATATATATATATATATATATATATATATATATATATATAAATTTAATAAATAACGGTTACAAAATGATTCTTTTTGTTTTTTCTCATACCTACTATACATTAAGAAAAAAGGAATAAAAATAAAATTTTTATCTATAAAAGTATAGTTAATGCAAAATTATTTAAACTAATACATGTCTACAGTTAATAATGTTCACTCTTCAGCGATATTTTTAATAATATAAAATTTTTTGCAACATTTAAAAATAATAATTTATTTTAACAACAATATGACAATACCGGTTAATAATTGGGGGTCGAAGCCTACCTAATCGTATTCCTCTCATTTCGGCATATCGATTTAAAAAAAAAATGATCACATTTGGAGTTATAGAAGCCGAGATACGACAAGTTTAGATCACGCGTTCATTTTGAAGGCGCGGTTTCGGAATTCTCCTTTACCCGAATTTCATGCCCCGACATCCAACTTCGCAATGTTTATTATTTTTTTATTACTAAAAGAACGTGTCCAATGAATTCATAAATTTGTATAAAAAGAGTTCTTGTAATATCCTAACAAGACCAATTTTGATTGTTGTTAAAAAGCAAATAGTTTAACGATAAACACTCGTCATCTTTGGAGACTTATATGTGACGATCTATACGTTGAATCGAGACCAGCGTGGTTTTAAATGAAAGGCGATTGCAAGAACTTTCTTTATGTGTGTTTATAATATTTTTTTACTTGCAAAATGGCAGCGTAAAAGTAATTATTTATAAGGAAAAAAATTTCCGAGCATTTAAAATTGCTTAAAAAGTTGTTAATAATTATAAAATTGATATTCTGATGATGCCAGGCGATAGTTGGGAACATTGTGAGTACGTAAAAAAATCAGGACCGATTTTAAATAATCGGTTTGGCTCTGGCATTAATGCAAAAAAATAGTGTTTTTTTCCACCGAGTTTAGTTAACAAAAGAGTTGTGCGAAAACTATTCGACTGATCGAAATCAGCTTTGGGGGCTTTATTTATATTGCTTTGAAGTACTTACATACAAATTTTCAAAAGGATAGGACCGGCCCTTAACAATTCTACAAGTGTTTCAAAAATACCCTATTTTTCATGCTTTTTTTGCGCGTTTATTGCTATTTTGCAATATAATTATTGCATTTCCATTTGTTGATTCAACTCTACCTTGTAGAAAATTTCATGGGAAACAACTTTGGTTCTATGAATATTTTCTCTAAAACGCATCGTTAAGAAGTTATTTTCAATAATATATGAGAAAAACCATGATTTTGACGTCTTTTTTCACGTTTCGATTTTTCCTGCAAATTGCATAACTTTTTTTTTTGGTGCACCCCGATATTTTCGTTTTATATGTTATGGAGAAGCTATAGCCAAAAAAGATAATCTACGTCAGAACGCATCCATGTGAAAGTCTACTGCTCCTGGCCTATGATCTAATTGGGCACTGTTAATAGCATTCCGATCCTTGTGAGGACTCCTTTCTCTCAATAAATATGTTTTTTCAAAAATAGTTGGTAAAGCTCCTGTTTCAGCCGATGATGTTTCAAGGGGACCTAAAGAATCATACAGTTATTATTGTACTTTTAATTCTAAATACAATAAAATATAATAAGAAAACGAGTTATATTAACCTGTGCTATGATGTCTCCATCCTTAGTTGTATGAATAAAATATTTGATAACCAAATCATCTTCGAAATGCCTCTCACACACTCTATGCGATAAACGCAAAACGTTTATTCCAATTGCCAATCTCCACTTTTCACGAATGTCTTCATTGCTGGGCACTTTGAAAGTCGATATTTTTTCCGGCTTCCTTTCTTTATTGGAACTGCAATTGCGAACAGCACACCACGACATCTAACATTTATTTGTTTCTAATTTAAATAATAAAGAAAGAAATGACTGTCGACCGTGCGAAAAGCGGAGACTCGGAGAGGTTACGGAGTAGAATAGTAGAGAAATGTGTTTATTGCATACGGACATGCTTGAGCAGCTTGAGTCGATACCCGGTCAAAAATATCCAGTTGGGAAATCCAACTGGATTTTCCAAGAGGGAAATCCAGCTGGGGAAGAGTGGATTCCAGCTGGATTTTGGTGGATTTCCAGTCGGATTCCCAGTTGATGATATCAAATATTCCCACCCATTTTTAACTGGATTAAATGGAAATCCACTTATAATAAATGGGAATTCCTGGGCGAAGGCGGAAATCCATGTAAAAATCCAGTTAAATGTTGGTGGGAATCCACCTAACTTTCGCATTTCTATTAAATGGGAATCCACTCAAAATTCTACTTAATAATAAATGGGAATCCCAGCGTGACGGCGGAAATCCATGTAAAAATCCAGTTTAATATAGATGGGAATCCATCTAACTTTCGCTTTTCTATTCAATGGAAATCCAGTTAATAATGCATAGGAATCCTGTTATATCTAGGTGGGAATCCACTTAAATATCCAGTTAAAAGTGGGTGGGAATATTTGGTATCATCAACTGGGAATCCGACGGGAAATCCACCAAAATCCAGCTGGAATCCACTCTTCCCCAGCTGGATTTCCCTCTTGGAAAATCCAGTTGGATTTCCCAACTGGATATTTTTGACCGGGTAGCAGCGCACCACGCCGTGGCGACAGTTGAAAGCTTAATTCGCAGGTCCCAAGCGACCTACCCCTCCACCGGAGTTTCCAGACCTGCATATACGACCGTGAGCCAGTCTTAGGGACTCGCCACAAATGGACCGTGCCGTACCGTGCCGTCGCCGCCCGGGCCGCCCCGTGCCATAGCGTGCCGAGCGCTTTTGGAATCGGAGTGCGCCGTCTATCAAGAGTATTGCTTCCGTGGTGCAAGCCCTTTCGGACATATGAGTTTGCCATCTGCAATCTTTGTTTATGACGAAAAAAATCAAGCATAGCCTGGATTGCTCCGAAATATTCTGCAGGTAAAATCATTGTTAAATCATTGTAAATTTTGCTAATATCAACATTATGTTAGTTTTACGGTGTTATAACACTTTTTTTTTGTTTAATAGCATGGAATAGCATAGATTAAAATAAAATAGCAACTCTTAACCTACTGTATGTCACATGGAACTGTTGTGTCCTCGTTTGTAATAAAATAAATAATAATTTAATAATTAATAATTAATTAATTAATTATTAATAATAATTAATTATTAATTATTATTATTATTAATTATTTAATTTAATTTAATAATAATAATAATTTGTAATAAAATATATTATTGTTCATGTTTTAGTAGATACACAAAAACCCACCATCTCCTGAGTTTTTTTTTTTTTTTTTTAATATTCTAGCTATTATCAATAACGATACTGCTGTCATATGTAGTTTAGAATACGTTAACATTTTTTCCATTTTACTTTGGTCCATTCTGTAAATTAATTATTAAACAGTATTAAACAAAAAAAAAGTGTTATAACACCGTAAAATTAACATAATGTTGACATTAGCAAAATTTACAATGATTTAACAATGATTTTACCTGCAGAATATTTCGAAGCAATCCAGGCTATGCTTGATTTTTTTCGTCATAAACAAAGATTGCAGATGGCAAACTCATATGTCCAAAAGGGCTTGGAGCACGGAAGCAATACTCTTGATAGACGGCGCACTCCGATTCGAAAAGCGCTCGGCACGCTATGGCACGGGGCGGCCCGGGCGGCGACGGCACGGTACGGCACGGTCCATTTGTGGCGAGCAGTGCCGGTCTTAGGGCGGGGCGAGAAGGGCAGTCGCGCCGGGCCTCGCGCTGACAGGAGCCCCGCGATGCAGGCCTGGACTGGCCATCGGGAATTCGGGAGAGCTCCCGGGGCCTGATTCTAAAAATGTCTCACACTCGAGACACACAAAATCCGAGAATAACCTTACCTATTATTTTATTCATATTTTATACATAATTTCAAAATTAATAATTTTTAATCTGCATAAATGAATATAATTATAATTATGTCATCAATTGCTGCAAGAATGATAAATTTTGTTATTAAAAATTAATTAAAGGAATAAGCAAATTAAGTTTGAGGAAGCCACACGGGCAAATGAACTTTTTTCTTACACTGACAGAAAAAATTTGGTAAAAATTCTTATGTTGTCATGTAAAAATTACCATGTTGGAATCGTAACTTGACCATATGTCGAATTTTTAGCAGAAATTGCAATACACGTAGGAAAAATTCCAAGTCTAACATGGGAATTTTTTTATAACTGATTTTAAAGAGCGAAAAAAATTATTTCATCTTTTTTTTTAGGAGTGGGGGAGCGAGTATCAGACACATAATCATTATATTTAGACAATACAGAAGTTGTTTTTGAATTAAACATGATTAAAGAAAATTTATTAAATAAATTAAAAATTTTTGACGACATCGAGACTCGAACCTGGAACCCTTGGCACGGTAGTCGGGAGCGCTAACCACTTACCTATAAAGACATATGTCCTACAAAATTTTGGAACTTGTATATCCCCAAACGTAAGTTATGCCCGCTAATTTAATAATACTATTCTCTATTTTAAAGTATTTTATTACAAATGTTATATATTAAGAATATTGTTTAACATTTTATAAATATTACCAATACCTTAAATTAAACAAGCTCATTTATTTATTAATAAATTTGTATTTACGATATAATGGTTATTGGTTTTTCCCAACGTTCCTTAAAAATATTACAAATAAACAATGATTTTAAAAATTGTCTCATCATAAAAAATAAAAAAAAAAAATAAAAACAAGTATATTGGATTAGAACGCACATTCAGTTGTTGAGTTTAGCGTTTGTGTTTTGTCTCGACGTTTCCAAGGTGGATTGAGTTTGTTGACATGTATCTGTCTGAATCTTTCCTATTTTGACATTGAAGAGGTCAACTTTTCGTGCACTCGCGGGCTGTTTACGATTGAACGTGTGAATTCTTACTCTAAAACTCTCTCAATTTTTACCATGCTAGCCTGGGAAAATGTGCAAAAGATAAAGTTCCATTAGCCACGTGTTAATTTTTACTATGCTGGCATAGGAAGTTTTACTTGTGACATTGGATTTTTTCATACAAAAGATAGTAAATATTTCGATTTTAAGCAGTTGTGGGCAACTTCCAAGAGCAACATAGGAATTTTTCCCCGGGTTTTTCTGTCAGTGTAGTGTAGTTTCCCTAGCCTACACTCCTAAGCTTATAATTTATTTTAAAATTATTTAACTGAGCAAATGATAAATTATTTAAACTTTTTAAGATTAAAAGTATTAAGAATAATTATAAATATTCGGAATAATAACCTGTTTATATGACGGACATAAATCATGGTTGGCATCTAATGCAGTAGCTCTCATTATATTGTACGCATTTTTTGTCAGGTTCGCCTCTATAAGCAATGCAAGCGCTTTCTCTGCAGTCAGCCTTACACTTTTATCATATTTTATAGGCTTTATAATTTCATTTGCATTCTCTGCTTTACCTATAATGTCCATCAATTCCACTCCGCTTAAATTCGTTTCCATTCTCATTTTCTTTTTGCTACTTCGTAACATTCTTCATTACTTAAATTAGAACTGATATGAGCTCTATATATCTAAAACTATACCGTTTAATGGCCATGACAGAAATGTTTAATTTTTATAAAACTTGAACTCTTGTGCAGCTTTATAATATTATTAATTTTTTATTATTTTAGTGTTTCTATTACATTTGGTTATATTTTAAGTTATTTATATTTGTTCACCATTAACAGGAGTCATCGAGCGCGGGAGCGCTTCGAAGGCAAGTATAGAAAGAGGCTAAAGTCGACCGTGCCATTCACTCTTCGAAATAGGTGTCCGATATATACAGATTTCCGAATCGTAACCAAAACGTATCTAAACGTATGAAAAAGTACGCAAACGTAACAGGAACGTATGTTTTTATTTCTGTTCGGGTATTAATAGGTTTCAGGGATAGCAATAAATTCATTGCTTTTTTTGTCAAATATATATATATATTACTTTTCTGTACAAATTTCCTGTAATATAAAGTCATTCCTGAGACAAAGACTGTTCCTCTGAAAATACGTTAAGTGGACGACGTTTCGGACACTTTTTTGTCTCTTGTCCAGACTTTTTATTAAACAGATGAAATTACACTATAAAATACTTTAAATAAAACTAACTGCACTAACATAAATGGCTGGCGTCAGAATGAACTTCAAACAATTTATTTATAAATAACATAATTTGGTCAAAATAAATAAAAAAAGCTTTTTATTCACATACTAAATAGCTACGACAGATTAGTTAACAAGAGCATTACAAGAAGAATTTCAATGAAATTGTGCCGGTTCATTAGATCCCGCAGTATTCCACACCATCCAGGAGGTTCTGCCCAAGGCGCGTTAGATTTTATAGTGGACCTTCGCCAATAGCCATATTATACCACTTAATAATGGGTTAAATTTTTGGATTATTAATGATTTCTTTTTCCAACATAGCAATTTTTTCTTCTAATATGCATTGTGTCTTGATAATGTTTTGCTGATTGAACCATATTTTTCTCTTTTGATACAAATTTTCCTGTGCCTCTCTCCCCTCAATTTCCAAAATGTACAATTCCTGGTTCATTTGTCTATTCATCTGATTTAAACTCTCAATAGCCCGCACGCAATTATTATTTTTAATTATTTTATCCATAAGAGTTAATGATTCAGGTATTCCTTTGATCCCTAGCTTTTCCCTCAAGCGCTCCAAATCTTCTTGGACCTTTTCAATCTTTTTGTCTATTTCGATACTCTCGGTATACACACAGTATTTATGAGCATGCGTTGTTTTTATCTTTTTTAAATGCTTGCCTTCACTACCCATCGTATTATCGTCAAGCTCCGGTCTTTTCCGCTTCTCTGTCGCAATTGATGGGATGAACTCCATTTCTAAATTTAAAAATACTCTGCTAAAATTGAAATTTAACGGTGATTCAATGTTACTTATAGCAAGTAAGTACTTTGTTGGAAGATACTCCTAGACTTAGATGCTTCCTCGCCAAAAGATATTTTGAATGTGATCTTCAAAACCCTTGTGAGCCTTATTTATACTTGAGTGGAAGGCTAACTTAGTCGGGAAATACCCCCTCTACTTTACTAGTGGAAGAGGGTTAGGGTGTCTCCTCTGCATGCCTTTTCTGCTCCCATTAGTAAATGGGGGGGGGGGGGGGGGGCTATTTCCCCGTTTTGGTTTGCCTTTGGCTCAGGTATAATTAAGGCATGCAAGGTCCCTCTAATCCGTTTCGAGATAGGATCAGATGGATTGATGGATTACTTCTAGGTACATCAACATAAATTCTACAAGTTTATGACCATTGTCATAAGTAAGAAAGTGCTGGGAAGTTAGGGAAATTACAAAAATCTTAATTATGGTAGTAGTCTAGGAGCCAGGTAGGGTTTCGTGGCCAATTAAAGTGCCACGGCTGAAAACAACTCATTATGATCAGCCCCGGTCTTACGTATTATGAGACATGGGGAAAATATTTATTGCGGGGCCTACTTAAGGGGAGGATTTTCCTAATGAAATTCAGAATTGCTTGAAAAAGTACAAATATTATCAAGAAAATACAAATGTATAGCCAAGGGAGTTGATGTATACATAAAAACGATTATTTAATAGTATATTACGACACAAGGCCAGGAAGTTGGATTTCCTGGCCAAGTGTCATATACTATTTTTCTTCATCCCCCGCCGAAAGTACGCCTATATAGTTTTGATATTAATTAGTAAAATAGCGTTCTTTGTTGCTAACTACGACTCGGCCATATGTATAAAAGGCCTGCTTCAGCGCTACTTTACATATCGCGGAGCGTAAGCTCGACTTCTCCTTTTTTTTCATGCCCGCCCGACTTTTGCAAAACCGAGGCTTCGCCTCGGTTTTGCTGGTCGGGGCGGGCATCAAAAACACTAGCAAAAGATGCTTAAAAGAGATGATGGACCAACAATATGTACATACTTAATTGATACTCATTTCAACTACAGAACAACCTCTCAATGGTTCCTCTGTTTGTCTTTTTCTATCCCATAAGCGGTACATTACAGAATGAGAGTCAAAAAACTTTCACATATAAGTATATAGTTACACCATGTCTTGAAACTCAAAATGTAAACATCATGTCTATATATGTATAGAAGCTTTCTGACAGCGTGTATGCAATATAAGAACATAATTGATTATCAGAGTTATAAATATATTGTTCAATATATTAATAATAACATAAAATTAATTTAATACGCCTATATCTTTTCAATTTTCCGATTTTACAAATGATTTTCTTGTCATAACATTTGGAAGAGTTAGCATAGTTTAGGTTACAACACGTGCGCTGTCGCGGACGTTGCCACGCAACGATCAACAAAGAGCGGCCACAAAAGTCGCAAAATCGAGCCGGGAAGACCGTACTTTCGGGTAGGGGATGAAGAAAATAATTTTTAAACCCAAGTAGGCGGGGGATATGAGGTCCGCGCATGCTAGGGAATTACATAGACGTGCAACAATAAGCAAGACAATTATTTAAACAATTTTAAACCAAACTATCCGGGGGATATGAGGTCCACGCATGTAAGGGAGTCATGTAGATATGAAAAAATAAGGAAAATGATTATTTAAATAATTTTTAAACCCAAGTAGCCGGGGGACGCGAGGTCCACGCATATTAAGTAATTACGTAGCCATGCAACAATAAGCAAGACAATTATTTAAGCAATTTTTAAACCCAAGTAGGCGGGGGATACGAGGTCGACGCATATTAGGGAATTACGTAGACATGCATTAATAAACAAGACTATTATTTGAATAATTTTTAAACCCAAGTATCCGGGAGACGCGAGTTCCAAGCATATAACGGAGTTACGTAGACGCGAGACGTAAGCAAGACGATTATTTGAATAATTTTTAAACCCAAGTAGCCGGGGGACACGAGGTCCACGAATATAATGGTGTCATGAAGACATGAAACAATAAGCAAAACGATTATTTAAATAATTTGTGTACCCAAGTAGCCGGGGACGCGGGGTCCACGCATATAAGGGAATCAAGTTATAGATGTTAAGAATTTTGGAAATAAAAGTCTTGCTTACGTCGTAAGTCTACATAACTCCGTAATAAGCGTGGAACTCGCATCCCCCGGGTACTTGGGTTTAAATAATACATTATGTAACGAGGGGCTGTAGTCGCAGATTATTCCCGCGGGTGCCCGAGCGTGCGTAGCGAAGCGAGATGTATTTTTTCGTAGCGGCCACATCCACTGTAGCCGTTTCATAGATTTAAAAAGTTATTTTGTATTAATGTGTTATATAATTTTGTTAGTTTTAACCCAATTCACCATAAAAGTAAAAAATTAGACTATGTTACATTATTCTCGCATGTGCGGGAATAAAGTACTTTATAGAGGGATCCAGACGCCACTTTTGCGGCGCTTGTCAGGCTATAAAAGGGCCATTATAGTAGAGATGGGAATAAAATTATTTAAATAAGCGTTTTGCTTATTTTTCATGTCTACATGACTCCCTTATATGCTTGTATCTCGCATCCCCCGGCTACTTGCGTTTAAAATTGTTTAAATAATAGTCTTGCTTATTGTTGCACATCTACGTAATTCCCTAATATGGGTGGATCTCATATCCCCGCCTACTTGGGTTTAAACATTATTTAAATAATCGTTTTGCTTAGTTTTTCATGTCTACATTACTCCCTTACGTGCATGGACCTCATATCCCCCGGCTATTTGAGTTTAAAAATTGTTTAAATAATTGTCTTGCTTATTTTTACACGTCTACGTAATTCCCTAATATGCGTGGATCTCATATCTCCTGCCTACTTGGGTTTAAAAATTATTTAAATAATCGTTTTGCTTATTATTTTGTGTCTTCATGACTCCTTCATATTCGTGAATCTCGCGACCCCCGGCTACTTGGGTTTAAAAATTATTCAAATAATCGTCTTGCTTACGTCGCACGTCTACGTAACTCCGCTATATGCTTGGAACTCGCGTCCCCCGGATACTTGGGTTTAAAAATTATTTAAATAATAGTCTTGCTTATTAATGCATGTATACGTAATTTCCTAATATGCGTGGACCTCGTATCCCCCGCCTACTTGGGATTAAATATTGTTTAAATAATTGTCTTGCTTATTGTTGCATGTCTACGTAATTCCCTAATATGCGTGGACCTCGCGTCCCCCGACTACTTGGGTTTAAAAATTATTTAAATAATTGTCTTGCTTATTGTTGCACGTCTACGTAATTCCCTAACATGCGCGGACCTCATATCCTCCGCCTTCTTGGGTTTAAAAATTATTTAAATAATCGTTTTTATGTATACATCAACTCCCTTGGCTATACATTTGTATTTTCTTGAGAATATTTGTACTTTTTCAAGCAATTCTGAATTTCATTAGGGAAATGCTCCCCTTAAGTAGGCCCCGCAATAAATATTTGCCCCAGGTCTCATAATACGTAAGACCGGCACTGGTGGCGAGTCCCTTAGCAGGACCGGACTACGGGATTTGCCGCCTCTACGCCAAGCATCTTGTGCCGCCCCATGTAAGGGGAGTAAAATTATAAAAAATCGATTAAAAAATTTTCACTCTTAATCAGGGACGGACTGGGCCATCAAGACGGCCCGGGATATTTGGAGCCTGCGGCTCTTAAATATCTAATAATATGTATATATCCATACAGACATTTTATATAGGCTTTAACTTTTCGTGAATATCTGAAAAAATTCTTATGAATTATAGAAATAAAAAGAAGGCATAATAGTCATTAAAATTATATAATTAAAATAATTTTCGCCCACAAAGACGTAAAGTGCGTAGTTTCTACAAGGCTTTGTAAGAGTATGTGAGCTATTGCGCCTCTTAGGCGTTAAGTAGTACTTTATACCCGCTGGCTGAATATTTTTCAAGTTACAACGTGGGCGTAAAATTTAACTTTACACGGAAGGTACACGGAGAGAAATTTTAGAGTAAAAATTACCAAGGTGCCTTGGTAGCGCATGGATAGACTGTCAAAAGCCGTGATATTCCCAGGTTTCTAATACAATTTATAAGTTTCCCAGGAAAAACTACCATAATCACTTAAAAAAAATACCAAATTATCGGAATAAAAATTACCAGACACACTGGTAAAAATTGAGATCTAGTCACTTTTACAAGGTAACCTAAGAATTTTTACTCAGAAAACTGATAAATTTTACAAAATAACCTGGTATTTGTGTACTCGCGCATGCGCACTGCGCATTATTGTGTTTCAGAAGATTGATACTAGAGGCGTGCGCGACATTAAAATAAAAACAATACACATATTTTCAGTAAGTAATAACGGCGATTCAAATGACTGTTGGTAACAGCTTCCGTGGCGCAGTCGGTAGAACGTCGGACTCTCAACCCAAAGATCTTCGGATCGAATCCCGCTTCCGTATAAATTTTTTTTCAGTTTAATGTTTTTTCATCCTTGTTTCTGTTTCTATTTCTATATTAAAATACTATATATCCATCAATATGGATAAAAAAGTTAATTTCTTTAAATTAACTAAAAAAAAATTTTACCAAGGCACTTTGGTAAAAAGTTTGAAATTGTCAGTCTGTCCATCCATTACCATAGAAACTGGTAATTTTGTCTCGAATATTTGTAATTTTCACTACAAAATTTCTCTCCGTGTACGAAAAGTTCTATTATATCAGTCAAGTTAACTTATGGGTATTTGACTACAATAAATTGATTTCAGTACTTTCTTGTGTTTAATTTATATAGAAAAATGAAAAAATTCGAATACATATCTGAGAACAGTCATACAGTTGTTTCGGAGAGTTGTTTGCATTACTTGACTATCGATAATTGATTTCACAACTTTCGTTTGTTTGATTTGCAATGAACAATTTGAATGTACTTACATGTAATTTGTTCAGCATACATTTACTCGAAGAAGTAAAAGATAGTTATATAATTAAAATAATTTTTGCCCACACGAGCGTAAAGTGCGTAAATTCTATAAAGTTTTGTAGGAGTATGTGAGCTATTACGGCTCTTGGGCGTTAAGTAGTACTTTATGCCTGCTGGCTGAATATTTTTGAGTAGGTACACAAAGTTGTATTGTGTCAGTCAAGTTAACTTATGGGTACTTGACTACAATAAATTGATTTCAGTACTTTCTTGTATTTAATTTGTATAGAAGGATGAACAAATTTCAATACATTTCTGAGAACAGTCATACAGTTGTTTCCGAGAGTTGTTTGTATTACTTGACTATCGATACATAAATCTGAGCTATATATACCGCGCATTCATTCGCAAGAAACTGGTACGAAAATCGTACGGGGATATGGAAAAAAAGCATGCGAGCACGCGTCCGTTTTTCGTATCGAGTCACCGGAAAAATGCATCGAATTGCCCCGTAAATGACATCAACGTTCTACATTTTTTACATGGACTGGAGACATGCGATAATCACTGCAATTGTTACGCTTAAAGCAAGTAACATGTGATACAAAATACGTATGACTCAAAAGAAAATGTTTTTCAGAACCTTCAAACTCTTAATAAAATTACAAAAAAAAGTGTAAATTATTTGTTTTGTATGTAAATATAAGAAGACTTTAATTGTTGTTCACTTGTTTAATTAAAACAAGCCTTTAAATAAATATTAACTTTTAATTCTTAATTAAACGAGCCTTCAATTAAAGATTAAAATTTAAATTCTTAATGAAACGACCCTTTAAATAAAGATTAACATTTTAATTCTTAATAATGTTCTTGAGTTTACTGATCGCATTATCGAGCGTTTCTTTCTTAAATTGATAAACACTAAAGTGTGTTTGTTAGTCAACGTTTCGATCATCAGGAGTTAACTAATATGAATAAACGATTTAAGTCGATTATTTTAATTCTTAATTAATGCGGGTAATTCATTAAAAATTTAATTAATTATTAGGAAACCTGCCGAGAGCTGACCATCTAATTAGATAAATACGGGTAAATACATTTTTAATTTTTTTTTTAGTCGAAGGTATGCTATAGTTTGATGTCTACATGTATTAGTTTTTCCAACTATTTAAAATGTTCGCATTTCTACCAGGATACTTTTAAAAATTATTGTAATTTTTATATAAACTAGCAAGTTCAGGCGCGCTGCACGCGCTCTTCCTTTACTTTACTTATACGTATACAATTAATATTGAAATATTATGAATTTAAAATTTATTTTACTTTTTAACATTTGCACATTTATCCAATATTTTTTATTGAAACTTGGATTATATTTATTTTGGTTTATTTCTACAATACAAAAATTTGGAGGTTAGAAATTTAATTATAATCAGAACAGTACGTAGTTCTTCATTGTTAACTACAAATAAAATTTTAATACGTTTTTGTTATACAAAAACAAATTTGTAGTCATTATTACTATTTATAACTTATATTTTTACTTTAAATATTTCATAATTTCAAACTTTGTGGGTTTTATTTGGACTAATCAGCTAAAATCTTAAGCGAAGAGCTAAGGTCACCGTCTACCAATCACGGGCCCCTTTTAAACGGACTTAACCAATCGCAAAGGTTTTATTTCGGCTTCACATTTCCGTCATCATTCTTTTAAGAGAGGATATTACAGACTAACTTTGCAATTAAAATACTTATCTATAACCAAAAAAATATAGTTTATTAAATGTTTCTCTAATTCATATATGCGTTTAATCTGCTTAATCTTATTATATTCTTGTATGCTAATTTTTAAAATATTTAAACAATACCTTATTCTTGATGAATCGAATGAGATACAGCGTGTAATGCCATCTCCGACGAAAGTTCCTATCACGTGACGTGATAAATATAATCTTTCTCGGTGCCCAACCACTTTGGTTCACTCAGTTCTCTTTCACCTGTTAAAGCAACGTGATGTGTTCGTAACAATCGCGCCATAGATTTCTCAAATACGCATTAAAAAATTAATTTAAGTGATACATTTTAATCTAGCTTATTAAAGTTATCCAAGGGCTACTTGTATAATGGCTGCCATTCCAAGTATATTTCTTTTGCTGTTCATTATGACAAGTGCATCATTTGTGGAATCTTATAGAATTTTAGGAATTTTTCCTTATAATGGAAAAAGTCACAATGTGATGTTTAGTGCATTAAAAAAAGGATTAGCCAAACGCGGTCATCAAGTAGATGACATAACGCACTATCCACTAAAAGACCCATCAAAAAATTATAACGTGTTAATAAATTTAAATGGCACTTTACCAGCGGTTGTCAACAATATTACAATCGATTTTGTTTTAAATGTTTTAAACGATCCAGTTACTCTTGTAGCTACAGATTTTGGCAACAAAATATGTGACTTGATGAACATAAAAGAATTTCAAAAATTTATTAAACATCCACCACAGGATCCACCATACGATGTCGTTATAACTGAAGTCAGTATATATCACTTTATTAATAAATACTCACGTAACTGATTTTTATAAATGTAGGAAAAACGGGTACGATTAATTGTTAACAAAATATATTGTGTGAAAGTATTTGTAGAACAACAAGGTCTAATGCCCAATGGGAATGTTTTACATGAAGTAAGCAAGTCAAAATTTTAAAATCTCTCAAAATGTTGTTACTTTTAGTTTTTTATGAAAATAACATGTTCGTAAAATTTTAGATCGATATTTGCATAAATCAAAATGCTATGCAACATTGAAAATTCAAATTTTTTGTAATTTTTGATTAAAATCCAACTTTTGTGATTTTTTTATTCAAAATTTTGAAACTTTTTGTATAGAACATTGATTAGGAAAAAGTTTACAATTTTGTTCTAGAAAGTAGTAGTACTTTGTAATAATTGGAATTCCCACGTTTCTGATTGGTTGGTTTTTTATTATACCTTCATCGAAGAATATTGAGACTGTACCTTAAAATTTTTTGTTTTACAAAAGTTTTTTGTATTGTACTTTTAAAACTCTTCAAAATGCTTTATTAACCAAAGTTGGCCAAGCTAATTGAAAACAGTTATGATTTTTTGAAATATCAAGAGAAACGAATAATTAGCATTTTTGATAATATCCCCGTCGTAAGTTATAAATGTTAATAACAGTTAATAACTGTTAAAAATTATTTGAAACTGTTTAGAACTGTTTCGAAATGTCTATAAATGTAGGATTCTGGACACATTTTTTCTAATTATAATAGTTTTGAACAGATTCAAATAATTTTAAATTTGATATTTAAGAAAAATTTAATAATTAATAAATCATTATTAATAATAATACATAATTAATAATTATTTAATAGCCATATTTTTATATTCATCCCGTGGCTTCCTCAAACTTAATTTGCTTATTCCTTCAATTAATTTTTAATAACAAAATTTATAATTTGTGCAACAATTTATGACATAATTATAATTAAATTCATTTATGAAGGTTAAAAAGTATTAATTTTTAAATTACGTATAAAATATGAATAAAACTAGCGTTAATCAGCGCGCTACGCGTGCCACTGTTTCGTCTCTTGTTTCTCTCCTTTCGAGATTCGAGACGGATTCGATTATTCGAGATTTCGAGATCGTTCGAGGGCAAAATAGATTATCTCGAATGCTCAATTTATATAAGGGAGTAGCATTAATCAGCGCGCTACGCGCGCCAATGTTTTCGCCTCTTGTTTCTCTCCTTTCGAGATTCGAGACAGATTCGATTATTCGAGATTTCGAGATCGTTCGAGGGCAAAATAGATTATCTCGAATGCTCAATTTATATAAGGGATAATTGGTATGATTTTTTTTAATTATGTGTGAAAAATAAATAAAATAATTAATTGTAATATTATCTTCAAAACCTTTTAAAATTCCTAAATAACCTTTAATACAAATTATATTTTCTTTTTGAAATTTCACACATAGGGTACTTGTCTCTAGTAGTATGCCTGTCCGTATTTGTGTACTATTTCTGGAATTTCCGATGTAAGAAAAAGGTTCTAACCTTAAAAATAATAAGTGGCTATTACAAAACAAAAGCAGGTACACAACGCGCGCGCATAGCGCATAGCGCATGTCATTTCCTTTTTCTAGTATACATAAATGCGTTCCCGAATAATTATGATTTTAAAAGAGGGCTAAAATAGTTTTAAGCTCAAATATCTCTGAAATTCATAAACGAATTCTTTTACCCTAAGAACTCTTCTAATAAATAATATACATCAGACTCTACATCTCCACCAAATTTCAAAGAAATTAAAGCAATTTTAATGTAGTTATATTGTGCGACAACAAAGAAAGTCATTTTCAAAAATACTAAAATTTTAAATATCAAAAGTCTCAAAAAATAATCATATAATCTATATGACATTTTACACAGGTATTGCCTATATTGCATACAATATAGTCTATAAATTTTAAGCTGATACTTGGAGTCGTCATTAAGAAATTACGATTTAAAAAAAAAACCGTAAAAAAATTTTAACCTTAAATGTCTCTAAAAATCATGAGACAATTCTTTTACCTAAAGGACTTATACAATAATATATAAATTCTACATCTCCACAAAATTTCAACATGATTAAACCAATATTTGTTTTCTCTAGTTATCATGCGACAAAGAAAATGACTGTAAAATACGAAAATTTTGAAAATCAAATATCTCAAAAAGTAATCGTACGATCTTGATGAAAATTCGCACACATATTATCTATATCATATACAAAATTGTTTATAAATTTGGAGCTGATACATGGAGCCGTTCTCGAGAAATTACGATTTGAAAAAAAGGATAACAAAAATTTAACCTCAAATATTTCTGAAATTTCTGGACTAATCATTTTACCCAAAGAACTCGACCGAGAGCTATCCAAAATAATCTACCTCTACAAGGAATTTCGAAGCGATTAAGTCCATTTTACTCCCGTAATTGTTGGACATGCAAAACTCATTTTTTTCATATTTCAATTTTTTTCTCAAAAACTAGTCGACAAAGTGGATTCAAATTTTTACAGATTAGAGCTATTTATATTTTGCATTATCCTGATTTTTTTCAAAAAAATTGACCGTTTAGTTTAGGAGTTATAAGCTTTAAAAAAAAAAACACGTTTTTGTTAATAACAAAAGAACCGTGATAGCTAGAAATTTTTTTTTTAGAAAATATAGGTATTTTAATTCTCTTTCGAATGCTACCCATTCGATTCAAATATCTCGATCTTATCATTAAAAAAAATAAAACAAAAATCAATTTTGAGAAAATCGAAAATTCGAAATAAAACAAAAACGCATCCACGAATCAAAAAGCGAAATTTTGATCCGCTATGACACAAAATAAACAAAAACAAAATGAGACCTGTCCGGTTAAAATCGGTCGAGTAGAAGCTGAGATCCAGGCGTATACACATACGCACAGACTGACAGACAGGAGACAAAATTTTCTCAAAATCAAAAAGTTTTTATGCCACTATTCATAAAACATGTTTTTAATACTTTCTTGTCCAAAAAATTTTTTTCACCGTTACAAAGCTTCCTCTTTGAGGAAGCAAAAGGATGAGTATCGATAACAAAATAATGTTACATATAGGCAGGATTTTCAGGTAATATATTTTTTTTCAATGAACCATTTAACTTCATTATTGTATATTTTGCATAATTTATGTATATTTAATCAAAGTAAACCTTTGGATACCTTTTTTGCTTGAAATTAAGAGTAAATATATTATAGATTTCAATAATTTATAGATAAAATTATATATCAAATAGTTAAGTATGTACTGTAACGCGTCATGGATTTGGGGCTAGTCGGCGCGCATAGTAGAATACTGTATTACCGGTATAATTGTATACCATCAATAAAAGGACGATTGAGAGGCAGTGCGTTGGTAGTCTCGCGGTAGAAACGCTCGACTGTCGTCCAGACGGCTCGGGTTCGAGCCCCGATGCCGGCGCGTATTTTTTGTATTTTCCTAAATCCACCGACCCGTTATATGGCGCCCAACGTGGGGCGTAATAGTTTTGCCGCACTCGGAAGCGATTGGAGGCCGACCTGGCTAAGGGCTGTGCGCGAAGCGCCTGAGTCGCACAGAGCGCGCACGCGAGATCCACCTATTCCAACAGGTAGGTACCACCGGGTATATTCCTCCGGAGGGAGAGCGTTTGTGCTTCCCTCCTACTTCTCCGGGGTTGACTCAGTCGACGCTAGCGGGGCGTCGCTGTTCGCGGCGGCCTCTCGAAGGGAACGACAGGGTCCGTGTCTAGTCGTTCCGTTTGTCGTTTCCCGAACACTCGGGGCAATCGCCTTTGGTGTAGCCTGGCCAGCTACACCCCCAGCAGCGCGCATATATTTTAGAGCCAGGCTGGTTGTCCTTATTCTTGGCACTCGCCAGCCTAGGCGATGGTGTGGCTCCGTCGCTCTTCCTGGGAGGGGAGCCTTTCCGCTCTTTAGGAGGGTTGTTTCAACCACTTTTGCGGTAAGTGTCCTTGCGTTCAGAGGCTCCGCTGGGTTTGGACGAATCCGATTGTTTGTTTGGTTTCAAGCCGAATTGCGCCAGTTTTTCCTCCAATACCTTGCTAATTAGCTTGTAGAGGTCTGCAGGGGATTGTGCTGCAACAGCCGCTAGGCTTGTCTTCTGCGCTTCGTTATCCGCTTGTAGCCCTTTATCATGCGGGTTAGCGCTCTCCGCTATGGCAGCTAAGCTGCTCTTATTGCGAGGCGATGGCAGTTTTGCCGAGTTAGAGGGGCTCTGATAGGCCACCTCAGGCATTATGCACGCTTTTGGATTTGGCGACTCTTTAAAGTTCCGCTCGACCTCCAGTTGTGCTTCTGCTTCTCGAGCTAGTTCAATGAGCTTATTTATACTCGTGACTTCTTCTTGTCTGACTTTGAACTGTAGTCGTGGGAGCATGTTGTCGTAGAGGAGCTCTCCCGCGTAAAAATTGAAGCTATTGCAACAACATTGCTATTGTATTGGAAATTAATATCGCTGATGTATTGGCAATATAGAAGTACAACAATTGCAAGGCTATTGACGCTATTTGCCTTGGGTGCTATTGCCACTCTATTGCCAATATCTTAAAATTTAACTTTCTAAAAAAAAAATCTTGGGTGGATTCGAACTAGGAATCTTCGGATTACTAGACTTGTTCGCTACCCACCGAGCTAATTCGTTGTTTCTATCAATAAACGAAATAGAGGTTAAATCTACTTCAAAACAAATGATCACTTGTTTCAACTTTTAACCCCCATTTCGTTAATTAACAGAAACAACGAAATAGCTCGGTGGGTAGCGAGCAAGTCTAGTAATTCGAAGATTCCTAGTTCGAATCCACCCAAGTATTTTTTTTTTTTTTAGAAAGTTAGATCTTAAGATATTGGCAATACCGTGGCAATAACACCCAAGACAAATATCACCAATAGCCTTGCAATTGTTGTACGTCTATATTGCCAATATATCAATGATATTAATTTCTAATACAGTAGCAACGTTGTTGCAATAGCTTCAATTTTTATAGCTGTCTCTCATTGGTTCATGGTCTATCAAATTTGCTTAAAATAGCACGCAGGCAAACGATATAGTCGCGCACTGGCTCGTCTCGGCCTTACGTACGCGATTCCGCTTCTTTGCGCAATCGTCGCTGGAATCTTTTGTCGACTCCGTAGCAGCAACGTGCGTCTTCGCAGAAATCCTGCCACGATTGCGATTTCTGGCGCTCTTGACGGCACTAATGCCGCGCTACCCCAGACATGAGCTCTGTCATGGCGTTTAAGGGGGTTAGTGCGGTAACATACAAGCCAAAAGTACAGCTGGTCGAACGCCGTACGCCTCACGCTCTCTCGAGTCTCCCCACTCTCAAAATTTCACGAGAGACTGTCCACGCACACATAGCGCCGCTTCATCTGTGTGTACATACACATAGAAGCGCTACGTCTGTGTAGACACACACGCAGCGAGCCTTCGTTTGTTTACACGCACACAAGGACACGCGCGGCGTCGCTACCCTGAGGCTACGTACTTTAAACAACTGTATCTCGAAAACGGTGAAGCTAGGCTTCCTGAAATTTGCAGAGGACATTCAAAGTATTGTTCTTAGTAACATATCTCTTTTTCTTTCAAGTCTTAAGAAAACTTTCCAAGTTATTGACGAAAACGTTCATTTTTTTACATTTCATGACGACGGTCCCATAAGACACCGTGTTAAATTTCGTAACTTTGGGAGCTTATATCTCACAAACGGGGAAGCTAGGCTTTCTGAAATTTACAGATACTGCGTATAATAGTAATATGAGTCTACCCTGCAAGTTTCAAGAAATTCTTAAGAAAAGCCAATATCGCACTAACCCCCTTAACAGGTCCTCATCCGTGATATACGGTGCTAGCACTCTGCACTCGCTGACGCGTTCGATAAATTCTTCGATGTTGCTGCCCTCTGCACCTGAGAATTGCAGCTTCCACTGCCTCACCGTTCGTCCGATATCTACGGTCGAAAGGTGTTAGAGCGTGCTGGTTCCAACCGATTATCTGCTTTGCGCTAGACTCGGATGGTTCCCCCTCCCCCCAAGCTCTTGCCATCTGGGAAGATTGGCTTGAGGCTGCCAGGGAGCATGCTTTTGTGCGTGTACGCGCTGAGGCCTGTAAGGTGTCGCCTCAGCATTTAGTACCGCTTCGCACTGCCTATTTGCGTTTAGCGCTGCGCTTTGCTCGTTAACTTCCGAGCTTGCCTCATGCGGGTATTGAATTGAGAACGTGTTTCTCAAGTTTACCGTTTTCTGTCTATGGGAAGCTGCGCTATTTTGCATATTTAAATACGTTCGCGTGCTCGATATAAGTTGGCTCATCTGAATTTGTAACTCAGATATTTCTTTGCGATACCCCTGCGTTAAGGCTTGGATTTGCACCATCTACATGGCCGCTACTCTCGGTACTCGTAGGTGTAACCATCGGTGAAGGTGCACTTTACGAGATCATCCGGGCGGTGGTTTACTCTTGTTGTAAACACTGATTGAGGGGGGCTATGCACTGTATTGGTGCTTTGCGTATTCGCTATGGTGGTTGTTGACGTTACTCTCGTCGTCGTCCAATACCAACCGCCTGATATTGTGGTTACTGGTGATGGGAACTCACCGTTTGCGATGGCCTTGTCTAGTCTTATGGCCTCTCTTATTTCTTCATTCGGCGCGAGCGCTGATGCGCCTTCTATTCGCCATTGTTTGGCGTTTTGCGGTTGTTCGCTTGATACTGGCAAATCGGTTGCGTTCGCTGCGCCGGTCAGAGACATGTCCTGGTTTTGAAGATTTGTCTCTGTTATAGAGTTTAGCGTTGACGAATAGCGCGCTTGTGTGCTAACCAAGCGCCTTGTCGCATTTTTCCTTGCGATCAATTCGTTCGTCGTATGTTCGCTGAACGTTCCTCTATTGATGAATTCGCTCAGTTTTCCGTCGCGCCTCACGATTACTTCTGTCTCATCTTCTTGATCCGATGTGCGCACGAAATCGGCCTGAGTGTAGTCACCACGTTATCGCCTATATAACCTATCTGATTTCGCAAAAGGCGTTCCGCTCGCTATCACCACTAGTTTGCTTAGAGCTGCGTCCATTTGTGTGCCTTCTAAATTTACGATCCATCCTTGGATCTCTAGGCCTATGGTTTCGTCGAAAGTAACTTCGTCTAACTCAGACATTTTTCGTTTTATGATTTGCGTAATGTACAGAACAAAATAATAAAGCACAGAAAAAAAATAAATATATCTGTTAATTAGTTATTGAACTATGTAATTATTTACAAATTAACTAGCGTTACGCGGAGGAATTCGTTCGTTTAAAAGGAAAAAGAATTGCAAAGAAAATTGCTTTTAGGGATTTTCAGCATCTGTCTCGCTCAATAATTAGCGTTTCAATTATTTTATTCGATTTGCTTTCTCAAATATCTTAGAAATATATCTCTTCCAGTTGTTTTTTGCTAATTGCTTACGAGGGAAGAGAAAGACGAAAAAGAAAAAAAGTGTATCGCAACAGAAATTCGCTGGAAGAGTATTGCGCTACTCTTCATTCTTAATATGCGGTCCTCGCTAGGAGTATTGTCTGCCTTTACAATGTGTATCTACATACGCTGAATAACTATATCTATATGCACGCATAAGCGCGTGAGTACGTGTATATATATATACACTAGGGGAGGTACCCCCCCTACTCGCTCCGCTCGTCAACCCACCATTTTTAGAAACTGATTAAATTGTAAATTCTGTTCTATTTTTCAGCCTAGAGGTAAATAGAAAGATGCGTTTTATATTAAAGTAGGCCTAATCTATTGACTATGTCACTATCAAATTTTGGAAACCATTAAAATTGTATGAGTTTTTATTGAAGGAAGTAAAGAAATTCAATAAACTTTAAACTACCTGATGTGCCTTTTGTATTACTTGATCTTCTCATTTTCTTGAATATCACCAATAACTTCTAATTTCAAGTATATGTTTTCAACAGGAAAAAAATAATATTGACTCCAAAACCAATTTCACTACTGATGAGTGTGCTCTTTTGAATGGTGAGGTCTAAATTACATTTGGATAGTTCCATAAACCAACACGTTGGTTATTCAGTAAAAAATTACTAATAGCCAAATCGTGATTCAGCACCCTCGAAAATCTCTGTATACCAATTTTGAGCAAAATCTAAGCTTTTTTTCGAACTCTTCACCACCATATTGGATTCACCATTTTGAATTTCGAAAGTCCAATAGCAAAATCTTTATCATAAACCTCGTAAACCCCTCTATACAAATTTTAAGCAAAATGCTTCCTTCGAACTTTTAACCGCCATTTTGAATTTCGACAGTCTGATAGCAAGATCGCGAACAGCGACCCGAAAACCCATATGTTCCAATTTTCAGTCAAATCTAAGCTTTCCTCGAATTTTCAACGGCAATATTGGTTCTCCTACTTTTAATTTCGAAAGTACAATAACAAAATCTTGATTAGCGAACTCGAAAACCCCTGTATACTAATTTTAAGCAAAATCTAATCTTCCCTCTATCTTTTGACGGACATTTTGAATTTCGAAAGTCTGATCGCCAGATCGTGATGAGCGATATCCGAAACACCTGTATTCCAATTTTGAGAAAAACCTCATCTTTTTTCGAATTTTTAATTACCATATTTGATCCACCATTTTCAATTTTGAAAGTCTGACAGCAAAATCGTGATCAGCAACTTCGAAAACCCCCGTATACTAATTTTGAACACAATTTAATATTTTTTCTTACTCTTCATTACCATATTGTATCCGCCATTTTGAATTTCGAAAGTCTAATAGGAAAATCCTGATCAGCGACCTCGAAAACCCCTGTATTCCAATTTTCAGTCAAATCTAAGCTTGCTTCGAACTTTTAACAGCCATATTGGTTCCGCCATTTTGAATTTCGAAAGCCCAATAACAACATCTTGATCAGTAACCTCGAAAACCCCTGTATACGAATTTTAAGCAAAATCTAAGCTTCCCTCGAACTTTTGACCGCCATTTTGAATTTCGAAAGTCTTATGGCAAGGTCGTGATCAGCGACATCTGAAATACCTGTATTCCAATTTTGAGAAAAACCTCATCTTTTTTCGAATTTTTATTGCCATATTTGATCCACCACTTTCAATTATGAAAGTCTGATAGCAAAATCTTGATCAGCAACTTCGAAAACACCCGTATGTCTATTTTGAGCACAATCTAAGCTTTCTTCGAATTTTTAACGGCCATGTTGATTCCGCCATTTTGAATTTCGAAAGTCCAAAAACAAAATTTTGATCAGGGATCTGGAAAACCCCTGTATACTAATTCTAAGCAGAATCTAAAATTTTTTCGAATTTTTTACCGCCATATTGGATACGGCATTTTGAATTTCCAAAGTCCAATAGCAAAATCTTGATTAACGACCTCGAAAACTCCTATATAACAATTTTCATCATAATCTAAGCATTTTTCAAATTTATAATTTTCCTTGTTGTAAGCTTGTCTTGTGCGTTACTTCATCGAATGTTCGAATTCATATATGAATTACATATAACAGATCAAGGAATCTATCGAGATTCGCCTTGAGGCCAAGAGGGCTAATCCTGATAGAATTATTATAGATAGAGTAGGCAAGGAGTAGGCGCTTTTGTAATGGAAGTACCTCGGAAAAACAACAAAAATAATAAATGACGTAGCTGTCAACAAAACTAAATATATACTATATATTATGTATATATTATATACATTTATTAGAAAGCAATAAGGAGGGTAGGAGGAAAGGAGGAGAAAAGAAGAAGAAAAGTGGGTGTGGAGGGGCGGAGGAGGAGCAGCGGCGGAGCGGTGGTTGAGCGGATGAGGAGCGGCGGAGGAACGGAGGCTACAAATAGACCAAATTCCTCAAAATAACGTAAAAATTCATAAGTTTTTACGTTATGAGGAGGAGCGGCGGAGGAGCGGAGGAGGAGCGGAGGAGGAGCGGACCCCAAAAAATGCTTACACCTATTTTATATATATATATATATATATATATATATATATATATATATATATATATATATATATACACGTGTGTGCGCAACTATATGTATTATAGTATAGTACAATACACTAAATAGTTTTACCGCGAGGCCCGAAATAAAATTTTATTTCGTCTGTCTCTAGCACACGTGTAAAATTTTCGACGTCTATTAAGCTAGCACGGCCACTCTCCAACGCCCTCTCGAAAACTAGTTGTTAATTTGTTGCTAATTTGTTGCTAATTTGTTACGCTAATCCCGATTATGTTGCTCCAGCCGTTTCCGAGTTATTCAGGCCGTGCTACCTTAAGACTTAAGATGGCACGGCCACAGTTATAACTTTTGAACGACAAAACATTTTTTGACGAGACAGGTGGCATAATTTGTTGCTAATTTGTTGCTTCAAGATAGGCTAGGTGCCAAATCTACACAATCAAAATGGCGCCTAGTGGCGGTACCCAGCCATTATCCGACTTACGTAATTTTTTAAAATCTTGAATAATTCAAAAAACTATTATAGGATAATTTATTGCTAATTTGTTGCTTTGAGATCGAGTTGGACTCAAAATCGATAGTCCAACGGGAAAGTAAGAAATCGACTTTGGGGCGCTATAAATTGTGTTTTATTTAGTAAAACGGTAAGTAGAAAATTCAAAACTGTGGCAACCGTTGAGGCTAATATGTTGCTAAATTATAATTCCCGCAAAATTGTAATTTTTTTCTTCAAGATAGGCCAGGTTTGGGGTCCAAAAATCGATCGAAAACGCAAGAAAACGTGTTTTTGGACGCTGTAAATGGTGTTTTATTTCGTAAAACGGTAAGCAACAAATTCATAGCCGTGCAGAATGTTGTCTTTAACATGTTGCTAAGTTGTGCACAATAGGCTAGATCCCGGAGTCGAAAGTCGATCGAAAACGCAAAAAAAACGTGATTTAGTCGCTATAATAGGGTTTTATTTAGTAAATCGGTCAGCAACAAATTTATAACTGTGTTATAACTGTGCGAAATGTTGTTATTAATATGTTCCTAATTTTTAAGGCTATTCCCGAATTTGTTGCTACAAAACAGGCTAGATCCTGGAGTCGAAGGTCGATCGAAAACGCAAAGAAGACTGTTTTGAACGCCGTAAATGGGTTTGATTTAGTAAATCGGTAGCAACAAATTCAAAACTGCAAAATTTTGTTGTTGATATGTTGCTAAGATGTTACGCTTTTTCCGAATTTTGTGCTTCAAGATAGACTAGATCCCGGAGTCGGAAGTCGATCAAAAACGCAAGAAAATGTGTTTTGGACGTCGTAAATTGTGTTTTATTTCGTAAAACGGTGAACAACAAATTCATAACTGTGCAGAATGTTGTCTTTAACATGTTGCTAAGTTGTTATAGTATTCCTGAATTTGTTGTTTCACAATAGCCTAGATCTCGGAGTCGAAAGTCGACCGAAAATGAAAAAAAAAACCTGTTTTGGTCGCCGTAAATGGGTTTTATTTAGTAAATCGGTAAGCAATAGATTCAAAACTATGCACAATTTCGTTGTTAGTATGTTTCTAAGTTGTTACTCTATTTCTGAATTTGTTCGCTCAGAAAAAGGATCCTCCGGTACCAAAATAAAATTCCTCTTGAAAAAATCTTCCTGCAATAAAAAGGACTTCCTCCCGCTCCGTAGAATCGTAATTCGATTACAGGAACCGTGATCTCCTGTTATATGAGGCCATTCCTCCTGCAGGAGGAGAATTTTATGTTTTATTACAAGAATATTATGTGTCAGTAATGAAGGAATGATATTTTGGGTCTTAGGTCCCCAAAACTCTATTTTATAAATATCATTAAATTGCAGTGTAAGACAAGTTTTATTGATAACAGATGACACTAGGACTAGTATATAAATATTTAAAATAACGAAAGTCTTTTTATTCCATTCATGTACAACAATTTTATTTTTACATTCATTATTTATTTATTTTTTTGTTAATAATTATTATATATACGGGAGGAATTCCTCTTATTGCGATGCGACATTATACTAAGCGGATATTCCTACTTCCATACGAAGTAAATATTATTCGCCTCTGACAGGCAGATTCTCGTTGGTACAGGAAGATCTTTTTCTGAGTGTTGCTTTAAGATAGGCTAAATCTCTAAGCCGAAAATCGATCGAAAACTCGATAAAAACGTATTTTTTAACGCACCCCATCATAAAGTTCGTACTTTATTCCCGCCGAAGTGGGAAAAAAGAGCTACGTTCATTCCCTACCCCCACTCTAGTCCCCAGCGCCACGCACATGTGCCCTCGCCTTCGGCTCGGGCACAAACAGTGCGTTGCGCTGGAAACGAGAGTGAGGTTAGGGAATCAATGTGCAGCATTTTTTTTCTTTTCAACGGGAAACGAGTACGAACTTTATGATAGTTGTGTTAAAAAGTCGTATATTGCACTCGTGAATACAGTGGGTTGTGCGAACCTGCGCGTTTGTCGCCCAGTTTTCTCGCGCAGGGAGCACACAGCCCACTTTATTCCCTTGGTGCACAATATACTATTGAACGGTGTAAATGATTTTTTATTTAGTAAATCAGTGAACAACAAATTTATAACTGTGTAGAATGTTGTTATTGTGAGCAATGATTTTGTTAATATGTTGATAAGTTTATAGGCTTTTTTAAATCTCGAATAATTAAACAAACAACTATTGGATATTTTGTTAATAATTTGTTGCCAATTTGTTACGCATACGGCGATTTTGTCGCTCGCATTATTTCCAAAAAAAAAAACAGCTTTAGGTCAATTCATAAGCCAGACTATCGACGTTTATATCTCCTCAGCGATTAGAGATAGCTACACTGGGGGTTTCACTCAGACTTCGTCGGTAAGTTTCCGCTAATTTTTTACACTATATTCCTATCTATATATATAGACACAATCGCGAATGCATCTGAAGATTCGCGCCAGAAATGTCACTACCATATTTACCCAGCCATTAACGTTAGAAATAGCAGGTTTCGCCTGCCAGGGCGAAACCCGGTGTAGCCATCTCTGATCGCTAAGGAAATACAAACGTCCATAATCTGGTTTAAGAATAGACCTACAGCTGCGTTTTTTTGGAAATAATGCGAGCGACAAAATCGCCGTATGCGTAACAAATTGGCAACAAATTAGTAACACAATATCCAATAGTTGTTTGTTTAATTATTCGAGATTTAAAAAAGCCTAAAAACTTTTCAACATATTAACAAAATCATTGCTCCCAATAACAACATTCTGCACAGTTATAAATTTGTTGCTCACCGATTACTAAGTAAAACCCATTTGCGGCGTCCAAAACAGGTTTCTTTTGCGTTTTCGATCGACCTTCGACTATGGGATCTAATCTCTTTTGTAGCAGCAAATTCGAAAATAGCCTTAAAAATTAGAAACATATTAATAAGAACATGCCGCACAGCTACAAATTTGTTGCTCACGATTTACTAAATAAAACCCCATTACGGCGACCAAAACACGTTTTTTACGTTTTCGATCGACTTCGACTCCCGGATCTAGCCTATTGTGAAGCATCAAATTCAGGAATACCGTAACAACTTAGCAACATGTTAAAGACAACATTATGTACAGTTATGAATTTGTTGCTTACTGTTTTACGAAATAAAACACTATTTACGACGTCCAAAACGCGTTTTCGATCGACCTCCGACTCCGGGATCTAGCCTCTTTTGTAGCAAAAAATTCGAAAATAGTCTTAAAAATTAGAAACATATTAATAGCAACATGCCGGACAGTTATAAATTTGTCGCTCACCGATTTACTAAATAAAACCCCATTACAGCGACCAAAACACATTTTTTTGCGTTTTCGATCGACTTCCGATTCCAAAATCTAGTCTATTGTGAAGCAACAAATTCAGAAATACTGTAACAACTTAGCAACATATTAATAACAATATGCCGCACAGCTACAAATTTGTTGCTCACGATTTACTAAATATAACCCCATTACAGCGACCAAAACACGTTTTGTTGCATTTTCAATCCACTTCCACTCCGGGATCTAATCTCTTTTGTAGCAGCAAAATCGAAAACAGTCTTAAAAATTAGAAACATATTAATAACAACATGGCGCACAGTTACAAATTTGTTGCTGACCGATTTACTAAATAAAACCCCATTTCAGCGACCAAATCACGTTTTTTTGCGTTTTCGATCGACTTTCGACTCCGGGATCTAGCCTATTGTGCACAACTTACCAACATGTTAAAAACAACATTCTGCACGGCTATAAATTTGTTGCTTACCGTTTTACGAAATAAAACACCATTTACAGCGTCCAAAAACACGTTTTCTTGCGTTTTCGATCGTTTTTTGGACCCCAAACCTGGCCTATCTTGAAGCAAAAAATTACAATTTTGCGGGAATTATAATTTAGCAACATATTAGCCTCAACGGTTGCCACAGTTTTGAATTTTCTACTTACCGTTTTACGAAATAAAACACAATTTATAGCGCCCCAAAGTCGATTTCTTACTTTCCCGTTGGACTATCGATTTTGGGTCCAACCCGATCTCAAAGCAACAAATTAGCAATAAATTATCCTATAATAGTTTTTTGAATTATTCAAGATTTTAAAAAATTACGTAAGTCGGGTAATGGCTGGGTACCGCCACTAGTCGCCATTTTGATTGTGTAGATTTGGCATCTAGCCTATCTTGAAGCAACAAATTAGCAACAAATTATGCCACCTGTCCCGTCAAAAATATAACTGTGGCCGTGCCAGCTTAAGTCTTAAGGTAGCACGGCCCGAATAACTCGGTAACAGCTGGAGCAACGAAAGCGGGATTAGCGTAAAAAATTAGCAACAAATTAGCAACAAAATATCCCACAGTAGTTTGTTGAATTTTTCAAGATTTAAAAAATTACGTAAGTCGGGTGATGGCTGGGTACTGCCACTAGGCGCCATTTTGATTTTTAAGATTTGGGACCTAGCATATATTGAAGCAACAAATTAGCAACAAATTAGCAACAAATTATGCCACCTGTCCCGTCAAAAAATGTTTTGTCGTTGAAAAGTTATAACTGTGGCCGTGCTAGCTTAAGTCTTAAGCTAGCAGGGCCTGAATAACTCGGTAACGGTTGAAGCAACGAAAGCGGGATTAGCGTAAAAAATTAGCAACAAAATATCCCACAGTAGTTAGTTGAATTTTTCATGATTTAAAAAAATTACGTAAGTCGGGTGTGGCTGGGTACTGTCACTAGGCGCCATTTTGATTTTTAAGATTTGGAACCTAGCCTATATTGAAGCAACAAATTAGCAACAAATTATGCCACCTGTCCCGTCAAAAAATGTTTTGTCGTTCAAAAGTTATAACTGTGGCCGTACTAGCTTAAGTCTTAAGGTAGCAGGGCCTGAATAACTCAGAAACGGCTGGAGCAACAAAATCGGGATTAGCGTAACAAATTAGCAACAAATTAACAACTAGTTTTCGAGAGGGCGTTGGAGAGTGGCCGTGCTAGCTTAATAGACGTAAATTTTCGTGTGCTAGAGTCGAGCTCTTTGTTTACGTTTGCGCGCTCGAGCTGTATTGTCGAGGCGCAAAGTAAACACACTCGCCTCGCGGCGTGCACAAGGGCAATGACTGGTCGACTCTTCTCGTCGACGACTTCGCGCACGCTTTTGCTTCCTCAAAGAGGAAGCTTTGTAACGGTGAAAAAAATTTTCGAAAAAAAAGTCTCAAAAAGATGTTTTATGGTGGTATATGTGTATATTATTTGATTTTGATGATTTGTGATTTCGTGGATGTATGTATCTGTGTGTGGGTGTGTGTGTGTGTGTGTGTGTGGGTGTGTCTGTGTGTGTGTGTGTGTGTGTGTGTGTGTGTGTGTGTGTGTGTGTGTGTGTGTGTGTGTGTGTGTGTGTGTGTGTGTGTGTGTATTTCAACTCTTAATATCTCCGAAACTAATCAACCGATTTTCGTCGGGTAAAGCTTATTCCCTTCGTCTTGCGGCAAAAGGAAAGTACCCTGATGGATTTGGGATTTTATTGATTTTCTTTTGTTTTATAACCAAAAACCGATTTTGAATTTTTAGTTTTTTTGATTTTTTCTTATAGTAATAATTACATCAAATAATAAACTTCTCTTAAAAAGTATTCAAATTACCTACATTTTCTTTTTTTTAAATTTAAAATATCTTCACTCTGTCATTTGTTATTAAGGAAAACATTTTTATATTTAAAAAATTAATATCTCAAAAAATAATTTATTTATCGACTTAAAATTTTAACCAGTTATTGTAGTAATTGAAGGCTATATCTGGTTAAAATTTCAAGAGATTATCTTCATTTGTTCCTTAGAAAAAAATGATTTTCCAAAGAACAATTTTGAATTTTTAGTTTTTCCGATTTTTTCATATCTTATAGCCATCATTGAATAATATAATAAACTTTTCTTGAACGGTATTTAAATTACCTATATTTTCCTTTTTTAAAATTTAAAATATCTTCACTCTGTCATTTGTTATTAAGGAAAACTTTTTTATATTTCATAAATTAATTTCTCAAAAAATATTTTATTTATCGACTTGAAATATTAACCAGTTATTACACTAATTGAAGACTATATTTGGTTAAAATTTCAAGAGATTATCTTCATTTGTTTTTTAGAAAAGAATTATTTTAGAAAAAATTTTCGTTTTCGTTGTCGCACGATAATTAGAGCAAAAATTATCGAATTGTCCTGAAATTTGGCACAGATGTAGCTTTAAAATATCTTCAGATCGAGTTCGTTGCCCAAAATAATCGGTCCATTACGAAAAAAGATATTTGAGGTTAAAAATTAAAAAAAAAAATTTTCGAATCGCGTTTTCTCAAAGAATACTTGATTTATCGACTTAAAATTTTAACCATTTATTAAATTTATGGAAGACTATATTTGGTTAAAATTTCAGGAGATTATCTTTATTTGTTTTTTAGAAAAAAATTATTTTAGAAAAAATTTGCGTTTTTGCTGTCGCACGATAACTAGAGCAAAAATTACCCAATCGTCCTGAAATTTGGCACAGATGTAGCTTTTAATATCTTCAGATCGAGTTGGTTGCTCAAAAAAATTGGTCCATTACGAAAAAAGATATTTGAGGTTAAACATTTTTTTAAAAAATTTTCGAATGGCGTTTTATAAGAGAATACTTGATTTATCGACTTGAAATTTTAACCACTTATTACACTCATTGAAAACTATATGTTGTTCAAATTTCAAGAGATTATCTTCATTGGTTTTTTAGAAACAAATCATTTTAGAAAAAAATTTGCGTTTTAATTGTCGCACGATAACAAGAGCTAAACAGGAGCACTTTCGATGATCAATTTCAAACTTTTATAACTTTGGAAGGAATCGATATTTTTTGTTCTTTAAAAACGCAAATGAAAGCTCGTTTTCTCTAGTTTTATTTTCTCTACTTGAAATTATATTTAAGACTTTCTAAAGTTTAATAGTTGCCATTTTTAGAGAAGGTTTTTTTCAACACTTTCTTCAAAATAAAGCTAAAAGTTCCCAGAACTTTAGTTTTTTTTAGCATTAGGGTCTAATATTGCAGCTTTCTTCATATTTGTACATCCAAAAACATATACCACAGTTTAAGCTGAATCCGGACCCATGACCCTCTCCTTGTTAGTCTAACCGTACAAGATAAAGTATTAAATTTTAAATATTATAGAAGTAAAAATTAATTAAAGGGATCAATAAATTAAGTTTGAGGAAGCTACGTGAGTGCGCCGAGCGAAATTGTTCTTCGCCGTGCACTGCGACCAACCGTTTTGCGCGATATGTGTATGTTTGTGTCTGTAAGACACGATATATATATATATATATATATATATATATATATATGCGCACTTTCGTGAGAACTGCTCGCGTATTGTATTTAAAAAAAAAAAATACTATGTACACTGGCGCAACGTCGAAATTGAAGTTCGACGTGCGCTGCGATTTTCCGCACTATCACACCACGTTCTCGGAAAACGTGAGTTTTTTCGAGGGGCGCCAATTTGTAAAAATTGGCCTAAATCCATCGACCCGTTATAGTACATAATAAAAACTGTATGAAGCGTAGTCCTAACAAGAAAGTCATATTTTATTTATAAAATAATTAAGCAGTTATCTTGGTATTGAAATATATATTGCAAAACTGTCTGTCACCTAACGTATGCACACATAATAATAGATTACCTGTTGAAATGGTCTGATAAAAACTAATACAAATTTACAAATTCTGGTGCAAAAAACGCATAGGTTTCTGCATCCTTTTTACCTGGTTTTATCAGACCTTTTCAACCGGCTAATTATCAAATGCAATTTTAAGCAGGTATGAAATGTGTATTACAGTATTAGTAAAGAGAGTGGGTTTTATCCAATATTCAGAAAATTTAAAATGAATGTAATTTATAACTGATAATTACATAAGGCTTATTTTATTGTATAAGCCTAATATTATTGAAAATAGATGTTTCATGTTCTATTTGATGCTCTAACAAAATTCAATGATTTAATCTATTACATAAGATGTATGAATAAT
The DNA here is from genome assembly GCA_036365515.1 of Torymus aiolomorphi. Classification (NCBI taxonomy): domain Eukaryota; kingdom Metazoa; phylum Arthropoda; class Insecta; order Hymenoptera; family Torymidae; genus Torymus; species Torymus aiolomorphi. The sequence goes on along the minus strand of CM070875.1, from coordinate 21,002,291 downwards.
ATTAAGTTTCTAAATCAACCATATTATCAAAAATGCTAATTATTGGTTTTTCTTGATATTTCAAAAAATCGTAACTGTTTTCAATGAGCTTGGCCAACTTTGGTTAAAAAAGCATTTTGAAGAATTTTAAAAGTAGAATTCAAAAAACTTTTGTGGAACAAAAAATTTTAAGGCACAGTCTCAATATTCTTCGATGAAGGTATAATAAAAAACCAACCAATCAAAGATATACAAATTTCATTTATTAAAAAATACTGCTACTTTTTAGAACAAAATTGTAAACTTATTTCCAATGAATATCCTAACAAAAGTTTTCAAGATTTTGAATAAAAAAATGACCAAAGTTGGATTTTAACCAAAAACTGCAAAAAATTTGAATTTTCAATGTTGCATAGCTTTTTTATTTATGCAAACATCGATCTAAAATTTTAGGAACATGTTTTTTTCATAAAAAACTAAAAGTAACAAAATTTTGAGAGATTTTAAAATTTTGACCCGCTCACTTTATGTGAAATATCCCATATCTTAAAATGTTTAAAAAAAACGATAATGTCTTTTTATCTTTTATTAGTTTATTTAATAATTTATTATTATTAGCTTGTTTCACAATTTTTCAATATTAAAAGTTACTTTTTGAAAATCATGATTTCAACTTATTCATGTTTTAACATTTATTTCATTTTATTTTCTTGAAAAAAATAAAACTGCGTTCGTTAAAAAGATAAAACTTAATTTAAAAAATTAATTTTTATTTATACATACTAGTTGGTATATTAATATCCTTTTTATTTCAACTTGAATATTTAGGCATTCGGATCACATTGTTACATGGGTTTTGGTCACCATCTGAAAATTCCAGTTATTGCTCTCTCTTCTGCAGAGGAATATCCGTGGATTAGTGATTTTATTGGAAATAATAATAACTTAGCCACAGTACAAAATAATCTAATTTCTGAATTCGATAAAACTAAGTTTTGGGACCGTTTAAAAAACGTATTAACCTACTACTGGATAAGATATAAATTTCACATTTTGACGAATGAACAGACACATCTAATGAGGAAATACTTAAATCCTGATATACCAGATATCAGGGAGGTTGAAAAGAGTGTTGCGCTAACCTTGGTCAATACTGATCCAGTAATGTATGGCCCTAAACCAGTAGCTCCATCACTTGTGCAAGTTGGTGGTTTACATGTCGAGGAAGATGATACGAAACTTACACCAGTACGAAAAAATTTATGTAATCTTTAAATATTAGCATAAGTATTTGTATCGGTATATAAATCTATTTCTATTTATATTGCCTTCCTCTTTTATATTGAGCGATCTTTTCATTTGTATCGTATTACGAATTACGGCATGACCGTAATAATTGCATAATAACATTGCAATAATTCTTTGGTATTCATGTGTTTGGATAATTATATGTGTCCGCACGTGCAGTGTCTGCACGTATGAGCGCGTGATTGCGCGTGGGTATTCATAAAATATTTATATGTAGTTTTTCAAAATATATATAAATTATGTGTGTTGAATTACGTAGATTTTTCTTTATAAATGACGAGCGAAAGGAAGTTAAGGACGTTCTCCGGGTCGAAACAGAAATTTTAGTTTTTATATTTTTAAATAATATTTTATTAATTTGATAATCCAAGAGTAAGTACATGTAACAAATATATACTTGAAAGAACATAAGACAATTTTTTTCAGACAAATTCAAGCAATAGTCACTATGGTATTGTTACAATTAAAGACAAAAAGTTCAATAAGTTCTTTAAATTTTTTTATTTTTTATCCGATCTTAACGAAATAAAGCTTATTTTGTTCATTAAGAAATTTCAGGGGGAGTATCGATGGGAAAATTTATGATACGAGTTACCAGTACGGCGCAATATCAATTTGTTTAAGAAAGTTTTGATGAAAACTTGACTTGCTTTTCTTAAACAAATTAATATTGCGCCGTACTGGTAACACGTATCATAAATTTTCCCATCGATACTCCCCCTGAAATTTCTTAACGAACAAAATAAGCTTTATTTCGTTAAGATCGGATAAAAAATAAAACAATTTAAAGAACTTATTGAAGTTTTTGTCTTTAATTGTAACAATACCATAGTGACTATTGCTTGAATTTGTCTGAAAAAAATTGTCTTATGTTCTTTCAAGTATATATTTGTTACATGTACTTACTCTTGGATTATCAAATTAATAAAACATTATTTAAAAATATAAAAACTAAAATTGCTGTTTCGACCCGGAGAACGTCCTTAAAGGGAATTTCAACTAATTCTTGCATCAGATCCTTATCATTTCTTTAATTCTAATTTGTGGTTAATAGGATTTACAGAAATGGTTGGATGAAAGCCCAGATGGTGTAGTTTATTTTTCATTTGGATCCTTAGTATTAATTGAAACGCTACCTGCAAATACTCTTACTGATATTATTAAATCATTAGCAAAAATATCGCCCGTTAAGGTATTATTAAAATTAGTTGATAAAAAAAAATTACCCTTAGGATTACCGAAAAATGTTTTAACATCTTCTTGGGTTCCTCAACAAGCTGTATTAGGTATCCACAAAGAAAATGCACATATTAACTTGTTTTTTAAAATGATTGTTATTGCAAATTTAAGAGAAAGTGTACAATAAAACAATTTGTTTCAGCTCACAAAAACATTAGATGTTTCATAACTCACGGTGGACTAATGGGTTTGCAAGAAGCATTTTATTATGGAGTACCTATTATTGGTATACCTCTATTCGCTGATCAACCACGAAACGTTGAAACATTTGTTAAAAAAAGTATAGGCTTAAAAATTGATATTACTAATATAACAAGTTCCTCCTTGGATTGGGCATTGAATGAAATATTAACTAATCTAAAATACAGGTATTACAATTTTTCATAAATTTTTGGATATATTTTAATACATTATAAGTTTATTAATTGTTAATTTTAAAAACTTTAATTTATACTTTCACTTAAATACAGGGAAAATGCAATTTTCCACTCAAAACTATTCAAAGACAGGCCAATGACTGCAATGGATACCGCCGTATATTGGGTTGAATTTGTAATTCGAAATGGACCCCATGCACTGAAACCTCCTGGACTTGACATGAGCTGGTGGAAACTAATTTTACTAGATGTATACGGATTCTTATTATTATGCCTTGCATCGGTTATAGCATTAATATGTTATTTCACGAAATTGCTATTTAAAAAATGCTTATCAAAGTCTTTTAAGAAAACGAAAGTACACTGATTGTGAGTATGTAGTATTGGTGTATGTATCTGACCACAAGAAAATATTTACTTACGTATTTATTGGAAGTGACCAGGTATCCAGGAAAAATAAGATAACATTTTTTTATGAAATATATATACGGGATATTTCAGGTGAAGTCAGCAGCTCAAAATTTTAAAATCGCTCAAAACTCGTTTTCTTTTAGTTTTTTATGAAAAAAAAAATTTTCCTCAAATTTTAGGTCGATATTTGCAAAAATAAAAAAGCTATGCAAGATTGAAAATTCAATTTTTTTGCAATTTTTGGTTAAAATCCAAGATTATTCATTTTTTAACTCAAAATCTTGAAACTTTTTGTATACAACTTTGATTGGTAAAAAGTTAATTACTATAAAGCTGTCAAAATGAAATCAGGCTACAGACTCATAATTTCATTCATAATTAGGTATCGCTTATTGTGTAAACCTAATATTATTGAAAATAGATATTTATAATGTTCTATTTGATTCTCTAACAAAATTCAGTGGTACGATCCATGCCATAAGATGTAGGAATAATATTCATTTTCATTAATCATGTTATCAAAAATTGAAATTACGAATTTTGCTTGATATTTAAAAAAATTGTAAATTTTTTAAAAATAAAGTTACAAATTATAAATAAAATTATAAATAAAATGTATAGTAGAGCAGTATTTGTGTCTTGTTATTGGATTATACACTGCATAACTATCTGTTGCTTGATTTTATTTTGACAGCTTTATAGTAATTAATCTCTATAGCTTAATTTATTATTAATTCATAATTAGGTATCGCTTATTGTGTAAGCCTAATATTATTAAAAATAGATATATATATAATGTTCTATTTGATGCTCTAACAAAATTCAGTGGTACGGTCCATGCCATAAGATGTACGAACGTATTGGAAAAATTCTATAAATTTTACAAATAAAATATACATTTTAGAAATTTAACAATTTTTTTATAAACATTTCTATAAAAATAATAGCGCATCTTTATCTACTAAAAAAACCTTTTCTTACTAACAATAAATCATTGGAAAAATACTTGCTATACCAAGCGTCATCCTTGGAAATGCATATACAGATAAGTTGACCAAGCCATCTCCAACAACGTAAGCGACCCAGTCAACCATAAGGAGAATGAACAGTAGTTGAAGTAACAATGGCAAACAATTGAATATTGGAATGCGATTGACCAGATGAGGAGATAGCAACAAACAGGCATCAAGTGCATTATAGCAGAGATCCAGGAAGAAGAAGTAACCACGACTGGCAGAGAAGGAAGAAATAGCTTTCCCCAGCGAACACAGCTCCTTCGTAGCACAATTAGGAAAATGAAGAAGCATGAGACAGAAGCAAAAATACATGAAAGTGTGAGTGCAGTGGTATCACCTTGATGTAGTAAACATAACCACGAAGATGACAGCTATACTCTGCAGACAACGCCGGCACAAGAAACTCGGCACGACCTCGGAGATAACTATATGGACAGCAACAGAAGGTCTTCCTCGATGTAGAAGCCGCGATCACCACTGCACTCTCACGTTCGAACTATCGGCGTCGTAACCATTGAAGCGCGTGCACGTTAGAGCACCGATCGATAAATACAGTGACCACAGCATTCAAGGACGACTGCTGGATGCTGCGGAGCCTCTCTACAATATACATTCAGTTCAGCTATTCAGTTGCGTGAAATAGATTGTGAATATATCTATATACATAAGCATCTATATAGATATATTCACAATTTATTCAACGGAGCTGAACAGTTAATTGAACTGAACCTATTGTAGAAAGGCTTCTGCGCGCACATGTGTAGAGAGAGAGAGAGAGAGAGAGAGAGAGAGAGATCAGGGTGAATCCACACTGTATCACGTACTCCTATCCTTACCCCGCATCCATACCCTCTCCGATTTTCTTGTAGGGTATACCTTTTTTACAAGCCTATGGTCATCGGTGAGTAATTCTATAGATCGGCTTCTCGCGTACACTATCGAACTCACTGATGAGCATAGATTTGTAAAGAAGGTACACCCTACAAGAATATCGGATAGGGTACGGATTATACGGGCAAATGCAGGAGTACGGAGTGCAGTTTGGATTCACCATCATCTCCGAGGTCATGCCGCGTTTCGTATGCCGGTGTTATCTGCATAGTATAGCTGTCATCTTCGTGGTTATGTTTCCCATGTTTACTACATCTAGGTGAGACCAGTGCACTCACACTTTCATATATTTTTGCTTCTGTCTCATGCTTCTTCATTTTCCTAGTTATGCTACGAAGGAGCTGTGTTTGCTGGCAAAAGTTATTTCTTCCTTCTCTGCCAGTCGTGGTTACTTCTTCTTCCTGATCCCTGATAATGTACTTGATGCCAGTAGAGTTCTTTTTGCAAGTTGGTTGCCATCTCCTCAACTGGTGAGTGTTACGAGTTTTCGAATCGCGATTTCCGAAGCCTCGAAAGAGGAAAGAGCCTTTGCCATATCGGCACAGGGGAGAGCACAATTCGTCACTCCCGAATAAAAAGGAGTCATCTCAACGCCCGGTTAGAAAAGGAGTCATCTCAGCGCCCGGTTAGAAAAGGAGTTATCTCAGCGCACGGTTGGAAAAGGAGTTATCTCAGCGCACGGTTGGAAAAGGAATCATCTCGGCGCCCGGTTGGAAAAGGTGCCATCTCAGCGTCCGGTTGAAAAGGGGTGTCTTTGATTGAGGTTTTTAGCACTGCCAAAGTATATTTTTTGGCCTTATATTGTTTTATACAGTAATTATTTTTATATAAAGTTCTGGCTCAAACAGGACAAGACCTGTTATGGGTTATTGGCTTCCGTGCAATTACAGGTGAGCCAGAAACCCTAGGCTGGTTCTGGCTCAAACAGGTCACGATCTGTATGTACCTATATATATTCGTCCAAATGTTTGGTTAATTCTCGAGTAAACATTAAGCTAAGAGGCTTCGTGTTTTACGTTCGTGAAAACTCCAGGTTCAATTGAATCGAAAGAGGAATGATTACGAGACGATAATTGTAGAAGCGAATTAGTAAGTGCTTCAGTTGCGCGCAAAACATTCGAAAAACATTTGAATAAATTGTTGTTAGTTACGCGTTTATAACCAAAAAGGGAACCTGACCTTTACTAACTCTCGAAGCGAGCGGTTGTATTTTCATTGTATGAAATATATCTAATTAAAAGTAAAATAAAAGCATTTAAAAATAAAATAGTATTTAATTTGTCTTGCTCTAAACAAAAGGCGTAGTGTCCGAAAGACTCTAGACGTCTTCGTGTACTGTAATTGGTATTTATTTAATTGCGAATTCGTTCGTATTTACGACTAAAATATTTATTACTATCATAATTTATTTGTTATTCCTCTAAAGATTACTTTTATATACTACTAAACCATCAAATCAAATCGTTATTCCAAAATTTAACATAAGTGAATAGGTAATTTTGTTTTAAAATAATAATTACAATTTTTAAATGGCCGTTATAAAAAATAATAATAAAAATTTAATATTTATTTTTATCAATACGTGCGTTTTCTATTTAGATCTTGAATTTTGCTAGCAATGTAACTGGAAACATGTATCATTTATCAGCTTTGACCGAATCGTTTTAATTCAGATTTTAAATAAAATGAAAGAATTCCTAAAATATAAAGAAATTATTTTAGGCCGAATCCATCTCAAATCAGACAGCCCGCGTATGCCTATTTCACCTATCATGTTGAAATAAAAATATTTATGTTCTACTCGAAAAAATATTTTACACGTGTTTTTTTATTTTTTTGTTTCATCAAAATTTCATGCGTTCAGCGATGCCGAAAAATTCCGAGAAAATTCTTTCATTGAGAAAAAAAATTTTCAATGTGATTTTCAAACTGCTATTGTTTCAGCAGTTTTTCGAGCTTTTAAACGTGTAACACACAATTTCACTCAGTTTTGAGCCCTCTTTAACGGCCTTAATGTCATTTTCAAAAAAAATAAAAAATCCACGAGCTATGCACTTTTTACTGAAAAATTCATTTTTTAGGGAAGTGCCTTTTTCTCGAAAACCCCATGTTTTTTTTGCACAATTTTTGTTGTCGTGATAGAGGACGGTAATGCCTAGCTAGACGTATTTGTGAGATTCGGTACTTTTTCCCTGGGATAGCGATCACTAATGAGATAACACACAAACAAATTTTTCACGCCTAATGCTTATATATAGTCAATGATATTAGAGTCAATGTAAAGGTATTTGTCTTTGTGTGTATGTAATATACAGGTACACATAACTATGTATTTATTTGTTATTTGCGTCTTTTTGATTTTTTATTTTTATACCTTTTTTTCATTTGTATACCTATTTTACTACCTTTGTTTTTCTGCTTCATTGTTCTTAATTCAGTAAGCGGATGATCAGCGGTCTTTGCTGTCAAACAATGTATTTTATCGTCACATGTTTTTTAACCCATATATGAGTTTTTGAATTCCAGGATACTTTGGAGTTGTAAGCCAATCAATATTTTTTCTTTTCTGAATTGTTCTATTTCAGCATCTTGTAAATGTATTATTTTAATAGCATCAGTATATTTTTGAACATGTATTGCAAAATCATTTGCGTTTTGAATAGCTTCTTCAAGGGGCTCTCGAAGATTATGCGAAGTAGCATAATGCTTTATAAGTCCACCCACACCATCTACAGCTCCTTTGCCGTGCCCAGTAGCAGAGAACAACCATTTTATATCACACGGTGCTCGTTTTAGTTCATCTAATTGAAAGCGATTTTTAAAGTGACTCGCAGCGCCGTCTGATACGATGGTAATTTTTTAATTGAATCACAACAATTTTCTTTCAAGAATTTTATAATTTTTTGTACTGCTAGCAAAGCATACGCTGAATCATGTTTTCGGTCATCACTTATAACTGCGAAACTTTGTGTCGAATCCCCTTGATAAGAGACTGCTGTGAAAATAGAAATTTGATCATTAACCCAATGATTTCCTTGAACAGCTTTATTATGAATCACAGCCCAGTTTTCAGCGAAGTCTATTTGAAGAACTAAATGATGTGAGTCTTTTTAGCACTTTCTCTTTCTGTTTTTATAGCTTTGCGTTGTATATTTTTTACATACATGTGAGTACTAACCCTCATGGTCCAAACCGAAAGTTCATCTTTAAAAGCAGAAATTGATAGTGTCTTTTTAATCAGGTTTCCATTATCCCACAAAGCATATGTAATTTCTTCTGTGCCTTCTACATCTTGCAGTTTTAAAACATGAAACGTAATTCCCTTAATCCCTGGACATAGTTTACATTCTTGTAAATAACATAAATCAGATGGCTCAGAACACATTGTTGCATTTATTATTTGTGACCGACTTTCATCCAACTCTGTGACGTTACTCCCTCTAAAATTAATTAAGCTCGTAAGAAATAAATCATAATTTGCGCAATAGATACAGAGACAAACTTCTTTGATGGGGCTAAGTAAGACATACTTTGGTCGCAAACTATAAAATTTCGATTTTCCAATTCTCAATTCTGGATAATCATTTTTAAATACTTTATACGTCTCTTTTAAACTTCGAGTAAGAAAACGCTTAACTTTTTTCTCTTTTTTATTGTTAACTTTAATTGTAACAACGTCACATTTATTAGGACTTTGTCTTGAACAATTAAAATCATCATTTAAATAATATTCCATAACAATTTTTTCCATGTTTTCATCAATCGGATGGCCTGAATATGCATCTGGTTCTGAATAAATTCCTTTTTCTTTAACAAGATTTCTCGATTTGTTGATCATATACATTGTTATTTCTGGAAATAAAGATAAAATTTCATGTTTTGTAAAGGATGAAGGTAGCAAAGTCAGAATTTTTATTTTTTCTGATACCGTAGAACACTTTTGCAAGGCTAGACCAAGATTTTGTATCCATTCTGTACAATGGCATACAGTTGATTCATTTGCTGTTATAGAAACGTCATAAACATTGTTCAACTTCACATCAAGGGTATTAGACAATGTTGAAAGTATTTTTTTTTCTTCTTTGTTACGTAATTTTCAATTGATTTTTCATGTATAAGATTTTTTCTTTTAAGAGGCGATACAGAACCTAAGAAAGATGTACTTATTTCATTATTAAATTCTTCAATGCGTTCTGGAGTACTTGGTAAAAAATCTTCATCTCTATCAACTACGTTATCGGTAACTTCATTATCCGTTATAAATTCATTGTCAGTACTACTCACCAATTCTAAAGCACGATTGTAACAATGTTGACACAGATATGTAGAAGGTGTCAAAGGTAAATGAGGATAGAGGTGCTTCAATGGATGAGCAAGATTCTCAAGTTGTTTTAAACGTACGGAACTAGATTTGTAAATAATTTGTTTGTGTTTGTCTAAAAGTCTGCACATTTGATTCTCTCTGTTGAGTAATATTGAGACATCGTAGTTGAGTTGATAAGGTGTAAATATGTAATAATTTTCCAAAAGATGATGGTTTTAAATAAGACGAGATGTGTGATATATAGCAGAAACCGAACTTTTCTTTGTAAATGTTAAGTCAAACCATATCCATCTAGCGGACAAATGTACTAGTACATATACTCCTATAAGTAGGCGCACGTACATGTATATTACATACGCACAAAGATAAATACCTTTACATTGACTCTAATATCATTGACTATATATAAGCATTAGGCGTGAAAAATTTGTTTGTGTGTTATCTCATTAGTGATCGCTATCCCAGGGAAAAAGTACCGAATCTCACAAATACGTCTAGCTAGGCATTACCGTCCTCTATCACGACAACAAAAATTGTGCAAAAAAAAACATGGGGTTTTCGAGAAAAAGGCACTTCCCTAAAAAATGAATTTTTCAGTAAAAAGTGCATAGCTCGTGGATTTTTTATTTTTTTTGAAAATGACATTAAGGCCGTTAAAGAGGGCTCAAAACTGAGTGAAATTGTGTGTTACACGTTTAAAAGCTCGAAAAACTGCTGAAACAATAGCAGTTTGAAAATCACATTGAAAATTTTTTTTCTCAATGAAAGAATTTTCTCGGAATTTTTCGGCATCGCTGAACGCATGAAATTTTGATGAAACAAAAAAATAAAAAAACACGTGTAAAATATTTTTTCGAGTAGAACATAAATATTTTTATTTCAACATGATAGGTGAAATAGGCATACGCGGGCTGTCTGATTTGAGATGGATTCGGCCTTTATTAAAATCTTTTCCAAATGTATCAATTTCAACTAGGAACGAAAAATAAATTTATGAATAATACCATATATTACCATTAGTTAGGCTGGCATATTCCTAATGCGATTGCATTTACGCACAGTAACGCTTGAATTTGTTAGTACTTCCAACAGTTCCAACCTAACAATCGTAACAGCAACACTTTTGACGAATGTTGTGTATTGTTTATTCGTTTGCACATAATAACTAGAGTTATCAGATCTTGTTTTATGCATTTTACGTTAGATGCTTTGTTAACCGCATTTAGATATCTGTCATACATGTAAAGGTTATTTCCGCAAATAAAAACTATTAACATACTTTGTTGGTTTCTTTGTAACGTGACAACGCAGCACGCTACAAATACTCCCGATTGGACCTAGCCACACACATGCAAACACACAGACATACATACAAACACAAAGTCATAATATCATAATCCCATAGTCAAAAATGGGTTGATTTCCCTGCTTGCTAAAATGTAAAATAAATATTATTGTTGCGGATACAAATAGAAATTAATACATTAAGACTTACAAAACACGTGTTTAAATTATGAAACTAATAAAACTAAAATCCATCGAACATAACATTGAATTTTATGTCGAGAACAGTTGAACAACGTATCATAAAATCAGGAAAATGCATAAAACTTCTGTACTTACCGCTATCAAATCCCACACACTGAAAAAAGATTCGTGCAGCAGCGCCCCCCAAGTCGTGGAGCAGCACCACCGTTGCCTTCGAGTAGCAGCTACACGGAAAAAAATTTCCTGGAGAGACTACTCCAATGCCGCTAGTAACTCTAGAAAAACTTGTCTAGAGAGTACACATCACTTTGGTGTAGCGACTGTCAGCATTTGGCACACTGAGTATGCCAATTCTCACGTGATCGGACAGAAGTCGCAGTCTGTTATTTATGTCCTAACTTAAAAATATCAACTTTTCTTATGATTATGCCTCATGTCTCGTTCTCGAGATCACTTGGTAGTACCGCCAGTGTACGCAAGATGTCGCCACAAACTTTAGCTAACCTAACCCCCACATTTTTGAACCTCGGTTGCGGTGACGGCTCGGCCGGCCGCTCTCGCCATAACGCTTTTTGTGCGCGAAGCGAACGCACGCTTTAGCAGTCATGGCAGCAAAAAGACCAGCATCTCCTTCCATGGAAGAATTACAGTCAAGAATGGCTGAATTATCAGAGCTATGTGAGGCTAAGAGAAGGAAGCTGGAAGCGAAGAAAGCTAAAAAGGTTATTAAGGAAGCTGTAAGAAACACACCGCCTGAGCCTGAGGATCCGGGTGAGGTCGCACCAGAGGAATCGCCGTCGGATGAGTCAGGTAAGGGTTATCAAAGTCAAAATGACGATGAGCTCACACGTGAGGTGAGACAAATCGTACTATAAAAATGGCGACGAGCTCACACGAGAGGTGAGACAGGTCGCACATGAATGACTAGGCTATGCATATGCGTCGTGTTTAGACAGCGCATAACCTAGATCTTAGTTGTTTTTCCAGATTCGCAAAACGAAGCAGCATTGGGCGGCGAAAATAAAGAAAATTCGCACGACAATACTACTGAGGTCGCGAAGAATCTGGAAGAGACAGAGTCCGCGCAGACGGACGAGTTTGTAGAACTTGACGAGGAGACGCTTGAGATCCTTGATGATGACGCGTTGTCAAACAAAGAAAAGAGTTTTGTTTTCCATCCAAAGCTCGCTGCAGCATGGGAGAGAGTACTGAATGATGGCCTAAAAAAGGACAAGAAGGCAGAACTATTCGACAAATATCCTCGTCAAGGAAATTGCTCGATTTCAGCGCCAAAATTGAATTCCGAGATAGAAGCAAGTATAAACGAGGCTAGTAAGAAGCGTGACAAATTTTTCGTCGCGGATCTGGAAGTGTGCGGGGCCAGCTTGTCAGCGCTGGGCTCCGGCATTACAATGATTTTTAATAGTTCCGTAGAGGAAATAGATACAAAGGAGTTACTAGCGACTCTAGCTGATGCAGGCAAGCTAATGTGCAACTTGCATCACCAACTTATTAAGGCGAGAAAAGTATTTCTCTATCCAGTTTTGGACAAAAAAGCCAAGACGGTGTTAGAATCGTCGCAGACCGGCGAGTTCCTGTTTGGACCGGAATTATCACAGAGAATTAAGTCTGCGAAAGCGATAGAGAAGCTAAGTTTGACCTTAAAGCCGCAGGCGCCCGAGAAGAGACCAGTTTTCCGTGCTTCTTCCAATTTAAACTGGAGAGGCCCGGCTGCAGGCGACCGAGCGCACTCGCAGGCGGGCTACAAAAACATAGGTCACAGACACTCGCAACAACAGAGAGGACAGAGGCGCAAGCACCCGTTGAGTCAAGGCCGTACACAGAACTTCCCGCCTCAAGTCGAGCAATCGCCCAGTCAATCTCAGAACAGGAAATAAACACGGTAAGTGTTATAGCTGGGCGCTTGGGACAATTTGTGAATAAGTGGTCAGAAATAACGTCTGACACTTTCATATTCAATTGTTTACGCGGTTATCAAATTCCGTTTAGCCTTATACCATCACAGTGACACCTGCCAAAACATAACCTTCTAAACAAGAAGGACGAACCGCACATGAACAAGGTGATTAGCAAATTAGTAGCGATTGGGGCAGTTAAGAAAACAATCGCGTGTAAACAACAATTCGTCTCATCATATTTTCTTGTCCAAAAACCGAATGGGTTTTCATGGAAACAATTCTGTGAGCAGCGCAATTTACACGTATTCGCCTCATATATTGCCTCCGGGAAAAATGTAGACGCAGACAAAGCATCTAGAATGAATAACATCGATACCGAGTGGGAGTTAGCAACTTGGGCATATCGAAGCATAATTAAGAGATTCGGAAATTTGGAGATAGATCTATTTGCAAGTTGGCATAACAAAAAATGTCGCATATATTGCTCCTGGTATCCGGAGCCACAAGCATACTGCGTAAATGCGTTTACGATGCTTTGGACGGGGTGGAGATTCTTTGCATTTCCACCTTTCAGCATGATTTTGCGAGTAATCAGAAAAATAAAAAATGATAAAGCCAAGGGCATTGTCGTGGCGCCTTATTGGCCGTCTCAGCCGTGATATCCGCTCTGGTCGGAGATGCTGCTGGGATCACCAATTTATTTTAGCCCAGATAATAATTTACTTTTATCTCCAAATAGGGATGTTCCACACCCGCTCGCATCAAAGCTGTGAATGATGGCCGGAACGTTATCCGGGAGGCATTCAAAAGGAGAGGCGTAAAGATGGAAGCAGTCAGCCTACTAGTAGGATCAATTACAGAGGCAACGCTGAAGCAATATGCCAGACCAGTATGGGAGTGGGCGACACACTGTCGAGAGAAGAAAATAGCTATATATAACGCAAAGCCAGAAAATGTGATAGATTGGCTAGTCGATAAGTACAACGACGGTGCATCATACGGCACACTCAATACTTACAGATCTGCGCTTTCCCTGATCATGGGAGATCACATCGGGAAAAATCCGTTAGTATGTAGGTTGCTGAGAGGGATTTTTAATGATAGACCTCAGAGGCCAAAATATGATAAGATCTATGATCTTGAGCCAATTTTAGACAAACTAAAAGGGTTATACCCATTAGAAAACTTAAAAATCGCAGAATTGACTGAAAAAATGGTGATTCTCTTAGCTTTAATTACGGCTCATCGTAAGCAGACTATTGCGTCAATAAAAATTGGTAACATAAAAAAGACAAGTGAAGGACTCGAAATAAGTATTCCGCAGAGAGTAAAGGCGACCCGACCTGGGGTATGCCAGCCACTGCTCATTTTGCCGAGATTTAATGATAAACCGGAGCTCTGTGTTGTCAATACGTTGGAAAGATATTTGAAGGTTACTAAAAATATTAGAGGACAGTGCGTTGATCTACTCATAACGACTAGAACTCCATATCACAAAGCTTCGAAAGACACAATCAGCAGATGGATACATGCTTTCTTAAGCAAATGTGGCATAGGTGAGGAGTATGCACCGCACAGTTTGCGACATGCGTCAACGTCCGCTGCATTAAAACAGGGCATTGATGTTAAGATAATAAAAAACTTAGCGGGTTGGTCAGAACAGTCGAATGTGTTTAACACATTTTATAACAGACCTATCGTTAAGAACAAAAATGATTTCGGGAGAGCAGTCATGTTACAAGAATAATATCCGTCTTTTATAATTGCATTAAATCAGAATTGTGGGTTTAAAAAAAAAAAAAAAAAAAAAAAAAAAAAAATAAGCAGATATGCGAGATTATTGTGTTATCATAGTCAATCAGAAAATCGAAAGTAATGTTATTTCATTGCGAGCAAGAAAATTACTATAGATTTAAAACTGTAATGTATCAAATTAAGATATAAACAGCGAGTAATATAAGTGATGTAAATGTAAGCGAATTATATACCTGTCAGAAGTTATGTATAAGAAAGAGTTGGGTTAATAAAGTCCATATGTTTTAAGGTAAAAAATATCTCACTAATTCTCTGAATATCTACCAAGTGATCTCGAGAACGAGACATGAGGCATAATTGTACGATCGAGCGAGCCCGCCGAAGGCGGGCGAAGCTCGATCATAATTATGCTGAAGGTCTCGTTCGAGATGATCAAGTCCCACCCTGAAAAAAAAAAAAAAAAAAAAAGTGTGTAAAAAATTGTAATATGAATAATAATTATTGAACAAAAAATTCAATAAGAATCCCCACTCAGTGATAGCATAGCGAACTGTAAACTATATGACGAGAGCGGCCGACCGAGCCGACACCGCAACCGAGGTTCAAAAATGTGGGGGTTAGGTTAGCTAAAGTTTGTGGCGACATCTTGCATACACTGGCGGTACTACCAAGTGATCATCTCGAACGAGACCTTCAGCATAATTATGATCGAGCTTCGCCCGCCTTCGGGCTCGCTCGATCGTACAATTATTAAACTCTCGTAGTATACTCATTGTATGAAACTCGTGTGTAAGGCAATCATTTACCGCATGAGATGTTTTTCACACGAGCGAGGGGAGAAATAGTAAATAATTATCTCCCACACCAACTCATAATGTGCTATTTATAGTGTAATGTATAGTGTAATGTGGAAGCAGATCCACTACAGAAATCTATGGCGCCACTGCTTCAACAGTTGTGGTTAGATGAGTCCCGGAAATTTTTTTCCGTGTACTCGAAATTCGAAGAACAGTTACTTGATTCCCCTACTACTCGACGCCAAATAGCAGCAACTCAAATTCTGGAGTAACAGCACCACGGCGATTCGTGCGACCGCTCTACATACCAGGGCAGCCGCTCCACGAATCTTTTTTCAGTGTACACACACACGCGCACACGCACGCACGCACGCACGTACAGTCTACACGACAATACCTTTGAGGCAGCGTTGGTTTATCCAAAAGTTTACGCTCATAGTTCATGACTGTAAACGATTGGCGCCATAACGTCATGTCATTAAAACTCATGCGCGAATATGAATAAAATTTGAAATTTTGTCGAATGAGCTTACATTTAATTCATAAATAATCCTTTTTTTATTTTTGCTTTTTTATTATGTTAAAAAAGGATTATTTATGAATAGCTCATTCGATAAAATTTTAAATTTTAATCATACTCGCGCATGAGTTATAATGGTATGACCTTGTGGCGCCACTCGTCTACAGTCATGAACTATGAGCGTAGACTTTTCGATAAACCAACGCTGCTTTGGGGACCTATAGTTTCTTTTTCCAGAGTTCCCGAACAGGAGGTAAGGGCGACGCTGTGCGCCGCCATTGTCTACCGTAAACAAATCCCTCAGGTTATTGACTTTCGCAGCGACGCCTGCGGCGCCCGCTTTTAGTACCTCAATTACGGAACAAAATCACGGAAATGTGACTAAAGAAATAATCATCTCTATTTTAGACTGAGTCTAAAGGTGGATTTTGGATCCCCAAAAGTACGTTCCTACATGTTCGCCTTTTGAGGACGGTCCTCAAAAGTCGTCGAGATCTCCAAAAGTATCGTTTTATATGAAAAAAAGTCCCCGAAAGTATTCTCGCACAGAAACACACGCACGCACGCACACACGCACGCACGCACGCGCACGCAAAGGCGCGTCACCTACATAGATCTAATCTATACAAGATCTGATCTATATTCTCAAACGAGAGATAAATTAGTAGTTCAATGGCACTGATTATTTCTTTGCCGCTGGACTCTTTAGGATAGGTACGGCAAAATTTGAACCGACATTTCAAATGCTAATTTAATGGCATTGACTTTTCGTGTACACGAGTATATTACTACGGATGAGAAGACACATATTTGGAGTTATTTCATATCTTTTCGCTTATGGCATTTTTGCAGATAATTATCTGTTTGACTATACCAGGAGGTAATTGACCTTTCACTTGTCATACGCACTGCATCGACAAAGATTGTGCAAGTTAGATTAGCTGGTCTCGATAGATTATGCCATGTTTATAAATCTTACACTTGTACGATTAACTTTGAATCAGAAATTGCAAAATTAAAATGTTTACTGTCACTATCAATGTAAGTAACTAATTGGGCGGTAAAATGTTCCAGATTTCACAAGATATTGCAGCAAAAGACGAGAAAGTCGTAAAACACATCTATAACTTTGATAATAAGATAATTAATTAATCGTTTGAATGTGCAATTACTCGTAATTACTAATACTAAATTAATTTATGAGAATGAGAGTTGATGAGATGGATGACAGCACAAATTGTTAAATGTTTAGTGGTGGAAATGAATGGTCCAGCTGTCAATGTAGGTGTAAATAACAACACCAATTGTTGTATTTAGCCAACGTTTCGGGAAATTTATTATGCCCCTCTGCTTAATAGCAAAAGATAAAACAATTTATTAAATTATCAATAATTACAAAAAAGTAAATTAAGAATTTACATGACGTGTTGTAAGCAGTATGACTACTGCCAGTCAAAGAGCCTTGAAGAGAGGCATAATAAAATGCCCAAAACGTCGGGTAAATATAACAATTGTTATTTACACCTACATTGACAGCTGGGCCATTCATTTCTACTACTTAACATTTAAATTAATTTATGTTTTTAATATTTGAATTTCAAAATGTTCCTTTTTCGAAAATATTTATATAGATGATCATAAAATTCATAACAACACTTTATCATATAGCTTTACAATAACAAAAATGATAACGCAATATCACGTTTTTTTACACGATTTTTATGGAAATCTTAAGTAAATTTGGAAGTGAGTAGTAATATAAAAACTTCTTCATATGTAAATAACTTTTTTTATAGAATACTAATATAAATTTGAAGTTATTTCTGTAACCACATAATATGAATCATGGAAGAAGGGAAAAGGTATATCATTGTAAATAGAAAATTAAAAAAAAATGTTATATTATGTAAAATTTAATATATAATTAACTGCTATACCTCACTCACTCACGTTCCCTTTATAAAAAAATCCTATACACGGTGTCCCATTTTAAACAGACCACGCAAATATCTCGAAAGGTAAGGGAGATGGAAAAAACTTTGTATACAAAAGTTGTAGGGTTCGGAGGGGGCCAACTGACGGTGACCTTGACCATGACCTTGAGGTCAAGGATGACGGTCATTTAAGGTCAAATAGATTTTTCAAATGGGAACTCCCACTTTTGACCTCGCAAATGGAAAGAGCGGAAAATTTTACATTCAGATGTGACCTTGGGTCAAGGTCATGGTCAAGGTCACCATCAGTTGGCCCCCTCCGAATCATACACATTTTGTATTTAATGTTTTTTTTCTAGTTTGCAAAGTTTTCGGAATGTACGAATGCATTGATTGATTTAGATCTTCACCATGACCTTGACCATGACCTAGATACAAGGTATATCTCAACGTAAAATTTCTCAACATATCTCAACGTAAAATTTTCCGCTCTTTCCATTTACGAGGTCAAAAGTGGGAGTTCCCATTTGAAAAAATCGATTTGACCTTAAAATGACCTTCATCCTTGACCTCAAGGTCATGGTTAAGGTCACCATCAGTTGGCCCCCTCCGAACCTTACAACTTTTGTATACAACGTTTTTTTCCATCTCCCTTACTTTTCGAGATATTTATGTGGTTTAAAATGGAACACCGTGTAGAAAATCCTGTAGAAAATGCTTTAGGAAATCCTGCAGGCATCCCGTAGAAATCCTAAAGGAATCCTATAGGACACTCTATAGGCAGCCCTATATGAAATTCTATAGGAAGTTCTATAGGAAATCCTACATGAATTTCGCGCTTTTCCTGCAGGAAATCCTATAGGAAATCCTAGAGGAAATTATGTAGGTAATTCTGTAGGAAAAACTGTAGATAATTACATGATTACATGGAAAATCCTGCAGGGAATTCTGGAGTATTGTCGTGAAAACATCTTATAGAGATTTAGCATCTTATTTAGCGCTGTGCCATAGCTCAGCAGAATCAGTGGCAAGCAGTCCTAGGTAAGGAGTTACACCCGGGGACTGCCCTACACGACTGTCGGCGCCTTACCGATTACGCCCAGTGAGCTCAGATATCAAAATCAAGGTAATCCTTGTTACATTGACTCTCTGCAAAGAGTCGTTCGAACGGTTGAATCTCACGGCTTCACATACCCTCGCGGTTCCAATGTGTTTAGGAGAGTCCCGACTGCTGCGCCCCATAGCGGCATAGCAGCGAACACACGTGAGCGAGGCTCTGGACAAGCAAGCTTCTACTGCATGCCGCAGTGCAGCGCAGCAGTCGGGACTCTCCTAAACACATTGGAACCGCGAGGATAAAGGATTCCGATCGCGGCGTTCAAGGCGATCGGACGTGTTCGCGCGCGCGCCTCCTTTCGGTTCGCGATCCGCGAGCGGAATCACTCAAACTCAAACTCAACTCAAATTCAAATTCAACTTATCATGCAAATCATTTCTATCGCTTTTCATCCCCACCGCTCATTTCGTTTTTCTCATTTTAATTTTGATTGTCTACCTTAGTTCTGGGAGATTCTTAGTTATTATATTGATGTGGGAATATGTCGATCTTCCCGAGGCATCAGGTGTAAGAAATGAAAACCCTTACAACGTGTGTATCCTTTTTTTTTTTTTGACGTTTCGGTGAGCAATGTCACCCTTATCAGAAACAAAGTTAGTTTCAATGTAATTTTTGTCGATTTTTTCCCCCACCGCTTAACTGCGGGGAGGAGAATTTCAATAGTTCCTCTTACATTGGTTTCGGAACTCGTTCTTTTTTGATGAGGATGACATTGCTCACCGAAACGTAAAAAAAAAAGCATACACACGTTGTAAGGGTTTTCATTTCTTACACCTGCTGCATCGGGAAGATTTCCACATCAATATAATCACAATAACCGAGGGATAAATTCATACAATAACACACACCGTGTTATTAACATCGATTCTTAATTATCTTGGTGCTCTTTTCCATTTCGTGACTGACTCCTGGATTCCCAAAAGTTTGGGTCGCTACTCATCGTGCTTCAGCAATCGGGTGAGACCAACCTCTTTTTTTACTATTTTTAGTCTCTTGACATAGTATCTAATGGTCTCTGTTGAAAATTCATCTCATTCTAAGGTAGGAATCTATACGAGGTAAACGAGGAGTGGTTTCTTTTGGCCAATGGCCCCGTCGGGTAACTGACATTCATGGGTATCGGGGAGCTTCAGCGGCCCCACCCCTCTGCCTTTTTCTCGATTCTCCGGACGGCCTTGATGTTTGTGATGATCATATTTTCACATATTCACCCTACTTTCAGTGAAAATCTTTAACTCTTTTGACATCCTGTATAATAGTTTTCATTTAAATTTCTCAAAAATGCTTGTTGATCTCAAGGTCATCCAAAGTATTGCCGTAACATATTATATTCACACATTTCACAATATTTCATTATCAAAATAGAGCCCAAGTTCTTTTGTAAATACCCATTCCGTTAATCTTTGTTTACATTTCATTTCATCCAACACTTTTCGATATTGTTGTCGGTTCCTGGGAACGGGCTGTTTGGATTTTAGTCGCTTTCTTATTTTAAAATTCAGCAGTCTATTTCCTAATTATTGAACATTCTGAGAGAGGGTGCTCGGTTCATTCTGTTTTCGATATTGCGGGGGAATCTTGCCCTTACAGCACATTTTCGTTTCTGCGGGTCGTGGGCTCGTGGGTCGGATAACCGTTGTTCACTATCATTACCCCAGACTCCAGTTTTCTCATTTTCGAGTTGCAATCAACTCTTCATTGCTAATGGTTAAGGTCTGTAGTCCTTAGCTTTTCAAACTCTAAACTGTCACCCATAACGTCACAATCAAGGAGCGGTGAAAAAAGTATTCATAACACGTCACATGTCGTCACTTTTCATCCACGTCTAAATACGTCTTCTTAAGTCAAGTTTCACCATACTCTAGTCACAATCAAGTCTCAATGCCAGTCAAACAAGGTCGATCATATTCAGAGAGGGAGCTTTATCACTCTGACGCAGCTCTAATTGCATTCCATATATAATATCATAAAACGTCACTAACAAGTCAGAAGCTTAGAACTTCATTCAGTGCTCATTCTACAACTCAAACAACGTCAAGTGTTGTAATACATATACGTGGAAACAGGCACACAGCTGCTATGCAGCGATAGCCACGGAAAAAAGGGTATGTAAAGCCGTGAGAATGAACCGTTCGAACGACTCTTTACGGAGAGTCAATGTGACAAGGATTACCTTAATTTTGATATCTGAGCTCACTGGGCTTAATCGGTAAGACGCCGACCGTCGTGCACGGCAGTTCCCGGGTGCAACTCCTTACCTAGGACTGTTTACCACTGATTCTGCTGTGCGATGGCACAGCGCTAAATAAGATGCTACACCTATAAGATGTTTTCACAAAAATACTCCAGAATTTCCTGCAGAATTTTCCATGTAATTGTCTACAGTTTTTCCTATAGAGTTACCTACAGAATTTCCTATAGAATTTCCTGCAGGAAAAGCGCGAAATTCATGTAGGATTTCCTATAGAACTTCCTATAGAATTTCATATAGAGCTGCCTATAGAGTATCCTATAGGATTCCTATAGGATTTCTACGGGATGCCTACAGGATTTCACATAGCATTTCCTACAGGATTTTCTATAGGATATTTTTATAAGGGTCGCTCGGTTAAATTTATATTTTTTATGGTTTCTAAACTGCCAGATATTTTTTTTTGCTTCCACCTAGAGGAAGCTTTGTGATAGTAAATTTTTGAGTTGTTGTAAAAACATCTTATAATTGCGTTCCGAGGTGTTAGGAATCAAAATACATGGTTTTTGAAAAATGTCTGTATGGATGTGTGTGTGTGTGTGTGTGTGTGTGTGTGTGTGTTTTTTTTTTTTTTTTTTTTTTTTTAGGAGGAGGAGGAGGAGGAGATTAGGAAAAATGCATTTACGCATACAAGATGTTATGTAGGACTCGACCATTTCTGGCAATACCTACTAAAACCCCCTGCTGTTGTTCTATAGCAGGGCCTCCCCCCGACTGTAATTCCCACCGCGGAAACCGCCGTTAGGCATTACTTCGCGGAGGGCAGTCGCAGCCTCTACGGCCCTCTACCCTGCCTGGTCCTCTGTGAGACGGTTTTCTCTTCTTTCTTCTTCTCGCCTTATGGAGTTCAATCTGTCCACCACCTCGGTGACGAGACCAATCACAGCATCCCATCCTCTCTGTGAAGAGAGTAAGCATCTCCCGATGCCCTCGGGAGTTAGGGGGCCTTCCCATAAGGCCTGAAACCTTTCTCTCTCTTCCCGAAACCTGGGGCATACGAACAAAGCGTGTCCAACGTCCTCATCACTTTCAGGACATGTTGGGCACTCCGCGCTTTCGTACACTCCAATTCTCTTCAGGTAGCTGCGAAAGCAGCCATGCCCAGTTAGTACCTGGGTGAGATGAAAGGTCACGAGTCCGTGTCTCCTCTCCGTCCACTCCACGACACATGGAATAATGCGATGGGTCCACCGACCTTTATCTGCTATATCCCATCGGCGCTGCCACTCTTCCACAGTCTTCCTGGACCATCGGTTTTGACGTGGTCCCTGATCAAGTTCGCCCTTCTCTCTTATCACTCCTCTACGATACACCTCAGCTCTCTCACATGCCATTAGGTCCAAGGGTGGCAGTCCGGTGACTACCGAGAGAGCGATGTCTGACACGGTACGGTAGGCGCAGGCCACTCTCAGCACGATTGTCCTGCAGGCCCTTCGGCAAGCTGCACCATAGCTTGGGTTACTACGTATAGCATTAGCCCAGATGGGGGTTCCGTATAAAATCACGGAATAAACCACCGATGAAAGAAGCAACCGTCGTGGCTGCTTCGGCCCTCCTATGTTTGGCATGATGCTTGCGAGTGCTCGAGCCACTTTTGATGCCTTTAATCCTGCGTTCCTAAGGTGGTTTTTGAACGACATCCGCGCATCTATTGTAACTCCTAGGTACTTCATGGTGTCCCCTGTCTTGATCTTCTCGTCGTTGACCGTGAAAGTGGCGTAGACTCTCTTTTTTGTTCTGGCAATGAGCACTGCCTCGGTCTTTTCGGCAGCAAGACTGAGTCCATGGTCGCTCAGCCAATCTCCTACTACCTCGATTGCCGTATCTCCGAGGTATTGCATATCTTCGATGGTTTTCCCAACGATAATGAGAGCAATATCATCTGCGTAAGCTACTATCGACACCCCATGTGGGAGCAGTTGCCTAAGCAATCCGTCGTACATGACGTTCCAGATTGGGGATCCTAGTACAGAGCCCTGTGGCACGCCTCCTGTGATCTTATAAGAATGCATACCGTCGTCGGTATCATAGAGAAGCGTGCGGTCAGTTAGGTAACTCGAGATTACTCTTCGAAGGTACAGTGGCACGCTTAGGTCTTCCAATGCGAGCATGATTTTATCCCACCTGGCCGTGTTAAACGCGTTCCGTACATCTAAACCAATTATAGCACACATGCGTTTTGTGCACCGGCTACCACTAACGGCGTTCTCAGCTACTGACACCATCCTATCGATAGCATCGATCGTTGATCGACCCTTTCTAAAGCCGAATTGGTTATCAGACAAGCCGCCGATCTTTTGTATAGCTGCCTCCAGTCTGACGGATATGATACGTTCAAACAATTTTCCGACTATATCCAACATGCAGAGTGGTCGATACGCGGATGGTTCATCCGGGGGTTTATTTCCCTTAGGAAGGAGTACCAACCTCTGTATCTTCCACTGTGTCGGGAATATTCCTTCACTTAGGCATGCATTGAAAGTGTCCTTGAATATGCAAGGAACTTCTAGAATTGCAGTCTTTATAGCTAAACCAGGAATGCCGTCCAGTCCTGGGGCCTTTCTTATGGCAATCTTTTTGGCCGCTATCTTCACTTCTGATTCGGTGACTGCTGTTGGCTCGGCTGTACCGATTCTTTCCGTTAGACCAGTGCCATGTTGCCGTTCCTGGTGTTGTGGGAATAAATTTTGGACTACTCTAACAAGAAAGGTTGGACAGGAGGGAGCATTGGTGCCTCTGGGATTGATTTTATTTATGACCGTTTTGTACGGCCGTCCCCACGGATCACTGTCCACTTCCTCGCAGAAGTCCTGCCAACACTTTCTTTTGGCTGTCTTGATGGCAATTTTCAGCTCTTTCCTCTTTTGCTCATATCTAGTTGTTAATTGATCATACAGCGATCCACGGACTGCTCTTTGGTGCAGCCTCCTAGCACGAAGACACTCTTTACGTATTACCGCAATCTCCTTGTTCCACCAGTAGACTGGTAAGCGTCCCCGGTGGTTCGTCCTTGTGGACATCGAGGCATCGCATGCCGCTGTGATGGTCTCCGAGAGGCTTTGAGCCCTAACCTCAGCTGTTCCTTCGACAGATGCTCCTTCCAAAAAGCAGAGAAAAGCTTCCCTGTCGAAAGTAGCTGGTGCCCATTTCTCTCTCTTCGGCATCCGGGTCATATTCGCTCTTTTGCCTGTCGGATGGAGCTGGTATGTGAGAGCTCGGTGATCGCTGCCAGTGTACCGATCACTGACTTGCCAGTATGAGCCTTCCCGACTTAATCTGGGGTCGACAAAGGTCAGATCTACTATGGAAGACTTTCGTCCTTTAGTGTAGGTCGGCTTTGTCCCTATGTTAGCAATCTCTAGCTCTAGTATCGCGAAGGTCTCAAGCAGTGCGTGGCCGCGGTTGTTCGTTTTCTTGCTTCCCCACTCAATTGCGCAAGCGTTAAAGTCCCTCCCGATTACGACTGGCAGCGTGGAGGTTCTAACGCTAGTGACGATAGCATCTAAGGATCTTTCGAACTCTTCTATTGAGTCGCTGGGTGGTAGGTAGCAGCTGTATAATCTTATACCGGATACTTCAACCCAGGTGAATTTGGACTGAAGGACGTCCATTTTTTTGGATATGTGGAGTTCTCCGCATACCCAGATGGCCGCCGTGCTGGCACGATCCCTTACCCAGTTTGGTTCATTTTCGTCCCTGTACTGCTCACTGATGATTACTATGTCCGCCTTCTCCTCTCGGATCAATTGGGGTAGCAAGTCATGGGCTACTGCACAGTAGTTCATGTTGATTTGAAGCACTTTAGCCATCGTTGTTTGTTGTTACGACCTCCATCGTTACCTGCTCGTTGTTGGTCGGGCAGTTCACTGCCTTGTGACCCTCGGTTTTACACTTGAAGCACAGGGACGACCGGTCAATTACACTCTTACAATTCCGTGCCAGGTGTCCGATTTCATGGCACTTGAAGCAACGCGTCACTGTTTCACGTAACCGGACCCGGCAATTGACCCATCCTATTCTGAGTTTTCTAGTTTCCAGCAGCTTTTCTGTCATTGCTACAGGTAGCATAACGCTGGCTGCTTGAGTGCCACTGTAAGACGCCCGGAGTCTAACATCCCCAGCGGTCATCATTTCGGGGCCGATAATTGAAGTGATCGCCTGTGTTACCTCTTCTGCTGTTGTTGTCTCGTCCAAATCTTTGATTTCGATTGTCTCCTTATGGGACAACGTTTGTACTATCGCTGACCCTGCAAGGGTAGACGAGACCAATGTCTGCAGTTCATGCGACACGATGTTTGGTTTGTCTAGCTCCAAAAGCAACTCTCCTGCCTTGGTGCGCCTGATGCGCGTGACCCTTTCTTGCAGTGCCTTCAACTCAGGTGCCCCTTTGAGAGTTCCTAGGATGTCGGCGTAGGTGGTCTCACCGCACCTTCTTATTTGGAAGGCATCAGATCGAGCTGGCCTCCGCCTAACCGTGGTATGTGCCTGCACTACTTTCTCCTTGCCGTCAGTCTTGAGTCTCTCATATCTTCTGCGTGTTCCTTTACTTACGACGGTTGCCCAGTCGGTCTGTCCTATCTGAGCTTCCGGTTTTTTTGCAGGTATCTGTGAGGAAGCACGTATCTTCGCCTTCTTTTCGTTTGGCTCTGGTGGCGGTGAGGGGCGGTTACGTTCGGTGTGTACTACCGACGCCTTCCCTTTCCGAAAGAGTGGTGATGTTTGGCTTGTTCCGTCCTTGGTAGGTCTGGTAGCTTGTCCAGACTCATGACTTTTTCGACTTTTGACGAATTCTTTTAAGGCTCTTTGGGTAGTCTTCGCCATTGACTTGAGCTCATTGTGAATGTTCTTTTTATCTAGAATAAAGTCCACCAGAGCCTCTACCTTTGTTTGTAGGGTTCGGAAGGCAGCTGCATCTGCGCTATCCTGGCTTACTTCGTCTTCTTCTTCCATCTTATTCCTGGTATAGTGTATGTGGCTCCCCCCAAAATCCATGGAGCCTGCACCGACCACCGGGGCTTTCACCCGATCGGAATCGGTGGTGGGATTAACCCCTCCATTGAGGGCACCCACTTGGGGTAATGCGTATCTCTCATTCACTACGTCCATGGTTGGTTTGTTATTTGGGGTGCCTTCCCCTAGCCAGTTTTGGTCCACCCCGGGTATTTTATTTCCCCGGTGCCCTTCATATCTGACGAGCTTTCCCCTATCCGCCACCTGGGGAGGCGCCTGATGCGAGACTAGCAACTCGACACGGGTGTGTGTGTGTGTGTGTGTGTGTGTGTGTGTTTACGCCTGGATCTCAGCTTCTACTCGGTCGATTTTGACCGGACAGGTCTCATTTTTCTGTTTTTTTTGCGTGATGGCGGGTCAAAAATCCGTTTTTTGATTGGGGCGATGCGTTTTTGTTTTTTTCAAATTTTCGATTTTCTCAAAACTGTTTTTTTGATTTTTTTTAATGATAGGATTAAGTTATTCGAATCTGATGGGTAGCGTTCGAAAGAGAATTAAAATACCTATATTTTCTAAAAAAAAAAGTTTCTAGTTATCACGGTTCTTTTGTTATTAACAAAAACGTGTTTTTTTTAGAAGTTTATAACTCCTAAACTTAACTGTCAATTTTTTTGAGAAAAATCATGATAATACAGAATATAAATAGCTATAATCTGTTAAAATTTGAATACATTCTGTAGGCTAGATTTTGAGTAAAAAATTGAAAAATGAAAAAAATCAGTTTTGTATGCCCAACGATTACAAGAGTAAAATTGACTTAATGGCTTCAAAATTCCTTTTAGAGGTAGATTTTTTATAGTTCTCGGTCGAGTTCTTTGGGTAAAATGATTGGTCCATAAATTTCAGAGATATTTAAGGTTAAAAATTTTTTGACATTTTTTAAAAATCGTAATTTCTCGAGAACGGTTCTATGTATCTGAATGGGGTGGGTGGCATTCGAAAGAGAATTAAAATACCTATATTTTCTAAGAAAAATTAATTTTCTATCTATCACGGTTCTTTAGTTATCATCAAAAACAAAAACGTGTTTTTTTTTTAAACTCATAACTCCAATGATGTTATCATCAGTATATTATAAAAGTATATAGTATTGGCGTCAAAATGTAATATGTTTCAATTTTCAAGATTCAAATTAATTTAATCTCTAAATAAAAAAGATTTATATTTTGTTTTTAAAAAACGCGCAGTGATATCTACCGCTAGGTGGTGTGGAATGAGGAAACGTCATTGAGTAGGCATTCGATGATTTTTTTTTAATTTTTAAAAAACCAACCAACAAAATGAATTAAAATGTTTAAAAATTATATCTATTATAATCTATTATAATTATGAATTATGCATTATGAATGCATTATATTCTGCATTATTATAATTTATTTGTGAGTTATGAACTTTTTTAAAAAAAGACGTTTTTGTTAATAACAAAAGAACAATGATAGCTATAAATTTTTTTTTTCTTAAAAAGTATGAATTATGAAATATAATAAAAACACGTTTTTGTTAATAACAAAACAACCGTGATAGCTATTTATTTTATTATAAAATATAGATATTTTACTTCTATTTCAAATGAAAACTTTATTTATCAGCTCAAAATTTATATAAATTTGATATAAATAAATAATAAATAAATAAATAAATTTAAAAATTAACAATTTTTAATATTCATAAATGAATTTAATTATAATTATGCAATAAATTTTTTAAAAAATTATAAATTTTGTTATTAAAAATTAATTAAAGGAATCAACAAATTACGGTTGAGGAAGCTACGGGCCAATGAATTGGCAGCGGTTTTTTTTTAGATCATTCTTATCGCCCTCCATGTTTTACTGTTGTTTGTAGATTTTTTGTTTTCGATCTCGTAGGGCCAGGTGAGCTAGGTGTTGAAGAAAACTCTAATATTGCTTCTTTTTATCAAAGCGACGTTTCGTCAGCCTTATGGAGCGCTGAGTTCATCAGGCTAAAAATTTTATTAAACAAAAGTTACACCAAAATTTACACAGATTCACATCTATTCTTAAAAATTATTTACAACGTTGATTACCTTATTTAGGTATAATAATTAGTTAACAACATTGTTAACACGTCGAGATTTCTTAACTAGTGTTTGCACCATCGTGCTGAGTCAACGGTGGAGTGTAGTTTTGAAAATATGAAATTCTGAAGGCAGAGTATTTATAGGCGCAGCTATAGCTGTCAAACGTAAACAAAAACACATATGACAACATACGTATGCAGATATACGTCTTTCTAATTTTTGAACATAGGACAAAGAAAAAGGTAGAGAACGTTGTGAATTACCATCAAGAATCATTGAAACATGAGTTTGATTGGGAAAAAGTTAAAATTCTAGACACAGAGACGAATTATAAAAAAAGACTAATTTCAGAAATGATTAACATTAAATTAAACAAAAACATTCTTAACGAAAAAGAGGAGATTTACTCATTAAATACAGCCTATTTTCCAGTATTAAGAGCGTTTAAATTCAAAAACTAGAAAGACGTATATCTGCATATGTATGTTGTCATATGTGTTTTTGTTTACGTTTGACAGCTATAGCTGTGCCTATAAATACTCTGCCTTCCGAATTTTATATTTTCAAAACTACACTCCACCGTTGACTCAACACGATGGTGCAAACACTACGTTAGTTTACGAAATCTCGACGCGTTAACAATGATGTTAACTAATTATTATACCTAAATAAGGTAATCAACGTTGACGTGTTCTTGTTTATGCACATACTGATTGTGCACATATTAATTGTGCACACTTTAACATTGGCATATATCTATATGCTATATAGATCTGTACCAATGTGCACAAACAAGAACATGCCTCAACGTTGTAAATAATTTCTAAAAATAGTTGTGAATCTTTGTGTAAATTTTGGAGTAACTTCTGTATTTAATAAAATTTTTAGCCTGATGAAGTCAGCGCTCCATAAGGCTGACGAAACGTCGCTTTGATAAAAAGAAGCAAAATTAGAGTTTTCTTCAACACCTAGCTCACCTGGCCCTACAAGATCGAAAACAAAAAATCTACAAATGCCAGATATTTTGTTTGAATAAATACAAAATCAATCAATATTATAGTAGTTTTTATTTTATTGTCCCAAAATTATGCCGAAATTTTCCCAAAATTGTCCCAAAAATTGTTCTGAGAGTTGCTCTATAAAAAAATAGTGTAAGTACTTACAAGGTAAGTAATCGATGAAGTGAAGAACCAGAGAACCAGAAGCAAATATAACGTGTAAAATGGGATTTTTTGTTATTTTTCGCACAAAAAGGAAATTAAAATTTTATTATATTAAATATAGAGATATAGAGACTGGAAAAGCATAGACATGAGATATTTTGATGGCAATTTTTTGTACCTCACAACATTTTATGTTTATAAAATCGCTGTTTATGTTTTTTTTGTAATTTTACACTCTTAAAAATTATGTGCCTATTTAACACAAAGTTTGTGTAAAATATGAATGTTCCTATTTAACACAAAAATTTGTGTAAATAATGTACACAAACATTGTGTAAGAATTCGACACAAGAATTTGTGTAAAGTCGCTGTTAGCCATTTTCAGTCTATAAAAACTAATCAGTTTTAATACCTTTAAAATACTCAAGAACAAGGTTGTGCTTGTCTTCAAAAACTCATTCTATTTTTCAATCTATTAAATAGCCAAATAATGTGAGAAAAAGCGTTTCATCGAGAGCTAGCAACTGGACAACAGAAATTCCTATTTTATAATAGCCAGATTCTAATATAAATGGTCAGTTATTAGTTATAAAATGTTTTGGATTTCCACCAGGGTAGTATAGTCATTAATTTTAGATAATTTATTCGCGGCGCCGCGTAATCGCGTATTTTTTCTTATCTTAGTCGATATGAATGTTGACGTGATTTATTTATGCTGGGGTAAGATCCGTTTGATACTGTATAACCACTGTCGATCATACACACTTGCGCGATGATAACTATTTTACCTGCTTATGTGCTAATTACAAGAACGCTTGAATACAACAAGCCGCACGATTCGTCCACGACTTGAATACCTCTTTCCAAGCTCGAGGTTATTTCAACGAACTTCGCGTTGGTTTGCCAGAAAAGTTGTAGGTACACATGCGATTTTGTTTTTTGTACTATGATTACATTTAACGCCAATGTTTTGTAATTAATACAGCCTACCTCCGACTCATTTTTTTAAATAAAAATTAGATCTACTCCCTTGACTTTGGATTTGTTTCAAACTTAAGGGGATTCTATGGGCAGATATAGTACTTAAATATAAAATATTTTACAATAAATTGTTCTCATACTGCAAAGTGAGAACGCATATAGTATCATAGACCGGTACTTTAAGTTACGGAAAAAAAATTTTTTAACGGAATTTCAGTAGTAACAAAGTATATATCGTCAATGTAAAAAAATGATACAACAAATCGTTTTAATCTTTTTCAGTTTTACTTCAATTTCGATTTTTAAAGGCTCATTTTCATCTTTGTTAGATTTCATTACGCGGTATTGTGGATCAAATTAAAAAATGTTTAAAACCTTAAAAGTTACAGGCAATTGTTTAACAAACTTGCCATAAACAATTGCCTGTAACTTTTAAGGATTTAAAAATTTTTTAATTTGATCCACAATACCTCGTAATGAAATCCAACAAAGATGAAAATGAGCCTTTAAAAATTTAAATTGAAGCAAAACTGAAAAAGGTTAAAGCGATTTGTTGCATCATTTTTTTACACTGACGATATCTACTTTGTTAGTACTGAAATTTTGTTAAAATTTTTTCCGTAACTTAAAGTATAGGTCTATGATACTATATGGGTTCTCACTTTGCAGTATGAGAACAATTTATTGTAAAATATTTTATATTTAAGTACTATATCTGCTCATAGAACCACCTTAATATATATCAGAGAAAAAATATACTGTACGATTTAGTCGTATTTAAAAACTTTTATTAAAATTTTCTGAATTTACGCAAATATCACGGTAGCAAGAAATGTTTTGTAACTATATATGTATTATAATTATTATTTGTATGTAAGTCAAGCGACTTCGTGTACATACAATCTTTTACTTTATTTATAATAATATCGCCTTCTGTGCAAACATTGTACGCTGCAGTTTTTTTTTTAATTTTAATTCTAGACCATTTTTCAACTACAGCATATACGCAGTCTTGCCACGAAAATACTCCAATACCTTTCCAAGTACTGGTAAATTTTTTTCAAATGTTATACAAATAAATTTATTTAATTTTAACGAAGCCCTGGTGGAAATTTGTCTATCTGAAATGGCCAACAATCTCAATAAATAGGTAGAAAAAATGGCTAGTTAATAGGCCCCGGTGAAACGCTTTTTCTCCGATTATTCGCACATTTAATAGATTCGACATAACCTCCAAATTTTCGTTTTAACTTTACTTAAAGAATTGACGTTAAATTGGACGGTATTCAGCTGTAACTGATAGCTTACTAAAATATAAACAATATGAGCAGACAGAAAAACCATTTACAGTAGTCCTTTTGAAGATATTACGTAGAATGTATTTATTGCCATTAGATTCTGTCTCTCTCACTCCTTGCCATAACAACAGGCCTTCTACTAACCATTTTCGGACTCAAAAAACTGATCAGTTTTAATACCTTTAAAATACTCAAGAACAAGCTTGTGTTTGTCTTCGCAAAACTCATTCTATTTTTCAATCTATTAAATGTTCGAATAACAGGGAAAAAAGCGTTTCACCGGGAGCTAGAAACTGGAAAAGGGAAATTCCCATTTTATAGCAAGTTTCTAATATAAATGGCCAGTTAATAGTTAGGAAATGTTTTGGATTTCCACCAGGGAGCATTGCGAAATAATACATTGTTTCCTACATATATAATTTCATTATTAGACAAATTGAATTGCTCTGTAATGACTGCTGAATACAAATTTTGACTTATGTACATTTCTTTCAAATTCCGCAATTTGAAATTTTACACAAAGTTTGTGTAAATTGAAAATATTACACAAAGTTTGTGTAAATTAAATATATTACACAAAATTTATGTAAATTGAAAATTTTACACACGCTTGTGTATATTTTACACAAAGGTTGTGTAAAAGTTTACACAAGAAATTTTACACAAATTTAAATTACACAGAATTCATATTTTACACAAAATTTTTAACCGTGTATGAAATGAACAATAAATAAATTGCGATGCACTTATCTTTCAATTTTTGAGTCAAAGTTTATTGCTATCGTGACATTCACTTTTTCGTTGTAAAAATATAAAATTATATAACCAATGATCACACTTCTTCTACAACGCTAATTGAGAATGACATCATCAAATTCAACAAACTCTGAATGCTATAGCTAATTGCTTAGTTCTTTCCTTATTACTTATAAAGCTTACGTAACAGTGGCATTTAAGTTCGTTGTAACATACACTGTATGAATAGATCAGGTCCCAACATGAAGTAACAACATTATTAGTTAGAAATACTTTATATTCAATCAAAAAAGTCAACATCAATGCCTTTAGCAACTGCTCTTTATCTCCAGCACTTCTGAAAGTTAACATTTCTTTGCAATACAAAATTTCTGCTACATACTGGTAGAAGAATCCAGTCTTTCTTTAAGCGCATTTAAGAATGAGCGAGTCGATGTATAATTTATACAAGTGAGTCGGATCAAAGATTCTAAGCACCGGATAATAATACTTCACGTAGCTACTACACGTAGCTTATGTCCTATACGACATATTTATAATAAAAATATATTGCATTATGACTAACTAAAGCTTGGTCTAGCTCAACAGTTAACGCGTACAGAAAATCTAATTGGCGTGCAATATATATAATAAAAAAAGATACTCTCTCAACTCTTAATATATATTTTGGAATTCAAAAATAGAAAATCTCTTGCGGCGCAACGGAACACACTCCAACTACACTTTCCATACGCTTCAACCGAAAATCTCTTTGCTGCTCTATATCCAGCCCTTCTCTGCGAACGTCCTGACGACGCTGCAGCATTTATCAAGATACAGCGTCGTTGCGTTGGTCATCATCACTGAGTTCTTGATGTCGTTCAGATCCATGTCCTCGGAAGCCTCGGCCGTGAAGAACTTGATGGCCATCAAACAATGAAAAAGCTCGCCGCCCGCGTCCTTCTTCAACTGCTCGTTAAACGCTTCTCTCGTGAACAGCTTCGTGTCGCAACTCGTCTTCTTGAGAACTTCAATGAAGTGTTTATAGTAGATGTCGAGCAGCTCGTCCACATGGTTGTCAAGGACCTGAAGACTGCTGCTGCCGCAGAGGAAGTATGGCAGGTCGCGCGTCGGACTGCTGGTGCTCGCGAGTTGGAAGTCGATAAATCGCACATCGTCGACCTTGCCATTCTTATCTGGAAAGAAAGGAGTTTAAGGAAATAGTATACAAAAATAAATTAAAACAAATAAAAAAATATTAAAAGACTGGACGTTTCTGCAGGAATTTTGATACACTTTTCCACCTATATTTTCATTAATATATATATGTATAGTTTGAAGAATATAAGAATTGTAAAAAAGCATATTAAATGTATAAAAACTTATAGAAAACCGTAAGAATAATTAATTGATAACTAATAATATTGTTTCGCTCTAGAAACATGATTAGAGGAGCTAGAAGTTTGAATCACATGATTTTAAAAAATGCCTCTGTGTGTGTGTGTGTGTGTGTGTGTGTGTGTGTGGGTGTGTGTGTGTGTGTGTGACCAGAGTCCTTTGATTCTTTCCGAATGTCCCCCATTAGTGACGGTCACACATAACCTTTTGAATGATTATATAATTTTTTAGGTAATATTAACGTTCAAAAGGTTATGGTGACGGTCATTAACGGGGCAAGTTCGGAAAGAATCAAAGGTAACGGTGTACGTACTTATATAAGTACCGCTTTATTTCAGGATCTACTCGATTGATTTTAACCGGACAAGGCTCATTTTTTATGGGTTTTCTGACGCAATTGGGGGCATGTATCACGTTTTGCTAAAGTCGATTCTTTTTTGTTTTATTGCGACTTTTCGATGTTAAAAATTTTATTTTTCCATTTTTTTACAATTTAAAGTTAATATCGTTTATATATTATGAACTCACTTTATGGAGGATGAAATTCTCTACAATTAAAAACCGCTGCCAATTCTTTGACACTTAGCTTCCTCAAATTAATTCATAGTTTCCTAATTAAAAATTGAAATTCTAAAAATACATTTTTCATAAAAAGGAATGCTAAAGAATTTCAATAATACTTTGAACCGATGCGTCTTATACCAGTTTCTTGCAAAATAGTATATTACGTACCTATTTTAAAAAAAGCTTTGACAGACCACCAAGTTTAAAAAAAATTGAGATTAAAAAAAGATAAAAAAAAGGGGCTAAAAATGGCACTATTGATACGTTTTGATATTTTAATTTACTACATTATATAAAAATATTAAAATGATAGTTCTCGAAAATAAATGTAGATAATCACTTAAAATTGCAACACAATATTGCCACTAACAAGTGTAATAAGTAACAGTTAAAATTTCAAGTCGATAAAGCAATATAATTATCGGTCATTAATTACAAATAAAATATAGACTAAAACAAGATTTATTGAAATCACGAAGGGTATAGATTTTTTTTCAATAAATTTTATACAATTATCAGCGAAATATAAACTGTAACTAAATGTGAAAAACGAATTAACGAAATTGGAAATTCAACGAAAACGCAAATTTTTTCAAAAATAATTTTTTTCTAAAAAACAAATGAAGATAATCTCTTGAAATTTTAACCAAATATAGTCTTCTATAAGTTTAATAAGTGGTTAAAGTTTTAAGTCAATAAATCAAGTATTCTCCGAAAAAATACGATTCAAAAATTTAAACAAAAAATTTTTAATCTCAAATATCTTTTTTCGTAATGGACCGATTTTTTTGGGCAACGAACTCAATCAGCAGATATATAAAAGCTATATCTGTGCCAAATTTCAGGACGATTGGATAATTTTTGCTCTTGTTATCGTGCGACAATGAAAACGCAAATTTTTTCAAAAATAATTTTTTTCTAAAAAACAAATGAAGATAATCTCTTGAAATTTTAACCAAATATAGCCTCCAATTAGTGCAATAACTAGTTAAAATTTCAAGTCGATAAATAAATTATTTTTTGAGATATTAATTTTTTAAATATAAAAAAGTTTTCATTAATAACAAATGACAGAGTGAAGATATTTTAAATTTTAAAAAAGGAAAATATAGGTAATTTAAATACCTTTCAAGAAAAGTTTATTATATTATTCAATGATGGCTATAAGATATGAAAAAATTGGAAAAACTAAAAATTCAAAATCGTTTTTTGGTTATAAAACAAAAGAAAATCAATAAAATCCCAAATCCATCAGGGTACTTTCCTTTTGCCGCAAGACGAAGGGAATAAGCTTTACCCGACGAAAATCGGTTGATTAGTTTCGGAGATATTAAGAGTTGAAATATACACATACACACACACACACACACACACACACACACACACATACATACATCCACGAAATCAAAAATCATCAAAATCAAATAATATACACATATACCACCATAAAACATCTTTTTGAAGACTTTTTTTTTCGAAAACTTTTTTCACCGTTACAAAGCTTCCTCTTTGAGGAAGCAAAAAAAAACTTATGAAGATAACTATATTTAGTCCTCAGTTATTGACGAAAACTTAGTTATTTGTAAATAGGTTATATTTCGAAATTAAAAGAAGATATTGGCATGAATATTTTTTTGGTTATATTAAGAATGGAGAATACTATAAGGTGCTAAATTTTTCTTTTCTTGATGATTTTTGCAGAAAAAAAATAATTTATGAAAAAAAGTGATCTTTTATGTCCAACGATCACGAGACTAAAATTGACTGAATCGCTTTGAATTTTTTTAGGCGTAGATTTGGTCCTTAGGATATCTTTCGGCTGAGTTCTTTATTACTTATTATTAATAATTAATCAATTATTATTAATATATTATTAATATATCAATTATTAATTAATTTCAATTGAAATTCATGATTCTGTATAGATTTTCACAGCTTTGCATGATAATGTACATTTATTGTACGAGAAATATTGAATAACTCCGTATAAAAATAAATAAAAATTTTTTGAAGCGCACGCCTACCAGAGGACCACATTTTTCCGATTCTCTGGGCAATCCTAAATATAAACAAAATTGGGAACAAGGGTCGATCGGATGGTAAGATTTTGTTTGCCGATAATAACTTTATTTCTAAAAAATGCTTAAAATTAATCCTCCTATTGAAATATAAATAATTTTGTCAGGAAACGTCGCGCATTATATATTTTAATAAAACAAAATAAAATTAGAGAGTGCAAGCTCTCATTTACTTTTTACAAACTGAAAAAATGTTGATTCCTTCAAAAGTTACATATATATAAGTTGAAAGATGAGCGTAAAATAAACATAATACTGTGCAAATGTAAAAAAGCTAGTTTTTGCCATTTTTCAATGTATTTTCAATAATTAGTATATTTTTCGCTCATCTTTGAACTTATGTAATTTTTTAATAAATCAACATTTTTTCATCCTGCAAAAAGCAAATGAGTGATGCGTTCTCTATAGTTTTATTTTATTTGTTTGGAAACTTTGTATGACTCTCCCTCACAAAATAATTTATGTTTGAAGGGAGAACATCTTTTAATATTTTTTAAAAATAGTTTTTACCGGCTTCACACCCGGTCGACCGTGTTCACAATTTTTTTATATTCAGGACGGTCCAAAATAAAAAGAAAATCGTGATCTACTAGATGTGTACCTCAAATGAAATTTTAGAATTATAATATAATTTTTTTTTATAACTGAGTGCATAAAACTCGACTTTAGATGCCTGTTTAGCGTGCGTAAAGTATCCCCTTTTTTCACTAGTGCGTAAAGTGTTTACTTTACGCACTCGGTGCGTGAAGTAGTGCAGAAAGTGAGTTCTTCACGCACTCAGTGCGTAAAGTACTCACTTTACGCACTCGTGAAAGAAATCCGGATACTTTACGCACGCTGAATAGGAATTTAACGTAGTTTCACGCGCTCAGTTATAAAAAATAGTAAACGCAACACGTGCGAAAGCCAGTAATCTTTGCACGGGTATCTTGTCGTGTCACAATACCCGTGCAAAAATGACTTGCTTTACACACTAGTAGCGTAATGTACTATTTTGACACTCCGTGCGTAAAGTACTACTTTTACACACACTTAGGTTTGCAAGTGTGTGCCAAAATAGCACTTTGCGCATGAAGTGTAAAAAAAAATATTCGATACAGGTGGTAAAAGTGATTCTCACACTCTTGCAAGAATCATTTTTATTGCACTAGTATCGATAAGTACTATTAAGAAACAATCGGCTTTTATTTTAATAAAAATTATGTAAGCAATCTATAGACTGATTGTATAATACAACTACTACAGAAATCGCCAAACTGAAAAAATGAATGTTTGGCGATTGTGTGCATAAAAATTGACTTTTCAGTATGCAAAGGGCACATTTTATCAAACGCGTATGCAGTAAAAAGTCATACGTAAAGTAATGTAATGAATTTTAAATTTAGAGAATATGAAACACGGGCATAAGTGACCTATTCCATATACTCACTGCAGTCGCGAACAGCCCATCATTTTACTCTCAAATCCAAAAAAAAAATTCACTCACCCTTATGGAACATAATATTATTGATCCAGAAGTCACCATGAGTGATGGTGACCCAAGGCTCGACCGCATTCATCGTCTGTATTGCCTTCCAGCCCCGGTCAGCGTTGATGCAGGTCTTGGCGCGCTCGGCGTACTTGGCCATGCGCGGCTCCGTCTCTATCATCTCGAGGACGTGATCCGTCACGTCGTCGAACTCGTTATCGCCGAGGGTAAACGGGAACACCGACATCGGCTCGCGCGCCTTCTCGAAATCAGCTGGTCGATTGTACTTCATGGCCATACCGAGTGCGTGGTAGTGCGCTAGCTCGGTTATCGCGATTTTGGCGTGGTTGAGGTCCAGGCCTGCAATGAGGATGGATTGAGACATATATCAATTTGAGGGTTTGGTGGGAATTTATCAGGTGTCTTTGTGAATTTGTGGTTGGCGAAAATGTTTCGTCAAAATTGCAAGGATTTTTGCTAAAATTATCGTACTTTAAAGTGATTCTATGTTTCTCAATTATTCGGTTCACCCCCCCCCCCCCCCCCCCCCCATCCCTATGGGTGGTGAGGACATCTCATTCGGTCACGAAAGATCGGTCTCTCGGTGTGACGGACCTCCTGGCCTAGACACAGTGCCAGGTTTTCACGGAGAAGACCTCGCCTGCGACTTCCGTTGCAGCGACTCTGTCGCTATTTGGCATATGGCGTCCCGCTCCCTGGCTTAGCGCGGACTAAGTTCGCTCAATGCATAAAGGGAATAAGGGCCTCCGCACGCTAAAAACTTAACTTCAGAGGAATAGGAAATAACATTGGTTGTATATCTATACATATGGGAAATAGCGAGGAACAACGTTGCTGTTCTTCGCTATTTCCCATATGTATAGATATACAACTAATGTTATTTCCTATTTCTCT
Source organism: Torymus aiolomorphi (assembly GCA_036365515.1). NCBI lineage: Eukaryota > Metazoa > Arthropoda > Insecta > Hymenoptera > Torymidae > Torymus > Torymus aiolomorphi. The sequence continues at coordinate 20,963,314 of CM070875.1, read as the reverse complement.
GAAGTTAAGTTTTTAGCGTGCGGAGGCCCTAAGAGTCTGAAAACTTTCGGAGTCGATGGGAAAAGGGCGAGAAACTCCCGTCACGAGAACCTCGCACGAGTTAAATTTATCGAAAATAACCTCGCCTGCAATAACTGAACCGATTGAGTTGATTTTTTTTTGTTTTGCCTAGCGGGCCGCAAGTACGATTTTTGCTCCCGGCGCCCGATCGCGAAGGTTGTATTTTCGGTCTCGCCAGCCAAAAAAATAGTATATGCACCACGGGAGAACATAACGAATGCCTTAGACCGCATTATTGTCAATTTAAATGCGATCTGGAACATTCTTTACTTGTACTCTCTAGTTGCGTAATATACTATTTTATTTACCGCACGTAATTAATATTTTTTTTCTTTGCTCGACCGCACGAAAGGGAAATGTTAAAAATTTAATTTAGCTTATTTTTACGCGTTTTATTGTCTCCGACGCTAAGCTTATATCAGTATTAATCATTGTAACTTGTAATTTCTGAGAAAATTTCCGTTTGTGCTGATAAGACGATTGGGATCTTTACAAATACACAGGATCAATAAAAATAACTAGTTTTCTTAGTAACAAGATGAGTTTTAATAAATCGAACGATCAAGCTATCAAAATAAGTATTTACGCATGATATATATATGTGTGTGTGTGTGTGTGTGTGTGTGTGTGTGTGTGTGTGTGTGTGTGTGTGAACTAAAAAATTTTTAAATTCGTACAATAGGGGCAACGATCATATAACTTTTGCCAACTCAGATAACTGTATTATTCACTTGGTTGTTTACTTCAACCTTGTGTTGAAAATAGACTCAGATATGAAAACGACCGGCGGAGTCGTTTTCCCGCGGAGGCGGCGGTATCCGGGAGAAGGTTAGGTTAGGTCAGAGAAAGAAGAATAGTCTCAGTTACATAAAAGGCAATAACAAGATCTATTCCAACAATCCTTATACATGAATACGCGTCGCGTTGCGCGCTGACAAGAAGACGGGATCCGCCGCTCGACGCGGGCGGATCAATGTATTTATTTTCGCTGGGCCGGTGAACGCACCACCGGCCGCTCGCCGCTGCGAGCCGAAAATACAGAAATGGATCGCTGCGCGGGAAGTACAGAGAGGCTGACCGGGAGAGGAGTGCACTCCCCTCGTCGCTCGCTCACGAATCCGCTCCTGCGTCAGGCTTTATAATCCGGTCAACTTCGGAGTGTTCAGGCCGAGTCCTAACATCCAGCCTTCACCTACAGACGCTTCGGACCCCAGGAGTGGCTCGGATTGTTCACGTGCGCTGCTCTCCGTGGACGGTACGTGGACGTGGCGCTGCGCTGTACCGATGTATCGCACGGTGACCGTTTTCTCCGGACTAGACGATCTACGTTCGCGTCCGCGCGGTTCGACGGGCCGAGAGAATCTCATTCAAAAATAATTCTGCTACTTTTTTTTGTGAAAATCATCAGATGATTCGGAAACGTGATGTAGAGACAAGTCAATATAATTGGAGCGCTTGTATGTACGAAAGCATCGGAAACCAATAGTCCTAAACTTTGGGAGAGATATATATTTTTTTTATATCTTCAAACTGAATTCGTTGCCCAATAAAATCGAACTATTACGACGAAAGATATTTGAGGTTTAAAATAAAACTAATTGAACATGTGATAATATTTTGAAAAAATTGATTTATAAAAATATCGGGTTGTCGCACGAGAAAAAGAGTAACAAGAATGAATTTTCGAAAAATATATATTAATTTATTACGAATATTCATAAAGAAAATTGGGTATGATACAATTAATTATTGTTATAAAAAATTTAAAAAAAAGAATAAATACATTATTTTGAGGAAGCTAAGTGCCAATGTATTGGCAGCGGTTTTTTCTATATATTTAGTTTGATTATCAATCATAATAAATGTATAAAATAGTATTTTTGCTATAAACTTAACTGTGTTACTATCGATGTTTTTAAAATTTTAAATAAACAATAAAACCTATTGGCAAATTGTTATTGAAAGAAAATTTCTATATTACTGTAGTATGATTATATTCTGTTTAAGTGCCCTTTTCTTATAAAAATGAGAAAAATTGATAAATTTCATAAATGCTATAGTTTGAGATTGAGAATATTTTATTCTATCCACTAAACGATCTATCTTGTAATGTTTGTACATGTCGCGCATGTTATATCTATCGGCATAAGTATGTCGATTTTTTAGCGATTTCAACCAAACCCCAAATAGGTGGGGTAAGCGAGTTCCACGAAAAAGAGTATATACATGTAATTTTCATCATACCCCGACCGAAAGTTTGCCAAAACATGCATGTTTTGCGGCTGGGAAGTTGCATATTACAGTCACGTGTTTTCAGTATATGACGTGACTATAACCTGCCATTTCCCGGCCGTAAAATGTGTATGTTTTGGCGAACTTTCGAGCCAGGGTATGAAGAAAAATATAGTATACGCACCTCGGTCTGAAAATAGAATATCATATTCGCGTGTTTGCCGTCCTCGGCTTCGCCTCGGACGGCAATCTAAAGGCGAATGTAATATCCTATTTCCCGGCCTAGTATGTAATATACTATTTAGGAATACACAATGTACATACTATAAATGGGAGCGTCTGCCAGAAACCGGCCAGCGGGTGCGCGCGGCACCTTTGTCGCATAAAATGCGCTCTTTTCAACTCGCTCATAATCATACGCTGAGTCACTCGAAAAATACAAAAGACGTACATCGATAGATTTTTTCCTCCTCTTTCCAATGGTGCTATTGTTTTTTCTCCGAAACCCTTTCCTCTGGTCGGAAATGAAATGAATTATACCATTCGAAAGTACAAGTCTTAAGCTACAAAATCCTATAGTTTCAAGTTGGAGAAATGAAGGCTTCATAAGTAATAAAATTGAAAAGGCAGCGGCGTGCGGCCGGACCCGCTCTCCGCTGAAATGCGCTGTTAGTGTTGTATTACACTTTTCGTTATTTTATACTTAAAATATGTGACATAATCAATTTTCTAAAAATTATTTTTGATTTAAGTCCACATATTTATATTCTAAATCGTGTTAATTTTTTGTTTATTTCTTAATTTTTTTATTTTTATCTAAATTTATTTGAGTAGGTATTTTCTCGATACTTGTTTTTTTCTTTTTATCTTTATATTTTTTTACTTTTTGCTTGATTTTTCCTTTTTTCCTGATGCTGAAAATTGTTTTAACTTGAGCCTTTTTACGGAAGCACTAATTCCATCACACACACACACACACACACACACACACACACACACACACACACACACACACACACATACACACGCACGCACGCACGCACGCACGCATGGACACACACACGCGCGAAAAAAATTTTTCTCAAAATCGACAAATATCGACATATATGAGGAAATGTTTAATTTGTCCACACTTAGAGGGATAAAAAAAAAATAAAAAAAAAATTTGAAGGCACACCTTCGCGACAAGTTTCTTCTCTTTCTATAGGTCATAAAATATACGAAAAAACTCGTGATTAGAAAACATAGAAAATGGTCTTGTGACACTATTTTAGAAAAAAATCCATTTATCTTATGGAAATTTAACGTGGGAAAAATGGACGAAAAGTAGTTACTGATGATGAGCCAAAGTAAGCTTTTAAATGTGCCAACAAATATTCCGCAAAAAATGATTTAAGTAGAAGAAAAGAGATTTAATTTAAGCTAAAGATCATTGAAATCGGTCTGTTCTGCGCAAAATTATGTATATTGGAAATTCGCGAAAAATTACCAAAAATGATTTAATTAAAGAGATTAGTACATTGCGCAACTAGTGCGTAAAGTAGGCGTTTTTTGCACGCGTATACCTAGTTTGTCGCTCGAGCAAAGCGAAAAGGACAAAAAAGTAAGTAGGTACTCACTTTACGCACTAGTGAAAAAGGAGGTACTTTATGCACGCTAAACAGGCATCTAAAGTCGAGTTTTACGCACTCAGTTATAAAAAATAATGTTCGTATCGAATCTATAGTATCGAAATATTATTATTACTAACCAAGCTTCCTCCAAAACTCTACTCGACAAACCAATAAAACCACAATCCGTCACCCAAAAACAACAATACATTACGTGGAAAGTCCTACATCCGTAAAACGCAGCCGACAATTATTACCTTCCTTTCGGTTGTTCGTGTAGTACCCCCTAACCGTGATGTTCTCCATCACCATCACCGCATCTTCATCCGCTTGGTCGGGCTTATCCTCGTTCATCGTCAGTCTGCCCCCATAGAACTTCGGCAATAAATCGATCAGCTGTTTCTCCTCCACTCCGGCATCCCTCTCGATCTGTCTGAACGTTGGCACGAGCTTTTCAAACACATAGATCTCCTTGGCGAACGACGCGGTAGGATTGAAGTGCGCCCGCTGGAACTCCGTCGTGGGTATCATCTTCGCCACGAGTGGCAAATCCTCCTTGGGCGAGTTCTTGTCCCTCTTTATCACAGCATCGACCTTCAGCATCGTACTACCGTAGTTCTCCCCCTTCGGCAATAGATTCTTCGTCTTGTACTCCAGGACTTCCACCTCGCCACCTATGCTTTTTCGCAGCAATCCTTGCAGATCACGGAGAACGACTTCGCCGGCCATCTTCCACTTGTCACCGTCACTGTCCGCTGGTGTTGACGACATCCTGGTAGAATTCTACTGCGTTCCAATGTAGCACGTTTGCCGAGATCGCACCGAATGGATAATCTTCAACCTCTTGCGCTCACTGTGCAACATATACTACGCTTGCGTATGCACCCGATGGACTGGGACCACGAGTCCGCGCGCGTTTTAAATCAGTCGCTCGCACGCGCGCCCAGCTGGCGAGTGTCAGATTATGATCGGCATTAGTATCCGTGCGCATGCGTACGACTCTATTCAGGCCTTTGCCACTACTAGCCTCCGCATTAAATAATCGAGGAGCCGCCCGCTCGTGTTGTTGGCGATTTCTCGCGTGCTCTCGCGAGCATGCGAATGTCGCAGTTTTTTGCAAGCTCGAGCGTATAAATTGAATGGGATTTGTGTGTGTGTGTGTGTGTGTGTGTGTGTGTGTGTGTGTGGGTGTGTGTGTGTGTGTGTTTGATTGCATAGGTAATTGTGGGTTTCCGCGTATGAGATGTCATTGGTTTGAGGCCGCGTGCTGGCATGCAACGTTTTGTTTGTTTTTGAGAGTACAAATATGAGTTATAAGGTAAGAAATAACATTTTTATTGAGAGATAACTGTGGTCGGATGTATTTTTGGTTGATGAATCGGCAGAAATCGGCGTTATAAAAAAGGTGCGTTTTTATTCGGTGATTCCGTGGTGATCCGTAGATTCATGACTGCAAAAAATCGAATTCAATTTTATCCACGGCGCTTCGGTTGAACGAAAGCAATTTTAGTTGTCACTTTATCATAATTCTTTTTATTCAAATTTTAGCAATTATACAAGGAGATACATTTTTTTCAAATTTTTTAAGATATTTCATTACATACATGTATTTATTATTAATGGCGGGATTACGATTTGTTACGCATTCATCTCTATTATAAACGGGTTTCATCAGCGCATTATTATCGTTTCTCTGCGCAACATTTTGCAATTATCACGGTACTCGAATGGCAAGTTTTTACAAATTCCATCTATGTATGGAAAAAATGTTGACATTCAAAAGATAAAGGTTTTTTTCGCCAGACTGATGTCCATGATCATTAACTGTTTGTTATCAAACTCAAAGTATTATGCTGAGATTCCACGAGAGATTAGAAATATTGTCGTGTCATACATGTGTTGCTCAAAGTATGTAAAAATTTCAATTGTTTTGCGCGTCTCAAAAGATACGCGGGCACCGTATATATTTTCAAGATGGAACATTGATAAGCTTCCACCGCGCAATGAAATTTTTTCATTGTTTCTTCTGAACTAATAAAATTCTCTTTTAATCGAAAATCAAAGAAAATTCTATGATACTCAACCTTTCGAGATGGAGCAACGATGGAAACTATACAAAAATAGCGCGTATGCAAATTCAACCTTGACAATGGAATAGACTCACTGCTGCCAATCATGAAACCAACGCGTAATGTATTCAACGTATATATTCAACTCATTATCGCGTCATGAACTTCGAATGTCACAGTCATAACATAAGGTCTGAGTAGAATATACATACAACTTTGCCAAGCTGAAATTCGGAATCAAAAGTGTATCCGGCGATTACGCGACCTTCGCGCGTAAAAGCTGACATTAATCTTAAAATAGATGGTGCGCCATGGATGATACGACTTTCCTCGCGCTGCAGAAGTCTCCGCATATTATGTCTCTTTCAGCGCACGGTCGCTATAGCTATAGCTATCTAGCCTATAGCGCGAACTTTATTGGACTAATCTCTAGTAGATAAAGCAATGAATGACTGACCACGCGCGTGGAAGTAGCTTTGGCTGAGATTTGACAGTGGTATGGTTCAGCCAAATCGCGGGCCTTTATTATTTTGTACCGAAAGCTGTAAGTTTTTAATCATGTAAAAATAACCATTTTCAAGATTTTTTTTTTCTCAAAAATTTGTTCCGCAATCATGTATGTAAACAAACATATGGTATCATTTCTGTGACTTTAAAGAATATTTGTATATTTTTTTAGAAGCTTTTTCAGTTTTTACAATATGAATGGAACTACCTTAAGAAGGTACCATCTTGCAGCTATAAGGCCTCTTGCTAGAAAATAAAAATGTAGTCGGCTTCTTCATCGAACCGATGCTATACAAACTACCAATAAAAATTTTGTGAAAAAGCATTATTGCTCAAAAATACCCTACGATGGACATATATCCACACCCAGCGAGGAATAAAATATTTTCGATTTTTTCATATTTTTCTTTATTTCTTTAACCGACTTAATGTTATCCGATATGGTCGAAAAAAATATGGATGGATAGGAAATTTCAAGATCTTTCAGAAAATGTGCCTACCTCGGACATATATCTAAGCCGGGGCAAACCCAGCGACGAAAAAATTCTTTTCGATTTTTCATATTTTTCATTTTTTAAATACCTAATATTATCCGATCAACTATATAATTGAACACAACTCCAAAATGAACTTCACATACCTGTCAAAGATGAACTTGATACCTCTTGCCAGTTTCGAGTTATATTGCTGCCGACAAATTTATTACAGACACACATACACACACACGCACACACACACGCACGCACGCACACACACACGCACGCACATACACACAGACATTTTCTAGAAAACGCATATTTCCATTTCGACTCAGGGACCTCGGAACTATCGAAAATCATCGAAATCTCAGAGTCAAAAAATTTCACCGTTACCATACTTTCTCTTTCAGAAAGCAAAAGGCTTAGTTAGTACGGTGACTGATATGAGTCTGTTTTCTTTAGCTATAGATGAATTTAACCTACATTTTTAATTTTTTATTTCAACCTATCAGTGTAAACTGACATTGAGTGCCACGGCCACAGTCATAGTTGCTCATTTATTCCTATTTATATACATACCCATTTTGACGTGATACAATGCGTTTCAAGATCACTCGGCTTTTACTATTCAATTTTACGATTCCTTAATATATATATGTAACTTCACGTCAACTGTTGAAGGCCAAAATTTTAAAATTGCTCAAAATTTTTTTACTCGTTCCAAATTAGCCCCAAAACACAACCATGAAGTTCTAGAGCAAAATATTCAATTGTTCAAAGGTTAGAATTAATTGAAAATTTGAAAATTTGGAATTTTTTCATAAATATTCATTTTTCATGATTTTTTAACTCAAAAATTTGAAACTTTTTGTACAGCATAGGGAAAAAGTTTATAAATTGTGAGTAGAATTACACAGAATTTTTACAAATTGATTAAACAAATTTTTGTCTTTGATAGTTGAATAACAATCCTTCACTTTATGTGAAAGGCGTACTCGACAATACCTATTTTTTTTGTAGTAAAGCCCAAAAGGTATTTTTAATCTTTTGTTTTTGATGGTTGAAAGTCACCGAAAAAAGCTATGGATTTTTTAAAACGTGAAAAAATTAAAAAAAAAAAAAAACATTTTTTGGTAATTTTTTAGCACATCTAATATGAATGTAGTCACATTAAAGTTAATGTCATTTCACAAAATTTTATAGGTGAGACTGTGTCTTTTTTACAAAATATCTACTATGCGATAGAACTCCATCCCAGAAAGCATGAAATTGCATCAAACTGATGTTATGACATATATCATATTCGATGTTAAAAACTATTACGCCAGTCAAATACTTTTGTTCATGCTACTTGTGTGCATACATCATAGTAGATATTTTGTAAAAAAAAATGAACAGTCTAACCTATAAAATTTTGTGAAATGACATTAACTGTAGTATGACTATATTAATATTAGATGTGCTACAAAATGACCAAAAAATGGGTTTTTTAACTTTTTTCACTTTTTAAAAGGTCCATAGTTTTTTTCTCTGACTTTCAACCATCAAAAACTAAAGCTTTTGTTAAAAGTAATAGATTAAAAATACTTTTTGGGCTTTACTACAAAAAAGTGGTTTTGTCGAGTACGTCTTTTACATAAAGTGAAGGATTGTTATTCAACTATCAAAGACAAAAATTTGTTTAATCAATTTGTAAAAATTCTATGTAATTCTACTTACAATTTATAAACTTTTTCCCATTTGATATGCTATACAAAAAGTTTCAAATGTTTAAGTTAAAAAATCATGAAAAATGAAGATTTATGAAAAAATTCAAAATTTTCCAATTTTCAATTAATTCTAGTGAAACTTTTGAATGATTGAATATTTTGCTCTAAAACTTCGTAGTTGTGTTTTGGGACTAATTTGGAATAATTTGGAAGGAGTAAATAAATTTTGAGTAATTTTAAAATTTCGTCCTTCAACAGTTGACGTGTATAAGTTACTCGTGCGTGTGTCCGTGTCCGCGTGTGTGTGTGTGTGTGTGTGCGCGCGCGCGCGCGTGTGTGTGTGTGTGTGTGTGTGTGTGTGTGTGTGTGTGTGCCTACTTTTATTTCTCTGTACAATTATCCGCTGAGAGGGGATTTTTTTTTCATCTGCCAGACTTTCCTGGTTCGAAGATTGATACGTTTATGACGATAACGTATAAATAATCGGTGAGACTAATAAAATTTTTAGCTATGTCATCGTCTGTGATTTTTCGTTATTTTTGAACGATTTTATAAAGCTATTAAACTAGAGGGGCCGAGCCCCCCTGCGTATCTTCGACACGCCAAGCCACCCCGCACCCACACACACCTGCTCCTCACTCCGCTCATCGCCCTCCCTCCCCCCATGTAAAAACTTCGTTTTTACATAATAGGCACGACCGACGAAATTTTCAATTAATTATAACTTTAGAACGATTGCATATTTTTCTCTAAAACTTTATATTTGTGTTTTGGGGCTAATTTGGAATGAGTAAAAAAATTTTATGCAATTTTAATATTTTGAGCTGAACAGTTATACAAATATATAATAGAAGCGTTTTACAAAATACTAATGAGTAAATTTCATGGAATTTCGTCATAAGATCAATTTTTTAATAACTTTATAAAATTATTCAAAAACAACGAAAAATCACAGACGATGACATAGCTACAAATTTTATTAGTCTCACCGTTTATGCTTTGTATACTTCGTATTTTAGTATATAACATTATCGTTATAAACGTAAGATCAATCTTCGAACCAGGGAAGTCTGACAGATGAAAAAAAAATCCGCTCTCAATAGATAATCACAGGGAAATAAAAGTAGGTAAACCAACACGCCTTACCCATTGCAACCGGCGTATTCTTTGTCTGTCTTACCGCGTTGAATAGATTTAGTTTTTTTTCTCGTTGATACAAGTGAGCTGAATTTAAAATACCTAAACTTTGATAAGCCAACCGAAATAGGAGTGACGAGGTCTAGTACACGGTGAGTTCTTAAGGTAGCATGAGCAACTTTTGTAAAATACTAGCTTTAGCTAAAAAAAAATAGAATGTATTCTTGAAGTATTCAACTAATCATATCCACCCAGAAAAAATAGGATTGCTGACTAAATTATCGAGAAAACAAATGTTGAAAAATGTTAGTTTTACACGGGCGTTATGGAAGTTCCCTTTCCCAAACATGATTCATCAAGAATAACTCAGTCATAAAATACTAAATCTTGAAGAGAAAACTACAGGTTGTAGCTTATTTCACGCAGATTAGCGTAGAACCAAACAAAATATGCGTTGCCGAACAAAATATCATGAAAATTATGATGAAAGTTAGTTACTTTCCATAACCTCGTGTATAAAAGCGCTTACTGGGCATGCGCGTGAAACCACGTTTGTTTGTGCCAAGCCCCGACATGCATGTGTAGATGTCGCGGCAGGTCGCGTCAGGAGCGTATGAAATGTTACGACCCGAGTCGGTTTCTGGAAGCAGAAAGGCGTTTCTGCAATGGTCGCCCCGTTGACCATTAAGATTGTAGGTTCGTTGTTCGATGAAGCGCTAAAGCGCAAGGAATTGCGGGAACTTTGAAATGAAGACTCGAACTTGAAGAAATAAAGTTTAGCTTTGAAGTTTTATTCAATTAATAAATTAACTTTGGAACTTTACAAATATAAAGACTTTCAAACGTGACTCGATATAATTCAAAATGACCTTGAATATTATGCTCTGAGGCACTTGTACAGAGACCTCGGAGAAACTACTGGAGGCCGGTGAGGAGGCCCTATTTATATTCGAGATTGCAAGTGGAACTCCAGGTTGGTGGTGGGAGTGGAACCAATCAGAACTATTTCCCTTCCTCAAGTGGGAGTGGCTTCGCTGGAGAATTCTAATTCAATCCGGTTTTATCCTCGAGAGTGGGAGTGGCCTCGCTGGATAATTCTAGTTTAATCTGGATCGTCCTCGAGAGTGGGAGTGGCCTCGCTGGATAATTCTAGTTTAATCTGGATCGTCCTTGAGAGTGGGGGTAGTTAGGTCAGTTATAACTGGATTTATCTGGCTCCCTCTGTTGACCTTGATGACTCTAAAAATAGAAGGGAAGCAGGAAGAGGGGGGGGGGGCAAACAACTCTTAGAAAATATGGAGTAAATATTTCCAGGAATAATGCGGAGTAAACAACTCCAGGAATTATACGGAGCAAACAACTCTAGGTATTATATGGAGCAAACAACTCTAGGAATTATAAATTTAGAAAAGGAATGAGCGTTTCCCTGAGTGAGTTTTATCCTGCTATAATTTATTTAATCTTAATATTAATAGACTCCTAATTATTATTATTAATGCCTAAATTAATTGTTATTAGTTCATTTGAATCGCAAGCTATTAATTATCAAATTGTTGATCACCTGTCCATTATTTATTTAATTACGTACGGAATTCGTATTTATCGTCAGTCATTTATTTCTATTCGCGTTATCGTAAATTCGTTTATTATTTATTTATTATTTATTTACGGAACGGTTGATATAATTTATCTGAAACAAATTAATGATTTTATTGTTAAAATCTCCAACAGGTTTTTATTTTATTGGAATACGTTTCAATACGTTTACTATTTAATTGGTTGATTTATTTAATATTTATTTTGAAATCAATCTTTTACATTCGAAATTATCATTGTAGACCGATCCTAAATATTCTGCTACTCGTTCACGCGAACGCAGTTCATAACAAAAAAATGCATGTCTTAACTCGGAGAGAGAAAAGAGACGGAATTGTTGTTTGATTAACTTTAGCATTAATGTTTTTATTTTACTTATCATTGTCAAGTGATTTTGCATATTCATAAGTAAAATTTGCAGAAAATTAGCATTGAACTTTCTTTAGGACCACCAGGTGCCCGCGCTTGGTACGATACCCACCGCTCATGCTATAAAACAATAATACCGTTTCTTCGTCTGCCCGTGTAGTCTGGGCTATATCTACTTTTAGATATTTCGCGTCTTTTAAGTTTAGCGCATTTTAACGAAAGTTTGTGTAGGCATATTTAAGACGTCACGACATAAGTAGAAGCGAAACTAAAAACAAAATTCTTAAATATTGCTATCAGTATTGATCACGTAAATATTTTTAAACTTCCGATACTTCCTTCTATAAAATTAAAAATATTTTGTTAAACATTTTTATGTTGAATTATCATTACATTACGACATCGATTGTAACCGCAGATAATATAGTTACGATACAATAAGTTATCTGCATTGATTATCTTGTCATTAATAATTAAGCACATGCTGTTGATGAGCAGATTAATTAGCTCTACATGTGCACTAAAGTGCAATTCACTTAAAAAAACCTAATATTGTAAGTATAATCCTGTATTAAAAAAGTAATGGATGAATTGTGTCATCACAATAAGACTGTTTGGATTTGTTGTTGTTGGCTCATTTGATTGGTCTTTATAGAATAGGCTCCAAAATCTAATATGTTTGAATTTTCAAGATTGAAATCTTGAGTTTGAGTATTTAAAACTGAATTATTAAAATGGTATATGAAAATTTTCATTACTTTATTTTTCAAAATTACGTTATTATCACATAATTAAAAATGATTGAAACAAACTTTTAAATTGAAACTAACTAACTTGATCAAGTTCATAATTTGAAAAAAAAATAAACAAAAAAATAATACAGGCGAAGCGCGTTCAATGTAGCTAGAAAGGTAAAATACCGCAAATTATTCAAAGCTTCAACGTCTTACCATTAATTTAGGGTTAATTTTACTAATTTATGCAAAGAAACAGACTCTAAGATGTTTTTTTATATTAAAAACGTAAGTTAAAAAAAATGTAAACAAGATCACAGTAGTCGGACGCCCTACTATGTCGAGTTGGATGCAATACTCGGTCATCGGTTTGACGCAGTACTAGGACATATGTTTTTAAATGTGCCTGACTACTGCGTTATATGAATTGAGTGGAATGTTAAGTAGGGCAAAAATTTGCCCTTCTTCCGAAGCATAACCTCAATAAATTTCTAATTGATTTTGTAATAATTCTAAGATCTAAATTAACTCAATATTCATTTGACTACGTAACTAATATTATAATCAACACAAATGAATCAGTCCCTTATCAAATTTAAACAATAACAGTGGTTTTTTGACTGTTGTCCGAGTACTTGTGCCAATTTTCTCTTTGTCCGATACGAGTACTGGGTACTTTACCTTAGTGAATAAGAAAATGTAAATAATATTTACACAATGAAGAATTATAAAAGAAAAAACATATCATCTATATATAACAATTTTATTTACATGTTCAAATTATAAAATTGATACTTTTCATTGATCAACTATTGCACTTACATACAGAATTATTTTTAATACCTGCATTGGACTAAACACATCAACCTTTTTCTCTTATATGTAATAGGTCCTTTACAAAATTGTCCCATAAATAAACGTAACTTCAACGCTGTATAGTTCACACTGTCTTTGGTAAAAATAATAAATGTGAAATAAAATTCACGCCTCGCGAAACCATCCTTTCTCGATGAACTTCTTCACACATCTGCGCATCTTCTCATACCACTGCTCGTTCACCTCCTTCAGCATCATGATCTCTTTGGTGTCGTCAATCTTGGCATCATTATCAACCTTCGCCGTCATCACTTTCATCATGAACGGGAAGTGCGGAAATTCCTCGTAGGCATCGATCTTCAGCCTCGCGTCGAACTTGTCCCTACTAAAAGGCTTCACATCACACTTCATCTTCTTCAATATCCTAATAAAGTTCTTGTAATAACAATCGAGCACCTCGTCAAAGTTATTCTCCATCACCTCAGGATTGAAATTCATGATTAGGAAGAACGACAGTTCTCTCAACGGATTCTGGAACAGGTAATTTTGGAAGTCGACGAACTTCACTTGCGCGACTCTTTCCTCATCATCCTTCCTGAACATGAAATTGTTGACCCAGAAATCCGAGTGAGTGATCGTGGACCAGGGTTCCGTTGGTGAATTCGTCCACACCAGCTTCCAACTTTGTTTCAGCGCTGTCTCGATGAGGTTGTAGTGCTCGGACATCACCGGATCCTCTCGTATCTTCCCTAGGAAGAAGTTGTTAGGATCGCATTCCTCTTCTGCGAAGTCCGGACATTTGGCGCGTTCTTTGACGATGTCAAAAAAATCGGGCTTGTGCTGCTTTAAAGCTATGCCTAGAGCGTGGAAGCGCGCCAATGTGATAGCAACCGCTTTTGCGTGTTCCAGGTCTAAGGCTAAATAATATTTCCTTATATTAGTAGAAGAATCCTCAAAGTTTAATATTTCTTAACGAAGTACTTCAAAACTATAAACTTATAAATAAAAGCCTTAATAAAAATTGAAGGATAGAAACCCAAAAAATGCTTTACCTTTCTGCCTATCTCCCACGTAAAACCCTTGAACCTTTAGGTTCTGCATCAAAATAACTGCATCCTCGTCCACCTCTCCATCAGGCTCGGCAATCGAGAACCTCGCCCCATAAAACTCGGCCACGATATCAAACAACTCGTCATCCGGGAACCCGAATTCTTTTTCCAACCGCTGATAAGCTGGCATCAGTTCCTGGTATAGAAACGCCTCCTTCCTGAACGTAATAGAACTGGAGAACACCATCCGTTGAAAATCCGTCGGCGGCAGCATCTTCGCCACAAGTTCCAGCACTTCCTCGTCCCTGTCCGCATTCTTATTCGTCTTGATCAGTGCGTGGACCTTCAGTATTGTGCTTCCATAATTCTCGCCCAGCGGAAGCAGTGATTCCGTACTGTATCTCCCCACACTCACATCGTCTCCCAATTTTTTTCGTAACAGTGACTCGAGATCACGCAGCTCGGCTTTATACACTTTATTGTTCTCGGTCATATTTTTGTCGTGTAGATTCTACAGCTCGAATGCGAGTGCCGCCGTCGTATATGCACATGACGCGTGTAAGCTTGCAATTTTTGCTTAGATTGTGTGCGCGTATATATACGCGTATGTGTGTGTAGACCGTTGACGTCGGCGCTGTCGAGTGGATTTATCCGGCGGTACGCGTAGGGCGATACACGATACGCGACTGCTCGTCTATCTGCCCCTCGTTTCTCGTACTGCGGCTTTTCAGCGAAGCCCCTGCTGCGACGCAAGTAATTATATATATAGCTCTCGCGCTGGGCTTACGCAAGCGCGGGTGATATGCCGGGAAAGGGCGTAATACGTTGGAGCGGATTTTTTCTATATATACTTGTGTAGTAAAGCTTGGGATAACGGATGTGTTGCAATTCAACGGTTGAAGCATATTAATATTTACTATCTACTAATTTACCAATGTTTTCACTCAAGCACGTGTTTTTTTATCTGTATGATTGGACGAATGTTTAATGTATATCACTAATAACTACGAAAGAATCAATCGAAGAGATTTAGCTGTTCAAATTTTTATAAGATATTATATATCTTGTAAAATCATTGATGTAGGTCAAAATTATAAGACATTTTTAATTTGAATAACTGAATAACAAATATTGTGTATGTTTCATCATAACATATATTTTAGGCTTTTATCAAACGTACACTTACTAAAGCATCTTTCGTTATCTTTTTTTTAAAAAACGTTTTTTCTTGTATATGAGGCGTTTCATGTCAACTGCCCCAGCGCGGCGCGCGAGCGCCAAATCGTGCTGTTTCCAGCTCATGTTTAAGATACTGAAATGTACTTGAAAAAATTTTATGATAAGCATATCCAATGTATTTTTTCCTCAGCTTTCCAATGGTATAGGCAGTTTTCCCGAAATTTTCCATTTTCACCCTCAAAAAGTACAAAACATGTTATATCTCGAAAACGATATTTTTAATATTTTTTTTTACCCTCTAGATCGAAAGCTGAGCATTTTTACGTAGGAAAGGATATTTTCCAAAGAGTGCCCAAGATGTTCTCTGCGAGATATAGAACGCGAAAGAGTAGACGCACCACGTTTCCTGCGCGCGGTACTACGCGGTACAGCGCGCGGACTGCGCCCGCCTCGTTGCCTATATAATAACCTCCCGCGTAAAAATTGAAACTATTGCAACAACATTGCTACTATATTGGAAATTAATATCGCTGATGTATTGGCAATACAGATGTACAACAATTGCAAGGCTATTGGCGCTATTTGCCTTGGGTGTTATTTCCAATGTATTGCCAATATCTTAAGATTTAATTTTCTAAAAAAAAAAATTCCTGGGTGGATTCGAACTAGGAATCTTCGGATTACTAGACTTGCTCGCTACCCACCGAGCTAATTCGTTGTTTCTGTCAATAAACGAAATAGAGGTTAAATCTAATTCAAAACAAATGATCACTTGTTTCAACTTTTAACCTCCATTTCGTTCATTGACGAGACCAAAACTTCGGCGCGAGAGTTAATAGCTGAATTCTCTCTTGCTTATTTGTTGACTCAGAAATTTTGTTCTTTAGTTGTTCGAGAACTGCAATACCAGCTTTGTGATATTCATCATCACACACTGTTTTAGCTTTTTTAGCATCAGATGGAGATAAACTTGATTTCTGTTTATAAATTTGGCGTCGACAGGTTGAACATATTTTAGCATTTTCAGGTACTAAAGGATATTCACTTCTGAAAAGTGTTGGAAAGTCAGACAAATTTTTAGATGCAGGGTAATCATTTTTATTTAAAGGATTTATACATTTCAAGTTCCAAGATGAATCCATTTTAATTGCTATAATAAACAAAGATGGAAAACGTTCTCTTTGAGAAAGCAAAAATATTGAAATCAAGAGTCACCAATGATTTAATAATCAAATGCACAAAAGTCGCAAGGAAATCAAATTGTTTAACTGCTATTGACAAGAAATTCGAAAAAATTCGAAGAGGAAAAAGATAAAAAGTTATGGTAATTATATACTTTCGACGTGATGATTTACATACAGTTTGAAAAGTGTGGACGCCACCTATCGAATGAAACATGAATGATTCCGTGCCGCGCGTACCGCGCGTAGGAACCGTCTTTTCAGCGCCGTGCGTCTACTCTTTCGCGTTCTATTTCTAGCAGAAAACATCTTGGACACTTTTTGGAAAATATCATTTCCTACGTAAAAAATACACAGCTTTCGATCTAAAGGGTAAAAAAAAATATTAAAAATATACTTTTCGAGATATAACACGTAAAAACAAACGAAAAAAATATTATCTACACTGAAAAAGAAACGTTAGTACAAGAGTTACTATATTGCTGTTATAATGGAGTTCCAAGATAAAATACGGAGAAAATAAGAATCTCGGTTCTCCGTATTCTATCGAACTCGTTTGACTCTCGTTCCTGCGAATTCGTGCATCTCGAGCGTTTGTTGACATCGCTCGAACGATGTATTCGCGAGCTGCGCGCGGGGACTGCGCGACTTTGGCGGTTGCAAAGTCGCGCTCGATTCATTTTTGAATCAGATTCTCTCGGGCTGTCAAACCGCGATGTCGAACACTCCGAAGTCGACCGGAGGATAAGGCCTGACGCAGGAGCGGATTCGTGAGCGAGCGACGAGAGGAGTGCACTCCTCTCCCGGTAAGCCTCTTTGTATTTCCCGCGCAGCGATTTATTTGTGTATTTTCGACTCACAGCGGCGAGTGGCCGGTGGTGCGTTCACCGGCCCAACGAAAATAGATACCTTGATCCGCCCGCGCCGAGCGGCGGTTCTCGTCTTCTTGTCGACGCGCAACGCGACGCGTTTTTGATTTAAATGATTATTTAGAATAGATCTTGTTATTGTGCTGTGAAATAATTGAGGCTATTCTTCATTTATCGACCGCCTCCGCGGGAAAACGACTCCGCTGGTCGTTTTCATATCTGAGCATAGCGGCCGCGCGCTTTACTCTTTGAGCGCGCGCTTTTAACTCAGCGATCCAATTAGTTGGAAAGCGAAGTTCGCGTGCGATCTTCGCTTTGCTTTCGGGATTCCAGAAGCAGATCCCCGGGCAAGTCATTTTAGTCTGACACCCGTGGCACTGTATTCTAGGGCATCGCTGGCCTGTGGCTTTTTGGGATCTTCCCCCAGAAGTCATCCCGTTACACTGTTAATTTTGAAATTTTATTATTTTATAAAATAATTAATAAAATATTACTCCATGCATTATTAAGAATTCAGAATAATAGGTAAAGAATTAAAGATTATAAAAGGTTATTATATAGGCAACGAGGCGGGCGCAGTCCGCGCGCTGTACCGCGTAGTACCGCGCGCAGGAAACGTGGTGCGTCTACTCTTTCGCGTTCTATACCTCGCAGAAAACATCTTGGGCACTCTTTGGAAAATATCCTTTCCTACGTAAAAATGCTCAGCTTTCGATCTAGAGGGTAAAAAAAAATATTAAAAATATCATTTTCGAGATATAACACGTTTTGTACTTTTTGAGGGTGAAAATGGAAAATTTCGGGAAAACTGCCTATACCATTGGAAAGCTGAGGAAAAAATACATTGGATATGCTTATCATAAAATTTTTTCAAGTACATTTCAGTATCTTAAACATGAGCTGGAAACAGCACGATTTGGCGCTCGCGCGCCGCGCTGGGGCAGTTGACATGAAACGCCTCATATGTGTAATCACACTGATTGGCATTTTGAATGTTTTTTTTTTATTACTGAGGCTTTAATAATTGTGTAACCAAAAGGTATAACTTAGCACTCATTTGTACGCTGTAAATGATACATCTGTCAGTTAATAATTCTTCAGAACATGAGCAAGAATGAAAAAGATTAAAATATGTAAGGTCAAGAATTCTCATTTGTGCTCAAGAAAACAGATCATTCACAATTAAAGTGGAAAAACCTTTGCCAACGCTTACTTGTTAATAAACTTCTCCCTTCACTTCTCATCCATACACAGCTGTAAATAACATACTTCAATCATCCTATACAGGATTAAGCCACCCTTTCTCAACGTACTTCAATACACACCGTCGCAGCCTCTCCAAGAACAGAGGCTCCGAATCCCGGAGCATAAAAAGATCTTCCAAGTTGCGAGTTACCGACTCATTCTTTACACTACCCGTGAGAACTTTTACCATGAACGGGCAATGCGAGAACTCCTCGTAGGCGTCCAGCTTCATCCTCTCGTAGAACGCCTCTTTGCCAAATGGTTTCACATCGCACTGCATCCTCTGCAACCAGCCCACGAACTCTTCCCGGTAATACTCCACCAGCTCGTCGAAATTCTTGCTCATCGCCTCATCGTTTAAATTGGCCACTACGAAGAACACCAGGTCCCGCAGAGGACTGAGGAAGAGAAAGTTCTGAAAGTCGACGAACTTCACGTCCCTCACTTCTCCACTTCCATCCTTCCTGAACATGATATTGTTGATCCAGAAGTCTGAATGCGCGATGGTGCTCCAAGGTTCAGTCTGGGGCCTCGTCCAAGCATTCTGCATCGTGTCACTGGACATGGCTGCCTCGATGAGGTCATGGTGCGCTGACATCACCGGGTCGTCGAACATGAGGCGACGGAAGTAGTCGGTCGCATCGTCGAAGTCGATGCCGTTCGTGTTGAGGCAGACGGCGCGATTGCATATAACCTTAAAGAAGACTGGGTTGTGCTGCTTGGTGGCGATTCCGAGGGCGTGGAAACGCGCCAGTGATTGTAGGGCTAGCCTTGCATGAGGTAGATCGACACCTGTGGTAAGTACAGAACGAATAAGTTGATGTTTTTGTGAGATTTTGAAATTGAATATTGCCTGCTGTAAACTTCATTGTTATTAGTTGTATCAGCGATAGGTCAGTTTTACTATTTTTGTAATTGTAATGTATAAAATTTATGCGTTTATTTACAGAATTAAACGACGTAAGATTAAAAAAGTAGAAATAAATTGAACTATTTATTACACGGGAAAGTCATATAACAATTTTTTAGAAATTCATTTCAATTATTTTTTAACAGAATTTTAAGGTGCGAAGGGTGCTTACATGTACAACATGTGAAACCTATACTATTATTAGACGTTTAAAAAATAAAATCTAAAAAATATTGATAAGGTTTTTATAAGCGGAAAGTAACTAGAAAAATTAATTCAAATTTATCACTTTATTTATATATTTATTTATTAAATTTCAACTGGTATTATTACTGTCCTTTTACAAAGATCAAAAATAAAGAGGGCGGTCTTAGATATATGATATATGATATATAGTACTAGGGTGTCCGTTATTTACCAATTTTAATTTTGGTCAGATACCTGTTGAAAATTTCATTGTTCAAAAAATGTGTTTGCCGTGTGCCAGAGTCTGATTCATTACAAATCCGCTTGCCTCTGAGTACTTATTGTTATCTCATGTTATTTAAATGGAAATATTGTCGTGTTCAGTGTTTTTTCACCTTCTGTATTTTCGTACAGCAAAATCTATATTCTCCACTATTTAAGATCATTCTAATATGGCATATTCTAATGTATGGATTCATAAATCTAGGGAATACAAAGCTTTAAAAATTTTGTACCGATTATTTCAATCCAAATTTACGATTATTAAAAAATTTTCATATTATTTTCCTCATTTATCATTTTTACATTAGGGTATCCGTTATTTACGAATATTTTGCTTCCTCCTAGAGGAAGCTTTGTGATAGTAAATTTTTGAGTTGTTGTAAAAACATGTTATAATTGTGTTCCGAGGTGTTAGGAATCAAAATACATGGTTTTTGAAAAATGTCTGTATGGATGTATGTGTGTGTGTGTGTGTGTGTGTGTGTGTGTGTGTGTGTGTGTGTGTCTGTGTGTGTGTGTGTGTGTGTGTGTTGTTTGTGTGTGTGTGTGTGTGTGTGTGTGTGTGTGTGTGTGTGTGTGTGTGTGTGTATACGCCTGGATCTCAGCTTCTACTCGGTCGATTTTGACCGGACAGGTCTCACTTTTTTTGTTTTTTTTTGCGTGATGGCGGGTCAAAAATCCGTTTTTTGATTAGAGCGATGCGTTTTTGTTTTTTTAAAATTTTTGATTTTCTCAAAACTGTTTTTTGATTTTTTTTAATGATACGATCGAGTTATTCGAATCTGATGCATAGCGTTCGAAAGAGAATTAAAATACCTATATTTTCTAAAAAAAAAAGTTTCTAGCTATCACGGTTCTTTTGTTATTAACAAAAACGTGTTTTTTTTAGAAGCTTATAACTCCTAAACTTAACGGTCAATTTTTTTGAGAAAAATTATGATAATACAGAATATAAATAGCTATAATCTGTTAAAATTTGAATACATTCTGTAGGCTAGATTTTGAGTAAAAAATTGAAAAATGAAAAAAATCAGTTTTGTATGTCCAACGATTACAAGAGTAAAATTGACTTAATGGCTTCAAAATTCCTTTTAGAGGTAGATTTTTTATAGTTCTCGGTCGAGTTTTTTGGGCAAAATGATTCGTCCATAAATTTCAGAGATATTTGAGGTTAAAAATTTTTTGACATTTTTTAAAATCGTAATTTCTTGAGAACGGCTCTATGTGCCTGAATGGGGTGGGTGGCATTCGAAAGAGAATTAAAATACTCATATTTTCTAAAAAAAAAGGTTTCTAGCTATCAGGGTTCTTTCGTTATTAACAAAAACGTGTTTTTTTTAGAAGCTTATAACTCCTAAACTTAACGGTCAATTTTTTTGAGAAAAATCATGAGAATACAGAATATAAATAGCTATAGTCTGTTAAAATTTGAATACATTCTGTAGGCTAGATTTTGAGTAAAAAATTGAAAAATGAAAAAAATCAGTTTTGTATGTCCAACGATTACAAGAGTAAAATTGACTTAATGGCTTCAAAATTCCTTTTGGAGGTAAATTTTTTATAGTTCTCGGTCGAGTTCTTTGGGCAAAAGGATTTGTCCATAAATTTCAGATATTTGAGTTTAAAAATTTTTTGACATTATTTTAAAATCGTAATTTCTCGAGAACGGCTCTATGTATCTGAATGGGGTGGGTGGCATTCGAAAGAAAATTAAAATACCTATATTTTCTGAAAAAAATAATTTTCTACCTATCACTGTTCTTTAGTTATTATCAAAAACAAAAACGTGTTTTTTTTAAAACTCATAACTCCAATGATGTTATCATCAGTATTTTTTTAATTTTTAAAAAACCAACCAACAAAATGAATTAAAATGTTTAAAAATTATATCTATTATATAATCTATTATAATTATGAATTATGCATTATGAATGCATTATATTCTGCATTATTATAGTTTATTTGTGAGTTATGAACTTTTTTAAAAAAAACACGTTTTTGATAATAACAAAAGAACAATGTTAGCTATAAATTTTTTTTTCTTAAAAAATATGAATTACGAAATATAAAAAAAAACACGTTTTTGTTAATAACAAAACAACCGTGATAGCTATTTGTTTTATTATAAAATATAGATATTTTACTTCTATTTCAAATGATAACTTTATTTATCAGCTCAAAATTTATATAAATTTGATATAAATAAATAATAAATAAGTAAATAAATTTAAAAATTAACAATTTTTAATATTCATAAATGAATTTAATCATAATTATGCAATAGATTTTTTAAAAAATTATAAATTTTGTTATTAAAAATTAATTAAAGGAATCAGCAAATTACGGTTGAGGAAGCTACGGGCCAATGAATTAGCAGCGGTTTTTTGTATTGATTTTATGCGTTTTTGAACCTAAAAAGCAAGGCTAAATTCATTTTCGCGATTTTACATAATTTTAGAGCAGAGGGAGAGAATGAATTTTTTTACACGATAGGTAAAAAAGTCACTTTTTAGAACATATTTTTATGTAGGAAAACGCCGAAAATCATTCATGTGTTACAAAAATTAATTTAATCTCTAAATTAAAAAAGATTTATATTTTATTTTTAAAAAACGCGCAGTATTATCTACCGCTAGGTGGTGTGGAATGAGGAAACGTCATTGAGTAGGCATTCGATGATTTTTTTTTTAATTTTTAAAAAACGAACCAACAAAATGAATTAAAATGTTTAAAAATTATATCTATTATAATCTATTATAATTATGAATTATACATTATGAATGCATTATATTCTGCATTATTATAATTTATTTGTGAGTTACGGACTTTTTAAAAAAACACGTTTTTGTTAATAACAAAAGAACAATGATAGCTATAAATTTTTTTTTCCTAAAAAATATGAATTATGAAATATAAAAAAAAACACGTTTTTGTTAATAACCAAACAACCGTGATAGCTATTTATTTTATTATAAAATATAGATATTTTACTTCGATTTCAAATGATAACTTTATTTATCAGCTCAAAATTTATATAAATTTGATATAAATAAATAATAAATAAATAAATAAATTTAAAAATTAACAATTTTTAATATTCATAAATGAATTTAATTACAATTATGCAATAAATTTTTTAAAAAATTATAAATTTTGTTATTAAAAATTAATTAAAGGAATCAAGAAATTACGGTTGAGGAAGCTACGGGCCAATGAATTGGCAGCGGTTTTTTTTCAGAAGTCGATGGAGAAATTGTTCCTGTAGTATAAAGAAATAAGTTTGCCGGCCGGCTCTAAAACACGCGGAAAAATCAAACAATAACTGTTTTTCCCATTTTAAACAAAAACTATTTGATCATTAAAAATATTATTTATGTCGACTGCAATTTACTATCAACTGATAAGAATTTTTCCATCGGTCTTACAGTCTTACAAATTAAATTAAAATAATTAATATTTATGGCAGTCAGATTGCCCTTGTTTATAATCACCCCCGCAGAATTTGAAATGAAAACTTAATTAAAACCTGGAAAAAAAGAAACTTTGTTAGCAAAGGACGATCTGACTGCCCCCCAGCACCAAATTGCCCAACGTTTCGAGCCCGCTCCGGCTCCTCCTCAGGGACTGAAATGAAACCCACGATACACCTCCTTATATACGCCCATACCCCCTTCTTTTCTCTTACCCCCACCACCATCCACTTTCTCCTCTCCAACTTTCCATTCTCACTTAAATTAATAAGGAATGATAAATGTTATCTAATTTACTTGACTCTATCATTAAATTTACATTATTCCGATTTCTTAGAATGTGAATACTTTCAAGGCTTTCCCTCTTATATTTATTCTTAATTCCCTGTTCCAAAATATCCACACTCCCAAAATCGAAAGAATGCAAAGTATTTAAACAATGTTCTTTCAAACCCGATGTACAATTTGAGCTGCGTAAACTATATTGATGTTCATATTCTCTTTTTCAAATATCTACCCGTTTGACTAATATAACAACCATTACAATCCCTACAATTAATTTTATAAACTACTCCCGATTTTAAACATTTATCATCCTTGTCTTTACAATTACTAAATAACCTTTCTAAATTATTATCGTTTCTAAATAAAACTTGAATATTATGTTTACTAAAAACCCTTCTAATCCTTTCCGACAAACCTCTAATATATGGTAAACTAAAATATGCTTTCTTTCCATTTCTATTCCTTGTTTGATTATCTACCCGTTGCTTCAATCCACCATTATAAATTTCCCACACTCTCTCATCAATCATTTTATCAATAAATTTTACCGGATAACTATTCTTAATAAATGTTTCTCTAACTAAATTTAAATTCTTTTTCCTAAAATCTTTATGTGACAATTTAATCGTTCTGTCAATGACACCCTTGATCGCACCTCTCTTGTTTCCGAATTGGTGGTGAGAATCAAAATTTAAAAATCTACCTGACCATGTAGGTTTTCTATACCAATCTAATTTCACTCTATTATTATTAACTTTAATGACTCTAATATCTAAAAAAACTCAATTGATTATCTTTCTCAACTTCTGTTGTGAATTTAATTCTATCATGGATAGAATTAAACACATCTACCATTTCATCCACAAAACATTCAGGTACAACTGCAAAAATGTAATCAACATATCTTTTAAAAATAATTGGCTGAGAAACCAACTTAGACAAAGCAACACTTTCCAATTTTTTCATTACTAAATTCGCTATAACAGGTGACAAAGGTGATCCCATTGGACAACCATATCTTTGCTCATATAAACTATTATCAAAAGAAAAAATTGTGTTTTTAAAAACTATTTGAGCTAGGTTAAAAACTCCAACGCCATTGTAAAGAACAAAAGAAAATGCATATTTTCTATGGGCAACATTTTTATGTTTCGATAATTTGACCCATTTTTATAGCCCTAAACACGGGAAAACACGCGAAAAAATAATGGTTTTTCTCATTTTAAACAAAAACTATTTGAGCTAGTGTAATTGACGAATTTTTTTCCATTTACTTAGAATAATTATAACATTTGTAATATAAAAAATTAATCAACGTGGCCAACAATTGTGAACCTTGGGCACGCGCACGAGAAGAAAAACAAAACGAAAAGAGAGAACCAGAGGAGTGCAATGGATGAATTTACATCATTAGTTTCGTCTATTTACCTAGAAAATGACTATAAAATTTATGAAGTGAAATACTAAAATTATGCATAAACGCGGAGTCAATTTATAAATTCCAAACGCGGATGCCGAACGGCAATTCCAAACGCCAATTCCGAACGCCGATTCCGAACGCGGAGAGAAGTCAAAAGACGAAGAATTAGGGAAAGAGGAATAGAGAGAGAGTAAGAGTGAGAGAAACGCACATGCCTGAGAGAGGCCTGGCGTTTGTCACTGAGATCAACACGATCTCGATTTTCCCTTACCGAGACTAAATGCCGACAGGACATAAAGAGCAGAAATTATGAGTCCAGCTGAGTGGAAAGTGACAGCCGCACTTTTCGGTTGGTGGGATCAATCCATTACCGAGGGATAAGTGTGAAAATAGATGCATGGGGAGGTATGTAACTAGGCCACTTGACCTTTGCGGGAATCTCTTTCTTGGGAAAGAAGCAGTGTCTCCAAAGAAAGTAAGGAGACATCTTTGTGGCTTTGTTTTTAACCCCATATGTGTAGCACAGGAGCTGTTAATAGTTAAGATGCTTCTGTATACGTAAAAATCGGGTATAAAAAGGCTCAACAATGAGAGCACAGCGCGCAGTCCAGCTAAGTAATTTCAAGAGGGCGAATTATTGTCCAAAACTCCGACAGAAAAATAGAGGAAACAGAACTTTGTAACATTTCTGTAAAAACAAATATCGGTAAAGAGAAATAAAATCAAATCTTTATTTTCTAAATAAAATCTATTAGTTTCTATTTATTCCACGATCCCGCCATCCTGGTAACGCATAGCGCTTTCGAGCGTTGGCGAAAAGACAAGGATCGGAGTACGCATGCGGCATGGGCTTGCCCAGTGCCTACTCATATAAGGTGAGTAATCTCGACTAGATTAAAAACTCCAATTCCATTGTAACAGAAAAAAACATCTTTTCTATGTGCTACATTTTTATTTTTCAATAATTTGACCCATTTTTATAGCTCTAAAACACGCAAACAAACGAAAAAAAACAGTTTTTTTTTCATTTTTATCAAAAACTATTCACGTATCACGTTAGGTTAAAAATGTCGACGCTATTATAAAGAACGGAAAATAGAACATTGTCCAACAAGGGGAAAAAATAAGCCATTTCTAACGAGGACACCGAAGGCGCCCGAGCAGAGGCGGATGCTGATTACACCTTACCGGAGTCTGAAATAGCTTTTCTTCCCGTGTTGCACCATCTCTGGTTGCACACGTATTGCTTCCTCAAAGAGAAAGCTTTGTAATGGTGAAATTTTTCGACTTCGAGATTTCGATAATTTTCGATATTTCCGAGCTCGCTGAGTCGAAATATGCGTTTTCTAGAAAATGTGTGTGTGTGTGTGTGTGCGTGCGTGCGTGCGTGTGCGTGCATGCATGCGTGTGTGTGTGTGTGTGTTATAAATTTGTGTGCAGCATAACTCGAAACTGGACAGAGTTATCAAGTTCATCTTTGGCAGATGTATGAAGTTTATTTTGAAGTTGTGCAAGTTCAATTATATAGTTGATCGGGATCAGTTGAACTTTTTTCAGACTTCAGGAAACGTAAATCTAAGTAGCGAGCAGTTAAATATTTTGACAAGCAAAGGTCCCACTGAAGGAAGAACCTTGTCTATAACCCGTTCAGGGATATCATCCTCCCCACGAGTCTGAGAAGAAAAATGAGAAACCTCCAAGACAACAGCATTAAAAGAATCAGAACTGAAGGAGAACCCATCAGTCGGCGATATTTCCAACACACTCAAGACATCGTGCAGATTTTCAGTCTTAAGGTGGCTTCAGCGGTCTAGTAGACATAAAGCTGCGAACATTTTTTACAAAAATTCGTTTACACATTCCAATCTGAAAACTGATATGACAGGAAGCAAAGTTCTTAACATAACGGAAAATATTGTTGTTAGAAAATTCCAATTTTGCCAAAGTATATTTTGTCCATTAAAAAAAATTCAATAAGAAATACAAATCTTTTTTGTTTTTCATTCAATTTTAATTTGCAAGGTCTCATTTTCTTCCTTGTTAAATTTCAGGGGGAGTCAACGATATCAAAATTGAAAAATTTTCAAAACCTGCAAAGTTATATGCAATTGTTTATAAAATTCAGTGATAAATCTACTTAGACCACGCATTCGATGCGTTCCTGCACCTAGACACTAAAACCTACGGAGCGCACTACCTAGACTTCATCATCGCCCACCCCGAACACCTAAACCACACATTGCATACGTTTCGATACCTCACCAAAACATTTATGAATTTGAATTTCGCGCCTCTAGCGTTTCATTACGCGCCATTTCGTGACAACAATGACTGTCAGGGGAACACTCAAGTCGCCATTTTTTTCTATATTATTGTCGATTTTTCTATTGACTTTCGAGATATCGTTTCACTCAATCAGGCCCCTGGAACACGCTCGCTCCGCTCGCTTTTGTGTGGCACTCCGCTCCCACACAGCATGTATTAATTCTGAAAGGATTCTGAAAGAATGCATGAAATAATTTTATTCTTTCAGAAATCATTCAGTGAAAGGATTCTGTAATAATGCTATGTCCGGGGTATTTTCCTTTCAGAATTAATTCAATGGAATAATTCAAAAATAATTTATAATATCATTGCAAAATTTATTCAATAGAAGATTTCTGAAAGGATTCATGGATTATTACCAAAAGATTACTAAAAGATATTTCAAAATTATTTCCTGAAATAATTCTGAAAGGAAAATACCCCGGACATAGCATCATTACAGAATCCTTTCACTGAATGATTTCTGAAAGAATCTTTCAGAATCCTTTCAGAATTAATATCACATATTATTGCAGAATCCTTTCAATGAAAGATGTCTGAAAGGATTCAGGAATTAATTTTGTGAATTAATTCGAAAATATTATGGAAATATTACTAAAAAGAAATTTCGAACAGTATAAATCACGTATTATTACAGAATCCTTTCAGACATCTTTCATTGAAAGGATTCTGTAATAATACGTGATTTATACTGTTCGAAATTTCTTTTTAGTAATATTTCCATAATATTTTCGAATTAATTCACAAAATTAATTCTGAATCCTTTCGACATCTTTCATTGGAAGGATTCTGCAATAATACGTTATTTATACTCTTTGAAATTTCTTTTTAGTAATATTTCCATAATATTTTCGAATTAATTCACAAAATTAATTCCTGAATCCTTTCAATGAAAGATGTATGAAAGGATTCAGGAATTAATATTGTTAATTAATTAGAAAATATTATGGAAATATTACTAACAAGAAATTTGAAGAGGATAAATCCCGTATTATTACAGAATCCTTCCAATGAAGGATGTTTGAAAGGATTCAGGAATTAATTTTGTGAATTAATTCGAAAATATAATGGAAATATTACTAACAAAAAATTTCGAAGGTTATAAAATCATGTATTATTGCAGAATCCTTTCAATGAAAGATTTTTGGAAGGATTCAGGAATAAATATTGTGAATTAATTAGAAAATATTTAGTAAATATTACTAACAATAAATTTCGAAGGGTATATATAATCCCGTATTTGAAGGTACATTTTTATAATTTAGAATATTATTTAAATAATATTCTAACTATTTTTACATATATTTACATTGTTAATAATTTTACACTATTTTATCGCAGAAAAAAACGCAGAAAAATTTTTTACATGATGGAGATTCGAACCCGGGTCGCTTGGGTACTACGCAAATACGCTATCCATTACGCTATCGCTCGCTTGTTAGATCATTTCATTTTTTCATTATATACTGCAATATGAGTGATACAGAAAATTTATTCTTAATATTACTTTATTTTTTAATATTAACTTTGATCAATTAATTCATAGTTATTTAATACTTTTAGTTTATTAAATATTGTATTAAGTCGATGTGAAATGTGTGTGTATAAAGGGAGCTCTTCCTTACCGACGTTATGAGTTTTTACATTTTTTTGATCTTAGATTCAACTTTTGATGAATGAAGCTCTTCACTGCACTCCGTAATTGCATAAATAATACACCTATAAATTTTTCAGAAATTCTGTTCATTATTTTTCATAAAAAACTGGTAGAAAATTTTTCAACCCGTTTCCTGTAAAATCTATAACGAGCAATAACTTGAAAATTTACACATAGTGTATTTTTGTCATTACGAAGGGCAATAAAGAGCTCTTTTCCCGAAATTCGATAAAAATAAAAAAATGATAATTGCATATAATGCAGAGATGAATAGAATGAGCTCTACCTTACCGACGTTATTATTATTTGTAATGTTTTCAATTTAGAATCAACTTTTAGAGTCAAAGGCTCTTTACTCTTGGCAGACGTATAAATAATATTTCTGTCGATTTTGAGGGGACTTCTAAACATTGTCATACTGAAAGAATACTATTATGAATAATAATAAAAACTATTGCTTATTTTAAGTACCTATATTATTCATCTTTAAATGTTTTTTTTCCTTTTATTTTAAGTTTTTATATTCTTACATTAACTTTTCAAATTAATATTTTTCGCAATTAGTAAATGTTTCAATCTATCTTAGTTCACAAAAACGAAAAATTATATACCCCCCACACATTTTAATACGTTCTTTAATAGGATCATACGAATGTAGAAAACAATGGACGACTAAATCCGATCATTATCCAATCATTTCATTTTTTTCATTATATAGTGCAAAATGACTGACAAAATAAATTAGAATATTTATTTCTAATATTTCTTTATTTTTTAATATTAACTTTGTTTAATTAGTATATACTTATTTAGTAAGTTTTGTTTATTAAATATTGTATTAATTAGGACTTATTTGATTGAAACAAATTCGAATTAAAAACAAAATAAATACATTATACGATGCCTCTTATATACGGACGCTGCCCTTTTCGTGTTGAATACTTGCAATAATTTCTGAACTATTTTATGTTTTCTTTCAAAAAATCTTTTCAAGGTTCTTTCAGGAAGAATTCGTGTAAATATCTTTTTTGCTATTGTGTTTTAAAAAATTTTATTGTAACAATCTTTTTCAAACGAATTCTAAATTATTTCTTGTATTAATTCACGTGAGTTTCGCACAACATTTCATGAAATAATTCATGAAATTATTTTCAATAGATATTGAATTATCTTTGTGAATGATTAATTTTTATCATTCTGAAATTATTTCTGAATTATTTCGTGATATAATTCTTGACATGATTGCTGAATTGTTATGTTTTCTTTAAAAAAATCTATTAATTCACACGAGTTTCCCGGAAGATTTCATGAAATAATTCATGTAAGATTTTTGAATAGATATTGAATTATTTTTGTGAATGATTAATTTGTATCTTTCTGAAATTATTTCTGAATTATTGCATGAAAGAATACTTGCAATAATTTCGAAATTATTTTATGTATTCTTCAAAAAATCTTTTCAAAGTCCTTTCAGAATTAATTCGTGTAATTATTTTTTTGCTATTTTGTTTTAAAAAATTTTATTCTAAAAATCTTTTTCAAAAGAATTCAAAATTATTTCTTGTATTAATTCACACGAGTTTCCCAGAAGATTTCATGAAATAATTCATGTAAGATTTTTGAATAGATACTGAATTATTTTTGTGAATGATTAATTTGTATCTTTCTGAAATTATTTCTGAATTATTGCATGAAAGAATACTTGCAATAATTTCGAAATTATTTTATGTATTCTTTCAAAAAATCTTTTCAAAGTCCTTTCAGAATTAATTCGTGTAATTATTTTTTTTGCTATTTTGTTTTAAAAAATTTTATTCTAAAAATCTTTTTCAAAAGAATTCAAAATTATTTCTTGTATTAATTCACACGAGTTTCCCAGAAGATTTCATGAAATAATTCATGTAAGATTTTTGAATAGATACTGAATTATTTTTGTGAATGATTAATTTGTATCTTTCTGAAATTATTTCTGAATTATTGCATGAAAGAATACTTGCAATAATTTCGAAATTATTTGATGTATTCTTTCAAAAAATCTTTTCAAAGTCCTTTCAGAATTAATTCGTGTAATTATTTTTTTTGCTATTTTGTTTTAAAAAATTTTATTCTAAAAATCTTTTCAAAGTCCTTTCAGAATTAATTCGTGTAATTATTTTTTTTTGCTATTTTGTTTTAAAAAATTTTATTCTAAAAATCTTTTTCAAAACAATTCAAAATTATTTCTTGTATTAATTCACACGAGTTTCCCAGAAGATTTCATCAAATAATTCATGTAAGATTTTTGAATAGATACTGAATTATTTTTGTGAATGATTAATTTGTATCTTTCTAAAATTATTTCTGAATTATTGCATGAAAGAATACTTGCAATAATTTCGAAATTATTTTATGTATTCTTTCAAAAAATCTTTTCAAAGTCCTTTCAGAATTAATTCGTGTAATTATTTTTTTTGCTATTTTGTTTTAAAAAATTTTATTCTAAAAATCTTTTTCAAAAGAATTCAAAATTATTTCTTGTATTAATTCACACGAGTTTCCCAGAAGATTTCATGAAATAATTCATGTAAGATTTTTGAATAGATATTGAATTATTTTTGTGAATGATTAATTTGTATCTTTCTGAAATTATTTCTGAATTATTGCATGAAAGAATACTTGCAATAATTTCGAAATTATTTGATGTATTCTTTCAAAAAATCTTTTCAAAGTCCTTTCAGAATTAATTCGTGTAATTATTTTTTTTGCTATTTTGTTTTAAAAAATTTTATTCTAAAAATCTTTTTCAAAAGAATTCAAAATTATTTCTTGTATTAATTCACACGAGTTTCCCAGAAGATTTCATGAAATAATTCATGTAAGATTTTTGAATAGATATTGAATTATTTTTGTGAATGATTAATTTGTATCTTTCTGAAATTATTTCTGAATTATTGCATGAAAGAATAATTTGTAATTATTTTTTGGTAACACTTTTTTTATTTTTTTGGAAGATTTTTGAAAGTATTTTGTAAGGATTCCATATATTATTTTAAAAATTAATTTAAAATTAATTTTTTTTCCTTTTAAAATTCTTTCTAAATCATTTCAATGTATTAATTCATGAATTATTTCATGTAATTATTTCAGTTTTCTTTCATGCTGTATGGGCTGGCTGTCTGTCGGCTCGGTCTCGATGCTTTCGATGGCTATGATCGGCTGGCGATGGCTATGGGGAGACTGCAGCGGCGAAGTCCAGGACGCGTCTCTCGTGTGCTTGTCCCGGGCCGCGACCTTGACGTGGCGCCTCGGGCTCGGTACTTTCCACAGGTAATCACGACTCCCTTCTTGAGCTTCTCTCTCTCTCTCTCTCTCTCTCTCTCTCTCGCTCCTACTCTCTCTTACCTTTTCTCCGATTTCCTGTTCGGACATGTGCCGCTCGTGCGCGGCTCCTGCCGCCTCGCCTCTCGCTTCGGCTACTTGCGCTGTTTGTGTTTATGTTTGTGTGTGTGTTCGCATTGTTATGTAGTCGCGTGTGTGCGGGAACTTGTCTCCGTCACAAAATTAATTATAATATAAGGTAAAAGTACCCATTATGAAACATCGCTCAAATCGTGATCGCATCATGGAACAGTTTGTAATATAGTAAAATAAAGTCTATTAATGATACAGATAAACAATATCAAAATGTTATCTGAATAGTAAAGGTTTATTATGTAATATGCAAAGAGATTCACATTTCTACATGATAATTATAATTTAAAAAAAAAATATATGACTGCGTGTATTCTGAGATCGACTCAAATCTGTGGCTGTTGAAGCCAATAGTGCTGATATCATACGTTTTATTTTATTAACTGTAACTATGCACTCCAACACTTCAAATATCAATCTTTTTATAATATGCAGTTTTTTACTCATAGATTAAAGTTTTTCAGTAGTTTTTCTGCAACAGTAAAGATTTTCAATAAATATTTTAGTGTTTCATAATTGCCGCATACAAACGAGCGTAGACTGAGTTTATGGAACAGCCAAAGGTGGCGTTCCAATTTCGGGGACCTCTGTCTCTAAGCATATCCCCTTTATGGAGCGCGTTTTCACTGATAAGTTTTAAAGTTATTTATTATTTAACGTTATCTTGAGACGTGCGTGAACAATCATTTGAGTTTCCTGCATCATTTTACTAATAAGTAAGTATATATTTGTTTGTGAAATTCTGATTGTGAAACACAAATAGCAAACCTAACCTATAAATTTGATAAAACATCAGTTTGTAAGTTACATTCCCTTAGAAATTTGTTTTTTATTTTTTACAGATTTTGAAACTCAAGAAAAATGATAGCGAAGAAAAAAATAAAGGCACAACATAAGACAAATAAAATGAGAGTACGGAAGATATTAAAGAGGTGTTAAAAAAGAATGCTTAGCACAACAAAGTTATTCTCAAGAAAGTTTAACAAGACAAAAGGAAACTAAAAATCAAAAGGAGACTGTATTCTACATTACAATTGCAAAAAAGCTTTCAATGCAGTTAATGCTGCACTGCAAATTGCAGCTAAATTGAATGTCCCAGCCACATCTCTCCACAGAGCTGTAAAGATCCACAAGAATCTTCTTCAAGACCTGGCTCGCCTAAAGTTTTAAAACCTCATATAAAAAAGTAGTATAGAACTAAACAACAGTTTAAATACGGATAATTGCATACTAAATGAAGAATGGTTACTCGATAACTGTGAAGATTTTACAACAGAAAATTTGATTGAGAATCTAAGTGAATGGGGCTCATACAATCTAATTGAAAATTATTCATGTAACTATATTAACATTTTTCTTATTTTAATCATGTTGAATTTTTTTAGGAGTTTTTTCTCCATCTGCAATATAGTATACAATGATCAAACACAAGAATCTATCAGTCGAACAGTCAATAATGAGATTTGTCAAAAAAGTGTAACAACTTCTGAAAAAATAAATCTTCACTCGAGTAATCCTGAAAATAATTTAAAAAATAATACGATGGAAGAAGAGACTAGGCTCGAAATGAAAATAGTGTAGCAAATAATAAATCCAAACCAAAAAATAAATTAATTGTAATTTCAGATATTTAAAAATAAGTATTTAAGTATTCTAAGTTGTATGCAATTATTGTGTTAATTTGATACGTTTAAAATTGTATTTTGTATTCATGTTTTTTAATAAAAAAATTATAAAAAATTTAAAATTATCATTTGTATATCATAAGCCACTTATTGTAAGTAAAATAGTACATAAGTTATTAAATTAAAACGCATTTCTATCCTGTTCCAAAATAGGGACATCGATTATGGAACGGGGGGACAATCTGTAAAAATGTCGTTCCATAATACGTACTTGGTGTCGGTTTGGTTTTTTAATTATAATAATTACAATTCGTGTTGAATTTGCTTTTTTAAGATCTCATTTTAATCTTTGATCTTTACCCCATCGATTGATATCCAAAAATTGTAAATATTACTCCTTTACAATAGTTTTAATCTCAATCCAAACTCTAAACTAGCAAAAACTGTTCCATAAAGGGTACTTTTACCTTAATTGAAATATATGAAGTAATCCAGACAGCAAAAATGTTTGAGAAACGTCTTAGAAACGTTTGTTAACCATATAGTAAAATATTAAGATTATAAAGTATTCGGCGTCGAACCCGCCGATAGATGGCGTAATTCTTTTCATAAAAGAAAAGATATTTCCAGGGTATTAAGGAACGTCTACTCTAGCAAAGCATACCCAATACTGTTTGAAGTGATATCAGTGTTAATAACTGGCAATGTAAATTATTATAATTTCGTTGTAGAAACAACGAAAACGAAACGAAGTAAACAATTTCTGCAACGTTTCCGGTTACGGTTTCCGAAGCATTCCTTACAACATGACCTCAAACCAAGTCGGACATTTCAAAGTTACTGAAACGTCGTAGAAACATTTCCGGCTCAATAGGGGGAAAATTTCTACGTTTCCAGTGAACCGTTTCAGAAATGTTTCTCAAATGTTTCTTGCTATTTGAGAAGTGAGTAATTGCAAAAGTTGCGTAATTCAAATATAAGAATTAATATAAGTATTAATTAAAATATAAGAAGTTGAAACTTATGATGTAGCAAATTTAAAATTTAAAATTAGATATACTTATGAAGCAAATAAATATTATATGCGCGTGATCTTGCTCATTTTATTAAATATATCATTAGATTAAATGCATATTCTACTCATTCTTTTTACATTTTACAAGTATCTGAAATCCTCTTTGAGAGTCTTATATAGCTCTGCATTGCTGAGCTATCATGAGCACTTTGGAAGCAATGGGTCCACCCTTATAGTAACTCGCCTAGGAATGGGAACTAACTGATGACATAGATGTGCTAACCGATCGCCGAAGCTGCAGCTTCGGACCGTGTTCGAATGAACACGGTTCCGCTTGGGTAAATAAACATTTAGACGATTCAGCTATTGTAGCTCATATTTTATTCATCTAATTTATATTTCATTCATATACCTATAAGTGCATACGTGAGTACACATGTTAAGTACGAGGTATGTCCCAAAAGTATCCGACCTACCTCGATTTCTCGGCGCTTGACTTATTCTTCGTCATCCGGTTGGTGGCATCTTCAAAGTAGTCCCCATTTGATTGAACAACAAGCTCATATCAATGCTTCCACTTACTAAAGCAATCTTGAAAGTCAGTTTTTGGAATCGCTTTTAGTGCATTCGTCGCATTAGTTTCAACAGTCTCTTTGTCGTCGAATCAGTGTCCTTTAAGCGGCATTTTCAATCGAGGAAATAGCCAAAAGTCACAGGGAGCTATATCGGAACTGTATGGAGGCTGGCGAAGCTGTGCAACACTGTGTTTTGATAAATACTGCTGCACAAGGTTTGATGCATGCGCTGGAACATTGTTGTGGTGAAGAAGCCAGTCACCGGTTTGCCAAAAGTGCGGCCGTTTTCTTCTGATTGCATCACGCAGTCTTTTCAAAATTTCAACGTAGTATTCTTTGTTGATCGTCTGACCCGTAAGAGCATATTCGTGGTGCACAGCGCCTTCATAATCGAAAAAAACAATCAAGATTGATTTAACGTTGCTTCGACTTTGACGGTCTTTTTTCGGCTGATGCTCGGATGAAAGCTTCCACTGGGAAGACTATTGTTTTGTTTCAGGATCATAACGATAAACCCATGATTCATCACCAGTAATAACCTTTTTGAGCAAATTTTCATCACTATTGATCATTTCCAGATTGTCCTGAGCGATTTGCAAATTCTCTGTTCGGTTCTTTCAGTCATTTTTAGCAATGAAAAAAATCCAACGAACGCAAAAAAGGCGTAGTAAACAAATACACGCTACGCGGGAACTAAGGCGTCTCATCGGTAACTAAGGCATCTGAGGAGAAGGTTAGAAAAGTGGCACATCTGGTGGACGCTTTAGGAAACGTTCAAAGTTATACCTCCGTCTGCTCTGTGAGCTCTGTCTAAACAAGGATCCCTAACCTACGAAAAAAGAAAATAATACAATTCGTCAATTTATGTTCATGCATACTTTATGTTCATGCATACATAAACTGTTTTTCCACAATTATGTGGATGGGAGTATGTTTTCCATAATTATGTGGAGAAATGTTACGTATATATGCATGCATAAATTCGCAGAATTTGAACTTGCCTCCATGTATCACGTGATGAAGGTATAACTTTGAAACTCGCATGCGCGCTATCTCGCGGGGCTCGGAGGTGCGAATACCCTACAGAACCAGAAGTCGCCTAAGTGTTGTAGCGCGAAGATATGAATGCAGGTCGGATACTTTTAGGACAGACCTCGTGTGTGTGTGTGTGTGTGTGTGTGTGTGTGTGTGTGTGTGTGTTGGTGTGGGTGTGTGTGGGTGTGGGTGTGTGTGTGTTTGTATGGGTGTGTATTAGATTAATAAAATATGCAGTTAATCTAATGAGATATGTAATGACAAAATTATATTATAATATAATTATTATATTATTGCAAATTCATACTTTTTTTGTTCCATTGAAATATATTATGCTATAAATATTTTTGTCAGCGAAACTCCAATGATGTCGACAAATTTTCTAATTAAAAATTAGATTTCTAATTAAAAATTAAATTAGGCTTCTAGAATTATTTTGAAACATTCAGAAATTCATTGAAATTTGAGTTAGAATCGAATCCAACTAGAAAATCCGAAATGCTAATATTTTCTATTTAAATCAGTTTCAGGCTCACGTGAGCTCCTTAATATAATGTGTAAATAGATAAATAGATATATCACCATAATCAATGAATGGAAATAGTTCAAGTTGGATTTCGTCAGACCTTGATTATCGACTTTTTTGCAACTCTCCCGTTTAGTAACTGTAAAATTTAATGTTTTAAATTCTATAAATAATAGCATAAATTTCATATCATATATAGACTTATGATTTTAAAAAATCTTACATTCACATTCTCCAGTATGTTTTTTTTCCTACTTATTGTACAATTGGAAAAATTATGATCCAATTATAAGCTTCTTCCAAACGTATAAGTATAAATAATAAAGTATAAACATACCAAGGAATATGAAAATGAAGAAAAATTGACTTGAATCCGAAAAATAAAATAAAAATTTATTTAACGTTTAAAATCCTAAAATGAAATTGCGGCAACAATATTTTTGCTATATCGTTATCTACAAGCTAGCGTTATCAGGGAAACAAATCAATGCTACGTTCGGACGCTTTCAACTCTCCCGATAAGAACAATGCATCCCAAAAAAAAAGAATTTTGCTACATCACCTTTCCTCCTATCGGCCATATAATACCCCTCCGCCTTCAGGTTCTGCATTAAGATAACCGCGTCCTGATCGACGTCACCGTCAGCTCTCAACGACAGCCTCGACCCATATAGCTCCGGCAAAATATCAAAAACTTCGTCCTCCACTACGCCGAATCCCCTCTCGATCCACTGATAAGCTGGCAGCACCTCTACGTATAGAAATATCTCCTTCTTGAATGTATACGAGCTGTCGAACATGCGTCGCTGGAAATCCGTGGGCGGCAGCATTTTCGCCACCAGCTCCAGCGTCTCTTCTTCGGCATCGTCGTTTCGCTTGATCGTAGCACGAACCTTCAGAATCGTGCTCCCGTAGTTCTCACCGAACGACAACAGCTGATCGCTGCTCTGCTTCACGATAATCAGATCCTTGCTGAATTTTTCGCGTAACAGGGAGCCCAAGTCGCGCAGCTCAATTTCTATGTTGCCTTTCAGCTGATCCATTGTTGTAATATGTAACACTTCAGAGTTACGTATCGGTGCTATTAAGTGCGGGACTTAGTCAAGAACACGACTGCACCGACGGGACGACACGCAAATCGACACCGGGACTGGCAATGTAAGCAGGTGACGAAGGCGCGGAAGATCTGTGCTAGATTTCCACTGATAAGTGAGTATGGGACATTATGTGCGAAGAACGATAAGGAGCGACGAGAAATCAACAACAAGAATGGGTATAACGATTGAGCCCAGTGTATATTTGTGATTTCAGAAATCGTCAATTTCATA
This sequence comes from Torymus aiolomorphi, assembly GCA_036365515.1. Classification (NCBI taxonomy): domain Eukaryota; kingdom Metazoa; phylum Arthropoda; class Insecta; order Hymenoptera; family Torymidae; genus Torymus; species Torymus aiolomorphi. Next base: position 20,924,384 of record CM070875.1, on the reverse strand, counting down.
AATGTTTTCTTTTTCTTGCGGAAAATATATTTTTTCAACCTTTATCAAGAAGATTACATCTCGGCGCAGTTTTCACTCCAAAACTCAACGGCACCCTAAAAAATTTCTCGAACAAAAATAACCGAAATTTCGTTCAAAAAATTTGTTATAGTGCCGTTGGTATGTCTCGTCATTTTCTTTTGTATAATACACTTTTGTAAAGGGTATCAATGTCCGTTCAAATTATTAAATAAATAAATTAATTAATTAATTAATTTCTTTCTATTTTGTTCATTAAATTATACGTGAAAATTCAAATGTAATATATACATATCAATCTTATGCCAATAAATACATATCGTTTATGGGATTTGACGAGCGTAGAAATAAATCGTTAATATTGATAGGTTTTTCTTAATTAACTTTGCCATCTAGTGTATACAGCGCAAATGTCTTACTAAATACATACTGTTGATAAAGTAGAAAACACTAAATAAAATGGTTCAAACGATTCCTGTTTTTATCAGCCGTTACAAAGAAATTATTTCCTTTACTTTTTACTCTTATAATTGTATCGTTAATGCCTCTTTTATTATATAAATTAACTATTGGAAACTTTATTCCATTGCCGCAGTTACAACCTAATATATACAGTATAAAGACAACTATTTATTGTATTTAAACGTCTATCTCTGATAAAATAGTCATTCAATTGTATTTGTTTTCATTGCGAACCAAATTTTATTAATGTAGCCATAACAGATCCTGGTCAATTAAAAAAAACTTTGGTATATGAGGATATTTTTAATTTGTCCACACTTACAAAGAAAGGATACTTGGTGTCCGCCTCCGATTTTCATGAAACTTCGCATATGAGTAGAGTGTCAAAAAATATTCGTCACGTATTTTTTTTATCTGCGGAAAAACATATCTAAGGGGTGAAAACCGCCCTTAAAGTTCACTCCCAAAAACCGTTTTTTTTTAATATCTCAAGATGAAATCGGAATTTTTTAACGAAACCAACACCTATTTGTTTCTTATGAAAAGTCGAGTTTTTCGGTGCAATTTTAAAGCTGGGGGGTTGCATCCCCTATTTTTTATAAGGTTAAAAATTTAATATTTTCCCTTGTATTTTTTATATAAAAATGTTTTAATGAGCTAAATTTGATTGAAAAAACACGTTGACGGGGTGAATTATCCCTAATTTAATTAAACACCTTTTTTTAGTGTCTACCTCCGATTTTCATGAAACTTTGCAACTGGTTAAAGTATCGAAAAATATTTGACGCGTATTTTTTTTTATCTGTGGAGAAAGACATCTGGGGGTGAAAACCACCCTTAAAGTTCACCCCCAAAAACAGTATTTTTTAATATCTCGAGGTGGAATCGGAATTTTTTAAGGGGGCTAGACACCTTTTTTCTCTGAAATAAGAAGTCACATTTTAATACATAAATGTAAACTAATTATTTCATACTTTTTACATATAAAAGTGGGTATATTTACCTTACCTTAAAACTTTCTCCAATGGGCCTTTTATATGCTCCAGAACCATAGTCATCGATGAAACAAGTTTTTTCACTAACCGTAAGCTTTGAAATTTTCCTGTGGATGGATTAACTCCAGATTTGAATTAAATTACTCCTGAATAGTATAATTCTCATATGAGTGTAGGGATTTAGGATTAAATGTCGGAAAAAATTTTTACATCTGAAAAATTATGAAAAAATATAAAAAATTTAAAAAAATTAAAAAAGAACTCTTGAGAAACAGCACAATTTTTTTTTTCTCATTAGATCAAAAATCCCTACACTCATATGAGAATTATACTATTCAGGAGTAATTTAGTTCAAATCTGTTTAAACAAATAAGAACTTTCTTGAAAAAAATAAAATAGTTTAAATATTAAAATGATATCTAAAGTCAAATAGTAAGTTCGATTAAAAGAAGTGATATAATGTAAATAGGATTATTATAAAAACGTAAAATAAAATAATGATTCTAATAATGTTCAATTTATTAATATAACCATGATAAAAAGAATATTTGTAGAAAAACATTGACTTGTTTTCATTTTTTTTCTAGAGTTAATAGAATTTATAATATTTATTATATACATAAATATCATATCATGATATATTAATACATTTTTCGTTTGCCTTTTATTGAGTGTATGTTAAATAATTACAAATATCTAAAAAAGTTGTCAGATTTTGCAACCAAAATATCTCACAGATACTATAACAAAAATGATCCACAAAATTTCTGAAAATTATCTCCGCACAAATCGAAGGCCTGAAGTCGAGATTATATCAAATAAATGTTTACAAATTAATTTTTTAATAGGGAACTTGCATGATTTAAAAAAAAATGGTTTTGAGGTATTAAATTACTTAAATATACTTAGATATAAAGATTTAGTAAAAAGTTTTTGTTTATATCAGCACATTTATTTTGTTATAAATTATTGAAATTGGCAAAAAATTTGATCGCGGTTTGAATTAGCATCACGTGATGTGACGTAGATAACTGAACAGCGCGCGCATCTCCTGTCTGCTGGAGTAGAAAAAAACAGAGCATGTATGCAAACAGTGTAGAATCCTAGGTTATATTTCGTTGGATTTTACGTTTTTGAAGATGGCTCAGGAAAAACCAAAATATTATAAATCTTGTTTTGTACCTGATTGTCCAAATACAAGTATAACAGCACCTGAAAAAGAATTTATCAGCGTTCCTCGTACCGAAAATAAACGAAAAGCATGGTATGAAAGTGTAGGATGTGCTGAAAAAAAAAAAATTATCTAGTTATTGCTGTGAGGATCACTTTGATGTAAGTTGTGAATAAAATTGTTGAATTATATTATTTCATTATTATTATTATTATTATTATTATTAAATCAACAAGTGTACAATTGTACTTATGTATATTAACATTATTTTAGTTGAAAGAAGATTTAGAAAATTATATGGAATATAAAATGATGGGGTGTAAGAAACTTTTGAAAGATAACGTAGTCCCTCACTTCTTTCCAAATCGTATGACAAGCATGTCAAACTCCTTGACAGTTGAAGAAGATATACAACAAAAAGAGTTTAAGGTATTTATATAAAAAATAATATTCTTTTATGATAAATTTAGTCAAATATATATATATTTAATGAAAACTAATAACCTATTTTTTACAATGTTTTAGCAGCATTGTTTATCAAAGTGAAGCTTCAGCACTTTCAGATAATTCAAGTTTGCATTCAACTAAAGCATTAGGTATCTCACGCTGCTCTTTTCATTTTCAAGAAAATGTATGTACTCAAACTGAACCTGAAGTGAATCATCAATACGTTCAAGCAAAACCAAGTACTTTGACAAAGAAGATCCAAACAGATATTTTACCCGCTACAAACAGTATTGGAGTAATTTGCAATATTATTGTGCCAACTATTATTAATCAATTGAAGAATTTAAAATTAAATAGTGCAAATTTCAATGAAACTGTGGAAAGTATCTCCAGTAGTATTTTGGATTCTAGCATTTCATACATTCCAAGTAACAGTATACCATCATCTACTTCTGAAGAAAAGAAGCTAAAACTACAAATTTTGCAAGACAGTGTATATGAAAAATATACAAAACCAATTATTGAAGATAATCCGCTCTTGTTTATAGGTATTTGCAAAGAATCAATGTCGATCATTGATCTATTAAATAACGTTTCTGGTTTAAGTGTGAAAGATATTTATCTTGTACTGAAAAAAATCAGGACTAATCTGTCTTATTCTGCACTCAGTTATGAATTTGGATTATCAGAAAGTAACGTTAGTAGAGTGATAAAAAAAAATATTTATGTGATTGCTAAGTATTTAAAACAGTTGATTGTGTGGTCAAGTGAAAAAACTATAGCTTTAAATTTACCACTACAATTTCGTTATCGATATCATGATGTTCAAAGCATCATAGATTGCTTTGAAATTGAAATTGAGAAACCATCCAATGCTGTTCACCAAGCACTTACATGGTCTGAATACAAGAAATGCAATACAGCCAAGTATTTAATATCTGTAACACCTGATGGTTTAATCAATTACATATCTGATGGAGTTTGTGGACGGTCTAGTGACTTGGCCATTGTGGAAAATTGTGGTTACCTCGATAAACTTCCCCTAATGCAACAGTTTTAGCTGATAGAGGTTTTAAACAAGTCGATGCTCTATTACATAAAAAGCAATGTAAACTAGTTCGGCCACCAAGTGTACAGCAAAATGTTAAACTTTCAAAAAAGATGTTAGGTTAACAAAACAAGTTGCTAGTATTCGTATACATGTAGAAAGAGTTATCAATCGCATCAGAAGTTTCCGGTTACTTGACATTCACACTAGAGTTGATAATAAGTTATTAGATTACCTCGATCCAGCAGTAGTTATTGCAGCAGCATTGGTAAATTTACAGAGTGAAATAATAAAACAAGATTAAATTAAGATAAATTTTTTATTAAATTCTTAGTTTTTATTTAATAATTAAATATATTTTTATACAAATTTTTCATAAATAAATTACAAAAATGTACAAATAATCTGTTATTTATTTGAATAAACAAGGAAAAATTGTCTTTTCCCAAAAGATCATTGCTCGCTTTATTATAGCCATTGTAAATGGTTTATCAAAAGTTTCTGTAATAATACTAATTTTCTTTGTATTTTCAAAATCTGGATCAGCAACGCAGAAGTGTCCAACATTTTTATTTGCAAAAAACATTTGCAGTTGCAACTGGGCTTTAAACTTTTTAGTTATTTTCCCATCATTGTAATAGCGTGCAACAGTTTTTTCTTTTGTGGGACATTTTATTTCGATGACAGCAGTTTGTGTAATACCATCTGGTGAGGCTCCGATGATAGGGTACTCTTTTTTCAACAACAGTCCACAATTTTCTACTTTTTCATTGTACCTTTGCTTTACATGAATCTTGATTTTTTGAAGTACTTCACTCTCAAGTTCTCTCCCTCTTTTCATTGCTAATGTATCAATATTATTTCTACTCATAATCTTCTCTACTAAAGACCCATCAGGTGTGTGACACTGTGCAGCTTCATAAGCTGCTGATGCAGTTATACGTGCATATCTCAATTCAAACCATAACTTGTTGTGCCGTTGATTAGCTGTTACACTTGACACTTTGTCACAAATCTCTGGATTCAATATTTCACTACAAAATTGAATAAACTCTTTTCGACACTTTTTATTTCCAGTATAATTAATTGAACTTGAGTGTAAAGATACTTTTTTAAATTCATTTGGTTGATAAAACTTAATCAAATGACTATTTGTCTCCTTAATAAAATGCTGATTATTTAAAACTAAATTTAAAAAGTCTATATTACTTCCATTTGCTGCCACCATATTATCACAATTTTTGTCTTTAGACGATACTACAATATCCTTGATTTTCTTATACTTGATGGTTTTCCCTACTTCAGTTAAATTTGATTTTTTCCAATAACAAGCGATACTTGTGGGAGCAGGTTCTTCACTTCTTCTATACAGCCAGGCTAAAAATGCGATGGCATGTTTACATCCTCCTGCAATATAATATTTATTTATAATTTGTGTAGACTTATTATCACTTTAGAATTATATTTACATTTATACTTATACAATATACATATATACATAGATAATATTGCTAAAAAGAACTACCTGATGAAGCAGCACAGCCTTGACATTCTGCTTTTATCACAACTTCTTCTTTTTCATCAACACTAACTTGTACAGGATACTTTTTATTTGATACTCTATGCTCTGGAGTCACTTTAGCTTCAACGGTACACACGCTATCTTCTCGTAGAAGTTGAACATATCCAACAGCATTATCTCCATAATTCTGCCTCATTGATCTGCAATATTTATATACAAATTAAAGAATATTTATTTTATTTATTTATTATCAACTGATAAGAATTTTTCCATCGGTCTTACAGTCTTACAAATTAAATTAAAATAATTAATATTTATGGCAGTCAGATTGCCCTTGTTTATAATCACCCCCGCAGAATCTGAAATAAAAACTTAATTAAAATCTGGAAAAAACTTTGTTAGCAAAGGACGATCTGACTGCCCACCACCACCACATTGTCCGACGTTTCGAGCCTGCTCCGGCTCCTCCTCAGGGACTGAAATAAAACCCGCGATACACCTCCTTATATACCATGCACCCATACCCCCTTCTTTTCTCTTACCCCACCACCCTCCACATTCACCTCTCCAACTTGCCATTCTCACTTAAATTAATAAAGAATGATAAATGTTATCTAATTTACTTGACTCTATCATTAAATTTACATTATTCCGATTTCTTAGAATGTGAATACTTTCAAGGCTTTCCCTCTTATATTTATTCTTAATCCCCTGTTCCAAAATATCCACACTCCCAAAATCGAAAGAATGCAAACTATTTAAACAATGTTCTTTCAAACCCGATGTACAACTTGAGCTGCGTAAACTATATTGATGTTCATATATTCTCTTTTTCAAATATCTACCCGTTTGACCAATATAACAACCATTACAATCCCTACAATTAATTTTATAAACAACTCCCGATTTCAAACATTTATCATCCTTGTCTTTACAATTACTAAATAACCTTTCTAAATTATTATCATTTCTAAAGAAAACTTGAATATTATGTTTACTAAAAACCCTTCTAATCCTTTCCGACAAACCTCTAACATATGGTAAACTAAAATATGCATTCTTTCCATTTCTATTCCTTGTTTGATTATCTACCCGCTGCTTCAATCCACCATTATAAATTTCCCACACTCTCTCATCAATCATTTTATCAATAAATTTTACGGGATAACTATTTTTAATAAATGTTTCTCTAACTAAATTTAAATTCTTTTTCCTAAAATCTTTATGTGACAATTTAATCGCTCTGTTTTTCCAGATTTTAATTAAGTTTTTATTTCAGATTCTGCGGGGGTGATTATAAACAAGGGCAATCTGACTGCCATAAATATTAATTATTTTAATTTAATTTGTAAGACTGTAAGACCGATGGAAAAATTCTTATCAGTTGATATTAAATTGCAGTCGACATAAGTAATATTTTTAATTATTTATTTATTATTCAGGAGACTAAAAATGCTTAAAAATACATATAAATTTAAGGATATGAAAAAAAACTAACCTCATCATTTTAACTCCCTGCATCTCAGCACCATAAAAACAATCAGTTGTCGATACATAGCATAAAATCATATGTAAATCGACTTTCGGCAAATTTTCAGATGTGCCTTTTACAAATCCTTGATTCATTATGAACAATCACAACAATCAACAATATTGTAAATAAGGTATTTTCCTTTATAAAAGCGACTGTCACAATACCGTATAATACATCATATTACGAATTAGCGAACATACCATAAAATGCAGTAAGAAATCTACGTCACATCACGTGACATTGATTCAAATAACGCATTTAAAGTAAATAATTAATTAAAAATTAAGTAAGACATTAAAAAAAAAACTGTCTTGTAAAGTTTTATGCTTTAACACCCTGAATCGAAAAAAATTTAATTCAAGAATTATGCAAGTTCCCCATTAAAAGACGTGGTGGCCGGTAAAGTTTCTTATTCTTATTCGACATGCCCTCAATAGCTGCTCTAAATAAAACTAGTATAATATTTTATTGTAATGAGTATCTTGCCCATTTAATACAATTAATAAATAAAATTAATGAAATCGTATGAGCGTGCGTGTGTGTAAGCGTATGAGTGCGTGCGCGCGCTTGAGTGTAAATACATATATTCAATTTCATTATTTTATGTATTTATTATATTAAACTGGCACGATTCTCTCTACCATATAATAAACAAATAAAATAAATTATTTGTGTGTCACATAATATTGTAGTAATTATAATATTTTTATTTCAGTGAAACATAACTTTATTTTAAAAAGAAGACTAGATCAAACGCGCGCTGCGCGCGTGGAGATGAACTATGCTTTGAATACAATATTCAAAAATAGGAAAATAACCTTATAAGAAAAATATAAACAAACAACATTACGTTGCCATGCACATAGCTACAGCATGGCAACGCTTCCGACCAATCAGATTACGAATAAAACGTGAAATAACATAGCCATCAATTTTAATAAAGGGGATAAAATTATGAAATATCTGAAATAAAAGTAAGTTCAATTGACACGTTCATGAAAATAAAATAAAGTTATTTTAAGTAAAATAATAATTACAGAATAAATAATCTACGGCTGTTGCTTGAATGGCATTGCCTCAAATAAAATTAAAAAATGGCTATTAATCCACTGGTTGTAATATCTTTATTATCTATAATCTTTAATCCTAACAATGTTAAAATTGAAGAATCACAAGCTAACGAATAAGAGATAACTTTTTATCATGTAATAGAAAATATAACAAAGGAGATTGTAAATTACAATTTACATGCAGAAGAAGAATATACTTTACTTTTTGAGGATGACTACAGTGATACACTTCAACAAGATATTGAAGAAGAGGATGAATTAAATAAAGATTATGCAGAGGTTCCTGCTTGTTTACCGAATGAAGAAGATGTAGACTTTGAATATAAGAAACAGGCAGTGTAGTATTGGCAAAGTGGAAAAAGAAAGCCATTATCCTTGACAAGTGTACAATCGAAGTATATAGAAAAGTTACTTCCGATCCTCAATTGCGACGATGGAAATTACAAATTGAAGCAGGGGGTACCAGAAAAACTATTCTATATGGAATAACAACTTATGTACTTCAAAAAGTTAAAGAAGCGATAGAATCAAAAATGACTCTGCATGATATTAATATAAAAAGATGGGCTCTCGTAAAAAAGCAGAACTAAATATTCTGTGGTTTAAAGCTTCACATAGATGGATACAAATATTAAAAAAAAAAACATCACATTGTTTCGGATAAAATAACAAAATTTATTACTATGTCATCTACACAGAAGGCAATAGAAGTAAAACAACACAAAGAAAATTTTGTTAACGATGTCAAAAATCTCATTAAAGTACATGGTGCTCAAAACGTTTACAATTCTGATCAAAGTGGGTTCAATTTAGAGATACATAGTCGTCGCACTCTTTCTTATGAGGGGATTAAAAATGTAGAAAACATCGTTCAGTCGGTATCTTCTACAACATAGTTACACTATTCAACCAACAATATCAGCAGAGGGACAGCTTATGTCCCCGTTATTTATAGTTTTGAAAGAGGCTCATGGGCAATTTGGACCTAAAATAATGAAAACTTTATTCAAACCAGAAAATATATACGTAGAAGCATCAGCGTCCGGTAAATTATCCAAGGAACTATTTCAAATTTGGATTTAAAATGTATTTTTGATTCACAGTGGGAATTCACCTATACTGCTATTACATTCATGGAGTGGACAATGTGAAAACGCTGTAAAAGAAGCTTTACCGAAAGAGTCAAATCTTATATTGAAAACGATACCAAAAAGCACAACTGGTCAGATACAGCCTCTTGATGTATATGGTTTTCGATTATGGAAAAATTTTATAAGAAAATTATCAGACATAACACTTCTTATGAATTATGATGCTAAATTACACGAGAGAAATAATATAATCAAACTACAATCTCTAACCCATAATCAATTTTCTTCACCAAGATTTCAAAATGTTTTTAAATATGCCTGGTATAAAAGTGGATACCTAACGAAAAAACCACCAAGACATCAAAATCCAGTAGATTTCTGTTTCCATACTCAAGAGGAACCAATTTGCAACATATGTGGAGGAATTGCAGTCATACGATGTGCATGGTGTAAAAAGCTATTATGTTTTAAACATTTTTTCACAGATTATCATCATTGTCAAACGTATATTGAATAAAATTTGCAAATTCACCAATTTCTGTAATATTTATATATGTTACGTTGACAAATCATCACATTGTACAAATTAATAAAAATGAACAAAGTTTTCGCTCATAATCTAGTAATAATAATGTTAATAGGGGTAGCCACCCCCACTAAAATTAAAATATTTTTTAATTTTTTAACTTTTAATAGTAAATATGAGTCAAAATAAGCATTACAAAATTAAAAATCCAAAGAAATATTGTGATTAATTTTTTTTAATCACTAAAAGATAAGTAATTAAATAGGGGTAGCTCGCCCCTTCTATGTGTTTTTTTAAACCTCGAAACAGGTCAACTATAATTTCTAATTTTCTTTACAACATGGCATGTTTTTACGAAATATGGCTCGTCAAAACTTTGTTATTTCAAAAACAGTGTGAAAAAAATTATATTTACCCCCATAAAAATAGGGGGTGCAACCCCTTATCATTAAAACTGTGCCCAAATACTCGTCTTTTTATAAGAAACAAATAAGTGTTGGTTTCATTAAAAAATTCCGATTCCACCTCGAGATATTAAAAAATACTGTTTTTGGGGGTGAACTTTAAGGGTGGTTTTCATCCCCAGATGTCTTTCTCCACAGATAAAAAAAAATAGGCGTCAAATATTTTTCGATACTCTAACCAGTTGCAAAGTTTCATGAAAATCGGAGGTAGACACTAAAAAAAAGGTGTTTAATTAAATTAGGGATAATTCACCCCGTCAACGTGTTTTTTCAATCAGATTTAGCTCATTAAAACATTTTTATATCAAAAATACAAGGGAAAATATCATATTTACTCTTATAAAAAATAGGAGATGCAACCCCCCAGCTTTAAAACTGTGCCGAAATTCTCGACTTTTCATAAGAAACAAATAGGTGTTGGTTTCATTAAAAAATTCCGATTTCATCTTGAGGTATTAAAAAAAAATGGTTTTTGGGGGTGAACTTTAAGGGCGGTTTTCACCCCTTAGATATGTTTTTCCGCAGATAAAAAAAATACGTGTCGAATATTTTTTGACACTCTACTCATATGCGAAGTTTCATGAAAATCGGAGCTGGACACCAAGTATCCTTACTTGTTAGAGGGTTCAAAAAATTAAAAAAAAATCTGAAGGCACACCTTCGCGACAAGTTTCTTCTCATTCTATAGGTCATAAAATATACGAAAAAACTCGTGAACATTAGAAAACGATCTTGTGACACCGTTTTATAAAAAAATCCATTTTTCTTGTGGAAATTTAACATGAGAAAAATGGGCGAAAAGTAGTCACTGATGATGAGCCAATAGTAAGCTTTGAAATGTGCCAACAAATATTTCATAAAAAAGACATTAAAGTAGAAGAGAAGAGCTTTAATTTAAGCTAAAGATCGTTGAAATCGGTCGGTTCTACGCAAAGTTAAGTGCATTTGAAAATCGTAAAAAATTACCAAAAATGATTGAATTACGTGGATTCGGGAAAAATCACTCATATATGGACATTTTTCGCGATTTTCAAATGCACGTAACTTTGCACAGGACCGACCGATTTTAACGGTTTTTAGCTTAAAAGCTCTTATCTTCTATTTTAATAATTTTTTTTTGTGAAATATTTGTTATTCACGAGTTTTTTCGTATATTTTCTGACCTATAGAATGAGAAGAAACTTGTCGCGAAGTTGTGCTTTCAAATTATTTTTTTAATTTTTTGAACCCTCTAACTGTGGACAAATTAAAAATATCCTCATATATTTTGAACCCGAGCAATGCACTCATTAAATATACAAGAATAAAAAAACATTCTCGAGTAAATCTCGACGCATCAAACCTCGCCAACCACTTAATGCACGAAGCTCACGCACACACGCAAACCAGACCTTGAGACTCCCTAATCGCGCTGTCCGCGCCAATCATAGCCGCGATATTGCTGAATTACCAGCTCGAGCTGCCTTTATCATACACACACAACACACACACACGCGCGCGCGCACACACGCACACACACACACACACGCACACACCCACACACACACCTCTAGAACAAGCCTTTCCTCTCGTAAATAGCGACGACCTTCGCGATCTTCTCGACATATCGGCTGCTGTGGCCGCCGCCGAACACGGTGTCCAGGACCCGCTTGTCCTCGACGTTCTCCTCCGCCTCGGAAATAATAATCCTGATAAACATCAAACAAATCGGGAACTGAATTATCGCCTGCTTCCTCAGCTCAGCCTCAAACTCCGTCCTACCGAACGGCGTCACGTCACACTTCAACTTCTTCAGCGCCTCGATGAAGCTCTTATAGCAACTGTCGATAAGCTCGTTCAACCTCTCGGCGCTCGTATCCTCGTTTAGATTCGACAGGAGAAAGTACGGGAGATCCCAGAGGGGACTCTGGTGCATGTGCACTTGGAAGTCGTAAAACTTGACATCGTCCACCTGCCCACTGCTCTCGTCCTTGTGGAAGAGTATATTGTTCAAGCAGAAGTCGCCGTGGATGACGGTAGCCCAGGGCTCGTTCGGTGTTGCCAGGTAAGGCTTGTCGCCCTTGCACCCGAACCTCAACTCGATGATGGCTCTGTGCTTGTTGAAGAAGGACAAGTCGCGCACGAGTTTGAGGGTGCCCGCCAGCAGCAGGTCTATTTGCTCGGAATAGATGCCCGTGATCCGGGCATGAGGCATGACGGCAGACTCGACGAAATCCGGCTGGAGACTTTTTGTCGCGACGCCCAGGGCGTGGAAGCGCGCCAGCCCAGTCAGGACTTTGCGCGCTTGGTGCGCGTCGAGTCCTAGAAAATTAATTGGATTGTTATGAGGTTCTCGGTAATGAATTTTACTTAGGTAATATGCAGATATTAATTTTCCGTAGATTTATTTAGTTTTAATGAATAAAAGTCGTTTGTAACACTATACAAAAAGAATCTTTTTAACTGTCGAAAAAATCTTTTCGTCAAGTTATTTTACTTTTTTTCAGATAAACTTTAACTTCGTTGTCGTAAAACTGTTCTGCATACTTATCTATCAGTTTATTTCCGTTATGTGAAAGATTAAAAAATAATTACAGTTATTAAAATAATGAATGAATGTAATAGAGTAATATGGAAATGACAATATATAGAAAAATTTGGATTTAGTGATTTTTAAAATCGGAATGTTATATCTTTTGTAAAAAAATTGTTGTTCTTTTGTATTGTATTTGTTGTTTTTTGTAATAATGTGATATCTTTTGTAATTATACTTTAATCAATTATTTGAATTTAGATTTTGCTACTCCATATGTTAAATTTATTTATTTATTTGTTCATGATACGGGCAGAGAACTGTTTACAGAATAAAAGTAAAACATAATAATTATCAAGATAGCAATTGTTAAGAGAAGAATATAAAACAATGGTAGAAGATCAATTATACAGATAAAACAAAACTGCGCTATATGCCGGTAACATTAGTAATTAATTGCTAATAATTTACTGTTAAGTATCTCAGAACCGGTAGCAGATAGAAGATTCCACAAACGTTTCATGCGGTTTATTGACGAATAAAAACCGAAATTAGAATGTAAAAGATACACGCACACGTACACACACACACACACACACACACACACACACACACACACACACACACACACACACACTTTTTAATAACAAGGAAGTCAGCAAATTTTCCATTCCATTGAAAATTCGATTTTTTTCCTTATATAATTCGTCCACATTTGATCACTAAACACAAGTCAAAATTGATTAGTTGCAGTTATAAATTAAATGGACACAAGTGTACATACAAACTGTTGTAAGACAAACTGACACAAATAGTTATAACAATATTAAACGAATTTTCAACCGATGAATCGATTACAACCAATTAAAAGTTTCAATTCAATTAGATAAAAAATCCTCACCTGTTTTCCTATCCACTGTATAATACCCTCGCACCTTTAGATTCTCTATCAGTATATGCGAGTCCTTGTCGACTTTCTCATCCTCAGTGTCGTAAAGCGAATCTCGATACCCGTAAAACTTCGGCACATTGTCGAACACATCATCCGCGTTGACGCCCGATTCCAGCTCGATCTCGCGATACATCGGCACCAGATGCTGATAAATGAAGACCTCTTTTTTGAAGACCTTCGGCCAGATCAGTGGGTACTTCTCAAAATCACCCGCGGTCTTCGCCACCAACTGCAACTTTTCTTCGTCAGAATATTTGTCTCTTCGGATCGTAGCTTCGATCTTCACCATCAGGCTGCAGTAGTTCTCGCCGAAGGGCAGAAACTTTCTGGTCTCGTAATTTATTAATGCGACATCTTCGCCGAGATTCTTCTTCAAAAGTTGCTCAAAATTGGGCAGACATATCGCCTTGTCCGCGTTGGTGCCCATGTCGCCGTTGATTAATTTTCGTTAAAAACACTAAAAACCAAAAAACTCTCTTTCGCAGCAGTAATTCTGTTGTAGTGTAGGCTCGACCGACGGAGATCGAAAGAGCCGCATCCGTCTACGAGCTACACTTAAATTATACTGCAGCGTAATACGTTTCTTTTCAACTCCCCGTCTTTTTTTTTCAGTGGCCCATTTATCTATGTGGACTTGTTATCTTTTTTCTTTTGCACATTATCAGCACATTGCTTCGACCCGAGTTGTGACCCTGAGCAGGTCTGAATTTTCGACAAGTCGTTCGTGTAAAAATACAAATTAATGCTTTTTTTGTTTCAATATAGTAATGACTCGAAAAACACACATTGTTGAGAATTCAGATAGTTGTCTATACTTATATTTATGTTTACATTGCAATACTGTCGCTTCGCATTGCTTTTTAGAAACAATCTATGTATTTTTAAACGTGCAACTATCTCAAGCCAATGATTATCTCTAAGAATAGAATGACACTTGTGGAATAGTTTCTGTAATCATAAATGGCCATAAAATCAGTGTCAATCATTATATCGTACCTTCATTAACACCATTTTTCGCGATTCGCAAAGTATGTCACCATGCTCAGTGTGCTGCGACTATAGAAGGTTATTGCGCTCGCGCGCCATGCGAATGTTCTCGTCAAGCATCATAAGGTACACTCAATTCTATATTATCAAGGATTACGAGAGAGAATGTAAAAAATTTCAGTAATTTCACCGAGGATTTTAATAAGCCGTTGAAACGTGCAGCGCACTTTATCATCATGTCACGGGAAATCCTAATTGGAAGGTTGTATGTATGTGTAATCTGTTTTCGTTGCAACGACTGTTCTAAGAAAATTTTGCATTAACAAACTATGTGAAAATTAAATATTGTTTTTCATTTGAAATTAAAATATAGTCGAGTAACAAAAGAACAGTGTAGAATTAATGTAAATGTTAATTACGTTACGTTGACGGTAAAATTGGTTTTAAAATTGAAATGCCTGCATAAGTTTTACAAAAGCGCCTGACTGTATAAAACTTCAAACATTCACGATGCAAACAATTTATAGAGTTATTGTGTATCTTAAGCCATGAATTCATAAACATACAGTTTTACCCGATATAGGCATTATACTTTTTAAATAAATCATTGGGGGTAGGATTAATTACACTTAGTTGGTTGTGACATTCACTAACAAGGAAAAGTTCTCAACTCCGAATCATGGGTTTGGCTAAAACTTAAGAATGTTTTTTTGCGAGCAAAAGAGAAAATAACCCCTGTTTTAGGATTTTATCCATTGGATTCTAGAGAGAAAGATACAGCAATTTTTCGAAATATCTACAGGATATAGGTGTCCACGGTGACCTAAATAAGTCGATATAAAAATGTAATACTTGTATAGTCATACAAAAATAAACAAAAATTAGATAGAAAAACTTAATAGTCCGGGCGCCAGCGGGGGGGGGGGGGGGTCCCGTGTATTTTTTTAGGTCCCCTCAGTAACTTGATGTTTTTTGGTATTCTGAATCCATTTTTCAAGGTTACCTTTAGGTCCCCTCGGTAACTTGATGTTACTGTATGTTTTTTGGTACGCTGAATCCATTTTTCAAGGGGACCTAAAAGTACACAGGAACCCCCTCCTCCTGGCGCCTGGACTATGAGGGAGTCTTACACCTAGTGGCTTCTGAGGCCAAAATCAGCTGAAAAAAAAGAAAAATGTAGTTAAAACATTACACAATATATACTATAAATATACACTATTTCTAATAAAATGGACCAAGATATAATAAATAATTTTACTCATATGTGGAGGCAGGTTGGTGTGAATCACCGATTACCATGAAACTTTGCTGATGAATAGAGTATCAAAAAATATTCGACACATGTTTTTTTATTTGTGCCAACTCGCTGGTTTAGGGGGTTAAAACCACTCCCGTATTGATAAAAATAGGTATTTTCGGCATTAAAAACGCATCACTTCCAGATAAAAAATAGTAGTAAATAATTATTATGATTATATGACTCAAAAGAGAAACAATAGTATATTACGATACGTGTGACTTAAGTGGCCCATTATTGCACGGCGTGAGGTTAGCGCCCGAGCGTAGCGAGGCGCTAAACGCCGTGTAATAATGAGCCACTTAAGTCACGAGTATCGTATACTATTTTATAGCTCGTGTGACATAAATCCGCCATATTCTTATTTTATTTATTTGTGCTTATTTATAATGATAGTTGGAACTTGGAAGTGGGGTGGAAGAAGTGTGGGGCGGAAGGGGGGGTTCGGGGGGGCGCAGCCCCCCCGCCCTGAAAAAAATTAATAAAACGTTATTTAAATAATAGAATACCTGATATAGAATATGGTTATTATTGAATCTAGAATATTGAATATATACATAAAAAAATCATAAAACTAGATTCTTGGCAATTTGATTTGTATCTTTAACAATAAGTTGAAGTTTATGAAAGTGAAAGATTTGTATACGTTATATCATTAAAGAGAAAGACTTTTAAAACTAAAATCCATACAGTTTAATATTGAATATTTAAAAAGCGCCGGGTCTGCTATCCCATAGCAGATGAAACTAACCTATAATATAGACAAGCCTTATTATCATCATTTTTATTTATTCTTTGTGGTTTGTCAACTATTAAGGAAGTTTTACTTCTTTTCCTGTTCATAATTCTTATATGTAAAATCGTATTTTTGAATAGTTTTGGTAGATAATTGGCGTTAATTACGTGCCTGTGACTTAAGTAAATTCATTATTTCACAGTGTAATAATGGGCTACTTAAGTCACAGCTAGCCGTGACTTAAGTGCGGATTTAGGTCACACAGTGCTATAAAAAATATTCAACATGTGTTTCTGATTTTTTTCCTTCAAGTTTATATAGCGAGTAAAAACCGCCCTTACAAATACAAATATTCAGTGCCCACTTTTAATTTATTAACGCTATTCTCTCGTTAGAAGCACATTTAAAAAAATATTTTTAATAATTAGACAAGGTCATCAAGTGGTGCCTCCCGCTTTGACCTTGGGGTCCAATTTGAAGGTTATTTCAAGGTCAACTTCGATTTTTTTAATAAAAACTTATTTTTTAGCAGAAATGGAGACTTGAATGTTCTATATTCCTATCAAGCGGACCCCAGGGGTCATTTCAAAGTCACTCATAGTTTTCAACACTAAATTGTGACAATATGGTGTTTAAGAAAAATTTACATAAGCAGAGATTGCGGGAGTTAAAAATCGTAGCAAGGGGCCTAACATCTCAAGGTTATCTAAAGTTCGCTACGTCCACGCCATCGATTTTGGATCATGCGGAGATTTAAGCTTCATCATAATGATACTCGATCTTGACTACAATATTACCATTTCATACATCCACCATTTAATACCAATAGTTTTTTTAATAAGTGAAATCTAGAAAATTATTTGTGTTGACAAGAAATTATAAATCAGATATGAAGTATAGATCCAGCAAATTTTTTTTCATAAATTGTAATTTTTTACGAAATGTATGATATGAATAATTATTGATCCTACGCAGTTAAAATAATATGCTTTATTCTGTAGGTTTTGTAGCAAGATTATAAGCAGTTATAGATTAAATCCTAAAATTATCAAAAATCAAAGACATGGCAGTTCAAAATGTTATCCATACTTTATTATATTTATAAATAAAATCGTTATACAAGAAAAATATACCATGTTTACATAACTATCTGTATCTATACATTATAGTATTTTTCGATATTAGTGCGTAAAGTAGGGTTTTACGCACCGAGTGTGGTGCGATCACACGAGGTCGGAAATTCTTACGCACAAGTGTCGAACATTATATTTTGATACAATGTGCGTAAAATGAGATTTTTAATAAATTTTTTAATAGATTTTAAATAGTGTTTTACACATCCGATTAAATTTTTTACGCACCAAAAACAATGCGTAAAATCGCATTTTACGCATACGTATCAAAAATTAAATTAAGAATATGGTTATTCACACGAATAATAAATTCAGGGTACATATTTTGTTTTTTACACCATGCACATCTTATTATTGCTGTTTCTCCACATATGTCACTAAAATATGAATGTTCCTACTTTACACAAAAATTTGTGTAAATGATGTACACAAACACTGTGTAAAAATTCACAAGAATTTGTGTAAAATCGCTGTCTTACACAAAAAATTTTTGTAAAATCGCGGCTTTATACAAACTTGCGTAAACTGCCGTTTTACACAAAAATTTATGGGAGTGGACAGGGAGATCGACAGGGTTCGTGACGTGAGCTCTCGATTAATGTCCGTGCACGCCGATTTTGGTCTCTTTTCTGGCGATACTGAGCGGCGGTGCTAATCGGGCCGTCCGGTATGCTACAGACGCTCATCTTCGATATAAGTCATTAGTGTCATTAATTTTAGATAAGTTATTCGCGACGCCGCGTAATCGCGTTTTTTATATTAGTCAATCCTACACACTTACGCGATGATCATTATTTTACCTGCTTATGATTCGAATACCTCTATCCAAGCTCGAGGTCATTTCAACGAACTTTGCGTTGATTCGCCAGAAAAGTTGTAGATACACATGCGATTTTGTTTTTTGTACTCTGTATTACGTTTTAACGCCAATCTTTTGTAATTAATACAGTCTGCCTGCGACTCATTTTTTTAAATAAAAATTCGACCTACTCCCTTGACTTTGGATTTATTTCAAACTTAAGGGGGTTCTATGGGCAGATATAGTACTTAAATATAAAATATTCTACAATAAATTGTTCTCATACTGCAAAGTGAGAACGCATATAGTATCATAGACCGGTACTTTAAGTTACGGAAAAAAATTTTTTAACGAAATTTCAGTACTAACAAAGTATATATCGTCAATGTAAAAAAATGATACAACAAATCGCTTTAATCTTTTTCAGTTTTGCTTCAATTTCGATTTTTAAAGGCTCATTTTCATCTTTGTTAGATTTCATTACGAGGTATTGTGGATTAAATTAAAAAATTTTTAAAACATTAAAAATTACAGGCAATTTTTTATCAAATTTTGTACGAATCTGATATGAATTCGAGCCAAACTTGCCATAAATAATTGCCTGTAATTTTTAAGGTTTTAAAAATGTTTTAATTTGATCCACAATACCTCGTAATGAAATCCAACAAAGATGAAAATGAGACTTTAAAAATTGAAATTGAAGCAAAACTGAAAAAGATTAAAGCGATTTGTTGCATCATTTTTGTACACTAACGATATCTACTTTGTTAGTACTGAAATGTCGTTAAAAAAATTTTTTTCCGTAACTTAAAGTATCGGTCTATGATACTATATGGGTTCTCACTTTGCAGTATGAGAACAATTTATTGTAGAATATTTTATATTTAATTACTATATCTGCTCATAGAACCACCTTAATATATATCAGGGAAAAAATGTACTGTACGATTTAGTCGTATTTAAAAACTTTTATTAAAATTTTCTGAACTTACGCAAATATCACGGTAGCAAGAAATGTTTTGTAATTATATAATCTTTACTTTAATTATAATAATATCGCCTTCTATGCAAACATTGTACGCTGCAGTTTTTTTTTAAATTTTAATTCTAGACCATTTTCAACCACAACATACACGCAGTCTTGCCACAAAAAAAGCTCCAATACCTTTCCAAATACTGGTAAATTTTTTTCAAATGTTATTCAAATAAATTTATTTAATTTTAACGAAGCATTGCGGAATAATACATTGTTTCCTACATATATAGTTTCATTGTTAGACAAGTTGAATTGCTCTGTAATGACTGCTGAATACAAATTTTGACTTATGTACATTTCTTTCAAATTCAGCAATTTGAAATTTTACACAAAGTTTGTATAAATTGAACATATTACACAAAGTGTGTGTAAATTAAATATATTGCACAAAATTTGTGTAAAAGTTTACACAAGAAATTTTACAAAAAATTTAAATTACACAGGATTCATACTTTACACAAAATTTTTAACCGTGCAGAGATATAGCATTTTCAATTTTTTGGCATTGGTGTAACTTTTTGAAAAACCGCTGCCAATTTATTGGCACGTGGCTTCCTCTCACCTTTTCGTCTCACCTCTTACTTCTGAAATGATGGGCCATTACATTGCGATATGCCCATCCATTAATAATATGTGGAGTGAACGAAATGATTTAGTAAAATGCAACAAAACGATATCAAACAAAAGTTTTAACCTCAAATATCTCTGAAATTTATGTATCAATCATTTTGCCCAAAGAACTCAGCCGAGGGCTACCCAACATCTATCACCACAAGAAATTTTAAAGCAATTAAGACAATTTAACTCCCGCAATCGTTGGATATACAAAACTCATTTTCTTCATTTTTCAAGCTTTACGTTTTCGCTAATAACAAAAGAACCGTGATAGCTAGAAATAAAATTTTTTTTAGGAAATGTAGGTATTTTAATTCTCTTTCGAATGACATCCATCTGATTCAGATACATGAAGCCGTTCTCGAGATATTACGATTTAAAAAAAAGGTTAAAAAAATTTTAACCTCAAATATCTCCGAAATTTATGGACCAATCATTTTGCCCAACGAACTTAGCCGAGAGCTATACAAAATCTACCTCTACGGGGAATTTTGAAGCGATTAAGTCAATTTTACTCCAGTTATCGAGCGACAACGAAAACTAATTTTTTTCATTTTTCAATTTTTTTCTCAAAAACTAACCAAAAGAATTGATCGACATTTTTACAGATTATAGCTATTTATATTCTGCATTATCATGATTTTTCTCCAAAAAATTGACCGTTTAGATTGGGAGTTATGATCTTTTTTAAAAAAAAAACAAGTTTTTGTTAATAACAAAAGAACCATGATAGCTAGAGAATTTTTTTTTTTTTAAATATAGGTTCTTTATGCTCTTTCGAATGCTAACCACCCGGCTCAAAAATTTAAATCAAATCATTAAAAAAAATCTAAAATAATTTTTTCGAAAATCAAAAATTCGACATAAAACAAAAATGAATCGGTGAATCATAAAAAATAATTTTCTTCCCGAATTCGGAATAAAAAAACAACAAAAAATGAGCCCCACCCGGTTAAAATCGACCGCGTGGGTCCGGAGATAAAGCGGTATACGTACACACACACACACACACACACACACACATCCATACAGACATTTTCTAAAATCATGTGATACAAACTTCTAACACCTTTAATCATGTTTCTAGAGAAATTTAACGAAACTTAAAATTTTACTATTACAAAGCTTCCTCTAGGAGGAAGCAAAAAATATTCGATGGATTTTTATAGGACGGGGCCTAAATTACTTGAAATTTATGTAGTTATGGCCCAAAGATTTGGAAATAAGAAAAATATTTTATTAAATAATTTTAAAATGCTAAAAATGACAAAAAATCACAAAAACTCTTAAAATTAAGCAATTATAAGTGGTTTTTAGTATTTTTAAATTATTTAATAAAATATTTTTCATATTTCCAACTCTTTCGGCCATAACTACATAAATTTCAAGTAATTTAGGCCCCGTCCCATGAAAATCCATCGAATACTTTTTTCAAAAAGTTACACCAATGCCAAAAAATTGAAAAGTCTATATCTCTGCAGAGTAAAACAGGGCTACAGATTATATCTAGCAGGCCATTTTATCAGAAATAGTGTATATTTATAGTACATATCTGTGACTTCCCGAAAAAACCACGTAAGTGACGTGTTTTTCAAAATAGGTTTTATGCCTTATTTCTTATTTTCGAACAGTCACGTAATCGTGACAGAAATTATGAAAGTGCACTCGTCTTGAATGAACACTAAGAAAAACGCTTTACCTCAATTTTTTTAACATTTTCCCGGAATAACCACGTATCTCCATTTTTTAAGAATAACTTCCGGAAAAACGACATAACTCCATATTTCTTTTTTAGAATAATTCCCGAAAAAACAATGTAACTCCACTTTTTTTCATCCAATATCCTGCTAAAACGGTACAACTCCACTTTTCCAATAAGAAAGTATTAGAAAGAGTACACACATTTGCCCCTATAAACTTCTGTGAGCGATAGTTCATACTTATCATCTACACTTGCCCAAAAAACAATATAATTGCTATTGAGATCGGAAAACTCACGTAACTCCACTGAAATTTTTCTCTATTCCCGTAATAACCACGTAAGTGAAAGTCGTTTTTTAAGACATGAACGCTATTTGGTCTAGTTACTATGGTAAAAAATATGTTATTTAGATTAGTATTCATTAGTATTCATAGATGCAGTGTTGCATTCGATCTCATTTGTCTTGATTTAAGGGGTTATATCTGGTTGGAATTTTTTTTTTTTCCATTTTTTTTTTATTGGCTTAAAGTATGGTAAAACATCCCTAGATTTATGATCAATAATGTCCAAACATGAAAGAAACTCAGACAAATTTTAAAAATCAATTTTTCCAAAGCAATTCTGAGGTGAAAAATGAAGAAATTTCGTCTATTTCGTTGACGGTGCATTTTTGAATCTCGCGGTCATATATATGCTTATATATATTTCGGCGAGAAAAAAGCTGGAGGACGAAAATACGACCTTAGAAGGACAATTATATGGTGCTGGGATAGCAGAGTAAAGGTAAAAAAATTATTACGGCCCTCATTACGATTTCACAAAATTATAAAGTTTTCAAATTTCAAGTGCGTTTACTCAAAACCAAGTTTTCAAAATCGGCACGCAGTAAAACTCGATGAGTTTTCATCCGATTGATTTGAAATTTTAACTGTAGCTTCTTCATTAGATTATCTGTTTAAGTACACACGATTTCAACGATCGATAAACAATTAAAAAAGTTATAAACAATTTAAGTCGATTTTTTTCGTCGAAAACGCAACTTTTTGTTTGAACAACCGCCATTTTGCGAAAAAAATTCCTAAAAATATAATCGTGTGTACTTCAACCGCAAAACTCATGTATATATGAAAAAAATTTGTTTATTGTTCCAGATGGTGATCCAGAGGACTTCTACTGCGTGCCGCAGAGATACTTTTTCAAATACTGCTTTACATTTATTGACAAATAGCCGCCATTTTGTAAATTTTCACCAATAAAAAAATTTTTTTATATTCCCAAAAAAGAGTTGCTTAACCGATTCATATATTATTTATTTATGCTAATTTAAAAACGAGCTCAAAAAAAATATGAAAAAAGGCCTTTTTTTTTTGAGCTCCAACCAGATATAACCCCTTAAAACAGCGATGCGAAACTAAAAATTCGATTTATTCGAAATAATGAAAAGTGGAAATAAGTGGTTATTCCTGGAAGCCACAGACATATTATATATTGTTTAAACTACATTTTTGTTTTTTCAGCTGATTTTAGCCTCAAAAGCCACTAGGTGTAAGACCCCCTTAAATTTAAGCATTGATTTGTTTAAAGATATTTATTCCTCAGAAAGTTATAAGCAACCAAAGACAGTGTAAGAAAATGGTTAAAAATATCACCCATGAAAAAACCGCTGCTAACTGCTTTAGCAGAATGCTTTCTCAAAGAGATTGATAAATTACATCAAATAATTTTTTTAAATGTATATTTTAATATAAAATTTCATTCTTCTGCATATAACTAACTTAGTGATTTTTAATGTTTTTGTATCTGAAGGTTTATGTAACTCATCCCGCGTTGACGCAATTTATACAGATTTTTCAGAAAGGCGTGTTTGAATGTGACTCAAGTTTTTCTAATGTTAATGAGAAAATCGAAAATACAAACTTGCCTAGAGCTTACGGTCTAACTAAGATACACAAAAAAGATCTCCCGGTCCGCATTATCGTTTCAGCGATCAATAGTCCGACTTATAAATTAGATAAAGCCCTAACTTCATTTCTTTCAAAATACATTCCGAAACCAACCTCTAACATAAATAATAGCAATGAACTTAAGCTTTTATTGGACAATCTCATTATTCCACAGGATTACCGCTGCGTTTCATTCGATGTAGTTTCCCTTTTTACGAACCTTTCAAAAACTATCATTCTTAAAGCTTTAGGAAAAAAGTGGCCATATTTTGGCAACCTACTACCTATAAGCAGGAAAGAGTTTCTTAAAGGTGTAGAACTGTTACTCGATTCCACGTTTTTTACGTTCAATGGAGAATTTTACCAGCAGATTATGGGTGCCTCTATGGGTTTTTGTTCTAGCTCCCTTTTTGCAGACGTAGTCTTGGAATTTCTTGAAGATAAATGCTTAGGTTCACTAAAAAATTCGATTATTTTATATAAACGGTATGTCGATGATTGCTTCTTAATTATTAAAAAAGACTTGATTAGAAAAACTTTAGACACTTTTAATTCATTTGATCCGTTTTTGCAATTCACTGTTGAATTAGAAGCAGAAAATAGCATTAGCTTTTTAGATCTAAAAATCATCAGAGAAAATAACGACATCGCAAAAACAAATTGGTACAGAAAACCGACTGCCTCCGGAAGATACATAAACTATTTCTCTCATCACCCTACCCACCAAAAAATTGCAGTTATCTATGGTTTAGTCGACAAAGCAATTAAAATTTCACATATCTCTTTCCATAAAGATAATTTAAAAATAATAAAATCCTTTCTTATTCACAACGACTATCCTCCTACATTCATTGAAAAATATATTAAAAAATGTCTGCACTCTTATAATAATAGTCAATTCTTAAATTATAATAAACAAGATTACCGCAATAAGACCTTAGTCATTCCATACATAAAAGAGATAAATAAAAAATTATGCAGCACTATGAAAGATGTCAAAAACCTACAAACAATCAGTAAAAATATAAATAAGCTTAAATTTACTAGACTCGGAAAAGATAAACTAGATCCGCTCGAAACTGCATCTGTCGTTTATAAAATAAACTGCAAAGATTGCGATGCCTCTTACGTAGGCACCTCAAAAAGGAAGTTAAACAGACGTGTATACGAACACAAATACGCGGTCTCAAAATCGTTAACGACCTCCGCACTCTCAGAGCACGTTCAAAAAACTGGACATAAAATAGATTTTAAGAATACACACATAATAGACACCGAAACAAACTTCCGTAAACGCACTTTTTCAGAAATGTTGCACATACACTCGCAAAATAACAGCCTAAATCGAATGGACGACACTAAGAATCTCAAGTACATTTATAAAAAATCCGTTGGAACAACCAATAGATACTTCTGCAATAACGAAAATAACAATAAACGCTGTTAGTCGTACGATCTCCAGTACGCTACTTGCGTAATTAACGTCCCCCCTGTAGGTATATAAACCCCGGAAATTTCGCATTTCTTTCAATGTCGAAAAATGGGACTCCAGAGTGCAGGATGGGTAAGAGCTCTAGCTGTTTATTGTTATATTCGTATAGAATTTTAATTTTCGTTAACTTAAAATCAAATTTTCAAACTCGAATTCTTTTCAAAATGTTCTAGTTAAATAAAATCCGCTCACAGACGTTGCACTATGTGCTATATCATTACTTGATCGACGTCACCTATGTTTGTCTACGAACCATGGTGTAAACTTTCGTTAATTTATTAGGTCAGTAAAATGCCAAAAAAAGTGTTAATGGGTTCTTTTGCTTAAAATATTCTGTATATATGTTTTAACTATGTATTTTTTTCCCTTCTTAGCCCTGATGAAGGTATTAATATTAGTACCGAAACGTCGACAAATAAACGAAGTTTTAAATGAATTTTTCTTGGTTCCTCGTTGATCGTTTTATTGCAACCTCCTTCAATATTTCATTTTTAATAAGCTTGAAACTGTGCCAATTGCTCGGTCGATAATGGTAGGACTATGGCACCCCGTTAATAAATTGTGTTTCAATTGGTGATTTGTTTACCGAACGTGAACTCGCGTACAATTTACGTCATTTCAAACCATTATGTGAACAAACCTGTAGCTCGAATACCGGTTTTTACTCTACAAGCGATATTCAAACGCGCTTCGCGCGTACTTTCCTGTTTTTGAGGTCATGTATGCTATCTTCATTACGTTTTACTTTTAACTTATTTAAGTATTTTTTCAAAGTCAGAACTTAATCATTTTTATACTACTCTAAATGTAAAAATTCCATTAAAAAATTCAAACATTAAATTTCAAACAGTAAATTTCTCGCGCCTTCTTCTTATCGATGAATCAAAATCAAGCCTTTAGGTGCTTCAATATGGCCGCTCATCACTTTTTTAAGAAGGGACTATTAATCGTTTAAAACGCTCATGGAACACCCTCCCTTCTCACATTACAGCGATTCTTAATATTTCGCTCTTTAAGAGTGCCGTCCGATCTCTCTCTATTAAATATTAAAATATTATATATTTATTACTTTATGACAAGCAAGTTTGTAATCCAACCTCCTGTATTTATCTTTTATCTTTTGTACAAAGGGTTTTAGCCCGTCTAATAAATAAATAAATAAATAAATAAATAAATAAATAAATAAATAAATAAATAAATAAATAAATAAATATCTGATTTTCCATAAATACAATTATTCAAAATAATCAAGAAAATTATATTTAAAATAGTTACGTAGTAATTATTAAATTAATCAAAAAGTTTAAGATATTATCACATGCTATTTATTGAATTTATAAATTAATTGCATTTCCTCGAAATTTCTTCGGTATTTTCTTCAAAAACCTGTTACTCGGCGTTTGCTTCAAAACCCCGCCAACTCAGCGAAGACTTCGAAAATCCAACAACTCATAGAGTGGTTTCAAAAACCATATAACTCGGCGAATGTTTCAAATATCCTCTAACTCAACCGCGATTTTATGTCTTTAATTTTGTAGTGGTAGCTCTAGGATGTTGTCGAAAATAGTTATTTTCGATACAAGTGTGCGAAGTGGGTCATTCTCGCACGGGTGTAGTTAGTCGCCCGAGCGAAGCGAGGGTTACAAAAACACCCGTGCAATGATGACCCTTTTCGGTCACGCGTATCGAACTCTATTTTTTTTAACGGAGTGTGTGAAACTAGCCTTGTTGTTTGTTTTGCCTGCGCGAAGTAGCTGTTTCTCGCACGGCGTGCGCGAAAGTAAATTGATCTGCGCATGCGCGACTTTCGCGCATGCCGTGTGTAAAAAAATTATTTTTTTTAACGGAGTGTGCGAAACTCACCTTCTCGTGCTTGTTTTGCGTGCGCGAAGTAGCTGTTTTACACATGGCATGCGCGAAAGTCGCGCATGCGCAGATCAATTTACTTTCGCGTACGCCGTGCGAGAAACAGCTACTTCGCGCAGGCAAAACAAACAACAAGGCTAGTTTCAAACACTCCGTTAAAAAAAAAAGAGTTCGATACACGTGACCAAAAAGGGTCATCATTGCACGGGTGTTTTTGTCACCCTCGCTTCGCTCGGGCGACAAACTACACCCGTGCGAGAATGACCCACTTCACACACTTGGATCGAAAATAACTATTTTCCATATTTTTCTTTATTTTTTTTAATCGACTTAATAATATCCGATCTGGCCGAAAAAAATATGGGTAGATAGGAAATTTCAAGACCTTTTCGAAAATGGGCCTACATCCAACCGATATCCAAGCCCAGAGTAAAAAAAAATTATTTTCGATTTTTCGATATTTTTCTTTATTTCTTTTAATCGACTTAATAATATCCGATCTGGCCGAAAAAAATATGGGTAGATAGGAAATTTCAAGACCTTTCCGAAAATGGGCCTACATCCAACCGATATCCAAGCCCAGAGTAAAAAAAAATTATTTTCGATTTTTCGATATTTTTCTTTATTTCTTTTAATCGACCTAATAATATCCGATCGGGCCGAAAAAAATATGGGTAGATAGGAAATTTCAAGACCTTTGAGAAAATGGGCCAACTTCCGACCGATATCTAAACCCAGAGCAAAAAAAAAAATATTTTCGATTTTTTCATATTTTTCTTTATTTTTTTTAACCGGCTTAATAATATCCGATTCGGCCAACAAAAATATAGATTGATAGGTAATTTCAAGACCTTTCAGAAAATGGGCCCAATTGCCACCGATATCCAAACCCAGAGCCGAAAAAAATTATTTTCGATTTTTCGATATTTTTCTTTATTTTTTTTAAACGACTTAATATTATCCGATCAGGCGGACAAAAATATAGATTGATAGGTAATTTCAAGGTCTTTCAGAAAATGAACCTACATCCCACCGATATCCAAATTCGGCGACGAAAGAAAAAAATTTCGATTTTTCGATATTTTGTTTTATTTTTTTTAACCGACTTAATATTATCCGATCAACTATATAATTGAACTTGCACAACTTCAAAATAAGCTTTAAATACCTGCCAAAGATAAACTTGATATCTCTGGCCAGTTTCGAGTTATGCTGCGGACAAATTTATAACACACACACACACACACATACACACATACACACAGATATTTTCTAGAAAATTCATATCTCTACTCAGGGAACTCAGAAATATCGAAAATCACCGAAATCTCGAGGTCGAAAAATTTCACCCTTACTAAGCTTTCTCTTTGAGAAAGCAAAATTAGAAAATTTCTTACTCTGTCTTTGATGTCTTATAGCTTTCTAAGCAATCAATATTTTTAAACGAATCAAAGCCTAAATTAAAGCTTTGTCTGGCTACTTTCTGTTTATTTTTGTATGATTATACTAGCAATTTTAGCTATTATCGACTTATTTAGGTCTCCCACGTGGACACCTATTTTCCGGCGTTGAAAAGTTCCCCTTGTACACATGGATTTTCGATATTATGTGCCACTGTTTTATCAGAATATCGCAGGTACTACTTTTTTATAAAATTTAAAGTGTTTAATCAAATAAAAAAATATATTAATAATCCATAGTTGAAGTCACTCGTTTTCAAACAAAAAAATACCGCTACAAATTCATTGGCACGTGGCTTCCTCAAGCTTAATTTACCGATTTCTTTAAATGATTTTTTATGCTAAAATTTAAAATTATCACACCAAATTATGACACAACTCTAATTACATTCATTTATTAAGATTAAAAAGTATTAATTGTTAAATTATGTATAAAATATGAATAAAATAAGAGGTGTGATTTAATTTTCAAATTATGCATAAAAAATGAATAAAATAATTTATTTATTCTAATTATTTATTTTTATTCATTATCATTATACGAGTAGATTTGCCTTTTACAATACTGTATAATTACAAAATCTATGAAGATGACAAAGTATCAAAGTGAAGTACGATTTAATAGATGGTGGTTAAGGATCGAAATACTGACTTGAAACGTGTAAAGATTTGGATGCTAGTAATATTATTTGGCAAAAGATTCCAGTTTCTTATCAAACGGTTAACTGTGAAGTAGAATCTAAAGTTACAATGCGCTGTGATTTCACTCAAGGCTCTATGATTGCATAAATTGTAGTAAATACTGCGTTCAGTGAATAGACGTAGTAACTCAGGGCACTATACGACATTGTGAGTAATTTTAGACGTTAATAGACAATCGTGGAAGTGATGAAGTGAAGTAATGGTCTTCCGCGTAGAAAAGTTAGAATGTACAACATATTTCCCATAGTATGGGCAAGCTATGGGCGAAATGAGTAGGTAAGCTAGGAGAGTTCTGCCCCACTCTTATACATGGGCAGTATATCTATATATAGTATTTCCCCTAGACACCACTGCGCATGCGCGTACTTTCCCGCGTTGGATTCAAATATCTGCGCACACTGATTTCTGTAATTTGAGACGGTCTTGTTGGGATAGTATATCTATAGTTTTCCCCCAGATACTACTGCACGTACCCCCTACCCGCGACACTCTCGTGTGATTATCTCGTTCTCTCGTGTAAGATATACATGAGCACTATATATGTGTGTATGTGTGTGTGTGTGTGTGTGTGTATCCCCTAGACCAACCACAAATTTCCCTAGAACATTTTAGTCCTCGAAATTTCCCTAGGCTAACCCCCATTGGTGTACGCAAGGTACTATATACATAATAATTCCCATGAATTTTTGCACGATTTATGTATGCAGGTACTATATCTATATATATAATATTACCTCCTAAAGTATTCGCATAAAGAATAGCATACTACATTGAATTATTTGAGACGGTCTTGTTGGGATAATATATCTATATATAGTTTTCCCCCAGATACTGCTGCACGTACCCCCTACCCGCGACACCCTAGTGTGATTCACATTATCTCATTCTCTCGTGTAAGATATACATGAGCACTATGTGTGTGTGTGTGTGTGTGTGTGTGTGTGTGTGTGTGTGTGTGTGTGTGTGTGTGTAGTAATATAGAATTTATTTATCAATTGAAGGAAACAGTGATATAGAATATTCATGAAGTTTATTAAACATGATTTTTACAGTTTTTCATATTATATTAGCATTAGATTGAATATAAGTGATATATAAGATAACTTCTTTTATTTATAAACCAACATTTACAATCAATCTTCATTAATTTCAATAGTTTTATAGTGCCCCCAAGGTAAAGTATCTGTTTCCCCAGGTATTAAGTATCGCTTATCATCGTAGGGACTTAAAGCTAACTTTTTTTGTCTTACAGTTTGTACTACATGTGCTTTAGATTGTATTATACACTGCTCTCTGTGTTGTGTTGACAAATTTAATAAACAATCAACATAGTCATCAAAAGTAATGGTTCTATCAACAACTCCAGTTTTAACACCTTTAACTTTTTTAATATGATCTTGGCCATTTACACGAATACTATACATTTTACTACGTAACCCAACGAACTCTGTCATAATTTGGCCATTACATTCATCTTTCATTAGGCCTACAACTTTCTTATTGACTTGAGGAATTCCAAAAATGTTATCAACTGGGTAGTCAGAAGTATCAAAATTTGAAATGTCACGTTTTATCACTTTATATATATCTTCATCATTTATTTCATATATTAAACTATCAGTATCGGTATACAACAGTTTGCAGCGATCCTCGAATTGCTTCTTCATGTAGTTGTAGTGAAAATCATATACCAAAGTCTTTGATAAATCCAATACACAAAGACCTACATAAATTGGCTTATTCATGTATACTTCTGTCTTCTCTAATTCTATGAGAACAAGGTTTTCATCAATGATTGTACGGCTATGGAATTCTGGTCGTGCAATAAGAGCTTCTGCTCCATATCGACCTTCCCATTTGGTCAGTAATTTAACATTAACTCTTTTTCTTATATTTTCCATAGTCTTTCCGAAAACAGCATTGTTCATTAATTTGTAGAGATTTTTCTCAAAGTCATTTTTAGCTCCTTGTCTCATTTTACTATTTAGATCGATATATTCTTTTAGCCAGGGTCTTTGATTAAATTTCATTACTCTGTGAATTTTTGTTAGTTTTAATCCATTTGTAAGAGCTTGCTTTAAGTTACGATAATGAAGTACATATCGCAATTTTGTTTCAACAGTTGTAAGCAATTTAGCTTGTGAGGAGCCTGGTGGCTTCTTATGCTCTGCACAAAATGGTAAATCTTTGTGTACATCATGTAAATTTTCTGGATATTCCAAATCAACTTCAAGTATATAGCCTATTGGAGCATCATCTGGAATATTGAAATTTATATGCTCTATATCTTCAATCCATTGAAAGCCGCCATATGGTAAAGACTGTTGCATAGCCCAACCATAAAGATTGTTTACATCGAAATACATGAGGTGCTTAGAGTTTTTATCTACATCATAGTCACTACCCATGTATTTGTTATTAGCTCGGGCATAACGATTTGAACACTGACTTATTCCACCTCGTATTCCACGCTCAATAAACATAAGTTGATCAATATCAGTGAGCAACTCAAGCTGTATATTTGTATACTTCAACATGGCATCCCAAGTTAGGCCTGGAGTTGTATAATAGTGTGCTGGATCTAAGCCATAGGCTTTAAGACAGCTGTTGCGAAAATTTTCAAACACCTCTGCCAAGAGTAGTACATCGGTTTTTAAGTACAAGTCTGCATATTCACCTAAATTTGTTATATTAAATGCTATCCAAACATTTTTGGCATGTTCATAATCTTCATCAGATATGTGACTGCTATTTAATTTGCTATAAAAGTCATCTTTCGTTGGCAGTCTTGAAACTTCAAGTTTTTCTTTAGAGTCTAGATAATCATAAGGAAAGACACCCTTTCTTCTCAACAGTTGAAATTTTTCTTCAGTTAATACTTCATCTTTAGAGAACTCTTGCCGCAAAATTCTAAGTTCCTCGAGGTATGATGATAGTTTATCCAGCGATGATGCCATGAATCGGTAGGAGTCAATAAATCTAAAGTTTATGTCACTTCCTTCGATGTGCTTGGTAAATGAGATGAAACGTTCTTTATTTAACGGTAAAAGATTAACCCGACCAGGAAAACCTTGAGCAATAGCCTTGATGAGAAAGTGGGAGTCATAGCCAGTTAAATTGTGGAATATAACCGGAATACTGCATGACTCTTGGTAATTGAGGTTACATTTTTCATGCGCTGCTCCTCGATATCTGAAACATATAACAATAATAAATTAAAGTAATATGTTTAAGTAATGAGGATGCATATTTAACCTTACCTTCCAGCCAGATGACAGTGATCTCGAACACGCTCCTCGCCCAAGGGTTTCTCACAAATATGACAAGTTTTTGTGCATTGGAATGCTTGTTCTTGTTCCAATGTTAACATTTCCATAGGTATTGCACATTCTAAGGCAGTCTCTACATTCTCAGCTAAAACTTGCAATTCCCTTGCAAACCATTCAGCAGGGCTCGGTCCTCTGTAGCTACGGTAATATGATAGAGAGTTATCATAGCTACATTTTAAGTAGTACCCCACACTGAATGCCTCATGCTTTTGATAAGCGTTCCCAACTTGTATAGGTTTCAAGAGACACTCAAAATCTGCATAAATGACAAATGGTACTTTCTCTTTATTATTATAATTTTTAAATTGTAAAATTTGGTCTCTTGGTGTAGGTAAGTTCACTCTACACTTATTGATTTGCGCACAATCTTGTTCATGATATTCTAATTTAGAGATATCTCTAAAGTAATGTAGGCATCTATCACATAAATATTTTCGGCCATTACGTTTTGAAAGTTGTGAAGATACCAAGCGAGATAAGTCTTTGATCCAAACATAATGAGATATAACTATAGTATCTTCCTCCAGCTCTTCTTCTTCATCCTCATCCTCATAATTATTTTGTATCAGAAGAAGGTTTACATGTGTTTCCTTCTTAAATGTTGTTATATGCAGTGGCGCAACTTTAAATTTTCCACTACACTTTTTTAAAATGTAAATATTCGTCGAGAGATTATTTTGTTTTTCAAACTTTGGAATTTGTTTTGGTCTTACAGGAAATTCTATTCCTGTAAAATTTAATTCGTTCTCATATTGCTTATATTCTTTCACTCGATCTGAATGGTGCACAGAATGCAAGGCCGATAGTATTGCCCATTTGAAACATGCATTGTCTTCATTTTGCACATTAACACATGCTTTTTTTCCTTTTTATAAAATCTGGTAAGTCAATGTAATAACTTCCATGAATTGGATTAAATTTATTTATATGTACACTCAAGTTAAGAATTGTATGAAGCGACCATCCTGAATCTCGCTCTTCAAATTCTTCCATATCTCTTAATATGGGCTGTTTAACGTTTGTTGTAAACCATTGTTTTAAATCTGTTGTTTGCGAAATCGATTCAGCTTTCGTATTAAAATATTTCATTTCAATTATTTCTTCATCAGCTTTCGTTATCACATATTCAGATGCCAGCACTGTATATACTTTAAGATTATTTTCTTTCTTCAATGCATTTATAATTCGAATTTTAAACAATCTCTCAGCATCTTTCATAAATCCAGTAGCGTCTAAGTTCTTTAAGTTTGTAATAACACCCGATCTGATTCGTTCATTAAATGCACATTTAAGATCTTGCCATTTTACTCTGTCTAGTAATCTTTTGCGTAAACCCTCTCCTCCTTTTAGTAAACTTTTTAGTTTCAATTGATGAGATTTCAATAATCCAATCGTAGATAAGTATTTTTGTTTCTCTGGAACTGTAGCTTCAACTTTTCGCAATAATTTGCTCAAAAAATTTGATATTTTGTGTTGTATATTTTATCAATTTTGGAATCTCGCTTTTATCAATTTTACCACTTTGTAGCAGTTGCATAACTTCTCGCGTACGCTCAACGATTTTTTACACTCGTAAGCAGACATGTTGATTTTTCTAAGAACAGTTGTCAACTATTCGAAAACGCGTTGTGTGCGCTCTTTTATACTTTTTACTAGTGTTAATTTGCCTCTCTTCGCTGCTTCTCGATTTCTGTTGGGTTTCGAGATCGATTCGAGATTTCGAGATACCTCGCAAAACCGAACGAATATCGATCGCTTAAGGAAATTCAATAATAATGATAATAACCCCTGAAAGAGATTCTCTTTTACACTGAAAGAATTGCAGCAGCTACGTCGTATTTATAGGGTCTGTATGACGCAAAAATTGATTGGAATCTCTGATAATCTCGTTCTAGAACCTTACAGAAATAAACTGTTTACAAGACCCCTTTTAATTTGATATCCTTTGCATACATTCAAGAGACACAACCTGCAAAATTCTAAGAAGTGCGTTATACCCTTTGATATACCGCAAACAATGCTTAAATACAGAAGAGTTGTTGACAGGAAACGGCTGTAATTTGATACCTCTTCAATATGCTACACTTATTTATCATATAGAATTCTTCGCAATATTTCTTTTAACTTGATACCCATACACTTGTTATCTACAAGTCAAAGCATTGGAACGTTTACCCTTTGATATACCGCAAAAATTCTTTAAGCAAAGACTTGTTGACAATAAAAGGTTGTAATGTAATACCTCTTCGGTATATTGTTATTGTTCCAAAATTCCAGGAACTATTAATAAAATTAATATAAATTTAGTAATATAATAAGAAGTTTGGATGAGGGGATTATAATTTCGAAGAATTAAGTTTATTATGTATTGTATGAATTTCATTGTAAATTAAAGTATTAAGTAGCTAATAAGAAAGTGCGCCTTCTTACAAATGCACAAATTATTAAATTTCATTTATATATCTCAAAATTGTATGCGAAATCTCAGCAATAAACTCGTGCTCAAATAAAGAAATCCTATACCTCGCGAACGGCTTGAGATATCGAAAAAATAAGCGAATTTTGATTCTCTCACGAGAAGCGATTATAAGGGCTGTCAATTCATTGGTATTGTCGTATAAAACTTTTATTAATAATTTAAACATTTTTAATTCTGTAAGTAAGCCGAAAGAGTGTGAATAAGGAGAGCGCAATTGAAATACTCCCGAGTTCCAAGAATCACGCCGTGCGAATATCGGAACAAAGAGGAGGTGCGATAGATAACGCATTGCATGCATGTGGACATCAATATACGTTCGTTAGAAGGAGAATTTTTAATAGGCAAAATATTACACCATGTGTGTGTGTGTGTGCGTGTGTGTGTATGTGAAAAAGAATGTATCATCATCTTAATACACAATAACTTCTAACGCACACACACACATGGTGTAATATTTTGCCTATTAAAAATTCTCCTTCTAACGAACGTATATTGATGTCCACATGCATGCAATGCGTTATCTATCGCACCTCCTCTTTGTTCCGATATTCGCACGGCGTGATTCTTGGAACTCGGGAGTATTTCAATTGCGCTCTCCTTATTCACACTCTTTCGGCTTACTTACAGAATTAAAAATGTTTAAATTATTAATAAAAGTTTTATACGACAATACCAATGAATTGACAGCCCTTATAATCGCTTCTCGTGAGAGAATCAAAATTCGCTTATTTTTTCGATATCTCAAGCCGTTCGCGAGGTATAGGATTTCTTTATTTGAGCACGAGTTTATTGCTGAGATTTCGCATACAATTTTGAGATATATAAATGAAATTTAATAATTTGTGCATTTGTAAGAAGGCGCACTTTCTTATTAGCTACTTAATACTTTAATTTACAATGAAATTCATACAATACATAATAAACTTAATTCTTCGAAATTATAATCCCCTCATCCAAACTTCTTATTATATTACTAAATTTATATTAATTTTATTAATAGTTCCTGGAATTTTGGAACAATAACAATATACCGAAGAGGTATTACATTACAACCTTTTATTGTCAACAAGTCTTTGCTTAAAGAATTTTTGCGGTATATCAAAGGGTAAACGTTCCAATGCTTTGACTTGTAGATAACAAGTGTATGGGTATCAAGTTAAAAGAAATATTGCGAAGAATTCTATATGATAAATAAGTGTGGCATATTGAAGAGGTATCAAATTACAGCCGTTTCCTGTCAACAACTCTTCTGTATTTAAGCATTGTTTGCGGTATATCAAAGGGTATAACGGACTTCTTAGAATTTTGCAGGTTGTGTCTCTTGAATGTATGCAAAGGATATCAAATTAAAAGGGGGTCTTGTAAACAGTTTATTTCTGTAAGGTTCTAGAACGAGATTATCAGAGATTCCAATCAATTTTTGCGTCATACAGACCCTATAAATACGACGTAGCTGCTGCAATTCTTTCAGTGTAAAAGAGAATCTCTTTCAGGGTTATTATCATTATTCTTGAATTTCCTTATGCGACAGATCTTCGTTCGGTTTTGCGAGGTATCTCGAAATCTCGAATCGATCTCGAAACCCAACAGAAATCGAGAAGCAGCGAAGAGAGGCAAATTAACACTAGTAAAAAGTATAAAAGAGCGCACACAACGCGTTTTCGAATAGTTGACAACTGTTCTTAGAAAAATCAACATGTCTGCTTACGAGTGTAAAAAATCGTTGAGCGTACGCGAGAAGTTATGCAACTGCTACAAAGTGGTAAAATTGATAAAAGCGAGATTCCAAAATTGATAAAATATACAACACAAAATATCAAATTTTTGAGCAAATTATTGCGAAAAGTTGAAGCTACAGTTCCAGAGAAACAAAAATACTTATCTACGATTGGATTATTGAAATCTCATCAATTGAAACTAAAAAGTTTACTAAAAGGAGGAGAGGGTTTACGCAAAAGATTACTAGACAGAGTAAAATGGCAAGATCTTAAATGTGCATTTAATGAACGAATCAGATCGGGTGTTATTACAAACTTAAAGAACTTAGACGCTACTGGATTTATGAAAGATGCTGAGAGATTGTTTAAAATTCGAATTATAAATGCATTGAAGAAAGAAAATAATCTTAAAGTATATACAGTGCTGGCATCTGAATATGTGATAACGAAAGCTGATGAAGAAATAATTGAAATGAAATATTTTAATACGAAAGCTGAATCGATTTCGCAAACAACAGATTTAAAACAATGGTTTACAACAAACGTTAAACAGCCCATATTAAGAGATATGGAAGAATTTGAAGAGCGAGATTCAGGATGGTCGCTTCATACAATTCTTAACTTGAGTGTACATATAAATAAATTTAATCCAATTCATGGAAGTTATTACATTGACTTACCAGATTTTATAAAAAGGAAAAAAGCATGTGTTAATGTGCAAAATGAAGACAATGCATGTTTCAAATGGGCAATACTATCGGCCTTGCATTCTGTGCACCATTCAGATCGAGTGAAAGAATATAAGCAATATGAGAACGAATTAAATTTTACAGGAATAGAATTTCCTGTAAGACCAAAACAAATTCCAAAGTTTGAAAAACAAAATAATCTCTCGACGAATATTTACATTTTAAAAAGTGTAGTGGAAAATTTAAAGTTGCGCCACTGCATATAACAACATTTAAGAAGGAAACACATGTAAACCTTCTTCTGATACAAAATAATTATGAGGATGAGGATGAAGAAGAAGAGCTGGAGGAAGATACTATAGTTATATCTCATTATGTTTGGATCAAAGACTTATCTCGCTTGGTATCTTCACAACTTTCAAAACGTAATGGCCGAAAATATTTATGTGATAGATGCCTACATTACTTTAGAGATATCTCTAAATTAGAATATCATGAACAAGATTGTGCGCAAATCAATAAGTGTAGAGTGAACTTACCTACACCAAGAGACCAAATTTTACAATTTAAAAATTATAATAATAAAGAGAAAGTACCATTTGTCATTTATGCAGATTTTGAGTGTCTCTTGAAACCTATACAAGTTGGGAACGCTTATCAAAAGCATGAGGCATTCAGTGTGGGGTACTACTTAAAATGTAGCTATGATAACTCTCTATCATATTACCGTAGCTACAGAGGACCGAGCCCTGCTGAATGGTTTGCAAGGGAATTGCAAGTTTTAGCTGAGAATGTAGAGACTGCCTTAGAATGTGCAATACCTATGGAAATGTTAACATTGGAACAAGAACAAGCATTCCAATGCACAAAAACTTGTCATATTTGTGAGAAACCCTTGGGCGAGGAGCGTGTTCGAGATCACTGTCATCTGACTGGAAGGTAAGGTTAAATATGCATCCTCATTACTTAAACATATTACTTTAATTTATTATTGTTATATGTTTCAGATATCGAGGAGCAGCGCATGAAAAATGTAACCTCAATTACCAAGAGTCATGCAGTATTCCGGTTATATTCCACAATTTAACTGGCTATGACTCCCACTTTCTCATCAAGGCTATTGCTCAAGGTTTTCCTGGTCGGGTTAATCTTTTACCGTTAAATAAAGAACGTTTCATCTCATTTACCAAGCACATCGAAGGAAGTGACATAAACTTTAGATTTATTGACTCCTACCGATTCATGGCATCATCGCTGGATAAACTATCATCATACCTCGAGGAACTTAGAATTTTGCGGCAAGAGTTCTCTAAAGATGAAGTATTAACTGAAGAAAAATTTCAACTGTTGAGAAGAAAGGGTGTCTTTCCTTATGATTATCTAGACTCTAAAGAAAAACTTGAAGTTTCAAGACTGCCAACGAAAGATGACTTTTATAGCAAATTAAATAGCAGTCACATATCTGATGAAGATTATGAACATGCCAAAAATGTTTGGATAGCATTTAATATAACAAATTTAGGTGAATATGCAGACTTGTACTTAAAAACCGATGTACTACTCTTGGCAGAGGTGTTTGAAAATTTTCGCAACAGCTGTCTTAAAGCCTATGGCTTAGATCCAGCACACTATTATACAACTCCAGGCCTAACTTGGGATGCCATGTTGAAGTATACAAATATACAGCTTGAGTTGCTTGAGTTCACTGATATTGATCAACTTATGTTTATTGAGCGTGGAATACGAGGTGGAATAAGTCAGTGTTCAAATCGTTATGCCCGAGCTAATAACAAATACATGGGTAGTGACTATGATGTAGATAAAAACTCTAAGCACCTCATGTATTTCGATGTAAACAATCTTTATGGTTGGGCTATGCAACAGTCTTTACCATATGGCGGCTTTCAATGGATTGAAGATATAGAGCATATAAATTTCAATATTCCAGATGATGCTCCAATAGGCTATATACTTGAAGTTGATTTGGAATATCCAGAAAATTTACATGATGTACACAAAGATTTACCATTTTGTGCAGAGCATAAGAAGCCACCAGGCTCCTCACAAGCTAAATTGCTTACAACTGTTGAAACAAAATTGCGATATGTACTTCATTATCGTAACTTAAAGCAAGCTCTTACAAATGGATTAAAACTAACAAAAATTCACAGAGTAATGAAATTTAATCAAAGACCCTGGCTAAAAGAATATATCGATCTAAATAGTAAAATGAGACAAAGAGCTAAAAATGACTTTGAGAAAAATCTCTACAAATTAATGAACAATGCTGTTTTCGGAAAGACTATGGAAAATATAAGAAAAAGAGTTAATGTTAAATTACTGACCAAATGGGAAGGTCGATATGGAGCAGAAGCTCTTATTGCACGACCAGAATTCCATAGCCGTACAATCATTGATGAAAACCTTGTTCTCATAGAATTAGAGAAGACAGAAGTATACATGAATAAGCCAATTTATGTAGGTCTTTGTGTAT
This sequence comes from Torymus aiolomorphi, assembly GCA_036365515.1. NCBI lineage: Eukaryota > Metazoa > Arthropoda > Insecta > Hymenoptera > Torymidae > Torymus > Torymus aiolomorphi. The sequence goes on along the minus strand of CM070875.1, from coordinate 20,884,095 downwards.
TGGATTTATCAAAGACTTTGGTATATGATTTTCACTACAACTACATGAAGAAGCAATTCGAGGATCGCTGCAAACTGTTGTATACCGATACTGATAGTTTAATATATGAAATAAATGATGAAGATATATATAAAGTGATAAAACGTGACATTTCAAATTTTGATACTTCTGACTACCCAGTTGATAACATTTTTGGAATTCCTCAAGTCAATAAGAAAGTTGTAGGCCTAATGAAAGATGAATGTAATGGCCAAATTATGACAGAGTTCGTTGGGTTACGTAGTAAAATGTATAGTATTCGTGTAAATGGCCAAGATCATATTAAAAAAGTTAAAGGTGTTAAAACTGGAGTTGTTGATAGAACCATTACTTTTGATGACTATGTTGATTGTTTATTAAATTTGTCAACACAACACAGAGAGCAGTGTATAATACAATCTAAAGCACATGTAGTACAAACTGTAAGACAAAAAAAGTTAGCTTTAAGTCCCTACGATGATAAGCGATACTTAATACCTGGGGAAACAGATACTTTACCTTGGGGGCACTATAAAACTATTGAAATTAATGAAGATTGATTGTAAATGTTGGTTTATAAATAAAAGAAGTTATCTTATATATCACTTATATTCAATCTAATGCTAATATAATATGAAAAACTGTAAAAATCATGTTTAATAAACTTCATGAATATTCTATATCACTGTTTCCTTCAATTGATAAATAAATTCTATATTACTACACACACACACACACACACACACACACACACACACACACACACACACACACACACATAGTGCTCATGTATATCTTACACGAGAGAATGAGATAATGTGAATCACACTAGGGTGTCGCGGGTAGGGGGTACGTGCAGCAGTATCTGGGGGAAAACTATATATAGATATATTATCCCAACAAGACCGTCTCAAATAATTCAATGTAGTATGCTATTCTTTATGCGAATACTTTAGGAGGTAATATTATATATATAGATATAGTACCTGCATACATAAATCGTGCAAAAATTCATGGGAATTATTATGTATATAGTACCTTGCGTACACCAATGGGGGTTAGCCTAGGGAAATTTCGAGGACTAAAATGTTCTAGGGAAATTTGTGGTTGGTCTAGGGGATACACACACACACACACACACACACACACATACACACATATATAGTGCTCATGTATATCTTACACGAGAGAACGAGATAATCACACGAGAGTGTCGCGGGTAGGGGGTACGTGCAGTAGTATCTGGGGGAAAACTATAGATATACTATCCCAACAAGACCGTCTCAAATTACAGAAATCAGTGTGCGCAGATATTTGAATCCAACGCGGGAAAGTACGCGCATGCGCAGTGGTGTCTAGGGGAAATACTATATATAGATATACTGCCCATGTATAAGAGTGGGGCAGAACTCTCCTAGCTTACCTACTGAAATGTGAGCCATTGAAAGCCAGATCTGGGATACATGTGGAATCTATGTCGCCCTTGGTTCCTGGCTGATATGTAGCCCATGGTGTTGGCAAACTATGAGCAAATTATGGGCAACACGTGGGCCAGACATTACCCAGGTTTGGGAAAACCTTTCCTTAAATATCGGTAAAATGAATGTGAAGCATTGTCCGTATATTTTCATAAGAAAATTGTACATAATACGACACACACACACACACACACACACACACACACTCACACACACACACACACACACACACACACACACACACACACACACACTCACACACACACACACACACACACACACACACACACACACACACACACAGACACACACATACACTGAAGGAAAGTCGAATGGATTGATTTCGTAGATAATAAAATAGTTGAAAACATTTTGAAAGAAATTGAGCTGGATTTAATGCAAAGTAGGCGCTTTTCGCGTATGAATAGGGGAATAAATAGTATATTACGTAACTAGGGAGGTAAAAAGTTGGCCAGTACAGAGTAAGTATGTGTAAATTGCCAGCCAAGCGGGAGGTGAGGGTGCCAAACATGTGCTTTAGGCCCTCTTTATCCCCGTGTTGCGTATACTATTTTTCGCAACGACGAGCCGAAAATACTACATTTGCGATTTTGAGCTGGGAGCGGATGTGATGCTTATGGTACGGTGTTGAGAAAAAAATTTTTTAAGAAATTTTGTTGTATATAATTTATTCTTTTAAGGACATGGCCTGGTGCTGATACCTTCAGGAATAAAAAAAGTTATTCTTTTCCTATACATGTAATAATTGTATAATTGATTTCGTTTTTTTGCTTCCTCAAAGAGGAAGCTTTGTAACGGTGAAAAAAATTTTTGAAACAAAAAATATTCAAAAACATGTTTTAAGACTTTTGTCGCTAAAATCCGTTGTTTTTGATAAAAAAAAAGTTCGTGTCTGTATGTGTGCGTGCGTGCGTAAGTGGGTGCGTGCGCGCGCGCGTGTGTGTGTGTGTGTATGTGTGTGTGTACAAGCGATAACTTTCGAACCGATCGACCGATTTACATCGGAAAAGGCTTATTCTAGAGAATAGAGAGAGCATAACCTACTTTTTTATTTTACCGATTTTTTTTTTTTATAACCAAAAAACGTTTTACAATTTTTTGTTTTTTTGATTTTTTAATTTGTTTCAGCCAGTATTACTTAATAAACTAAATTTTTATTAAAAGGTCTTTAAATTACCTACAATTTCTTTTTTTTTTAATTTAAATTATCTCTAGCCTGTCATTTGTTATTAATGAAAATATGGTTTATATTTCTTTAATTAATATCTCAAAAACTTTTTCATTTTTCCACTCAAAATTTTTACGACTTATTACACTTATCGAGTACAAGATTGTGTTAAAATTTGAAGAGGTTATGTTGATTTGTTTCCGAGAAAAAAATTATTTTTGAAAAAATATGCGGTTTCTTTCCTTTACGATAACAGGAGTAAAAATCAATGAATCGTTTTGAAATTTGGCAGAGAATTATCTTTTTTATGTATAAGGAGTCAGTTCTTTGTCCAAAAAAATCTGACCGTTGTGACCAAAGATATTTGAGGTTAAATTTTTTTTATAAATTTCTTATATTTGCATTTTTTTTTAAATATTCGATTGATTGACTCAAAATTTTTACCACTTATTACACTTATCGAGTACAACATTGAGTTAAAATTTCAAGAGGTTATGTTGGTCAAAATTTTTTTACTCATTCCAAATTAGCCCCAAAATACAAATATAAAGTTTTAGAGCAAAATATGCAATAGTTCTATTTAATTTGTGTATCATATATAAATAAAATAATTATTGTGTACTAGGGCATATCCCCGAGAAAGTAATTTCAGATTGAGTTCAAAATATGAATTTAAAATTTCATAAAAATATTTCATAAAAATATCGATTCTTAAATATGAAAAAAACTACCTCTTTGTTAAATTTCAAAATGATTCATTGTCTTTTGTTAAGAAGTATAAATTAATTATTATATTTGTATGATTGTTACAATGATGGATTAACTTTAAACCACTAAGTCGAGCAGGATAGTAGTTAAATACCTGTTTCAAAACAAATATTTATTAGATTATTGCCAATACATACTTTTCTTTCTCAAACTAATGTATTTCTTTAAAATTTTTTATAACAATAACTAATTGTTTATATAGGATACATAAATGAAAAAACAAAAAAGATATTTTTTATATTCAGTCAAATTGTTTAACAAACAACAAAGAACCACAAAAGAAACAGTTTTATTTATTAATAAAGTTTTGTTGTAAAAAATTTACTTTTGTTTTTTAAATTTAAAAAATGAAATCGATAAATTAGTTTGAGGAAGTATCTTACCAATGAATTGGCAGCGGTTTTTGTAAGTACTAGAGAGACGTCCGACTCGATCAAAGTTCGGATTTCGAATGCCGCATGGCTCGTGCCGTTGCAGCGCCCGAAAAATGACGGGAAAAAACGTGGAACGAAGTACAATAATCTAATACGCCTCTTTCTTTCCCGCTTTTCCATCATTGTGCCTCGTTCCACGATTTTTCCCGCCATTTTTTGGGCGCTACGACGGCGCGAGCCATACGGCATTTGGAATTCGGACGCCGTTGATCGAGTCGGACATCTCTAGAGTGCTTATATGTAAAATTAAATCAATTGTACAATTATATGTATATAAAATAGAATAAATTATACGAAAAAAATCCTTAAAAGTCTTTCTATTTCCCTATTTATACACGAAAAGCGCCTATTTTGCACCACATCTAGATCAATGTCTTTCAAAATGTTTTCTACCATTTTATTTTCTCGTAAATCAATCCAATCAAATTCCCTTCAGCATACGGTACCGTAATTTACACTATGATGCAGGTTGGATTAGTAATATTTCAGTTTTTGTGACTTTATAAATTGTTTGAATCAGTGCCGGTCTTAGGGCGGGGCGAGAAGGGCAGTCGCGCCGGGCCTCGCGCTGACAGGAGCCCCGCGATGCAGGCCTGGACTGGCCATCGGGAATTCGGGAGAGCTCCCGGGGCCTGATTCTAAAAATGTCTCACACTCGAGACACACAAAATCCGAGAATAACCTTACCTATTATTTTATTCATATTTTATACATAATTTCAAAATTAATAATTTTTAATCTGCATAAATGAATATAATTATAATTATGTCATCAATTGCTGCAAAAATGATAAATTTTGTTATTAAAAATTAATTAAAGGAATAAGCAAATTAAGTTTGAGGAAGCCACACGGGCAAATGAACTTTTTTCTTAGTGTAGTTTCCCTACCCTACACTCCTAAGCTTATAATTTATTTTAAAATTATTTAACTGAGCAAATGATAAATTATTTAAACTTTTTAAGATTAAAAGTATTAAGAATAATTATAAATATTCGGAATAATAACCTGTTTATATGACGGACATAAATCATGGTTGGCATCTAATGCAGTAGCTCTCATTATATTGTACGCATTTTTTGTCAGGTTCGCCTCTATAAGCAATGCAAGCGCTTTCTCTGCAGTCAGCCTTACACTTTTATCATATTTTATAGGCTTTATAATTTCATTTGCATTCTCTGCTTTACCTATAATGTCCATCAATTCCACTCCGCTTAAATTCGTTTCCATTCTCATTTTCTTTTTGCTACTTCGTAACATTCTTCATTACTTAAATTAGAACTGATATGAGCTCTATATATCTAAAACTATACCGTTTAATGGCCATGACAGAAATGTTTAATTTTTATAAAACTTGAACTCTTGTGCAGCTTTATAATATTATTAATGTTTTATTATTTTAGTGTTTCTATTACATTTGGTTATATTTTAAGTTATTTATATTTGTTCACCATTAACAGGAGTCATCGAGCGCGGGAGCGCTTCGAAGGCAAGTATAGAAAGAGGCTAGGAGTCGACCGTGCCATTCACTCTTCGAAATAGGTGTCCGATATATACAGATTTCCGAATCGTAACCAAAACGTATCTAAACGTATGAAAAAGTACGCAAACGTAACAGGAACGTATGTTTTTATTTCTGTTCGGGCATTAATAGGTTTCAGGGATAGCAATAAATTCATTGCTTTTTTTGTCAAATATATATATATATATATTACTTTTCTGTACAAATTTCCTGTAATATAAAGTCATTCCTGAGACAAAGACTGTTCCTCTGAAAATACGTTAAGTGGACGACGTTTCGGACACTTTTTTGTCTCTTGTCCAGACTTTTTATTAAACAGATGAAATTACACTATAAAATGCTTTAAATAAAACTAACTGCACTAACATAAATGGCTGGCGTCAGAATGAACTTCAAACAATTTATTTATAAATAACATAATTTGGTCAAAATAAATAAAAAAAGCTTTTTGTTCACATACTAAATAGCTACGACAGATTAGTTAACAAGAGCATTACAAGAAGAATTTCAATGAAATTGTGCCGGTTCATTAGATCCTGCAGTATTCCACACCACCCAGGAGGTTCTGCCCAAGGCGCGTTAGATTTTATAGTGGACCTTCGCCAATAGCCATATTATACCACTTAATAATGGGTTAAATTTTTGGATTATTAATGATTTCTTTTTCCAACATAGCAATTTTTTCTTCTAATATACATTGTGTCTTGATAATGTTTTGCTGATTGAACCATATTTTTCTCTTTTGATACAAATTTTCCTGTGCCTCTCTCCCCTCAATTTCCAAAATGTACAATTCCTGGTTCATTTGTCTATTCATCTGATTTAAACTCTCAATAGCCTGCACGCAACTATTATTTTTAATTATTTTATCCATAAGAGTTAATGATTCAGGTATTCCTTTGATCCCTAGCTTTTCCCTCAAGCGCTCCAAATCTTCTTGGACCTTTTCAATCTTTTTGTCTATTTCGATACTCTCGGTATACACACAGTATTTATGAGCATGCGTTGTTTTTATCTTTTTTAAATGCTTGCCTTCACTACCCATCGTATTATCGTCAAGCTCCGGTCTTTTCCGCTTCTCTGTCGCAATTGATGGGATGAACTCCATTTCTAAATTTAAAAATACTCTGCTAAAATTGAAATTTAACGGTGATTCAATGTTACTTGTAGCAAGTAAGTACTTTGTTGGAAGATACTCCTAGACTTAGATGCTTCCTCGCCAAAAGATATTTTGAATGTGATCTTCAAAACCCTTGTGAGCCTTATTTATACTTGAGTGGAAGGCTAACCTAGTCGGGAAATACCCCTCTACTTTACTAGTGGAAGAGGGTTAGGGTGTCTCCTCTGCATGCCCTTTCTCCTCCCATTAGTAAATGGGGGGGGGCTATTTTCCCGTTTTGGTTTGCCTTTGGCTCAGGTATAATTAAGGCATGCAAGGTCCCTCTAATCCGTTTCGAGATAGGATCAGATGGATTGATGGATTACTTCTAGGTACATCAACATAAATTCTACAAGTTTATGACCATTGTCATAAGTAAGAAAGTGCTGGGAAGTTAGGGAAATTACAAAAATCTTAATTATGGTAGTAGTCTAGGAGCCAGGTAGGGTTTCGTGGCCAATTAAAGTGCCACGGCTGAAAACAACTCATTATGATCAGCCCCGGTCTTACGTATTATGAGACATGGGGAAAATATTTATTGCGGGGCCTACTTAAGGGGAGGATTTTCCTAATGAAATTCAGAATTGCTTGAAAAAGTACAAATATTGTCAAGAAAATACAAATGTATAGCCAAGGGAGTTGATGTATACATAAAAACGATTATTTAATAGTATATTACGACACAAGGCCAGGAAGTTGGATTTCCTGGCCAAGTGTCATATACTATTTTTCTTCATCCCCGCCGAAAGTACGCCTATATAGTTTTGATATTAATTAGTAAAATAGCGTTCTTTGTTGCTAACTACGACTTGGCCATATGTATAAAAGGCCTGCTTCAGCGCTACTTTACATATCGCGGAGCGTAAGCTCGACTTCTCCTTTTTTGATGCCCGCCCGACTTTTGCAAAACCGAGGCTTCGCCTCGGTTTTGCTGGTCGGGCGGGCATCAAAACACTAGCAAAAGATACTTAAAAGAGATGATGGACCAACAATATGTACATACTTAATTGATACTCATTTCAACTACAGAACAACCTCTCAATGGTTCCTCTGTTTGTCTTTTTCTATCCCATAAGCGGTACATTACAGAATGAGAGTCAAAAAACTTTCACATATAAGTATATAGTTACACCATGTCTTGAAACTCAAAATGTAAACATCATGTCTATATATGTATAGAAGCTTTCTGACAGCGTGTATGCAATATAAGAACATAATTGATTATCAGAGTTATAAATATATTGTTCAATATATTAATAATAACATAAAATTAATTTAATACGCCTATATCTTTTCAATTTTCCGATTTTACAAATGATTTTCTTGTCATAACATTTGGAAGAGTTAGCATAGTTTAGGTTACAACACGTGCGCTGTCGCGGACGTTGCCACGCAACGATCAACAAAGAGCGGCCACAAAAGTCGCGAAATCGAGCCGGGAAGACCGTACTTTCGGCTAGGGGATGAAGAAAATAATTTTTAAACCCAAGTAGGCGGGGATATGAGGTCCGCGCATGCTAGGGAATTACATAGACGTGCAACAATAAGCAAGACAATTATTTAAACAATTTTAAACCAAACTATTCGGAGGATATGAGGTCCACGCATGTAAGGGAGTCAGGTAGACATGAAAAAATAAGGAAAATGATTATTTAAATAATTTTTAAACCCAAGTAGCCGGGGACGCGAGGTCCACGCATATTAAGTAATTACGTAGCCATGCAACAATAAGCAAGACAATTATTTAAGCAATTTTTAAACCCAAGTAGGCGGGGGATACGAGGTCGACGCATATTAGGGAATTACGTAGACATGCATTAATAAACAAGACTATTATTTGAATAATTTTTAAACCCAAGTATCCGGGAGACGCGAGTTCCAAGCATATAACGGAGTTACGTAGACGCGAGACGTAAGCAAGACGATTATTTGAATAATTTTTAAACCCAAGTAAGCAGGGGACACGAGGTCCACGAATATAATGGTGTCATGAAGACATGAAACAATAAGCAAAACGATTATTTAAATAATTTGTGTACCCAAGTAGCCGGGGGACGCGGGGTCCACGCATATAAGGGAATCAAGTTATAGATGTTAAGAATTTTGGAAATAAAAGTCTTGCTTACGTCGTAAGTCTACATAACTCCGTAATAAGCGTGGAACTCGCATCCCCCGGGTACTTGGGTTTAAATAATACATTATGTAACGAGGGGCTGTAGTCGCAGATTATTCCCGCGGGTGCCCGAGCGTGCGTAGCGAAGCGAGATGTATTTTTTCGTAGCGGCCACATCCACTGTAGCCGTTTCATAGATTTAAAAAGTTATTTTGTATTAATGTGTTATATAATTTTGTTAGTTTTAACCCAATTCACCATAAAAGTAAAAAATTAGACTATGTTACATTATTCTCGCATGTGCGGGAATAAAGTACTTTATAGAGGGATCCAGACGCCACTTTTGCGGCGCTTGTCAGGCTATAAAAGGGCCATTATAGTAGAGATGGGAATAAAATTATTTAAATAAGCGTTTTGCTTATTTTTCATGTCTACATGACTCCCTTATATGCTTGTATCTCGCATCCCCCGGCTACTTGCGTTTAAAATTGTTTAAATAATAGTCTTGCTTATTGTTGCACATCTACGTAATTCCCTAATATGGGTGGATCTCATAAACCCCCCGTACTTGGCTTTAAACATTATTTAAATAATCGTTTTGCTTAGTTTTTCATGTCTACATTACTCCCTTACGTGCATGGACCTCATATCCCCCGGCTATTTGAGTTTAAAAATTGTTTAAATAATTGTCTTGCTTATTTTTACACGTCTACGTAATTCCCTAATATGCGTGGATCTCATATCTCCTGCCTACTTGGGTTTAAAAATTATTTAAATAATCGTTTTGCTTATTATTTTGTGTTTTCATGACTCCTTCATATTCGTGAATCTCGCGACCCCCGGCTACTTGGGTTTAAAAATTATTCAAATAATCGTCTTGCTTACGTCGCACGTCTACGTAACTCCGCTATATGCTTGGAACTCGCGTCCCCCGGATACTTGGGTTTAAAAATTATTTAAATAATAGTCTTGCTTATTAATGCATGTATACGTAATTTCCTAATATGCGTGGACCTCGTATCCCCCGCCTACTTGGGATTAAATATTGTTTAAATAATTGTCTTGCTTATTGTTGCATGTCTACGTAATTCCCTAATATGCGTGGACCTCGCGTCCCCCGACTACTTGGGTTTAAAAATTATTTAAATAATTGTCTTGCTTATTGTTGCACGTCTACGTAATTCCCTAACATGCGCGGACCTCATATCCTCCGCCTTCTTGGGTTTAAAAATTATTTAAATAATCGTTTTTATGTATACATCAACTCCCTTGGCTATACATTTGTATTTTCTTGAGAATATTTGTACTTTTTCAAGCAATTCTGAATTTCATTAGGGAAATGCTCCCCTTAAGTAGGCCCCGCAATAAATATTTGCCCCAGGTCTCATAATACGTAAGACCGGCACTGGTTTGAATGCATACAGTGTTTGGTGATCAGATAAATTAATGCGCGCTGATATGAAAATAATTTACGGACAATGCTTGACATTCATTTTAGCGGTATGTAAGGAAAGGTTTTCCCAAACCTGAGTAATATCTGGCTCACATGTTGCCCATAGTTTGCCCATAGTTTGCCAACACTATGGGCTACATGTCAGTCAGGAACCAAGGGCGATATAGATCCCACATGTATCCCAGAGCTGGCTTTCTATGGCCCACATTTTGCCCATAGTTTGCCCATACTATGGGAAATATGTTGTACATCCTAACTTTTCTACGCGTGCTGGATATTACAAAATGCAGCTATTTCCGAGTAATTGTGGTCAAATTTGCTCATAGGTCTATTAGACTATCTATCTTAAGAATTTATGGTGAATGGATTCAAGCTTAGTTTTCAAAATATTAGTAAAAGGTACCCAGATTGGTGAACAGTAAGTCAAATTAGGTATTACGAGAGTTTTATACAGGTGAACTATTGCCGATATGTATATTGCGAAAATCGTTGTTAAGATGTTAAGTTGTTAAATTTAAACTAAAGATCCTTGAAATCGGGCGATTCTGCGCAAACTTACGTGCATTTGAAAATTGCTAAAAATGACCAAAAATGATTGAATTACGTGGATTCGGGAAACTTTAATCGCTTTTTGTAGAATATTTGTTGGCACATTTAAAAGCTTACTATTAGCTTATCATGAGTGACTACTTCTCGCACATTTTTCCCATGTTAAAATTCCATAAGAAAAGTCGATTTTTTTTTAAAACGGTGTCACAAGATCGTTTTCTATAATTTTCACGAGTTTTTTCGTATATTTTATGACTACAGAATGAGAAGAAACTTGTCGCGAAGGTCTGCCTTCAATTTTTTTTTTTTGAACCCTCTAAGTGTGGACAAATTAAAAATTTCCTCATATATTGCCTATGTATACCACATAATAGGTATCTCGGCGCGCGGACGAAGAACGTCGTATCTTGGCGCGCGGATGAAGATCATCGTATCTCGCCGCGCGGAAGAAGAAAGTCGTATAGCAATTATACTAACAAGGAGAGTGCACACCCTCCGGGAAACAGATTTTCGCGAGCATTTGAGAGTCGATTTTTGGTATCTAAAAATGAAGCCCAGTGCTTACATTTCTGTCAAATGGGCCCTTTTTCTTGAGATATGCGCAATCTCATCTCAAATATCCTCTATTTCGCTAAAAAAATAATGTCTCTTCTATTGACCGTCACATTGCAAGTATTTAAGATTCGAAAACAAGGATAAAAAATTATAAAAGTAGACAGTAAAAGATAAAATTTAATCTCTGATTTGTTTAAAAAATATTGATTTTTCAGGAAATTATAAGCAATCAAAGATAGCGTAAGAAAATGATTAAAAATTTCTGTTGATTTTAAACGATTAACCCATTAGGTCCTGATAGGACGCACTTTTTCAAGTTTTTTCAGTCATCCTAAGTTTAACGAAAACTGTCTCAGAAAAATTTGAGACAAGTCAATATCGACGTAAAATGTTATGATCTTTCCGAATCTGCTATTAGTTATTGATAAAAATTTGATCTAGATAGGTTATGTTTGCTTTTTCAACAAAAAATTGTGTTTTTAAAAAAAATTTTATTTCAAAAAATCAATGTTTTCGGATCGAAATCAATGAGAAGTATGGTCGGAAAGTGAATATATCGCGTTCTCGGACCCTTTTCCTTAAGGGGGTTAGTGCGATTTAGTGTTTTCTTCAGAATTTCTTGAAACTTGCAGGGTAGACTTACTGCTATTATCCACAACATCTGCAAATTTCAGAAAGCTTAGCTTCACCGTTTGTGGAATATGAGCTCCCAAACGAAATTTAACACGGTGTCTTATGGGAGAGTCGTCATAAAACGCAAAAAATGAACGTTTTCGTCAATAACTTGAAAAGTTTTCTTCAGATTTGAAAGAAAAAGAGATATGTTACTAACTAGGAGAGGCCGCGAACTCCGGAAATTATATTTAAGACTCCTCGGAGTTAAATGTTTACCGTCTCAAGAAGAGGTTTTTTTCAAGCCTTTTTTCAAAATAAAGCTAAAAAGGCACAGAACTTCAGTTTTTTTCAGCGTTAGGGTCTAATATTGCAGCTTTCTTTATATTTCTACATCCAAAAACATATCGCAAAGTTTGACCCGAATCCGTGATCCGGAGTTCGTGGCCTCTCCTAGGACAATACTTTGAATCTTCTCGAAAGAGTGCTAGGCGTACGATGTTCGACGCACTGTACTTTTGGCTCGTACTCTACCGCACTAACCCCCTTCACGTGATTTCATATGGAAATTCAAAATGGCGATATTCAAAATGGAAGATAGTATTTTTTGTATATAAAAATCAATTTCTTATAGCTTCAAGAACTTTGAACGAAGTTAAATTTCGCTATGTTCAAAGTTTTTGATTGATTTCATACAATACACATACGAATGTACTGGTTATGAATATTATGTAATAGTAAGGACATTTACGTTTAATTTAAATACATCATATTTTTAGATTTCAAATGATTATATTCATTTGCTACAAATGAATACTTCTATCAGTGTGATGTTCAGATTATGTTATCGTTATGCCTCGGGTAGTATGAAAGAACACACATTTCCCTAATATAAGTTGAGCGATCGAGATTCGTTCGGTTTTCGAGCGTTTTTACGAGGTATCTCGAAATCTCGAATCGATCTCGAAACTCGAAAGAAATCGAGAAACAGCTGAGAGAGGGCGCGCGTAGCGCGCCAAATTAACGTTAGTTTCATATAACTTTAGATCTGACACTATCGCTGCTGTCCCTTCAATACCAAACTTATGTTTAACGAATAACACGTAAACCAGTATTTACATAAAAATTTTCTTACTTGGCATAGTACCTTATTTCAACTTAACATATTTTCATTGGTAATGATTAATGGAAAAATGTTTAGTTATAATAAGAGAATTTAATTAGAGTTCATAAAATTCCTCATAATTTGCATCAGCCTGGTGTTATAGGCTGGAATAAACTAGCGTATCCAGTATAGTTTGATGTCCAATTTTGTCAATTTCCTAACTCATAATTTATAAGCTTATACTAATCAATTTTTACTAGTTTACTCGTCAATTTTTACAGTCAGTATAATAAAGTTGCAGTAGCATCAGTATCCGTTGTAAAGCCACACAAAATGCCAATGCTCTTTCATATTACCCGTCGTATCATAAGCATATAAGACTAAGCTACATTAATTGCATTTTGGCTTATTTTCGTAAGGTACATTATTCTTATCAAAAAAAGATTGAGTATTATCAGTTTATTCAGTACAAGACAATAGAAAGCATTTATATTTATTGCCAATTCACATATATTTTAAAAATAACATGTGCGTGTCATGGATCGTAACAAGTCATTCTGATTTTTTTTTAATTTAATATTTATGATTTGAAAGTATTCTATATGTTTAAAAAAGTACAAGTTATTGTTATATAAATTACGGTGAAAGAGGAACCCCATTTAGCAGTAAATTTAAAACAATATAATATTTATTACATGGATTTTTTCCTAATCCAATGGTACATGATAATAATTAAGCAGCACTTGTTCATATCACTTGTAAACCATATACATATCAAATTGAAACGACAGTTTGGATAATTTTAACTCAGGCGTCGCTCATGTCAATACGCTACTGTAGTGCACATGTGTGTGCTGGGGACCTGGGGTACTTAAGGTACTTACGCCGTATTTCACGACCACAGTCGTCGCCGATGCCTATCAAGGCAGTTACCATTGAGTACCCGAGGGCGCGCTCGATACCGGCCTTGAGTGATTCGGATATCGCGGATCGACGTCGAGTAGCGCGAGTCGTGACTCGCTAAACATCGTTTCGTCTTTCACTTTTCTGCCGTTAGTTGTCGTTAAGAAATTTATACTAGTAAATACAATAACAGTGTAAGTAATGTTAATGATAATCACTTTATAATTAGTTGAAATTTTTCAGTAGGGTAATTATTGTATCGGTTCTTCTGCCATAATGTGTATTATTTAACTATAGAAATTATATATATGAAAATTTTACACGGTAATTTAGATGAAAAAATCAGCTGAAAAATCAGGTGAAACGTCACCTGATTAATCATTCGAAAAAATCAGGTGAATATTAATGTGATAATTCAGGTCACCTAATTTTTTTCAACTGGGAAGTTACATTATTTATAGTATTTATTTTATGTACAGAAGCAAAATCCAAACGCGCTGCACGCGTACTATTTTACTTTTGAGGTTCCAAATATATATTTTTTATTATGATTTCATTTTAATTATGATTATTTTAATTACTTTAAATGATAGGATAATCAGATCATTTTTCAAAACAAAAAATTAATCTTTACATTATATTTTGATTTAATTATTTAGTTTTAAATAGTTAAGAATAGAGATTCAATTTAAAAAATTCAAATGTAGCGCGGAAGTAGCAGATCTTCACGCCTATTCCTTACAGACCAATCAAAATCAATTTTTAAATACTTCACAACATCCGGTCATCGTTTTTTTAAGAGTGGATAATAATTATAGTTAAATGTGATTTTTTCTGAATGTAAATTTAAAAAAAATAATATTTTTTTTTTATTTTTACTCAACATATGTCTATATCGTCGGTTGGGAGAGAGAAAGTCCTATCTCGGCTGCGCGCGTAAAAAAGTCCTATTTCGATCACTCTGCGTTTTTACTCACGTTTAAGGACGTTCTCCGGGTTGAAACAGCAATTTTAGTTTTTATATTTTTAAATAATGTTTTATTAATTTGATAATCCAAGAGTAAGTACATGTAACAAATATATACTTGAAAGAACATAAGACAATTTTTTCAGACAAATTCAGGCAATAGTCACTATGCTATTGTTACAATTAAAGACAAAAACTTCAATAAGTTTTTAAAATTTTTTTATTTTTTATCCGATCTTAACGAAATAAAGCTTATTTTGATGGGAAAATTTATGATACGAGTTACCAGTACGGCGCAATATCAATTTGTTTAAGAAAATTTTTATGAAAACTTGACTTGCTTTTCTTAAACAAATTGATATTGCGCCGTACTGGTAACTCGTATCATAAATTTTCCCATCGATACTACCACTGAAATTTCTTAACGAACAAAATAAGCTTTATTTCGTTAAGATCGGATAAAAAATAAAAAAAATTAAAGAACTTATTGAAGTTTTTGTCTTTAATTGTAACAATAGCATAGTGACTATTGCCTGAATTTGTCTGAAAAAAATTGTCTTATGTTCTTTCAAGTATATATTTGTTACATGTACACCTGATGGACATTGATTCGCGTGGAACGTGCCCCCTCAGTTTCAAAATCCTACAATCCCATTAGCCAATTCGGGTGTAACCATTAACCTTACATTGGAATTTTCCAATGGGATTCTAGCATTTTAAAACTGAGGAGGCACATTCCACGCGAATTACTGTCCATTGGGTGTACTCACTCTTGAATTATCAAATTAATAAAACATTATATAAAAATATATAAAAACTATAATTGCTGTTTCGACCCGGAGAACGTCCTTAAGTGTAGAGTTTTAAATAATCGATTTCCATTTCACGCTGGGTTGGTTATCTTACTATTATATACATCAACATATACTTTTATTGTGAAGTATTCGATTTAAAGATAAAATTTAATTTTTTTAGTGTCCGAGATAGGATTTCTTATGCGCGAAGCCGAAATAGGACTGTATATTCCACGCGAAGTCGAGATAGGACTTTTTCCACGCGAAGCTGAGAAAATACGTGAGAAGGATCAGCTCCGCGCACTTTGAGACCGGTAACTCACTACGCTTAGGAGCGATTATTTCCAAAAAATAAAAATATTTGGCTGCTTGTCTCTTAGGAGAAAGAGCCAACAACAGATGGAGGTTTTTTACTACATTGAATGGGAAAATTTTATTCCAATATCTTCGAGTAGAAAGTCTTCTTCAATGTAAGTAAATTACTCCTATCTTTGAAGTCTTTACCTCTCCAATTTGAGGTAGAAATACTTCAGTAACTCGTGGGAAGATTTCCAACACATTTTTCTTTCCGTGTAGATATTTCGAAAAACTATTCTATCTTTGTTCCTAGAGCCTAATTGACAAAATCCTAAAAGAGGAGTTCATTTTTTTGGATCACAGAATAACACCCTGAAGTTTTAACCAAATCCATAATGAAGCGGTGAAACGTTCTCCTTGTGAATAAGACTTTTTGAAAACGGCATAAATCAACACTTTTATTTCGTTAGACGTCTAGTTATTATCATTATAATTAACTAAAAATATTGTTCTCTTGTATAGAGGGTACATGACGGATCGTTTTCTTTCTGTATAGATGTCAATTTTCATCCATAAGATTAAAAGTTATAGCCGGATTTGTTATGGATGTCGGTACTGTGCAATTATCCCGAATTATTTTGTATTCCATGATCTTTTATTTCATTTTTTTTAAATTATGCAATCTTCATGATCATACTGATGTTATATAACATGACAATAATAAGTTAAATGCATGTCCCTATATATAAATATTTACGAGAGAAGGATACAAGTGAGGAATTATGAAAAGACAAATATAACTCCAGTCAGAAGTTTATTGAAAAACTTGTCATTTCTGATCTATTTATACATGAGTATAGGATAAAAGTGGGTCTACTCTCGCTTCAGTGTCGCAGTTAGGCGACATGCCACCCCCCCCCCCCCCCTCTGCTTATACATGCGATTTATGGAAACCAATATAGAAGTTCAACATAGTCATCTCCTCATTTTACAAGAAAATATAACGCAAACGTAATAATATTCTAGCTATTTCTAAGATAAAATTATTTGAATTTACTTATATATGTTTATAAAATTTTCTATTACAATATGCGTATTGATCATATCCTACATGCCCAAAAAAATTTTTATATATTAAATACTTAAATTATATAAAGTCATAATTCAATACTAACAATAAACGGTACATCTGACGTCAGGTCAAAATAATCTTTCAACATTCAGTAATGATACTGGCGACTTTATTCTAAAAACTTAATTATTGATGTGCGCTGAAGCCTATATCAATAATCAAGTTATGTAAAAAATACGTACACATATAATACTTTTCATGATTCAATAATATTACGTTTTTTTTTTCATCAGAGTTTCTCCTTTATTATCTAATTCTATCTATGCCAAGGCCATCAAATCCATTCCTTATCCACATAGATCTGCATAATCCGCCTGAACCTGTGGATGCAGAACTCATTTGCCGGACTCATCGAGACATCCTCACCTCCTCTCAATTCCACAACCTTGATCATCAGAACAATGTGCAGCAGCTCCTGTACGGCATCAATCTTCAGTCTCTCCTCAAAACTCACTCTCTTGAGCAGTCCCGTATCGCACCCTAACTCATTCAGGACCTCCAACACGCTGACCCTGTACAACTCGAGCATCTCATCAAAGCGCTCGATGCTCGGTGTATCCATGCTCGTGCAGAGTAGAAACACGAGATCCAGCAGCGGGCTACCGATGTAGCTCGTCTGGAAGTCGACTATTTTGGCGTCGTCGACGTTTCCAGCCTCGTCTTTGTGGAAGAGCGCGTTGTTGCCCCAGAAATCACTGTGTATCACGCTAGACCAGGGATTCTCCGCGTCTATGGGATGGTAGTACGTCTCGTTGAGATCGTCCGAGATCAAAGTCGCTCGAAACCGCGAGTAGTATTGTCCGATGACGGAGTCGTTCTTCAGGGCTTTGAGGACCCCGTCAGTGAACGGTCTCATAAGTTCCTCGTTGACCGTCAGTGGTCGCATGTACTTTTGCATGATAGACAGGAATTCGGGGTCCTTGTGCTTGATGGACATGCCGACCGCATGAAACTTGGCCAGAGAGATGATGGCGACCTTCATGTGTGCATTATCCAAACCTAAAAGTTAAGACGTTAATTAATTATACTACATTTGTTGATATTTAAATTTATAAATGTTGATTATAACGAAAATTCTTTCTGGTAGAAGAAAGGGGTGGGGTATGTTATTTCGAAAGGGTGATATACAGAATCCTTATCCTGCAGAATATTAAAAATAGAATAAATGTACCCGATCGGCAAAAGCGCTCATTTTCGAGAACTTTAAAAACAAAGAGAATGACTAACAGAATATGAAATTACAGATATTTGTTTGAAGAATCAATTTAGTTAATATGCGCAACAGTATAGAAATGTAAAAATCAGAAATGTAAAAAGTAGAAAGTGCATTTTAGAGGAGAGAGCAGCAATATAATACAAAACATAACATGCACAAAACATACGTATAAGGCCGAATCCATCTCAAATCAGGTGGTCCACGTATGCCTATGTCACCGATCATTTTGGAATGAAACTATTCATGTTCTTCTCCAAAAATTATTTGACACGTATTTTTTTATTTTTTTGTTTTATCAAAATTTCATGCGTTCAGCGATACCGAAAAATTCCGAGAAAATTCTTACTTAGAAAAAAAATTTTTCAATGTAATTTTCAAACGGCTACTGTTTCACCAGTTTTTTATGCTTTTAAGCGTGTAACACATAATTTTACTCAGTTTTGAGCCCTCTTTCACGTTCTCTATGTTATTTTCAAAAAAAAAAAAAATAAAAAATGCACAAGTTATGCACTTTTTACTGAAAAATGCACTTTTTAGAAAAATGCATTTTTCTCGAAAACCCCAATTTTTTTTTGCACAATTTTCTTATGTCGTGATAGAGGACCTAAATACCTATCTAGATGTATTTGTGAGATTCAGAACATTTGCGCTGGGATAGCGATCACTAATGAGATAACACAGAAACAAATTTTTCACGCTTAACGCTTATATATAGCCAATGATATTACAGTCAATATAGAGATGTTTATCTTTGTGCGTACATATACATGTACGTGCGCCTACTTGTATGAGTTTATGTACTAGTACGTTTGTCCGCTAGATGGATATGGTTTGACTTAACATTTACAAAGAAAAGTTCGGTTTCTGCTATATATATATGACACATCTCGTCTTATTTAAAACCATCATCTTTTGGAAAATTATTACATATTTACACCTTATCAACTCAACTACGATGTCTCAATATTACTCAACGGAGAGAATCAAATGTGCAGACTTTTTACACAAGCACAACAAAATCTGTTACAAATGCCAGTGCAAATGTTCTGAATCTCACAAATACATCTAGATAGGTATTTAGGTCCTCTATCACGATATACGAAAATTGTGCAAACAAAATTGGGGTTTTCGAGAAAAATGCATTTTTCTAAAAAGTGCATTTTTCAGTAAAAAGTGCATAACTCGTGCATTTTTTATTTTTTTTTTTAAATAACATAGAGAACGTGAAAGAGGGCTCAAAACTGAGTAAAATTATCTGTTACACGCTTAAAAGCGTAAAAAACTGGTGAAACAGTAGCCGTTTGAAAATTACATTGAAAAATTTTTTTTCTAAGTAAGAATTTTCTCGGAATTTTTCGGTATCGCTGAACGCATGAAATTTTGATAAAACAAAAAAATAAAAAAATTCGTGTCAAATAATTTTTGGAGAAGAACATGAATAGTTTCATTCCAAAATGATCGGTGACACAGGCATACGCGGACAACCTGATTTGATATGGATTCGGCCATAAATAGATTCAATATAATTTCGTTTTTCGAAAAGGCATAACACGAATGCCAGAATAACAGAATGCATATAGCACAAATGCCAAAATAACAGAATGCATATAACACGAATGCTAGATCAACAGAATATGCATGATTCGAATGACTCATACCTGTTTTCGGACACACGTACAAACTGCGCAAATTAAAAAAACCGCTACCAATTCATTGACAATTAGCTTCCTCAAACTAAAGTTATTGTTCTAGTACATTCATTGTTCAAATCAGTTATAGGTAAATAATTGTTATTTATGAACGTGCATGGTGTTTTATATATTTTATTTTTTCAAAATAACGTGTTATTCAAAAGAAATCCAATCGTCAGGACCAAAGATATTTGAGGTCAAAAATTTTTCATTCATATTTACCAATAGCTTTTTGTAAGACAATATTTTATTTATCGACTCAAAATTTTAATCACTTTTTACACTTATCGAGTACAACATTGTATAAATTATACGTTTATATACTTCAAGAAATAACACGAAGAAAAAGAAATTTTGAAAAAGTAAAAAATTAAAGTTAATTTTATAAGATAAGTTTGAAAAAATAAAATATATAAAACACCATGCACGTTCATAAATAACAATTATTTACCTATAACTGATTTAAACAATGAATGACTAGAACAATAACTTTAGTTTGAGGAAGCTAATTGTCAATGAATTGGTAGCGGTTTTTTTTAATTTGCGCAGTTTGTACGTGTGTCCGAAAACAGGTATGAGTCATTCGAATCATGCATATTCTGTTGATCTAGCATTCGTGTTATATGCATTCTGTTATTTTGGCATTTGTGCTATATGCATTCTGTTATTCTGGCATTCGTGTTATGCCTTTTCGAAAAACGAAATTATATTGAATCTATTTATGGCCGAATCCATATCAAATCAGGTTATCCGCGTATGCCTGTGTCACCGATCATTTTGGAATGAAACTATTCATGTTCTTCTCCAAAAATTATTTGACACGAATTTTTTTATTTTTTTGTTTTATCAAAATTTCATGCGTTCAGCGATACCGAAAAATTCCGAGAAAATTCTTACTTAGAAAAAAAATTTTTCAATGTAATTTTCAAACGGCTACTGTTTCACCAGTTTTTTATGCTTTTAAGCGTGTAACAGATAATTTTACTCAGTTTTGAGCCCTCTTTCACGTTCTCTATGTTATTTAAAAAAAAAATAAAAAATGCACGAGTTATGCACTTTTTACTGAAAAATGCACTTTTTAGAAAAATGCATTTTTCTCGAAAACCCCAATTTTGTTTGCACAATTTTCGTATATCGTGATAGAGGACCTAAATACCTATCTAGATGTATTTGTGAGATTCAGAACATTTGCACTGGCATTTGTAACAGATTTTGTTGTGCTTGTGTAAAAAGTCTGCACATTTGATTCTCTCTATATGCATTCTGTTATTCTGGCATTCGTGCCATATGCATTCTGTTATTCTGGCATTCGTGCTATGCCTTTTCGAAAAACGAAATTATAATGAATCAATATCTATTTATATGTTTTGTGCATATTATGTTTTGTATTATCTTGCTGTTCTCTCCTCTAAAATGTACTTTCTACTTTTTACATTTCTGATTTTTACATTTCTACTGTTGCGCATATTAACTAAATTGATTCTTCAAACAAATATCTGTAATTTCATATTCTGTTATTCATTCTCTTTGTTTTTAAAGCTCTCGAAAATGAGCGTTTTTGCCGGTCGGGTACATTTATTCATTTATTCTATTTTTAATATTCTGCAGGATAAGGATTCTGTATATCACCCTTTCGAAATAACATATCCCACCCTTTTTATCACAATTTAAAACGCGACCCAATTCAGCCATTCACGCCTGTATCGACCAATCATAATATATGATGATCAAAAAAAAAAAACTGAATTAAAAATAACAAAAAACAAATACGTCACTTAAAACAATAATTGACCCATTTACAAAAATTTTTTTTCAGTATATATACACCAAGTCTATTACCTGTTGTAATGTTGGGATAATCTATGCACCGTTTACAAATGCCTCAAAGCACGTTCTACTAATCGTTTCCACGATTAAAGCAGGTTTTTAAGAGCTGTGCTGTAACTTATTATCGCGCATCAGTTAAAAATTACTTTTTTAAAATGTTTTATCTAACACTTTAAGAAAGGAATTAAATTAAAAGTATTTAAATTAACAAATTAATTTAAAATCTAAATTTGTATTTCCTACTTAATGTAAAATTGTCCCACGTATTCGAAATCGCAACGAAACACATACAGATTACTCCAATTTCGTGAATTTATAGACGTGCCAAAATTGAAAAATAAATATAGCAACTTTCTTCAGAAAAATTTTCTTCTGCAAAATTTTAAAGCTATTATACAATAAAAAGATCAAGTTAAATTAAATACACTTGTTGTATATTGTATATTTTTATTTTTATTATATATTATATTATTATATTATATTATTTTATTTTATATTACATTTTTCTTTTTATTTATATTTTTTAGTTTATATTTTTTCTTTGTATATTCCATGAAAACTCGATAAAAATAATTGCCCGCGCACTTCGCGAGCCCAATGGTCATGAGAAAGTCGTAAATGTCTCTTTGTAGGACAGATTTGGAAATATCACTAATTACGAGACGACATGGCTCTATCGCGAACTTCACTGGAATTCTCTATACGTGTAAACATTGCAGGAATTTTTTCTACACAAACTTATGCGCGCATTTCTGCACTCTGATTACTTTACAAAACCTAATTGCGTGTCTCATTCTGTATATAAAATATAATACACAAACGGGACTGATTGACGGCCGTCGATACGGGAGCTAAATAAATATTCACCAAGAGCAATTGTCAGCACTTGAAAACGTTCCAATATGAACCGAAAATTCCCATTTTATTAAATATAATACATAACACCAGAGCATTTTATATTGAGTGTCACACACGCACCCCGAATCAGCGGCTATTAGAGCCCCCGCGATTGGCGGAAGCCGAAAGTATAGCATTAAAAAAAGTACTGCTTCTCAACGTACCCTTATGCCTATCCACCATGTAGTACCCCTTGACTTTGAGATTCTCCATCAGTATAACAGCATCCTCGTCTACCTCATCGGCGTCTGGTCTCAGCGACAGCCTCGACCCGTAGAACCTGGGCGTGATATTGAACTCCTTCTTATATAGCCTACGATACAGCGGCACAAGCTCCTCATAAACAAACGTCTCCTTCTTGAACGTGAAGCCACTTTCAAAAACCTTCCTCTGGAAATCCGTCGGCGGTAGCATCTTCGCCACCAGCTCCATCACCTCCTCCTCATCCCGCCCGTCTCTCTTTGCCACAGCTCGGAGCTTCAATATCGTGCTACCATAGTTATCCCCGACCTTGACGAACGACTCGGTCTCGAAGCTCTCGACGCGCAGGTCGTCGTCAAGCTCCTTCCGGAGCAGAGACTCCGGATCGCGCAGCACGATCTCGTAGTCCACAACATCACCGTTATGCTGGCCGGACATTGCGCGGTCGACTGCAGGTACCTACACTGCGCGCAGCAGCGGGAGAACTGAATGACTGCGAACCGGAGGAGTGAATTACACGCGCGAGACGAGCTGTCGTAACACTTATGCCGGCGGTTATATAGCTATATTATCGGGGCCGGTCGGTGCAGGGGAGACAGAGTAAGCGCGACACGCTTTGGTTTTTCGCGTGTAGGTAGGCAGTTTAAGTGAAAAAGTAGTGGAGTGGAAGTTATTGCGCGGCTCGGGATGTTTGATGTTCGGGAGAAGTAGTGGCAAGTGTTGAAGTGGCGCGGTATGCATTCGATTGTTCGGAGTTGTGTGTTTGGAGTGAGAATTGGGCAAGTGAATAAGTGGACTGACGTTTATGTGTGAATTTGAAAACTCAACCTATTTGGTCATGCGTACTTGTAATACATTTAAATGATAACACTGAAAAAAATGTGATATGTTCAAGGAAATCGCACTTGTTTCAAGTAAATATTACTTGTTTTAAGTAAATTTTATTTGAAACGAGTCCTATTTCCTTGAACATATAACATTTTTTTTTCAGTGAATATTTTTTTAAATGTGACGATATTATTATGATATAAATCCTATCTTATACCTGATTATTAGATTTTTTTATGCATGTATGTAATACAATCCGCCAGGATACTTAACAGCTTAATTATGTATCTGTATGTATCATTCGGTGTTGTACAGGGCTGTCATCTCAGTCGACTGCAAAAAAGAGATATTGATCCCAATCGTGTAAGAAAAGAAAAAAAAAATAAGTCCTGTCTGGTTAAAATCGTTCAAATATATCCTGAGATAAATGATTGTCTACGAACACACACACACACACACACACACACACACACACACACACACACACACACACACACACACACACACACACACACACACACACACACACACACACACACACACACACACACACACACACCACACACACACACTCACATCCAGACGGACATTTTCTGAAAATGGTGTATTTAGATTCTACATGTGTTAAGTAATATTACTATTATGTTTTCACAATTTTTTTTTACTGTCACAAAACTTCCTCAATGAATCTTTTACGATATATATGTATAGATGAGCGTATGTGTGTAATACATTTTCATGTCTATTTTAACGAGATTTTGAATAATCGAGTTCAAATTCACAAAAATCACTTGTCATATTATATGAAACTCGTGGTTCTACATTGGAAACAACCCCATTGTAAAAAATAGAAATGGGAGCACGTTTAAAAATCATAAAACATAGTTTTTTAGTTTAACTTGCAGATATGTGATTTCCCATGAAAATATTGTGAACAAAATATTGTGAATATTGGGAATAAAACCTTTTATTCCCATCTCCACTAGAATGGCCACTTTATAGCATGAAAAGCAGGGCAAAACCCGCCCGAAAATGATTTCGTGGCCCACATATTTGCAACAGTATGGGCAATATATTGGCAATATATGGGCCATACTGCGCACATTAGTGCAGTATATGGGCAATATTTGGCTCCGGCGCCTAAGCCGAATATTGGCCATACTGTTTCCTATATCATATCCACATTAGTCCCATATTTTTTTTTTTCAAGTGTGGGATACATATAAGTATTATATGGGAAAACTATGGCCCATATTCGGCTGAGGCGCCGGAGCCACATATGGCCCATACATTGCCGACAAATTTTTTTTTACGCGGGAAGTCATGTTTGATTCCAACTTTTGCTCCCGCATATATGCTGGAATAAAGTAATACCTATAGTCTAATTTTTTACGTTTATGGTGAATTTGGTTGAAGCCAACAAAATTATAAAACATAAATACAAAATAACTTTTCAAATCTATAAAGTGTTCACAATGGAGATGGGAATAAAGTACTATATGTAACACAGGATTGAAGTCGATCATTCCCTTATTGTTACATAATGAACTATTTTGACACTCCGTGCATAAAGCACTACTTTTATGCACGCTTACAAATATAAGCGTGTGCTAAAAAGCACTTTACTCACGGAGGGTCAAAATTAGTACATTACGACACAAGTGCGCAAAGTAGGTGATTCACGCACGAGTGCGAATTTTAAGGGAGTACTATCGGTATGCCGTGAGTCGAGTGCTTTTGGCTTTCGAGGTATTTTGATTTGGCAACGTCGCTCAGTCGCTTGACCGATCTTATGTAGTTTTCTTCTACGCGCTTGAAGTGTATACTTACGTGCAGTGTCGTCTTTAAGCATAACCTCGCAAAGCCTGGGCTTAGGGCCCCACCTGCTTGAAGAGCCCCCTCAAATATAAAAAAAAAAATTATTTTTACCCAAATTGCGTAATTATTGATCAAATTTTTTTAGTAAATTAAAAGATATATATTTTCAAATGACAAATGTTTTAAAAATTTCAGAATGTACTTAAATCTGTTTTTTTTCCGAGGTACTAGGTGAATTTTCCGAGGCCCCCGTCCTTGCTTACAGCATGGGCTCCGCGGTGTGAGGGATTTCTACCCCCTAAACACCCAAAACCTTTCTCGCGGCGTTCACCGGAATCCGGCCCGGAACTGTTATACACATTACTTCGGACCGGTACTTAAATCTGTTAGTATTTATATATTTTATTTTATTTCATAAAATTAAACGCTTAAATCTTACAATTTTCTTCTATTCTTTTTTAATATAAAGTCAGAAATAATGTCATCAAAATCTATATTGTCTAAATCGTCATTCATGTCAAATAAATCCGTGAAAAAACTAAAATCATTATTAATTATATCGTAAGCTATTTTTCGTTGCTTCAAATTTAAAGAAAGAGAATCAATAATTTGTAAGAAAATATTCATTTTTAAATTATCTTTTTCATTAAACAAAGTGTCGTCACTATCTCCCCTAGCGGAAATCGAAAATGTTAAAAAAGTGTAATAAACTGTAAAAAAAACGTAAGAAATCGTAAGAAAATGTAAGTAATCGTATATTTATATTGGATTTCGGACGTTTTTTACATTTTCTTACATTTTCTTATATATTTTTACAGTTTCTTACATTTTCTTACCGTTTTTTACTTTTTTAAAATTTGGCATTTTTTCATTTATTTTAACGTAACGTAAAGAAGTGTAAAAAAATGAAAAAAAGGAATGAAAAGATATAATAAAATGTAAGAAAGTGTAACACTTTACAGTTTCTTACAGAAACTTATATTTTTTTACATAATTTTACAGTTCTATACAATTTATTACATTTTTTCACATTTTATTACATATTATATTTTTTATTTCGTTACAACAAAAATATGAAAAAGTGTAAAAAAAATGTCAAAAAAGAACAGAAAAATGTAATAAAATGTAAGAAAGTGTAACACTTTAGAGTTTTTTACAGAAACTTACATTTTTTTACTTAATTTTACATTTCTATACAATTTATTACATTTTTTCACATTTTATTACATATTTTATTTTTTATTTCGTTAGAACTAAAATATGAAAAACTGTAAATAAGTGTCAAAAAAGAAGGAAAAAATGTAATCAAACATGAGAAAGTGTAACATTTTATAGTTTTTTACAGAAACTTACATTTTTTTACATAATTTTACATTTCTATATAATTTATTACATTTTTTCCGCCTTTTATTATATATTATATTTTTGATCACCTTGGAACCAAAACATAAAAAAATGTGAAAAAAAATAATACAAGGAAATTTAAGAACGTGGATCACTTTATAGTTTGTTACAGAAACTTACATTTTTTTACATCATTTTACATTTCTATACAAATTATTACATTTTTGCCTTTATTATATATGTAATTTTTTACTTCGTTAGAACTAACATATCTAACTAGGGGGGCTGCGACCCTCTATATAGATATATACAATCTCAATTACAAAAAAATACTCGCGGAATATATGCGCATATACACTATTACCGCGAAAAGGAGAAAAACAGAAGGAGAAAGCTCAATACTGAACTGGCTTAGCCCTGCGACCTGCGTGCATGAGTACTATTGCAGCAGTCGTAACGGCTATCTTCACGGAAAACATTTTGCACGTATAGGGACGGTGGCTTCGCTGTGCTGCACGGTTCCGGCACCAGATTTTGAGGTGCCAAGCTATCGTGATCGTCGAGGCCAACGACGCACGCTTCATGTATGTGTCACTGCATCGTATTAGACAGCAGCGCCACCCATGCGCCACGAGGCGAGCCACCGACAACAACACGGCCGTGAATTTCCGTACCGCGGCACAGCGATTGCGAATTCTGTTGTTTATAGGAGGCCCGGCTCTTTTTCTGGCATGACACTTGCGTTTTTTGCTGTACAATAATTATTCGCAAGTACATCAAGAGTGGCTTACGGATCAAGGGGATGGATAAGTTTGTCTCGGAAAAATTGGACGATTGGGGGTTAGGAGAGGTCAAAGTTCTCTTTCAATCTAAGTACATGCATACATAACCTATATTTTACTTGCTTTATTTCGTAAAATTAGTTTCAATTCTATAACGTAGATCACGATGTCAACCAAGAAAATTTTTTTACTTTAAGTCAAAAAGATATTGATAATATTATACCTGAAACTCAGCTTGAAAATAGAGTTATTTTTAAAAGCAATTTTAAAGATGCAATGTGTGAAAGAATAGCAAATAGTAGTCTAAATGCTAAAGAAATTGGCGATACAGTTGACAATACATCGTCTATTGATGATTGTATAGAGTTTGAAGTAAGCAAAAAATTATCCGTGACAACCGCATTTATGTATTAAGCGTAAGTATACTTTTTTTATTAACAAAACATTAGGTACAAAAAAAGAAATTCTTATTGAATAACGCGCATCACACTATACAGTGATAGCCACCGCGGCGCACAGTAAGTCGGCACCGTCTTTTTCGGTGCCGATCCAGCAGCCTTCTTAGCGGTGCGAGAGCACCGTGCGAAACAGTGTCGCTCAGCCTGATGCGCGGTGAGCTTGGGTACTATTAAGACGATGCCTGCCGAGCATCGTTCCTATACGTGCAAAATGTTTTCCGTGTTGGCTAGGCTACGTTCGCACACTAAGTACCTACAGCGGAAAAACACACGCGACTCGCGAACCCGCGAGTGCTCCCTGTGTATAAGATATATCTATAGGATAAGATATGGACCCGCGCGCTTTCTGCTACTCTATAGCGAGTAGTGCTAGTGCAGCATGCCATTGAGCGCATGTCTCCATGGTGTATTGCTATGTGTGATGTCAACAATCGCATCCCTAGTGAATGTCATCCCTTTCATCGTGTCCGCCGATTAACGATGATTCGGGGATGGGAAGGCAGTGTTTCAACGTCGAGAGCAGATTTAGTAAGCCCTTTCACGTTCCTAACCTCTCTGATGGGTGAGCTGATGGTACTTTCTCTTGTTGAAGGTATCTGTGGCAGGGAGAGTAGCGTAAACGACGGGCACTGCTGCAGACTGTTTCTTGGGTGTGGAAATGTTGTCTGGGTCATCTATTTATTAATTAATGTGTGGTTTCTAGGTGCTCAACTTTCCTTGTTTGGCTCTGATACTAATGACTATGTGTACAGTTAATCTGTTGCTTGTGTCTTCAGCGACTCTCAGAGAGGAGCTGTTTCCAACAGTGAAACAACGGTTGAAGGTCTCCATCAATCCTTCCCCTTTAGTGGTTACAGGTAGCTGGTACAGCGAGTGAACAACATCCATTGCTGAAGACTTTTTATTTGCACGGTATGTTTTTTGTGTCCTCTATTTATTAGTCATATGCGACTTTTAGGAGCTCAACTCTCCTCGGTTGTCCCCCAGAATAGGGACTGATCTGCTGCTCATGTATTTCGTTGAGCCCTAGGGTGAGGCAGTCCCTGATATTGATACCCAATTGACGGTCTCTGTCAGTACCTTCCTCCTAGATGGCGTGGTTACTGACGTACAACAGACTGGCATCCATGGAATAGTGCCAGCCTAGATCGGCCAGCCCTATTTTGCTGCTTCTGCAGCTCTAAGTGATCTTCGAGTGTTAGTGCTTTAGAGTGTGAGGGGATAGGTAATAGGAACTGGGGGATATAAAAGTGCTGTGTGTGTGATTCAATACAATACGGGTAGCTAGTTGCCCCTGGTAATATTAGCTCGTCTAGTTAATTTCCAAGTTTAGTCAGGGTGTAACAACTCGTTTCAGGATATCTGTTGTATTAAAATACATCACTATGTATTTCGCAGACTTCTACCCAGTGAGACTTACCTATTTAATAGTTTCCTACACAGTGTAAGACTGACAGAGTCAGCTAGAACATTGCATTTTTTATGCATTGAAATTTATCATATTACAAAATTTATATAGCACATACATTACACAGAAGATTTTTTTGTAATTATGATTGGTTGATGCAGTTCAAAATGAAAAATTTATAATAAAAAATGCAATAGATAAAAATAGCATGTTTAAAAATATAAAAATGTAAGAAAACATAAAAAATAGTTGATAATACATAATAAAATGTAAAAAATTGTAAATAAATGAAAAGATACGTAATAGAACGTATAGAAATATAAATAAACAAAAAATACGCAATAAAATGTAAAAGAAAGTAAAAAGACGTGAGAAAGTGTAATAAAATATAATAAAGCGTAGGAATATGTAAAATAATGTAAAAAGAGGTGAAAAAGTGTAATAAAATATAATAAAGCGTAGGAATATGTAAAAAAAATGTAAAATGACGTGAAAAAATATAGCAAAATATAAAAAACCGTAAAAAAGTATAAAAAAGGTATAATAAAGTGTAGGAATATGTGATAAAAAGTAAAAAAATGTAAAAAAATGTAAAAAGTCGTCAAAAAGTATAACAAAATATAAAAAGCCGTAAAAAAGTATAAAAAAGTATAATTATGTGTAGGAATATGTAATAAAAAGTAAAAAAATATAAAACGACGCGAAAAAATTGTAACAAAATATAATAATGTATAAGAATTTGTAAAAAGTTGTAAAAAACTGTAAAGTAATTTTATAATTAAGGATAAAAATGAAAAAGTAATAAAATGTAAATAAATGTAAGGAAATGTAAGATACTAAAAAAAAAGTTAAAAATTGTAATAAAATGTAAGAAAGTGTACGAAAACGTAAAAAGTGTCCGAAATCCAACAAAAAAGTACACTTACTTACGTTTGTTTACATTATCTTACATTTTCTTACACTAATTTTGCATTTTCATACTTTTTCTTACATTTACTTACGGTTTTTTACATTTTATAATTTCCGCCAGGGTCCTTAAAATCTTGTAATTTTAACACTTCGTTTTCTTATTCTTTCATTTTTATTGCTGATTTGATATTTTTAAATGAAAAAATTATATTATAAATTATAATCAAATAATATTGAGTATTATGATTCCAGATTCCTATTAATAAAATAAATTGTACAACTCTGACATCTCATAATTTCATAATTTATTTTACCGTTAGGACTGTACTCTATTTCTGCAATCTAAAAGATTGTTTATATTAACCTTTTCAAAGTATCATATTAAACGAACCATTCTGAAGTAAATTTTTTTTATAATTTGAAGCTGATCTTGGCGCGGCAGATTCGTGCGTATTGTCCTTTTGGCCTATTATCTGACGGGCTTGGGGGTTTGACTTATTATTTAATCAACGATCACGGAAAGGGCCACATGCACAAATCCGTCGCGCCAAGATCTACTTCACAATATAATTAACTATAGAAATTATAAAACAATTTTATTATAATTTCTCATTTAAATTTTAACTGTGTTAAAATTATTGTAAATAATTTAGTAAAAGTGACTTTAGTTCAGTCAAAAGTTTGTCGAATTCCGGTATTGAAATTTAGATTTCAAAGATAAAGAATGTTTTTTTCTTAAGAGGTATTAACAAGACCGGAGAATAAGATTAAACTCGAGGGTGCGCGTAGCGCGCCTCAAATATCCAGCTTTTTCTATAAAACGAATCCTTAAGTCATGGGCCCTGAGCTTTTCGGGCTTCGGGCCCTACCCTTACGTGCAAATCATAAAAATGAGTGAGTCGGAGCCGTCGAATAAAGATGAAGATTCTCTAGCTCTAGCTAATTATTAAAAAATATAGAGATCTTTGAAAATGTTCATATTAAAGCGTTGAGTAGTACATACCAAGCGCATTATTTGAAATTGCGTGGACTTCCTAACCTCTTTTCGAGTTTGTCAAATCTGTTAATAATTTTATTCATTCACTTATATTAACTCTAAAAATTGGTGAAACAACATTTGGATGTGTGCATTATATTTATGGGATATTAAATTATACATTTCTCAATGTTTCATCAAAACTGTCGGAAACATGATGTCCCATAAGACTACGCGTTAATGGCGTAAACATAAAATTATTAATCACTTTTTTCTGTGTGTGTAGCTTTCCAAAAATTTATATGAGTCAGTTTGACAAAAGATCCTACTATACAAAATTTCGTATTTCTCTGAACACTAATTAAAAACCGATAGTACTCCCTTAAAGGACTAAACATTTTTTAATTTTCAAAAAAATTAAATGTAAACTTTCATTCTTTTTTGAAATTTTATGTAGGACGTTTCTGGATTAAATGGCTGGGGTTTAAAGAGATCTTTTATGGTATTTTCTTAAAAAATTTCAACCTTTAAAAAATATGTGTCACAAAGAAATTTTACTTGTACACAAATTTTTCCGTATAATTTGTGATAAAATTAAATTTGACCAGCATTGAGGCCGCCATAAGTGTAAATTTTTTGTGAATTTTCTTATATAGAACTATAACAAATGTTGTTAATTTTGATGAACATTAATTTATGAAAAATCAGAATGATACGGATAAAGCAAATAATATAAACTTATATTTATTAATAAAATAATAATACATTCTACTTAACTGATCAACTACATCGAACGCAAACTTAATACATCTTTTTTTTATTTGAATATTCTGTTGCCAAAAACTATTGTCTATTTTAAAATAATTTAATCACAATAATTTCGTTTCGCGATGGTTATTTTGCGAGCTGGTGGGTCAATTTATTTAAATAATACGAGTAAATCATATTTCCTAACTATTAAGAAATATGAATTTAATATGAACAAACGTATTTATATTTATATTAAAATCGTGCGGTATTAATGCTTAAAATTTTTATGTAATAATTATATATTTTGATTTTGAAGCTAATACTATTGACCTGTAATATTCAAACGAATGATTCATTAATTGTAAATATTTCTCTTTCTCTGTGTATACAATAATTTTCGCTATTCAATGTTACTTTTTTCTCTTATCGGAATTTCTTATTTACACCCCATGATACGTTAAGGCCATCAAATCCACTCCTTATCCGCGTAAATCTGCATAATCCATCTGGATCTTCGCATGCAAAACTCGTTCGCCGGACATGTTTCGACATCCTCATCCTCCCTCTGTCCCATGACTTTAATCATTAAAACGATGTGCAGCAGCTCCTCCGCAGCATTAATCTTCAGCCTGTCCTCAAAACTCTGCCTCAAAAACAGTCCCGTATCGCATCCTAACTCCTTCAGGACCTCCAACACGCTGACCCTGTACAACTCAAGCATCTCATCAAAGCGCTCGACGGTCAGTGTAGCCACGCTCGTGCAGAGTAGAAACACGACGTTCAGCAGCAGACTACCCACGTAGCTCATCTGGAAGTCGACTATTTTGGTATCGTCGACGTTGCCAGCCTCGTCCTTGTGGTAAGAGCAAATTGTTGCCCCAGAAATCGCTGTGGATCATGGTAGACCAGGGATTCTTTGCGTCTATGGGATGGTAGAGCGTCTCATTGATGTCGTCCGAGATCAAAGTCGCCTGGAATCGCGAGTAGTACGGTCCGGTGACGGAGTCGTTTTTCAGGATTTCTAGGACATTGGCGGTATACGGCCGCATGATCGCTTTGTGGAGTATACCTATGCGGTCGCATGTACTTTTGCATAGTGGACAGGAATTTGGGATCCTTGTGCTTGATCGAGAGAGATGATGGCAGACTTCATGTGCACGTGGTCCAAACCTAAAAGTTAAGACGTTAATTAATTATATTACATTTGTGGATATTGGAAATTGATAAATGTAGATTATAATGAAAATCTTTGTGGTAGAAGAAAGGTTGCGAACCGTCACAGATTTCTTGATTGAATTTAAAAATAAAAAATTTATGAATTTTAAAAAGTTAATAAATAATCCTCTAATCTGTTCTAATTAGACTGTCATAACTCTGATGAGCCACAAATGTCTTTGATAGCATTATGCACTTACAAATATCAATTGCTGTGACTTTTTATTTCGGGATTGCAACAGGTGATTAAGCCTGTTTTTTAAGCTGAAATTTTTTTTTCGTCGCCGAATTTTGATATCGGTGGGAAGTAGGCCCATTTTCTGAAAGGCCTTGAAATATGGGCTCTGGGTTTGCATATCGGTCGGAATTAGGCCCATTTTCAGAAAGGTCTTGAAATTACCTATCAATCCATATTTTTGCCGGCCCAATCGGATATTATTAAGTCGGTTAAAAAAAATAAAGAAAAATATGGAAAAATCGAAAATAATTTTTTTTTGCTCTGGGTTTGGATATCGGTCGGAAGTAGACCCATTTTCTGAAAGGTCTTGAAATTTCCTATCTACCAATATTTTTTTCGGTCTAATCGGGTATTATTAAGTCGATTAAAAAAATTAAGAAAAATATGGAAAAATCGAAAATAATTTTTGCTTTCTCAAAGAGAAAGCTTGGTAAAGGTGAAATTTTTCGACCCCGAGATTTTGATGATTTTCGATATTTCTGAGCTCCCTGAGTCGAAATATGCGTTTTCTAGAAAATGTCTGTGTATATGTATGTGTGTGTGTGTGTGTGTGCGTGTGTGTGTGTGTGTGTGTGTAATGAATTTGTCCGCGGCATAACTCGAAAATGGACAGAGATATCAAGTTTATCTTTGGCAGATATCTAAAGTTCATTTTGAAGATGTGCAAGTTCAATTATATAGTTGATTGGATAATAATAAATATTAAAATAATAAAAAATAAAAATATTGAAAAATCGAAATTTTTGTTTTTCGTCGCCGGGTTTGGATATCGGTGGGATGTAAGCTCATTTTCTTAAAGGAATTGAAATTACCTATCAATCCATACTTTTTCGGCCCGATCGGATAATATTAAGTCGGTTAAAAAAAATAAAGAAAAATATGGAAAAATCAAAAATATTTTTTTACGGCGTTGAGTTTAGATATCGGTCGGAAGTAGTCACATTTTCTTAAAGGTCTTGAAATTTCCTTTCAATCCATATTTTTGTCGGCCTAATAGGATAATATTAAATTGATAAAAAAAAATAAAGAAAAATATGAAAAAATCGAAAATATTTTTTTATGGCATTAGGGGGTTAGGGGTTTAGATATTGGTCGGAAGTAGTCATATTTTCTTAAAGGTCTTGAAATTACCTATCTATCCATATTTTTTTCATCTGATCGGATAATATTAAGTCGGTTAAAAAAATATAGAAAAATATGGAAAAATCGAATATATTTTTTACGGCGTTGGATTTAGATGTCGGTCGCAAGTAGTCATATTTTCTTAAAGGTATTGAAATTACCTATCTATACATATTTTTGTCCGTCCAAACGGATAATTACTTTCTCAGCGGTTTTTTTTTTGTTAGATTTAAGTGTTAGCATCATTATACTTTTCTGTAAGAACTAAAACATTTTTAATAATCGAGTGTAATTACATTAAATATTTTTGTGTCATTGAAGTAATATTTATGTAAATTAGCTTTTTTTATCAAATTTACTTTAATTTAATTAGATTATGCTATTAATAATGACTTTGCCTATACGAAATGAAGCTTAAAAACCATATTTAAAAGTTGTGAAACAAGTAGTTATTTATTGGGACACAAGATTAAATTATAAATTTATATAAGGTTATAAATTAATACAATATTCACACTAGATAAATCTGCGAAAAGATAATCATACCTTTTAAAATATCCATAGTTTTCAGTGCGATTATTAATAAAATGTAACAATATAAAAAGTTCCATAAAAAGTTAAATATATTTTATATAAAATACATTTTCTGTATAATTATACAAAATTCAATACAGAATAATTATCAAAACATTCGCAAAATTCATGAGAGAATAACATTCATGTTTGTATCAATGCTAAAATTTGTCAACTTCAAGTAAGAAAAATCGTAACCTCTTACGACTATCAACAGTATTTGCATTTTACAAAATAAAGTATTTTGTAATGATATTGAATAATTAAATATCAAGGTTCGATTTGTACTGGTAAGAAAACGCCGAAGAAATTTTGAAAAAACGTAATTAATTTATAAATTCAATAAATAGCATGTGATAATACCTTAAACTTTTTAATTTACAATTTAATAATTACTAAATAACTGTTTTAAATATAATTTTCTTGATCATTTTGAATATTAAATTTACGGAAAATCAGATATGCAGAAACAATAAAATTTTATATTAAAATATACATTTAAAAAGATTATTTGATATAATTTATCAATTCTCTTTGAGAAAGCATTCTGCTAAAGCAGTTAGCAGCGGTTTTTAATTTACCGTAGTTCACTCGCGAACAGCGGAAGGCCTTGAGATTTTCCATCAGTATGACAGCGTCCTCGTCGACCTCGTTAGCGTCCGGCCTCAGCGACAGCCTCGACCCATAGAACCCGGGAGTGATATCAAACTAGCTACTCAAGGATAAACGCCTCCTTCTTGAACTTGAAGTTGCTCTCGAAGAGATTTCTCTGGAAATCTGTCGGCGGCAGCATCTTCACCACCAGCTCCATCGCATCCGCCCGATTTCCCCATACCTCTTGACCACAGCGCGGAGCTTCGGAAT
Source organism: Torymus aiolomorphi (assembly GCA_036365515.1). Taxonomy (NCBI): domain Eukaryota; kingdom Metazoa; phylum Arthropoda; class Insecta; order Hymenoptera; family Torymidae; genus Torymus; species Torymus aiolomorphi. The sequence goes on along the minus strand of CM070875.1, from coordinate 20,847,932 downwards.
CGTGCTACCGAAATGGTTTTCGGACTTGATGAACGACTCGGTCTCGACACTCTCGACGTGTAGGTCGTCACCCAGCTGGTTCCGGAGCAAAGACTCTGGGTCGTAATACGATCTCATAGTGCAAAATATCGCCATTCTGATGATCCGACATTATTTAGCCGATTACAAGTATACCTACACTGCGCGCGGTAGAAGAAGAATCGAAATACTCAGCCGGATGAGTGTAACTTGCACGCGCGAGGCAAGCTATCGTAACACTGATACCGGTGTTTATGTACCTTATATTATCGGTGCTGGTTGGTGCAGGACAGACGCAGAATAAGAGCGACATTCTCCGGTTTTTCGCGAATATAGGTAGGTAGTTTTTTATTGCTCGGCGCGGAATGTTTGATGTTTGAAGTGGCGGTATGCTAATTGTTCGAAGTTGCATTTCTAGGCTGAGAATCAGGCGAGTGAATAAATGGATTGATGCGTATGTCTGCATTTAAAAATGAAATCTCTTTAATCAGTTGTACTTGCAATTTAATTTGAATGATCCATAGCAAAAATTTTAGAATGTACATAAATGTAGGTAAAAAATGTAAAAATGTGTAAACAAATGTAAAAAAGTGTAAAAAAGTGTAAACTAATGCTGGATTTCGGACGTTTTTTACATTATTTTACCCTTTTCTACACTTTCTTTACAATTTTTTACATTTTTTACACTATCTTACAGTTTTTTTTATTATATTTTGTTACACTTTCTTTGATACCCATAATTAAAAAATTCTTTTACAGTTTTTTACACTTCTTTACATTCATTAACATTTTATTACAGTTTTTTTATACTTATTAACATTTGATTATAGTGTTTTTACACTTTTTTACATTTATTAACACTTTATTATACCTTTTTTACACTTCTTTTACATTCTTTTACAGTTTTTCAACACATTCTTGCAATTTTTTATACTTTCTTATAGTTGCTTATATTTTTTTAAACATTTTAATGTTTTTTTATATTTATAGATTTTTATGGTTAATAAAAATTTGATTAACTCTAGGAAAGTGTAGAAAAATGTAAAAAAATATGTAAAAAATTGTATGTTCTAATGTAAAAAATTGCAATTAAGTGTAAATAAGTGTAGAAAACTGTAAATCTTTACGGATTTTTACAAATTTTATGAAATGTACAATAGTGTACGAAAATGTAAAGAAAGTGTAAATAAGTGTAAAAAGATGTTAAATATGTCCGAAATCCAGCATTAAACTATATTTTATTACATTTTCTTACACTTATTTACACTTTTCTACACTTACTAAACAATTTGCTACATTTTCGATTTTTGCTAGGGATAATATTTTGAAAGACATGATAACAATTATAATATAGACATATAAAAGACATATTTTACCTCTTTATTAAATTTTTTATGCACGTCTGCAGATAAAGGAGAGTTTGGCTAAGTTTTAAACGAGGTAAAATAAAAGAAAAAATTTTGATTAAAAATCATATTTAAATTTCTATTATAAGGTCATTTATTTCTATTCACATTAATCCGCTCTTAAAAGTTTTTCTATTAATTTTCGATGCACAATATTGCAAAAAAATATCATGCTTATAATAGGCTTCTCGCACTCACATGACTGTCTAATTCATCAGGCATTGACGTGTAGCGGTAACTACTCGTGTGAAGTAATGTGTTTTACGCACTTGTTGCCTAGGTAATATATTGTAGTTTCATACAACAAAAATTATCATATCTTTTTTTAATTTAAAACTACGAAAAGTTTCGCAGAATTATGAAAAAGATAGAAAAAAAATATTGGTCCATTCATATTAAAAATAATTAACTTCAGACAGGTTGGTAGAATAGTATATACATTACGTAACTAGGAAAGACAAGATCCGACCTAGCCAATTTTCCTTCACGGTGCGTGTACTATTTTTCACCATACTCGGTCCGAAAATACCACATTCGCGCATTTTTAAACCGGGAGCGAAAGTGGTACTTTCGGCCAGGGTATGGTGAAAAATAGTGCACGCACCACGGAAGGAAAATTGGCTAGCTCAGATCTCGTGTTTCCTAGATGTGTAATATACTCACGTTTTTTCACCATGTATGGTGAAAAAACGTAATATCATGATCGTCTGAGAGGAAAAAGGACTATTCTAAACAAGCACTAAAAAGAGAGACATTATTTGCTTATAAGTAAAACCAATAGCTTTAAAGAAAATTTCACTTTTTTTGAAATATCAACAGCTTAGCAACTTAAATTTTGAATAAAAATAATCATTTGCGTAGTAGCACCTCCTTTGGCGCTAGCTTCAGCGCCCCAAATAGCTCCTTTTTCAGCGCTTATTTGAAATAGCTTCAGGCTCCTTATACCGACGATATAACGTATGTAATTACTAATTTTAAATATTCTATTTTCTAATTGATGGATACTTGAGCTTTTATAAATCAACAATCAAGTATATATTAAATATACTTACATCAAGTTATATTATCAAATAATGAAAGTGTTCTGATTATTTCAACAATAAAACCTTTTTTCTTAGGATATATTAAACAATTATTTTCCACTTTAATTAAACTTTATCGGTTTAAAACAATATCTAATTAATGAAATCCTAATAGGTATAATAATAGCGAAATAAAAAAATAATACTGATTTCATGTATAGATAATAAATTTGCATAATTCCTGCAAAATTATTTGTCAATGATAAGATTTTAAAAATGATTGAAAAAGTGAAAATGTAAGTAACCTTACATAAAATATAGCCAATCAGAAAAGAAGAAATTTATGATGAGTTTTATGAGTGAAATACAATTTGACGTCACTTTCGCAAGAGCAATTTGTAAATTTTCATCACGTCCATTGGGAAATGAAACAAACGCGCAGCTACGTGACACTGCATGCAAAAGTGTGGAGTCCCCGATAATTCCGCCAAGTGAAGAAAGAACCGCCAATGAGCGAACGTATACGATTATTGGCGTCACCCAGCAATCGTATACGCGCCGATCAGCGGAATGTTATCTTTTCGAAGTTAACTTCGAAAAGTTAACTCCGAAGTGCAAGGCGCTTTCGGACTTGATTGCATATAGAAAAGAACAAGTTAAGGGAAATTTTTCATAGAATGGTGGCGCATAAGTATTATCTAACTCTATATCCACTTAGGGTGATGTGAAACCCTAATTTCAATATTTTTTAAATCAAGATTCAAACGTTTATTTGGAAAAATACGGTTGTCTTGACAAACAAGAGCGCTTGCGCTCCGCACACGTAAACACTATATTCAGAAAATTTTTTGAGTGATTTTATTAGCATTTTCGTTAGCTATGCTCGTTTGAAAAGTAGGTCAAATGCAGATTCCTACTTACCGACAGTACGGTTTTTATTTAATTAAATAAATTCTCATTATTTTTTTGGAAAAACACGTTTGTCAAGCGCTCCGTATATGTAAATACTATTCTGATAATTTTTCTTTTATGATTCTATTGGTATTTTCGTGAGATGTACTCGTTTGAAAAATAACGTCGGTACTCACATCCCCTTAGAGTTGCGACTAGCATCGGATGAGATTGAGGGAGTCCAAAGTGAAAGAAAGTCGCCGGCCATGGTGTATGAGAACTCACATAAGGCCTTGCACAAAAATTTGTTAAAAATTTTTTATGAAATCAATTTTCTTTAAAAAGTGTACGTATAATGCATTGTACGTTCATTTTGGAAGGATTACATCAAAAGAAACGTGACAACTTCACAAATGGTAAAACAAACAATTATTATTAAACTTAATGGTACCGCTTTCTTGGTTTTTAAGTCAGGTGAGATCTCACGTGCGTTTTTTTTACTAGGGATCAAGTCAACACTGTAATAAATCAATTGAATGACTATATAATAATAATTATAATAATAATAAATTTTCATAAAAATATTATTAATTTGGAGTCATTTACCAGCTACTCATGAAATATTCATCGGTACTATAAGTAAAAAGTGTGCTAATTAATTATATATAATATTATGAAACTTCACGATTTAATCTTTTGACGAAAAGTGCATGTCTGAATATATTTCGCATAATCTACTTCAATATATGCTTTCTTTTCTTATTTTTTTTAATCTTATTATTTCATATTTTGATAGTGACCACTGGAAATACTGTATTTGGTCATTGAATATTCTGATTAACCACAATTTTGTGGTATAATATATAAGTTATAGCGGTACAAAAAAATCGAAACAGTAAATCGAACACTCTTATGCTTATTCTATTAGCTTGAAATTAAATCAAATTTAAAAATAACGGTAATAAATAATAATTAATATACTTTTTATCTAAAAAAAATGTTATCTGAGTTGCGTTTGATCTTTGGAGCTTTAGTAATCTGTCTATAAAAATACAATTTGATCTTTAAAATATAAATCAATTCTGATAAATGTTGTCAAAACGTACATATTTCACGGAGGCTTCTAAATAAAACGAAAGTGCGGTTTAAAATTGCAGAAATATAAAATATATATTTTCGTTCAAGTATACATCAATATGTTCAGACAGTAAGAAAATATTGCAAAATATTGCAATCTCATTCATATAAGTTTCAATTGGCAGTCAACATTTAACAACAATAAAATGAGATGAAAAAGAACTGTCAAGCTCCATTTAGTTTTTCTTCTTTGCAGAATGGTTTGAACTTCATGGTCTTGTTACATTACTTCAACCTCTTCCACAAGTTTACTGTGGACTTTGGACAAGCTCTGAAAAAATTAAATTTATGTGTTAAGGTGTGGTTATATAATTAGTTACAATGGGTTTTGTTAATATCATCATGCAGCATTAATAATTTTAACATGCAAATATATCATGCGTAGTATGAAAGTCAATTTCCAAGTCAGCTGCACTTTTATCACATAGTAAAAAAAATACATATCTTCAACTCCTTCATAATAAATACGTGAAAATGTAAAGTAGTTAATCACTCAATGTAAAAATGTAAAATGTAATGGGATGTTCAAAAAATAATGTTCTTCAAAATCAATAATACTTATGAATTTCAATGTATGTGAAATATATGGATCACGTGCTTCAAACAAAAAATAATTTAAAAAAAAAAAAAATGAATCGATAAAACAGACAAAAAATGCATTTAAAAAATAACAAAACATTCAAAATGTTTTGTCATTAACTGTACCAGATCACGCGTCTTTCAGAGAACGACGTGGAAGAGGTTCTCCGTCATCTTCAATCAACTTTTGATGAACAGCACTGAGAGCCTAGACATTGCAAGAGTTATTTGCAAGTCAGATTGAAAAAAAAGTAACAAAAAGATAAATTTAGAAAACAGATCCCTTCACAATTAGACCCGATTAATTAATATGAAAATTATGAGAAATAGTTCAATCTACGTAGGGGCTTTTGAAACGTAATTTTGATACCTTAAAATATTTAACAGTTTTAACACGCAATTCTAATGTCGCGTCTTCATCACAGATAATAATTGTGCGAGGGTGTTGCTGGAATGCAGATACAGTCCACATGTGATTGATTCCTTCTTCAATTGCCTTATAAAGGGCAAAGGCCTTATGAGAGCCAGTAATCAAGATCATGACTTCTTTAGCATCCATCACAGTACCAACACCAACAGTCAATGCTTGTTTTGGTACTTTATTAATATCATTTCCAAAGAATCTGGCATTTGCTTCCAGAGTATCTTGGGCTAATGTCTTAACTCTAGTTCTTGAAGCTAATGATGAACCTGGCTCATTAAATGCTATGTGACCATCAGGACCAATACCTATAATTTTGATTTTTAAGTATTAATAATTTTTACAGCAAAGATTATTTTTCTATAATATCATGCTTACTGTTAGATATCAAAATAATTCTAAAAATATTTTATATTTTTAATTGTCTTTTATAAAGTTAACAGCAATACCTCCAATAAAAAGCTCAACTCCTCCAGCCTCAGCCATTTTCCTTTCAAACTCATTACATTCATATTCCAAGTTTGGCGCATTACCATCAAGGATGTGAACATTCTGTGGGTCAATATCTATGTGCTTGAAAAAGCTATTGTACATGTAATAATGGTAGGATTCGTGATGGTCTCTTGGCAAATCAACATATTCATCCATATTAAAAGTCTTTACGTACTTAAATGATACTTTTCCAGCTTTATAAAACTCTATGAGCTTTTTGTACATACCAAGTGGAGTTCCACCTGTAAAAAATAAACTTAGTTACTCAGTTTGTATAAAAAAAATATTTTATTATATAACAAACAAAAATATACCAGTTGGTAATCCCAAAACAAAATATTTATTTGCATTTGGTTTGAAGTCATTTATCCTCTTCATAACATATTTTGCAGACCACTCTGCAACATTGTCACTGTTCTCGCTGATTATGAGACGCATTTTTCTTTGTTCCAGAAAACTGAAATAAAACTATGATTAATACTTTTGTACAACTAATAGCAGGAAGATTCAGTTCTTAAGTCTTTGATTGGATAATAAGGGTTATCGAACTCAAGATAAAGTGTGCTAACGACTTCTTATCATTAAGAAAGAAAAAATAACACATTTATTATCTGTTCATGTAATAATTATGTGACATTTTTTACTTGGTATCTCATAAATAAATTGCATATAAAAAAGAAAATGAACTACAAAAGCTTAAAAAAATATATCATGAGAATTTCTTAAAATAAAAGAAAATTAAAGAACACTTAAAAACAAATTATAATCTGTTTATAGAAATAGGTAGTAAATTTGTAATATCTCTAAGAAACGTTTCATCAAAAATAATCTGTACGCCAATAAAACTTTTTTCCAAAAACAAAGCAGGATCCCATAAAGGCCACCATTTTACTTTGGCAATGTCGCTGACCTTCAAAAAATCTTCCAATATCATAAAAATCCTTATTTCAAAATGTAGAAAACCCGCAACATAGGTACTGCACCGCAAAATAATTCAAACTTTAGAAACCTCAAAAGCACGCCTGACAAACTATAACGCAACAAGGACACGAAAATCGATATATTCTTAATGAAGGAGAGAAAGAAAAAAACTTACATCCAACGTTTTTTATTTCACGCACGCAGATTCACGCAGACACTACGGGAGGTGACTGCTCTCGACTGACTGTGAGGCCAGCTGCGAATTGATGCCGGCGGTTCCCGCTGTACGTGTTGTATCATCAGCTGACCACAAGCCAAGACCTGATCATACTACTACTTATATACTACTACTACTACATGTACGCACATACACTAACGACTAACCTAAGCGCCTCTGATTTTTATCACTTGAAAAACAACGTCGTTTTAAATATAGGCCGCACGAGAGCTGAGATTCTAATGTATGCACAATATCGGTTGTTATGAGTCATTTCGGAGCGATTAAAAAACAAGTAATTGGAAGTGTGCGTTCGCGTGTACTGTTCATAAGGTTTTCTTGGTGATACGAGAGAGCGATAGATGATGAACGGATGAATTGGGTAATTTCGAGCTGATTATGTGTTTATTGTTGTCTGCTAAATTTGTGTAGTTATCAATTTATCGCGGTTCTTTATTTTCAAGAAACGTTGGTAATTCTGAAGAAAGATTATTTTTATTGAAACCTGAAATGGATGACAGTTTTTTACGCTTTAAATAAATAAATTTACCTCGCCGAAAACGTTAAGACTTATTCTGTATAAACTTAAATAATAAAAAATATATATTTAGTGTTTTTTTCACAGCAAATTATATATATATTGAGAATTTTAAAATTTATAATTCCCTGTTTTGATCAAATGTAATTTCAAACAATTCTTTTTTTATTAAAAATTCGTTGTATTATAATATTATATCCTTAATTTTTACGCGATCTAGCGTTTTCCCAACTATACTTTGATCAGCATTGATCCAATATGATATTGTTTCTTTACTTTTCTCTTCATTTTAAACTATTTTTATTCAGTTTCCCTCATCGGTCATATCCACATATTAGGGAGAATCCACAAATGCACTGCGCTCCCCTGCACTGCGCTGCCCTGGGGCCTTTCTACATATGTGTGTTCTGTGTGTTCTGTGTGTTCCCGACAAAGACAGATAGATCTGTTCCGTTTATGTAAGACAGAGACAGACATAGAGAGAAGTTGTCTAGAACAGACAGAACACACATATGTAGAAAGGGCCCTGCGCTGCGCCGCGCTGTGCTGTCCGTTCGGGAGAATGTACATAAGCGCCGCGCTGGGCTGCGCCTACGCCGCGCTGGGCACTTTATACATATATGTGTTCTGTCTGTTCTAGGCAACTTCTCTCTATGTCTGTCTCTGTCTTACATAAACGGAACAGATCTATCTGTCTTTGTCGGGAACACACAGAACACACAGAACATACATATGTAGAAAGGCCCCTGCGCTGCGCGGTTCTCTGCTTGCGCTGGTCCATAGTTCCGTTTCTATATTCCATTGCTAATGGTACAATTCTATAGATCTATGTCATACATCTATCATTTTCATGGTCATGATCATGATTGGAGCCAAAATAAAAAAAATTAGAAAAATGTATAATTTCATTAAAGTTATTGAAATTGTTAAAAAAATTAAGAAAAAAGAAACAACAATCTTGCAGAAGGTGGTGGGTTCGATCACATTTAGCAATACCTCAAAGAAATATTCATAGTGCTTATAGCACTTTATTTAAATATCTTGCATTAAAGGATCATGAAGAGTTTTATAGATTTATTAACATGAGTTTTAATCAATTTCATCATTTATTTGAACTGGTTAAAGGCCATCTCATTATCGCCTAATTCCATCTTATTCATCAATAGCTTCATTTTCCAATGTTCTAATCAATTTTATAATTCATAGTATATCATATCAATTGGGTCTTGTGTTTTCTTTCTCGGCTTAAAATACTTTTGTTCTTAAACTGTCCGTCATATAAACTATCCCTTCATTTATTTAACTTTTCATTTTGGAGCATGTACACGTCGTCCGTGATTTATAAATATCATAGACATGCAACTGCTCATTTTTTTGTAAGAATATACGAATGGAACGGAACGGCAGAACTAAGCTTCAGGGGCCTTTCTACATATGTGTGTTCTGTGTGTTCTGTGTGTTCCCGACAAAGACAGATAGATCTGTTCCGTTTATGTAAGACAGAGACAGACATAGAAAGAAGTTGTCTAGAACAGACAGAACACACATATGTAGAAAGGGCCCAGCGCAGCGGCAGCACGGCGCAGCACGGGGGCCTTTCTACATATGTGTGTTCTGTGTGTGCTGTGTGTTCCCGACAAAGACAGATAGATCTTACCGTGTTCCGTTTATGTGAGACAGAGACAGACATAGAGAGAAGTTGTCTAGAACAGACAGAACACACATATGTAGAAAGGGCCCGGCGCGGCGCAGCGCAGCGCAGCACAGCGCGGCGCTTATGTACATTCTCCCTTCCACCCCAGAAACAGGGAAGCTCATCTATGTTCATGTCGTCGCGTCGTGCGCCGCGTTCCGATCGCTTGAATACAGCAACTGAATGCTGATTGGTTAATTCCTTTGACGAAACTAGATGGTAAAAGAGAATTAACCAATCAGCATAGAGTTGCTGTTTCAAGCGATCGGAACCGCGGCGCACGACGGGACACACGGCGCACGACGCACTCCATGTGGAACGGACGTTACAATAGGAAAAAAATAGAAAAAAATAAAAAAAAAGGAGGAGGAGGATCTTATTTGCGACTGCAACGCCACGCAATAACATTCGAAATTCGAACTCACTGTTTTACCATACCATTGCCTCGACGAAAATTCGGTCTTTATCGACCGGACTGTGATGGTGGGATTTGTCGTTCGTGACAGCGAATCCACATTGCATGAGCTATGCTCGATGCGCGATGCGCGATGCCTTCCGAAAAAAAGTTGTTGTTCGAAATCTATAAGATTTATAACTCTATGTTTAAAATTATTATAGGATTTATAACCATAGAGTTATAAATCTTGCAGATTTCGGACAACAACTTTTTTTCGGACGGCATCGCGCATCGCGCATCGAGCATAGCTCATGCAATGTGGATTCGCTGTGATGGTGAGCCGAAATTTAGCACCAATAGGCGTGTGAAAGCGTGCTTTGTAATCCTGCCATTGGCCGGCGAACGGTGCCGCTGCTCCGCTACGCATTTGTTTATGAATTTCAAACAATAACTGACTCGGTGTTTCCCAACTATATAAGCGTTCCGCGAACTCTCTCCCTCTATAACAGGTAAGAAATGCTGGTAATGTATTATGATATAATAATCGTTTGTTAAATATTGACAGCCGAGTAGGAGGTAGCCGTAGACTCGTATATAGCGCGATAGTGCGATTGCGTCTACCCATGGAATATCATTTTTACGAATAAAAACAAGTGACTGTTTGTTACAGTATTTTTTATGAAAAAATTGAAATGGCGATCGAGGCGACTATAGTTGAGCAGCTTCAGGAGCTTCGAAGGTGGCAAATACAACAGCAAGACGAGCTGATACGACAGCAGGAGGAACAAAGAAAAAAACTGACTAGTGAACAGAGTCGTATGTATCAAGCTCTGAGTCTGTCAGTTGAGGAAATAAGCATGAGTGAAATATCATTACAGGAATTGATAGAAGGACACAGACACCAGGATCCTGATTTGATCAGTTTTAACTCACATGACGAAGAGTGTGCATCACCAGTTCCTCAAAAGAGCAACAGTGCTTCTCAACATCTTGCGGTGAATAATGAGAATAATAACTGCAGAAGTCTTTTTTTAACAGTGCCAAAAGTGCAATTAGAAGTAAGAAACACAGAGAATGATTTGAAAAAAAATCTAGACTTTAATAATTCATATAACGAACATGATTATAGTTCTGATTGTTCAGTAGATGCTACACATGCTTCATTCTCTTCTGAGGTGTCTCAAAGACGGCGTGTTCTGATTGATGATCTACCAGTACCATCTCCAAAGAAGGACTTCAACACAATGTTAGAGGAAAGATTGAAAGACTCTGAGGCAATAAATGTTCAAACTGAAAGTAAGCCAGGACTCAAAAGACCTTTTCTCAAAAAAGGAGAAGGACTTGCTAGGTTTATGCCCAATTCAAATCCTAATGCTAAGAAAAAGTCCACAATGAGACCTAGAAGTGCTTCATATTCAAAGGCTGCACAAACTAATAGCTCAAAACCATCTAGAACAACTATAGTTGAAAGATCTAATTCTGTGCCAAAATCAAAAAAACCAGATGTAATTAGAAAGTCAGCATCAAACCCGGGATCTGTTGCCCAACAAAAATTGACTTTAAAGAATGTCCCACCACCAAGAAGAAAAGCTAGAAGTAAATTAAATCCAAATGGTCCTATGCCAAACTCATTAACTCTTGAAAAGAAAAAGGCTACCGAATTATTATTAGATTACAGCAGCTCTGATCTTGAAACAAAAAATAAGCGAGAAATGGAAGAGACAAGAATATTTGAGCTTCTTGAAGATAAAGCAGAAAATTCAAGTTTTTGTTCAACATCAAGTACAGTTATAGCATTTTTACAACAATCAACGCCACTAAAACAAAAAGCTCTTTTACATAGTGCCTCTAAAAATAAAATGTTTTTGAATGATTTAGGTGTTGAAAAATTGGAACGAATTGCTGAAAAAACTAAAAAAGATCATCACCAACCGATACAAAAAAATAACAAAAATCAAATTACTATTGATAACATAGGAGAGGAAACATTGGAAGAGATTGTGTATACAATTAACTCAAATAATCTACCACTGTCACAGACTCATAAGAATGTAAAGGACCAAGGGCATCAAGTATCTTTAAATGATATAGGTGATGAAACATTGGAAGAAATTGTTCGCACAACTAAATTAAACCGCCAACCATTTTTACAACAACAGAAAAGTTCTAATGTTGAAGTTTCCCTTATTGATTTAGGAGATGATACAATGGAGAAAATAGTTGAAGCAACTAAATCTAATCAACAATTATTTACTCAAATGCAAAAGAATCCTAAGGATAAAAAAATTTCTGAATGGAATGCAGTTCCAACTTCAAAACTAAAAAATGATAAAACTGTTCCTGGTACTCTTCTTCCTTATGGAACTGACGTAGATGAATGCTATGCAGACTATCCTTCTAATCAAGAGCAGAATGAAGTAATATATAACTGTTATTTATTTTATTCAAATATGCTTCTATTAAAGATTACATATTTTATAATTATCTTGTGCTTTTTTTTTCCAGGATGAAAATAATATTAGTCTTCATGTTAGATTTTCTGAACATAATGAGTATAAGACCATGACAGATACTTCCAGTGTTTCAAGTGATTCACAAACAATTGTTAGTTATATTAATGATAAAGGTGCTTGGTCTGATTGTTCAGTAACACCAGATTCATCAGATGTGGAGAGTATCCTGACATCACGATCAAAAATGAATAGTAATAATAATAAAAGGAAAACTAAATCCCATAATTACTCAAATGGTATTGAAAGTGATGAAGACGAAAATGAAGATTTAAAAAATGACATTACCGAAACAGAAAATGAAGAGGCAAATGAAGAGGAGAATGATGAGGAAAATGATAAAGAAAATCATGATGACACTGTGAGAAAAAATTTAACTCTTCAAGAAGAAAACCCTATAATTAATCAAAAAAAAGAAAATGCTTCATTCTTTAAATCTGAGCTTTTGAAAACGCGCCTATTAGAATTAGAACAAGAAATTGAAATTTTCAGAAAAGAAAGCGCAGCATTAACTTTACAACGTCAAAAAGTTCAAGAAGAACGTACTAAACTTCAAGAAGAACGTATTAGTTTGCAACGAAGCTTCAAAGAAAAAGAAGAAGCTTTAGAAATAGAAAAGAAAAAAACTGAAAGTATTTTGCAAGAGGAAAAAAAAAGATTAGGAAGAGAAAAAGCTGCATTAGAAAGTCGAATGAAAGACGCTTATGATAAAGCACAAAAGAGTAAACATGAGCGACAGGAAATTCAAGTATTGCGTGATCAATTGGAAGAACTTCGAGAAGAAATAAGTCAGAAAGAGAGCAAATGGTCTGCTTCTAATGCCAGACAACGAAGTCAGATGAGGGTATTGCAAACGGAAAATTCAAAATTAAAGCAAGAATTAGAAAAAATGCAACAAAAGAAGAATGCTAAGATAAAAAAGCCCATCACTTCGTCTAACACAAAAGCAATTCATCAAATTAACAAATTTTTAGCTGATCGTAAAAAACTCTCACCATTTAAAAACGATTATGACGACTATAAGGAGGAAAAACTATTCAAATCGCCACCTGATAGCGCTAACATAAATAACAACGTCGATTTTGAAGTCGAAGATGAAAAACCAGAGGAGGCCAAAATCGACAATGCGAAAATTTTAAAAACTGTCGAAAGTATTGCGAGAACGCGAGATTTATACGAAAAGTTGTTAAAAGATGCCACTGAAGATTTCACTGAAGTTCATCATAGAAGAAGTGATCTCAATCAGCGAAGTGAAACAGCAGAATCAATGCAAAAGCAAACTTCAAGAGAGCGTGATTTGGAGAATGGGGAAGAAAACGATCTCGATGAAGAATTACCGGCTGATAAATATACTTCGAGTACCACAAGTCCTTTATCGTCTCGGGTAGCTCAAGAAGAGAACGAGCAACATTGCGATGGCGAACAAAAAAATGACAAAGACAAATCTCCTAAAGCTAATCAAAACAAGCAGGGAATTAGAGAGGTTCGTCATGCCGATGGTCGTGTAGAATATTGGTATCCGAACGGGAACGTCAAAAAAATCTTTCCTGACAAGTACCTTACGAAAATGATTTATTACAATGGTGATGTTCGCGAAACTGACAAGAATGGTACTGTTAAGTATTTTTATGCCGCGACGAGAACTTGGCATACGACGTTACCCGATGGCTTAGAAATTTTAGAGTTTCCAGAGTAAGTGTTTTTTTTTTAATTAAAAAGTTTTTCATATATTTTTTGTAAACTCTAAATAAAAATGTTTATTATTTTACAGCGGTCAAGTAGAAAGAAGATCGAAAGATAGCACAATTGAAGTATCTTTCCCTGACGGTTCCGTCAGAATAGTACAAGCAGATGGATCCGAAAAGTGGGCATTCCGAGATGGAACCGTTGCTGAAACGTCAGCGGATGGAGAGAAAATTCTTACTTTACCAAATGGACAAAGGGAAATTCACACTAAGGATCACAAAGTAATTATACGCGATTATTTCTTAATTATTTGCTTCTGCTATTTTCAAATTTATTATTTAAAAATTAAAATAGTCATCTCACGCGTGATGTTGAGATACAATTATAACACTGTACTGTTACAACATGAGAGTAATTTAAACCATTTATTAACAGCGACGGGAATATCCTGATGGAACAATCAAACTTGTATATCCTGACGGAATCCAGGAAACACGGTACGCCAACGGACGAGTTCGTCTTAAAGATAAGGACGGTAATCTTATTATGGACACACATCAATGATCAGAAATAGCATAAGACTAAAGACTGATAGCATCTAAGTAAGCTTTATATTATAATTAAAAAGTATTAAAGCATTCTCTGTGAATCGATTTTCACATTAAGCCACTGGGCTGTATATAAGAATTTGTACAGATATAGAGGATAGATATTTATTATTAACGGATCCGATGACCAGGAGAAGATGAAAATTTTGTAATTTTTATACGACATAAGATATTTAGCGAACTATGTATGTAAAATATTATAAGTGTTGAGAAGATTCTATTCGCTTTCCTAAAGGCTTAATTCGTAAGAGTATTTAAAGCTCCTTTTATTTAAATGAAAATAATTTTAAAAAAGAAAGAACACTTTATTCTTTAATATAATACAAAACGACGTTTCTCGCATACACCTACAATATGTACAAGTCACTACAACAATATCATCATCATCACGTCTCGATTTCTCGCATATTCAGCAACAAAGCGTCCGGACAGTCTTTAATTACATCCCTCGGATTCACTGTCCGATTCGTCATACTTTCCTCCACCTCCACTTTCTTTCTCCTCCCGACCAATTCGTTGACGTTTATCTGCTCAAGGAGAACGAGCGCCGCTTTAAATGTTACCAGAGTATACGATAATCCATCATGAGGCGATATTGACCAGTTGAAGTTCTCAATGTAGTACAGATCCGTGTGCAGCCTCTGGCAGCGGCATTTGACGATCACATAGAGAAGTAGTGGGATGAGGTCGTCTGTGTCTGGGATACAGCTCTCAAGACGGCCGTCACTGTCGTTTAGGTATGCGGTTTTCGACTCGGTGGCGGCCATCGCGCCCTTGATCTCGGCGATCATGAAGTCCAGCGTACCTTTTAGGCACATCAGGCGCTCGAATGGTCCCTTTTGAGAGTCGAGAGCCGCTGGATAAATTAAAAGGGATATAAGCGTTAGAATGATGTTACAAATTTTTTACTTGTTTAATATCTAACTAGTATTGCATTAGATGTTACAAATTTTAACGTTTCAATATCAGTAAGTCGTTTTACTTTCTGTAAAAAGTATTAATGGAATGTGTGATACCGACATAATTTTTCAACGAGTATATCTCACGACAGTACTAATAGAATCGCTTCAGAAAAATTTTGAGTATAGTATTTACATATACGGAGGGCGTGAAAATTGTGTTTTTCCAAATAAATGTTTAGAAATTTTTTAATTAAAAAAAAACTGTAATGTCGATAAGTAGGAATCTGCATTTTTGTCATTTTGATCCAATTTTTCAACGAGTATATCTCATGACAGTACTAATAGAATCACTTGAAAAAAAATGTTGAGCATAGTATTTATATATATGGAGGGCGTGAAAATTGTGTTTTTCCAAATCAATGTTTGAAAAGTTAATTTATTAAATAATGAAATTGGGTTGATTTTGAACTTCACATGGCCTTAAAAACCACTATAATTAAAGTAAAGTTAATTTTGATTAAGCTGGTGATTTTAATTTTAATTCAAAAGCTTTGCATAACAAATCTCTTATGGGCAGGATAAGTGCAGTCAATTAAAGATTATAAAAACTTTTCTTAGAAAAAATGTATAATTATATGGATGCATTTAATTAGACATCGTAAAACAGTCTAGTTCTATTAAAATAGTAGGTTATGCACCTAGGGATTAAAAGAGAAGACGAGTCCAGAGTACGCGGAAATTGGCACCCGAGCCGAAGGCGAGTCCTCTTTTCTCCCGTGGTGCATATACTATTTTTCGTCATAGTAAACGTAAAGTAATTGTTTTATGCCTACACAGCAGGGCGTAAAATAGGTACTTTACACATACTATGACGAAAAAATTTTTTATTTGAAAAGTGACATCTCGGAGATAGTACTAAGATTTTACGTATATACTGCTAAAATTCTTTAAATTGAGCGTATGAGGATATTTTTAACTAATCACTTTTTAATAACGCTATGAAAAATTTAACTCGTAATCTTTTCATTTGTAATGATAAATACAATGTCAGAAAACAAAGACACCAAGAACAAAAATAGCTACGTTTTTTCTTCTTCTAAACTTGGCAAGTCCTCTTGTTTCTATAAGTGAAATTAAAGGTAATAAACTCTGAACAGTGAATTGCCGACGGCGTGCGCGCCTATTAGAAATTGGTCTCTAAATGACTTCTGAAAAGTAATAAGTACCAGTATAGAATGTTTCGGCCTTAGAGAATGTTGTCAATGCAACACTAATGGTTTAGAGTTCCGGTGACATTCACAAAGATAAGCGCCGATCGTGCGTGCAATCGCCTTGGAGTCACGCTCGTCTCGAATTCATCACTTTGTTGATTTTTATCAAACAAATGATGTAATTTTGCGACGCGCGAATAAGAATATTTTTTGTTCGATATCGTATCAATTTATTCCAATACAAATTGATACAAATATATGTGGACTATTTTGATTTAAAAAAAGAAAGTATACGTACACACTTATTAGACTAACATATTTTCCACGATAAGACATTTTGTTTCCCAGTAAAAAAGTATTCTGATTTTTTGCAAAACAGCTTTTCCTTGTACGCAGATGTTATGGCTATATATGCATCTTACTAAAAATCAGTTTTTAAAATTAAAACTGCAATATTGCAGTTCTTTAGACAAAATTTATAGATTTATTATTTTCAATGACTTCGCGCGGAAAAGCATAATGCGACTTGACAATTCAATAATAACGACACACCTCAAATTGTACTTATTGGTTTGTGACTCAAAGCTTACGATTATACATACTCAAATTATTTATTCCTGCATAGACCTTCTGAGTAAAAGATTGATTAACCCTTACACGTAATTCTTTATCACACAGCAAATCCATTATGCCCACACGCACCCCTTATCCACCCGGTAAACGAACATCTCTCCTCTTACCCAACTCCACAATAGCACCAGGCACGGGCACCTCGGCGAGCTTGTCCCTGGCGCCGAGCTGTTCTGGCGTCGCGCCAATGTCGTTAAGCTCGTCAATTTTCGCCTTGATCGCCGTGTCTTGGGGCACGAAGAAATCCGCCAGCAGCGCGTAGAGACTGTCGTGCACGTGATGCAGCACGAATATCTCGAGTGAGATACTGAGGAGCTTCTGGAAGCGCGCGTCGCGCTGCACGTCCAGACGCTGGCAACGCATCGTACCAGCCCAGTGGTCGCGTATGAGCTTTTGAAGGATCTGCTTGAGGTCCTCCAGGGCAATGTACTGGGCGACATTTATCGACTCGGCCTTGACGATCATGTCGTCGATGGCGCACGATTTGTTGGTCGGTAGGTCTTTCAGGAACTTTATGGCTCTGGAATGGTGGAGAGAGAGAGAGAGAGAGAGAGAGAGAGAGATTGATAAGATTGTTTTTAGGTATATCGCGTTCTTTCTTTTCTCGGTATAGATAATTCCAAAATAAATGCTGTCAATTTAGATGATGATGTACAGAACAAAGGAAAATACGATTGAGGTAAAAACAAAACAAGGAAATAAGTAGACTTTAAAAAATTTTGATATTATAGCGGCCAACCTGTTAATTGATAATAATTATAGACGTTAATTTATTATAAAACGAGTAATAAATCGATTGCGGCAAGTCATTTTCCAACGACCGCGAAACGTTCCAATTCAGCGTCACTTATATACAACTTTAATTAGGCTAATTTATTAGAATAGCTACAAAAAATTGATTGCGAGAAGTAACTTTCCGGTACGGTAAAAACATTCAAGTTTCGGTGTTGTTCACCTTATTAATCAATACATTCAACACTCTCAGCGTATCAATTTACACTCGTGTGCAGCTTACATTCATTTTTATTTTCCTATACACGCGGATAAAGAATCGCAAAAACATTATTGCACCGATCTAATGCCGTACATCCGCACCTTTTATACATCTTTGCAATAATTTCACAGTACTCTAATCTTTTCTTTACATCCTCTTAGTGTATACGTCTCAAACTGTAAAAAAAAAAGAAGCCCCGACCTCGAACCACTCAGTAACCCCCTATTCCACAGGTACAAAACCCGTTCACCCTACATTCTTCACTCACTCTTTGTACGACGTGACACTCCTATTCAGCTCGAGAGTATCCGACCCCGACAGCGCGGCCTTGGGCCGATACTTCCGCCTCAGGGGCCTGTCCAGCACGACGATGCTGTACGGTTGGAACTCCTTGTTGTAGCCCTTCTCGATCGACAGTATCTTCGCCCCGTAGCCTTCTTCCCCATCATCGTCGTCGTCGCCCTCGTCGATCGATATCACCCTGCGATTCTCGATTCTGTAGAGATGATGCGTCTCGGCCTCGTCCGTCGAGGCGAAACGGCCTCGCGCTGGCAGCGGCCTCAGAACGTGGTCGTCTATACGACACATAGAGAGGCAGAATGAGAGAGGAATGCACGTGTAATGATGTTATCTTGTTAGGAGAGATAAAGCCTTATCAGTGTTGAGGCGAGAGAGAGGGAGAGTGAATGTAAAGTACAAATTTAGTTGCAACAGCGTATGTATAAGCACCCAGATGCTGACAGCATAACGATATCGCCCGATTTTATAGTGTTTGATTTGGATATGGGAGATTAGGGGGTTTGCTTACATAGGATGTTTGCGGTTGAGAGAGAAAATATGCAGGATTTGCTTATATTTGTGGGCTCACCAACGAATTCTTTGGTGATGGGGACCTCGCGCAGGGAGTCCCCGCATGGCACGCAGATTGTCCAGCACTTTGTCACTGCCAGGTCATACTTCTTTCTGTACTCGTTCTAGGAAATCGATGTTTTAATCAATGTAAAATATGGGATATATAGGTATATGCGATTGCGAAATATTTTATTAATTATGTATACTATGTGTGACGAGAAAAAGTATGCAAACAAAAATATTTACGCTTGTATCTTTGCGATCAACAAAGCGTCTGTTTTTAAGAGTACAAAAATAAAAAAAGCTTCAGAGATCGCGACCGAGCCATTATTTTGATTTTCAGCGCGAATCCGACGCAGCTGCAAACCCATAATTAAAACAGAAGCGTTTATATGTGACGCTTTCAGTTCGGATATATAAATCTGTCGTATTACGTATTCGGGTAAACAACCACCGCTAAAAAACATGTTATAAGCTGTCTGCAAGGTTGAAAGCTCTTTACGTTTGTAAGTCGTTTAAAAGCAAAGACGTGTTGGTTTTACGATCTCCCGTACTTATGATTTTATTAAACTGCACGTAAATATATTTCGAACGCTCGTTTACAAAGGAAAAAAAAAGGTTAAATACGTAAGTATAGGTGAAGGAGGCTTTAAAAAATAAGTGTGCGACATGATTTTTCGAATTGTTAAACAAGTTTTTAACAAAACTCGAAAGAAATAAACCGTGAAAAAGCAGGGTTCTCATTATAAACCAATTGAACAAAAAACCAGCAATTGCGCACATCCTCTATCCGCACTATTTATACTCGCAAACGAATTCTAATTACGCCTTCTAATCACTATACTACTCCGGCGGCAAAAAAAAACAGCGCGCTGCATATAAAATCGATCACGGCGTCGAACATTCGAAAAACAAAACAATAACACCCATTACTTACGCTAGAAACGAAAAAAAAAAGAAAAAGATTTTCACTCACTCGCAGCAACAGGTAGAAGTAGTTATACGACAGCTCGTCGATTTCCATGATAAACCACACCACTTATATCATCTCCCTATAAACACTCGTCCCCCTCTCTCACTTGCAGTAAGCCGAACGTTGTTTATAAACCAAATACCAAACGATATAAATTTAAAAATTCCGGAGCACGGGGGCACTCTATAGGTCTCTCCGCTTCGCTCGACGCCCGCCGTGAGACTGAGGCACGCAGCAGCACGCGGAAAATTTACAATAAGCGCTTCGCCGCCGCGGAGTCGAGCCTTGCCCTTGCGTGCGATGCGCGCGCGCGGGGGACACGGGGTTCCCACAGAGCCGATTATAATATGTTTTTCTCACTGTAGCCTGTAGGAGCGGAGAGGAGCGGAGTGCATAGGTACATCGGGCACAATGCGTAGCGGAAAATCGCGTGGGTGGGTCGTGATATGCGGATATACAAAGCCGAGAGCACGTGCGGGTACAAAAACAAGAAGCTCGCGCTCGCTAAAAGGTGTGGGTATATATGGATAGTGCGTGTAGTGTAGTCTGTAGTGAGGGGGTCAAGGGAAGGGGCGTTTTTTAAAAAATGGCTCTCGCCAGGCTTTGTTTACCACCCGTCAGCTGAGGCTGAGCTATATAGGGTGCGCGTGCGATCCGAAGGATACGAGGAGGGAATTCCGGCACAGCGCGAGTGATTCAGCAAGTATAAAATACACCCCGAGGAACTTTTCCAATTATCCTATACGTGTGATCTACTGTGGTTAACCAGGCATGCTCGCTCGCTTCTGTAAACTAACCTCTCTGTATCCGCTGTTATCAAGAGACGCACTGCACGATTAATTAAACCCTATACTGCTGTCCCATACTATTCGCGGCGAGTGTGTGTGTTATTCGTCGTGACATGAACAACAATGCCATCATTGCAGAGATCGACAGCTGGACATTAACAGATGCATGCGTGCGGGGGAGTGAGCGAAGGATAGATATTAAATGCGCTCGGCACTAAGCGTGATATTGTCGAGTCCGGTGCCCGACAATAAAATGTCCCACCCCGACTACGAGCAGACGGCCCACGACCACGCCACCCTCCTTGTCCTTCTCAAGCCCATCGGCCCGCAGATCAAGCAGAAGACCGTCGCCAGGGTGTGCGAAAGGATCGTCAAGTCCGGCAGCAGGTTCACAGTCATCGACTCGGCTAATAACACTCGCGAGATACTATGTAGATTCGTGAAGGAGCATCCGGTTGAGAACAATGATTGGGGTGATTTCCAGACTCACAGGAGATTGCTAGGTTTGTTTGTTTTTTTTTTTATTTATTTTTTTTTTTTATTAAATTAGTATGGTGTCAAGAATAATTTCGTTATATGTGCATTTGTTTATTTTGTTTTAGGTCTTATAACCTTTGGCAAATATGAGAATCAAACGGAGTTAAACGAACTATGCAGGCTTCATGAAACTTTAAAAGTAAAGTATGTACAGACATTGTACGATACTAGAGCTATTTTGTTTGGACCAACTGCATCGGAGAATCTAAATGAGCCACCACCAGGGTTTACCACTCCTCATAATTTCAAAACTGTGGGAATATTTTATGCCGATGAATCATGTCCAGATCTGGAAGCACAGATGTCGGAATGTTTCAACTCACTGTTTTGGATTTTGGAGTCCAAGAGATTGGATCGCTCTAGAGAAAAGATAGATAAAGTTGCCTTGCTTCAGGCACCATTTGAGAAGAAAGATTTCATTGGCTTGGATTTGGAATCAAGGAATAATAGAAAGAGATGTGTAGGTCGAGCAACAAAACACTTGGGTGATCTGTGCCTTCAGGCAGGCTTACCTGCTGATGCTTTAAACAATTATAATAGTGCTGCAGTTACTTTACAAGCTGTCAATGATTGGTTATGGCTTGGAGCTGCTTTTGAAGGGCTTTGTGCTGTATCTGCCTTAATTTTGTATCCTAACATGTGTAGAAGTCTTCCATTGCAAAGAAATTCATCTTTGCAAGAAGGTAGTCCTGGAAAGCAAAGGTATAATATAATAAAATAATATTGTTTATTCCCATCTGAACAAAAATGGTCACTTTTTCCTAGAAAAGCAGGACCAAAGTTAGATTTGTTCCCCTCTTGTAACTAATTTTACCTTTTCCCCGCAAACGCGGGAAAATCGTTTAAATAATACATTTAAATATTACAACCACTTACGCGGGCGCCGATGCCCGCCGCCCGCATTTACAAACACTCCCCATCTTTCCGTTGGTCCCACTTTCCAAATTAAAAACGTGGCCACAGTTGAGATGGGAATAAAGTACTACATGTAACTTTACTTCGCTTGCTCGGACAGTGAACCTACCGGCGAGGATCAAGAGTGACTTTTCTCCCTTGTTACATAATGTACTATATTTAATTTTTACTGTAAGTTACTAAAGTTTAAAATAATCATTCTTTTGTAGAAGAGGATCACAAGCAGCTGCTACAGTACTTCCTACACCACCAACGATAGAAGCTGTAAAAGTCAGTATGCCACATATCCTACCTCCAGAGGAGATATGTAAAAAGTATCGCGAGTCAATAGTGCACTATAGTAAATATCAAAATGCCGGTATTATCGAGACTGAAGCAAGTTTTAAAGCTACAAGGATTTCTATTGAACAGAATTGTACTTTACAAGCTGCATCTTTTCTGAGCAACGTCCTATTTAATAACATGACTATGACTGAACAAGAAAAAGTTAGTTAATATTTCTTAGCTTTCTCAACAGTCATTTATTTTCTTGCTTACTAATTATTTCTATATTCTTACAGATAGACCGTTTTACAACGCTATCGGAACTCTATACCTCATTTGGGTACACAAGGAAGGCCTCTTTCTGTTTGAGACACGCAGCTTCGCGACACGTTTCACAGTACAATCCGAACCCTGATTGGCAGCAATGTTACAATTTGCTACTACAAGCCACTTCTGGTTTCAAGCTATCCCTTGACCCAGTGGAAATGGCATATGAAAGTAGAAAAGGATGGCCATTAATTCAAATTCATTTGTTGAATGAGTTAGTAGCTGCAGCAAACCGTATGGGGAACCCAGCATTGGCGACCAGGCATTTAACGTTTCTCTTACAAACTATGTACAACTATCTTTCACCTAACGAAAGAAAAGATGCAGCACTACAGCTGCAAGCAGTATCTCAACAGTGTGAAGGCGCACCAGTTCCTCTAGTGAGTTTAAAAAAAAAAAAACTACAAGCAGTAAATAAATACCGCATTTGTTAAAACAAGGTCTAATACCTATCATCCATTACTCTATAGGTTCTAGATTCCGGCACAGTTATTCCACCTGCGAACCTCATGAACATTCCACGCACAAAATCCTTCGCGCTCAAGAACCTCCAACCCCACCTGCAACCTCAAAAAGTTGAACGCATCAAAGAAGACCACGGCCCGTTCCTCTTCACACCCATCAACTTTGGCTCGCTCGAGCGCAAGGCCGGCTCGAAGAGCAAGGTCGACTACCTCTGGGTGGACGGCGACATATGTGAGGTGTCAATGCAGCTCGTTAACCCACTGCCTTTCGAGCTTCACGTCTCCAACATGAGGTTACTCACGAACGGCGTTGTCTTCGAGTCGATACCCGAAAGTATCACCCTGCCTGCCGAGTCCAGTACGATCGCAGTAACACTGGCTGGAACGCCGAGGGAAGTGGGCGATTTGGAGATTTTGGGTTTTAGTACCCATTGTTTGGGAGTGAAGTCGAACTGTAGGCTGAGACATATGGATACTATGCCACATCCTTTGTATACTGTTGAAGTAGTGCCTGCGTTGCCGAGGATTAATGTGGAGACGAGTCTGCCGAGGACGGCGAGCTTTAGTTCTGGAGAAAATATCGTCACTAGTGCTAGCATAACGTTGTATGGCGGGGAAAGGTATGAAATTTTTGAAAATCTTTTTAACTGTGTTCAAAAGATTAACATTGTATTATTGGTATCGTTGCTCTGATTGGATGAAGAATGACTGATGTCAAATTTAATTAATGTTTCATTTTATAAGAAAACAATTGATTTTTTTTATTTTACTTGAATTTTTTTACTAGTATTTTCAAGGTTATTGACCTTTAATATACAAGGAAGTAAACGTAATCTTTGATGCAAACAATGAATAATTTTCAACCATCATTGAAATAATACGATGAATATTATGATTTTAATTATTATCATACTAACCTCATTTAAATTAAAAAGCATTCGATTAATTAAAATCAATCAGAATACAATAGATAAATTTTATGAAATAATTTGAGTTTGATAATAAATGATTATTAATGAAATATTATTGACAAAATAAGTCTTTTGTTAAATAAGTAGTGAAATGATAACACAGCAAATGTGGGAGGACAACCCAAGGCTTAAATAAAAACTCCTTTAGTTAATTTTTTTCCATAAATACCGGCAACGTTTCGTCCCTGGTATGGGACCTCTTCAGGCCTTAGGTAAATATTTATTATAACTATTAAATTTGTTTAAAATTAGGTCTAGCTCTTCTTCTTTCACACATAAGAAGAGCTAGACCTAATTTTAAACAAATTTAATAGTTATAATAAATATTTACAATTTACACACGAGTTACATAACAATAAAATGATTCCATTTCTTGATGTCACTTTAACAATAATTAATAATAGTATTATTACTAATTGGTATCAAAAACCCACAAACACTAATAGTTTTAAATTTTAATTCAAAATTAGGTCTAGCTCTTCTTATGTGTGAAAGAAGAAGAGCTAGACCTAATTTTAAACAAATTTAATAGTTATAATAAATATTTACAATTTACACACGAGTTACATAACAATAACATGATTCCATTTCTTGATGTCACTTTAACAATAATTAATAATAGTATTATTACTAATTGGTATCAAAAACCCACAAACACTAATAGAGTTTTAAATTTTAATTCAAACCACACAATTCAATTAAAACGCAATATCATTTACAATCTAGTAGATAGAGCTCTTCTTCTTTCGCACCAACAATTTCATAATGAAAATTTGATTATGGTTAAAAAAATACTCGCCAAAAATAGCTACCCTGATAATTTTATTGATAGTTGTATTCGTTATCGCGTGAGATATCACACTTATGGCAATTCAAAACTTAATAATAATATGTCTACAATCAAAAATGTTATATCGATTCCGTTTCATGATAAATTATTTTTTACATGTAAGTCTTCCTTCAAAAAGTATGGTTTCACTATAGTTCCTTGTATGTCAAACAAATTAGATAGCATTATTAAGTTAGGTAAAGATAAGCTGGAAAAATGGTGTGAGACCAATGTGGTATACGAGATTGCGTGTAAGGATTGTAATGCCACTTATGTTGGCCAAACAAAGAGATGTTTAAAAAAGAGAATATATGAGCACAAAAAAACCCCGTTAGACAAAATATTACCAATTCCGACTCATGTAAATAATTTTTCACATAGTTTTGATTATGATAATGTTAAAATTTTAGATAAAGAACCAAATAATTTTAAAAGATTAATTGCGGAAAATATTTTTATTAATATCAATAATAATAACATTAATAAACAAGAAGACTTTAACACTATTAGTAAACAATATAATAAATTAAATAGATATTTAAATAAATCAGATTCCTAAGTATAACTATTCTCTGTTTGAAATTTCTCTTTGTTTGTGTGAAGGTGTTCTATTATGGCTTTCTATGTATACGTGAATAAGTAAGTTCGGGTACCTTCGGGTATCTCCGCCTGCGTTGACTCTGTTACATACTTACATCTATTATATGACTGCCATAGACTGAAAACGCGTACGACGATAGAGACGTATTCGTCTCTGATGTGATATTAGTTATTTAAGTATTATGGTATGACCATTAATTTTTTGATTTTTATACAATAACAAAGTTTATAACTTCCATATTTATTGTGAAAACATTACTATACAATTATAATTTTTATTATTTTTTAATAAAGGCCTGAAGAGGTCCCATACCAGGGACGAAACGTTGCCGGTATTTATGGAAAAAAATTAACTAAAGGAGTTTTTATTTAAGCCTTGGGTTGCCCTCCCACATTTGCTGTGTTATCATTTCACTACTTGTTAATATGGAGAGGAATATCAATACTTACTTTTGTTAAATAATAAAATCTGAAATTCAAATATTATTGCATTATTTAAATTTTAATTCTTGCAAATACTCTTTTAAAATACGAAAAATTTATAAAAAAATTTCATAGCGCTGAATGCACGATAACAATCACAAACGTGAGCAACGTGCCTATTGAAATGGTAGAGATCTCAGTGCAATCAACTTTAGACAGTTTGACAGAGGGTAAAGTGTTCAAGTGGAGTGACGAAAATCTCTTAACTCAATTACCCTTGCAACCTCAAGCCAGCGCTAGTATTACCTTGTACATGTACGCGGCAATGGACTTTGTCGTACCGCAATCATCGCAACATGGTATCTATAATATCAGAAAAACAAAAATGGTTTAATTAAAAAAAAAAATCTTTGACAAAATAATGTTTACAGCCGATACCACAAGCACATATCAGAGCCAACCAAACAGCCTGATGTCACACTCGGGTCCAAGTTCTCTACCTTCGCGCTTAAGTTCGCCGTCACATCATACCAAGCGAGCATCCGAATTAACATCGTCGTTCCGTTCGGCGACTAGCACAAATTCGTCAAATTCGTTGGCTAGCACGAGGCTATCGAAACTCGCTATGCCGCTGCACGCCTCGAACATCGTCGAGGGACAGCTGAAAATCAAGTTTTCCGGGAGCGCTGGCTTGGCTGTCGGTTACTGCAGAGTCTCGTCGGTGTTCATCACAATCGAGATGCTGTCGAGCGTGCAAGTTACGAGCTGGGACGTACTGCCAGCAGAAACGTACGTTTATAACAGGAAAATCTACGGTGTCTTAAAAAATTAATTTGTTTGGTTTTTTTAGACCTACGCAGTTTTATCTTGTTTTGGATGTAACGAATATGACGAATCACGAGATGGAACTGCATTATACGCAAAGTAAATGCATTTACATGGAAGGCCGTGAGTCGTGCAGAATACCGATTCCAGTTGACCGGTGTCCTTTAAACAAATTATCCATGGTGAATTTCATTTTATTATTAAAATAGTAGTCACTGTGACACGTAATAAATTTGCATTTATAAATTTATAAAATAATTTTAATTTTAGATAAACGGACCGGGAAACAATGATTTGCAGAAAATATGTGCAGATCACATAGCATCTTTAGCCGAATTGAAGTGGCAATTGTTAGGAACTGAATCAACAGGTATAGCAACTTTGTCGGGATTGACTCTAACGCAAGATATGTTGGATCTTGTGAGAATGAGTCCATTACAGTGGGGTGCGTAAAAATTCAATGAAAAATTGTATCAATTTCAATGAAAATAGAGTAAATCATTGGTATATTAAATTTTTAGAAGTGACAATAAACGATGCGATTTTCAAAGCGCAAGACGAAGTGACGTGCGGATTGGGAGATAGCGTCAGCGTAGGGGTAGGCGTATCTAATGCTTTAGAAAATCCGTTGCGGAATCTAACTTTATCAATTAATCTCTACCAAGATCATCATAACGGTGTAAATAATTATAGGCTTGATACAAGAGTTTCCATAGCCGGAGCGAACAAAGTTATGCTTCCAACTGTAAGTTCAAAATTATAAGAAAAATTTTAAAATTTACTTATTAACAATTTTTTTTTAAATAGTTACAGGAATCAGGGCGTGCGTATCACGAGTGTCGCGTTGTTTTTCTTACTGCTGGTCAGTATAAAATTGATATTCAGTGCAGTAGTCGAGAGTCGACTGTAGATCCAGCTATATGCTCGGAGCTCGCTAATGCCGGGCACACCTGGCGCTATATACCACCGATCGAGATAAATGTTGAGGATTGTTGAAGTTCGATTTATTGTTTATTTGTATTTCTATTTATTTATTGGTATTAAGAAATAAATTATTATATATATTTTTTTCAGATTACATAATTTCTTATGTTCACGTTTATTTGAAATTGCATGATTTGCAATAGATTGATAGTAATGTTTAGGTATACAAAAATAATATATATTTTTGAATATAAAATTTGACATTTTCTTTCTGTTTTTTTACTTTTTTTTTTATAAATTGTTAACATTTTCAAACTCTGGGAGGGCTACTTTGTAGATATTTCTC
The DNA here is from genome assembly GCA_036365515.1 of Torymus aiolomorphi. Classification (NCBI taxonomy): domain Eukaryota; kingdom Metazoa; phylum Arthropoda; class Insecta; order Hymenoptera; family Torymidae; genus Torymus; species Torymus aiolomorphi. The sequence continues at coordinate 20,819,621 of CM070875.1, read as the reverse complement.
CCTCGAATATTCAAAGAACAAATTTTTAAATATTAATCTCACTATATTTTCATACAATTTACAAAAATATTTAATTGCTCAATGTCTTAAAAGTTATTAGACTATGAAAAATAGTGGAATATAATAGATTTATGTATGGATGAGTAATATATACTCATAATAGTACATTATGCAACAATAGAGTAAAGTTGCAGATTATTCCTGCGAGTGGGTTTACTAATGCCGTCGCTTCGCTCGAGCGAATATCACCAGAGGGAATAATCGACTTTATTCCCATGTCGCATATAGAATTTTATTCCCAACTCAAAAGTGGCCACTTTGTTGACTTGGAAAAATGGGACTACACGAGAAAAATTTTTAAATATGCCGCTGTGCTAGTGGTGCTACTTTTTTCCCACTTTACGGATCAATAAAGTTGGCCATTATAGTGGAGTTAGGAATAAAGTAATATATTTTTCTTACTGATATGATAATATATACATATGTTCTACACAAATTTTATAAAAATTAATTAAATAATACTAATGATATTTTAGTTAGGTAGTTTCAAATAGAAAATAATAAAAGAATAACTGTTTTGACAAATATTACGGAATGTAGAATATTCAAAATGGTTTATTGGTTTTAAGATAATATTCATATAAAATAGTGTATTTACATATGTATATAGATATACTTTTGTTAATAACTTTAGTTTTTTAAATAATTTATATAATTGTTCTAAAACTTTTAAAACTCCTAAAAATTAACCAAATTTAGATTTTTTTCCTAATGGAACTATTTGCATTTGTTCAAGTTGTCTTCTGAATCTTCTGTAGAAATTGAGTACATCTTTATTAGCCCATACTTGTTCAGCACTGAAATCTAAAACTCTAAGACTTTGTAAGCTTTGAGCTCTTGATAGAGCTACATACGCCTGTCCAGCATCGAAAACTCTAGCAAGACTCATTTCGACACAATCCAAGGTTAGACCTTGACTTTTATGTATAGAGAAGGCCCATGCAAGTTTCAGTGGTATCTGTTTTCTATATACAACAGCACCACCAGCAGTCTTGATACTCCATTTTTCCATTTTTGCTTTGTAGTTACTGCCTGTCCTAAAATGAACAACTGGCAAATCATCCTCAAATTTAACTACAACTCCTCTAGCTCCGTTCACATGTCCTGCACTTATACTAAGATTTTTCAATAACATTACTTGAGCTCCTACTTTTAAGAGTAGTTTGCCTGGTACTGGTAATTGTTGATCTAAGGTTTTTGTCATGGATTGGTCTGAATCTTGAGATATATAGGTCTTAGTAATACCAGTCAATTTGTTCAATTGGGATTCATTAATCTCATTTGCTTCATTTATATGAGAACACAATCTTGTGGCCAAAATACCTTCTGTTTCAATTTTTTGCTTGGCGGTATTTTTTAGAATTTCAGTTATTTCATCTGTGACTTGTCCTATTCTTAATCTATTCAAAACGTTAATAAATTTAGGATCCGTTTGACGATGAACAGTTCTTAGTTCAAAATTGAATTGAATACATTTTGGCCAGGCATCACTTTGAAAACAGAATTTTGCTTTCTCATCTCTTTTAGAAACTGGTGGTAATTGAAAAAAATCTCCACATAAGATCAATTGAATTCCACCAAAAGGCTTCTCACTATTCCTCACAAACCTAGCTATAGATTCTATTTTATCAAAAAAGTCTCCATCCACCATAGAAATTTCGTCAATAATTAAATGTTTTGTCTTTCTCCAAATAGTACCAGCTGCAGACTTTGAAACCATTTGCTTACACCTTTCCATTGTTGCAGCGCCCAAACCTATACCAGCAAATTGATGCAAAGTTATTCCACCAATGTGACAAGCAGCAACTCCAGTACTTGCTGTAGCCATTGTCACATCAGGGGGTAAGGCAGCAATTATTTTCTTTAGAAGAAATGATTTACCAGTGCCAGCACTGCCAGTAAAAAATACATTCTTTCCACCCATAATACATTCTAAAATTTTCGATTGCTCTTCTGTCATTTCACCTACTGTTGGATTAGCAAATAATTTTTTTGCTCTTGGAATCTTTGGCGTAGTAGTGGTACTGTTTTCAGAACCAAGTTTCCTTTTACGAATATTTGTTGGTGATGGAGTTGTAATAGTAGCACGTGAAATTGCAGATGCTTTATCTTTTGCTTTGTTGAATTCGGCAGCTGTTACAGGACTGATATCTTCTACACATCCACCATTTCCCAATAATTTTTCCTTGAGGGGATTTTTCATAGGTGCTTCGTCTTCCTTTCCACTAATCTTGATAAAAATAGTTTTCAAAAAATTTATAAGTTGAGAAGCTGGTGCGTTAGAGAAATAGATTGTACAGTTCTCTGATTTGAATTTTATTGAAGCTTTTCCTTCATGCATGAATCTATTGAATACTGCAATATCTCGCAAATGTATCTTGATGCTGCTACTTGCTTTCTCACTTCGAACTTCAACAAGTATGTGTCGAAGATTGTTTCTTATAAGACGTGAAATCGCTGATCGATAATTAACTTTTCTTATGGTTGAGCCTTGAGCATTTGTCCACTCCACAACAGTGGCACACGTCACAGTACAGCTACTCTCACCTTCCATGCTTCTAAATTATCTTGAAATGCCTACTGTAGCAGACTACTGAAAAATTGATAAAATTATGTTTTATATTCAAAATATAGTCATATAAAATACTAAAAATTACGATGTTGAAATATAATATAGTCGAGAAATAAATTTAGAAAATGTTGATTAATGCAGAAGCAGACATATAAATGTATTACCTTCAAATAAAGTACTTGCAAGAACTAATAATCACAAAATTATATTACAATTCCTTAAAGCCAGTACACTTTAAAGTATTATTTACTACTAATTAAAGTCACAATTATAGCTTATCAAACGGAAATATTAAGAAAATCAAAATTATAACGGCAGCTTACGCGCCATTCACACTACGACTTCAATCTCGTCTGAAAAATCGCGATATTTCTTTCTACTAACATGCGTCTGTACTTCTTAAGATTAACGTACGCATAACTAATCAACCAAAGTAATATTTTTCATTCATAATAATGCGAAAAGTAAAAAATAACTTACTTTTATCGATGTTGTGTTTTCCGCTACAGCAGCGAGTGACAAGTGACGGCCTGGCGAGTGGCGACTTGGCGTTGACGAGTGACCCGCGAGTGGCGGCCATGGCGGGTGGCGGGACTGGCGGGCTGACGGCTCTTTAAACAACAATGCTGCCACTATAATAATGCGAAATTGCAAAATTACAGAAATAAACGCGCCATCGCCATCTTTGTTGTACATAGACTACGCAGTGATCGGGCAGGTGGTGGGGGGATTAAATTATCCATACGAAATTAAATATACAGAATATTTTTAATATAAAAAAAATGGCTCTTGCTAAACGTACATACGTCAGGAGCGCAATAGATAGGTATACAATCTGTCGTAAAAATAAAGAAAACCTAACCTTTAATTTTCTTAAGAAGAAAAAAATAATGAATGCTTGTCGTTTAATTGACTAAAGAAATAATACTTATAGTCCCTTCCATGTCAGAGAGATTTTTACGTGTCTCTAAGTGGGTTATTTGGTTATTTTTACGTCAGATCTGATGTACGTTTAGCAAAGGCGAAAAAAAATTGAAAAAAATAGTAAAATTACATTTTTTATAGCACAGTGTGACCTAAGCCCGCACTTAAGTCACGCCTATCCGTGCGATAAGTAGCCCATTATTGCACCGTGTATATCGCACTCGCTACGCTCGTGCGCTAACCTCACGGTGCAAAAAAGGACTGCTTAGCGCACGGATAGGCGTGACAGCGGGCTTAGGTTAGGCTGTGCTATAAAATATTGTACGATACTAGAGTCTTAAGCAGCCCATTACACGGCGTGATAGGACCCTCGCTGGGGCCTTTCTACATATGTGTGTTCTGTGTGTTCTGTGTGTTCCCGACAAAGACAGATAGATCTGTTCCGTTTATGTAAGACAGAGACAGACATAGAGAGAAGTTGTCTAGAACACACATATGTAGAAAGGCCCCTGCGCTCGGGCCCTAACTTCACGCCGTGCAATAATGGGCTACTTAAGGCACACGTATCGTAATGTACTATAAACACATATATGTGTTTAAAAAGTAGCTACTTTCCCTAGCAAAAATCGAAAATGTAGCAAATTGTTTAGTAACTGCAGAAAAGTATAAAAAAGTGTAAAAAAGTGTAAAAGAAATGTAGTTTGATACTGAATTTCGGACATATTTTACATCTTTTTATACTTATTTACACTTTCTTTACATTTTCGTACACTTTTTTACAGTTCATAAAATATGTAAAACTCCGTAAAAATTTACGGTTTTCTATATTTATTTACACTTTGTTACATTTTTTACATATATATTTTAACATTTTTTTACATTTCTTTACACTTTTTTACAGTTAACAAAATTTGTATTAACATAACAATCCATAAATATAAAAAAACGTAAGAAATTATAAAAAAAATGTAAAAAAAATGTAAAATAATGTAAAAAAGTGTACAGAAGTGTTAAAAACTGTAAAAAAGTATTAAAAAATATATTAAAATAAAAAAAAAATATAATCAACTGCAAGCAAGTATAAAAAAAGTGCAAGAATTTGTTAGAAAACTGTGAACAAATATAAGAATGTGTAAAAAAAGTATGATAAAGTGTAAATACATGTAAAAAAGTGTAAAAAACACTATAATCAAATGTTAATAAGTATAAACAAACTGTAACAAAATGTTAATAAATGTGAATTTGTGAAAAACCTGTAAAAATATTTTTGAATAATATAGTATCAAATATAGTGTAACAAAATATTAAAAATCTGTAAGATAGTGTAAAAAAATGTAAAAACATCCGAAATTCAGTACGTAGCTGTTTACACTTTTTTACATATTTTTTTACAATTTTTTTTACATTTATCTACATTTATTTACATTTAAAAATTTTTGCTAGGGTTACTACTACTTTATACTACTTTATAATTTTATTACTACTTTATAATATAGTACATTGTGTAACAAGGGCCTAAAGTCGCAGATTATTCCTGCGGGTGAGTTTACTGCCCTCGCTTCGCTATGCTCGCTCGGGCAATGATCACCCAAGGTGATCGACTTTAATCCCGGGTTACATATAGTACTTTATTTTCCATCGCCACTGTGGCCACTGCATAGATTTGAAAAGTTATTTTGTATTTATGTGTTATAATTTTGTTAGTTTTAACCCAATTCACCATACACATCAAAAATTAGACTATGTTACTTTATTCCCGCATAATGCGGGAATAAAGTAAAAGAGGGAATTAGACGCCACTTTTGCCCCGCTTTTCAGGCTATAAAATGGCTATTATAGTAGAGATTAAAAATGTTATAGTTCAAAAATCATTTTGAAGTCAGATAATAAAAAATCTTGATTAAACATATATTATCAAATATTACGCTTTCAGATAAAAAGTTATTTTAATTTTTTCAAAAATTATTTATTTATAATTCTGTGGCTTCCAGGAACAACCACATACCTCCATTTTTTCATAATTTCGAGTAAATCAAGTTTTTAGTTTCGCATCGCGGTGTTTTAAATCAAAACAAATGAGATTCGATGTAACACTGCATCTATAAATACTTAATTAATCTAAATAACATATTTGTTACGATATTAATTATATAGACCAAATAGCGTTCATGCCTTAGAAAACAACTTTCACTTATATGGTTATTCCGGGAATAAAAAAAAATTCAGTGGAGTTATATGGATTTTCCGGTCTTAAAGGCAATTATATTGTTTTTCCTGTAACTATACATGATAAATATGAACTACCGCTCACGGGAGCTTGTAGATGCTGTCGTTTTCGTGTTTTTTTTTTTAATTTAATTTTATTTTATTTTTCATACCAAAGGGCTAGAAAGTTACATTTATTACTACTGTATAAGATTATGAAAAAATAACATTACTAAAACATGATATTTGATATACCATATTTTTGACATTAACATGAGATGGAACGAGCACATCGAATACATCTACAACAAAACTAAATATCTCATTTTCATCTTCTACAAACTATCAAAACTCATGACTACGGATACCCTAAGAATGGTATATTCCCACATAGCACATTTCGTTCTGGGAACGTTTTTGTAGGTACGTAAGAACGTGCCGGCCGAAAGTTCTTAGGACGTTCTTGCGACGTTACTGGGACGTTAAAATGTCCGCAATTTGGTTGATGCATAACGTTCCTGTAACGTTCCTGAAACGAAATAATGGTTCGGCGAGCAAATAAAAAATAATATTGCCACGTTGAGTAAACGATATTAGAACGTTGATAAAATAAAGTTGTTTTGAGACGTTCCAAGAACGTTTTTGTGACGAACACAATAGTATAGGTTTTTCGGTACTTTCTTGGATGCTCTGCCTACGTCGGAGCAACGTGCTCGCAACGTACGTGCATGCACTGAAAGAAAAAATCGTAGGCTGTCTACAAAAGTCCGTGCGCGCAGTCCGCAAGCAGCCTCTTGTTAGCCGCGCGCACTTCTAGCTGTTAACCATCGACCATCGGCCGAAAGCGAACAGTCAGCAAGCAAACTCTTGTTAGTCGCGCGCAATTGCAAATGGGGTTGAAAAGCATACAGCTTACAGTTTTTGATGGTTCATCTATACACTGATAGAAGTATTCATTTATTGTAAGTTGCGTGACCTTAAAAATTTCGAAAAATGAATATTCCTTTACTATTAATCCACGTAGATTAATATCTAATAACGTGGTGTATTAACAGTTATAGTGAGGGACTCGCCACAAATGGACCGTGCCGTGCCGTCGTCGCCCGGGCCGCCCCGTGCCATAGCGTGCCGAGCGCTTTTCGAATCGGAGTGCGCCGTCTATCAAGAGTATTGCTTCCGTGCTCTAAGCCCTTTTGGACATATGAATTTGCCATCTGCAATCTTTGTTTATGACGAAAAAAGTCAAGCATAGCCTGGATTGCTCCGAAATATTCTGCAGCTAAAATCATTGTTAAATCATTGTAAATTTTGCTAATGTCAACATTATGTTAATTTTACGGTGTTATAACACTTTTTTTTGTTTAATAGCATGGAATAGCATAGATTAAAATAAAAAAGCAACTCTTAACCTACTGTATGTCACATGGAACTGTTGTGTCCTCGTTTGTAATAAAATAAATAATAATTTAATAAATGAATTATTAATAATTATTAATAATAATTAATTATTAATAATCATTAATAATAATTATTATTAATTATTTAATTTAATTTAATAATAATAATAATTTGTAATAAAATATATTATTGTTCATGTTTTAGTAGATACACAAAAACCCACCATCTCCTGAGTTTTTTTTTTTTTTTTTTTTTTTTAATATTCTAGCTATTATCAATAACGATACTGCTGTCACTGTAGTTTACAACACATTAACATTTTTTCCATTTTACTTTGGTCCATTCTGTAAATTAATTATTAAACAGTATTAAACAAAAAAAAAGTGTTATAACAACGTAAAATTAACATAATGTTGACATTAGCAAAATTTACAATGATTTAACAATGATTTTACCTGTAGAATATTTCGGAATAATCCAAGCTATGCTTGATTTTTTCGTCATAAACAAAGATTTCAGATGGCAAACTCATATGTCCAAAAGGGCTTGGAGCACGGAAGCAATACTCTTGATAGACGGCGCACTCCGATTCGAAAAGCGCTCGGCACGCTATGGCACGGGGCGACCCGGGCGGCGACGGCACGGCACGGCACGGTCCATTTGTGGCGTGTCCCTGAGTAGTGTATCCGTCACTGCACACATAACCTTCAGAACAGCGTGCAGAGATGCGAGGAGAGATCGCCATAATAAACACATACACAACGTACACACACCCACATTATACACGCACAATAACCGCGGGTCCGCGGCGACAACACATAGAAAGACGGTGCGTTCGCCTGTATAAGAAGAAAACGGTATAAGTACGCCGCACAGCAGCGTGCCGTCTATGCAAATTCGTGCGTCCTCGGCAGCCGAAAACACATGGACGGGTCGTCCTCTTCTTTCTCGCTGCTTGTCACCTCGTTTTTTGATGCCGAGCGCCGCAAAGAACATCGAACAAAGATGATAAGCATGAGAGGAGAACGGTTATAGGCCGCCCATATGTTTTCGGGAGCTCAGTAGTCTACACCGCGTTCTGCATTGCCGACAGAGCCAAGCCTTCTAAATCCTGCGGAAGTGTGCGCAAAGGAAGATTCATTAACTCGCATTTGGGCTTAAGTAATTGATGGATTTCATACAAGACATATACGAACGTACTAGTTATGAATATTATATAATTGTAAGGAAATTTGCCTTTCATTTAAATACACCATGTTTTTAGATTTCAAATGAATATATTCATTTACTACAAATGAATACTTCTATCAGTGTATGTAAATAAATAGGCATTTATTTTTCTTGTATGCAATTTTATTTATTGTTAGAAAAATAAACAAAATTATTTACATATAAATGTTGAATATATTATTACACATTAAATTTGTTTTTAAAAATAATTTAATAAACAATTTTATTAATTTCGCCATGTTATATATAAAATATTATCGTTTTAAGAAAATTAAAAAACATTTAATAAAATAGTATTATAAAATATTTAAAAATATTTATTGAAGAAAAATAAATGTTAATAAGTATATGAAATTGATAAAGAAATAAAGAATATTTATCTTAGAGAAATAATAGTATATTGTATGCCAAGGGCGTAAAGTGGTCTTTTTTAGTCCATATCAACTTAACGGTGAAAATTAGACTTATAAAGGCTCGAAAATACGAGCGAACATGCGCGAGCAAAGCGCCACTTGATCAGAGTCAATTCCGAAAACACGTCGGAATTTCGGACTTGATGGGAGTCAATTCCGGAAACACGTCGGACTTTCGGACTTGCTGGGAATCAATTCCGAAAACACGTCGGAATTGACTCCCATCAAGTCCGAAATTCCGACGTGTTTTCGGAATTGACTCCGATCAAGTCCGAAAACACGTTGCACTTCCGGACTTCAGGATGCAAAAAGTGCAAAATCTGCAACCCTGGTAGGCTGCCTACGATTTTTTCTCTCAGTGTGTAATAATGGGTAATAATGGGTTCAGTAAAAACGTTCTAGGAACGTCAATGCGACGTTAAAAAATATTTTTAAATATTTGTGGTACATTTTTCACGTGCAGAAAATTCTGCAACGACGTACGCCGTACAGTTACCGATGGTGACATCGGTAACGTTATAGGAACGTCAAAAGGACGTCATTAGTAATCATCCAGCACATGACCCGACGAGATAATATTAGTGGAGGGTTGGCAGATGACCTGACACGATACCAGGCACATCTTTTTATGTTTTATTATTAAAATTATTTCACGTAGATATTGCGTAAAATTTTAAACCCCCTATGTAAAGGAGGATACCAAAAACAAGGCAAGCCTTGTAATTCGCACCCTTCGTAAAGTCATTTGAACGGTTGAATAACACGTCTTATATACTCTCGGCCTTCCAAATTCCAATGTATCCGCAGGAGTTACAAACGATGCGCCGCGTAGCGGTCA